>JADMLD010000680.1:1294193-1941289 GCA_017589585.1 Phylloscopus whistleri | reverse complement strand
GTGCCACTGATATAAAGCTACAATGTGCCAGGGAAAAGGCCTCCTTAGTTGATATCACCCTACTTGGTGTGGCAAAGGCAGGTGGAGTTGTGCATCATAAGCTGTTCCTCCCACCAACATTTTTATTTTCATGCAAATCTAAACTCTTCTGAGTTCTACTGTGCAATGCAGCCAGGTCTGAGGTCTTGTCAACTCCATTTTAGTTATGCCAACGTTTACTAATGAATGGCTTTTGTTCTACTCAAGTCAGAAATAAACATGAATCAACATGCACAATACTAAGTTCACCTTATTTTCCATTTATTTTACTATTACATCAATGATGAAATATATGGTTTATTAAATATATTTTTACTAGCAAGAGTATCATCAGTTACTATGGTCCCTAATTATCTTTAAAAGTACTTACAAGACATCTACCTCTTCTAGTTTCTCTTACACAGTTTTCTTTGTTTGGATTTTTTCCTGTTTGTGCTAGATTATTTTTTTCTACGATAATTTTTATGTCTCCTTTGTTCAGTATTATTTTCATAAAATTTAAAGCTTACATCAGCTCTCAAACATATCCCTAGCTTCCTAAAATATGTATTATATTCTGAACACAGAGCTTTTAAAGCAATTATTTTATTTTCTTTGGTGTCTTTCCCTATGGCATCATTTCTTATTCCATTTACATTATACATATGGCATTGCCATCCCTTAACAGTACCCTTTATTATCTTTTAATTCTCTTCAAAATACAAAAACCCACTTTCCTTTCACAGCACATATTTCATTAAATCTACTAGGATCTATTAGTGTACCCATCTGAGGGTGGACAGCCACAGTGAACGTGATTTTTGAGACTCCTTGCTACTTTCACATCTTCATGTATATCCTTTTTACTAGACATTAGGAAGACTGATATCACCTCTAGTGAACATACTTATTAAGAAGATGTCCCATAATAAATCTGTGAAGTTGCCCTGTGGTTTTATTTTTCTTTACTTAATATGTCACATCATTCAGTGCACTATTTCAGTATAGTAATGTTTAGGGCTAGAAACAGACTATAAAACCTCATTTATGTCCATCTACCTTGCTGTTTTGCATATATATTAATATGATATTTGCATCTAAATAAATTCACTAATTCTTCTTGAAAGAATCCTTTGTTTACATTAGTGGCATTGATGAAAATGGAACAAATGATGTAAGGTCTACTTCAAAGAAAGCCTCTTTTCTTTGAATAGGAAAATGAATTCTAGTAGTATAAGGATGATAACATTATGCAGTGGTTAGAGACTAATGCAATGCACACTGTGCTGAAGAAGTAAGAACCAAAAGGCAGAGGAGAGCCTGCTGCTGGAAAGGGTGGAGCAAGGGTAATGGGCAGTGCAGTGGTTGAATATCCAAGTCAAGGAAACTGTGCCTGAGCTAGGAAAACAAAGAGAGTGAAGCCATGGTGAGGGTTAAAATGTGGGGGAAGAGCCAAGAGAACACCTGAGAAGCTTGCACATCAGTATTGCTGGGAAATCTGATCACTGCTACAGCTGGCATGTGCTGTCCACTGCTCACAGAACAGCACCTCTGGCTGATCCTTGCCTGAGCCAAACCTAATGGCTGCAGAGCTACTGCAGGGACAATACATATTTTGGGGATGATAAATCCAGGATGTCTCTGAAGTGACTGTGTATAAAGCAAAGAGAATTGCTGGGAAAATCATGGGAAACACAAAAATTGTAAGGCTGTGGGAGTCTATGACAAGTTGGGGAAGCTGAAGGGCCTTCTAGGGAGCTGGTGCAGGACATGGCTAGCAGTGGCTGGATGGAAGGAGGAAGCAGCAAAGGGATTGTCACAGCTGAGCAGCCTGTGGGACATCTCAGCATCCATTATTCTCTGCACATAACCAATATCCAAATTCTATTTTCTCCTTGTTCTGCAGAGTTCCTCTGAACTCAGGGACAGCACACAGTAACATAAGGACTTACTGTTCTAACCAACATAAGTGTTGCTAAACTGTTGATCTGAGGTTAGGTTATGCTCCAAAATTGCAGAGCTGTAAAGCAGAGAGGGGTGAAAGAATAAAAGTTTCTTTTGTCAGCTCTCCCAGTAAAATCTTAGAGAACAGAATGTCTGAAGAAGGATTGTCAAGTCTGTATAGATGGATATCTGCCGGCTTGTATCTGCTTACCAAGGTATTTTTCTCTAGCAGGGAGGAATCTTGTTGCTTTGTCCATATTCTCCTTGACCATGCTGCCAGTTCTGACACTGTCAGTCATGTATTTCCATTCAGCTTGCTTGTGCATAGCTTTCACCATGCTGGTCCCTGCCAGCTCTTTGTCACTGCCATCAATATGACTCCTACTCCCCTCTCCCTTGCTCACCTCTTCTGGCTGCCCCAGACTGTCCTTGGCTGTGGCGTGCTCACTCTGCAGTTATGCCTTGGAGAATTTAATTTGTTTATGAGGTTTTTTTGTCACTTTATTCTGATTACCCTGCATATTCATTTTCCCACTCTTGACTCACATCCATCCAGCAAGCAGTCTGTGAGATATCCTCCCCATCCCCCTCAGCACATCCCAAATGGGATCCTGCCAACACTTCTGTTCCAGGTCCCCATGCAGCAGTCACTCAAACACTGTGCTTTCACACTCTCATTACAGGTGCACAATTACCTCCTGTTAATTTCTCCAGATGTTCTTCCTTCCTCACAGCAAAAACGTCTGGCCCAACCACTTTCCATCCAGATCACCAGAACACTCCCTTCTCATTGCCAGAACTGTGTTACGTATTTCCAATTCCTCCCAAGTATAACCAACATCCTAGCCTGCTAGCTGACATTTTTTCACCTCTCTGAATCCCTCTTCCTACTTCCACTGAGATACAGCAAAAGTGAAAACTCCAATATTGAAGTTGAAAGTTGAAATATCTTCCCCTTATCATCACAGAACTACTATTGATACCTTATATGAATAACTCAATTTATGCTCCTGAAATTATGTTCAACAGCTTTTTTTTTGAAAAGCCATATTCCCAAACATAGAAAAAAAATCACAACCCTACAGCTCTAACGCCCCCAAGAGATGTGTTTTATGGGATTTTCTCTTGTGTGTTAACATGACAACACATTTCCCATTTTAAAATGATTTTGTTTTAAATAATTTGTCCCATTTCATTGTTTCTTTTCACATGGAAATATCAGTGGAATTTTGCTGATATAACTGGAAATTACTTTCTCTCCCGTACCAAAAATGATGGATACCTTCCCTACTTCTCACTGTCTTAATGAAGCAGGTTCAAAGCAAAGTACTGTTTGTAGACAACAGATGATAACAGGACATTTATTTTTTTAGGTTATTCATTGAAAGGGTAAGCTGTGAAAACAATTAGATTTTTAAAGTTGGTGTAAGTCAAACATTTTGTTTAGCTATAAAAATGATCAAATGTTGTATGTGACAGGCAAAAATTCAATGGCCTACTTTCACAAAATGGGAAGGCAGATTTTTCACAAGGACACGTGTGAGCTGGATAGTAAACAAAGCTACGGCTACATCCGTGTTGCTTAAAGGTAACACAGGGAGGGTTAAAACTCAGCTTGTGGTTCTGACAGAAAAGAAATGTTGCCTATTACAGGCTGATCTCAGGCATGTGCACAATGGCACTTAAAGTTTATGTATTCCCCAACACTTAGCAGAGAGGAAAAGTGGGATTGCTGGATAGATAATGGGAAGTATGAAGCCAAAGAAACTCAGTTTCAAGAATGTAAATAAGAGCCTCATACGAGGTTTTCTACAGAATAGCTTTCATGAAGAGTAACATTGACATGCAGGTACAATGGAAAACCACATTTGCCAGATATTTTTAGAATTATGATGACTCTTACCTCCCTGTTCACACAGCTGTTGTGCTAAGGCATCCTTGAATATAACTTGGCCCCTATGAGTAGCTGTAGCCCTGTGAACATAAAAAAGACAACAATAAATAATATAAACTTATGTGTATATGTATCTTTATGCATGACTAATCAAATCAGAAGTCCCATTCTGCTTTCTTTCTGTGTTCTTTTTGTACTCTTCTAAATTTATAGAATAATTTGCAGTGATTGTTTTGTGCATAGCAAAAGAAAATTTCTAAACCAAAATGGCTGGTTTGGTAATAAAAATCACTGGCATATAATGAAGGATGTCTTCGACATGTATCTGTAGCTGCACATAGAGTTTATCTATTTGAGGCCTCAAAAGTTTTGTCTAAAGAATAATTAATTCCCATTAGTGACCCACAGTAATGCACCACAAAACTTGTCGTTCTGTTTCCTCATGACCAGGTAGAAATATAATGCAAAGTGATTTGTTTTTCTCTTACAGAGCCCTCATGCTAGTAATCATTTTACTTTCTTTCCAGTTGCTCATTTAATCCTTTTCCAAGTGCAGTACTTCACAACATCAGTTTTAGCTCAGAGATTTCAAAACCTTTCAGTATTTGCAAGTGCTGTATTTGAAGTCTGATTTCTTCAGCCAAAGTTCTTCCAAGATCTGTCTGGACTCACACACACTCTTCATACATGTCCTTTAGCCTTTGTCTAGTTAATATTAATAGGCTCAGTATAAATCCATGTGAAGTCCTTGAAATAGCCTCTCAGTTCAGCAGTAAGATGTTGAAAGTTATTTTGTGAGTGCAGTTTCTCAGCCAGCAGTGTGCCCTCTCTAATGGGTCATGCCTAGCTTGCTTATGCAATGTCAGAAAAGACCAGAAAGGAATAGTGTGAAAATGAAAGTCAAAATGCATTATATTTTTCTTGGCTACTAGGCCAGTTACCCTGAAAATGAGGAAGAATAAAAGTAACATATCTATTACTAAATTTTTCATATACAGCAGATCCTCAGGGTAAAACCCATCTTCAAAGTGTCAGAGTACAAGCAGGAGTGAACAAAAGCTTCTCTGGGATCTACTTTGCTTTCTGTACGTGTAGGAAAGCTCTATTTACACCAATGTGTGTGTCCTGAAATGCAAATCTATGGTCACCCCATGCTCCTAGGGCTTTAAGACACTCTCTTCCACTGCCTGGGGAAGGAGAGCTGTGTTGTCTTTTCCATCTTGGACTTTCAGAAGCAGATGTAAAGCTGGAGCCTTGCCTCACCTGGCAGTGAGAGTATTTTGGCCACAGTCCCAGGACCACATTACCAGCGTGAGGTTTTGGTTGCACTCCCTGCCATGTGCCCTATTGAAACTATTTTAGGATTTGCAGTACTTTCAGAAAATACAGCAGAACTTCATGCCATAGTTCTACATTAACATTTCTGTATCTGCTGACAAGACCAGTGACCATGCTAAGTACAGAGTAAAACAAAAACAAATACACTGCTCCAGCACATAAAGGCAAGAGAGTTGAGACAAAAATACGAATTAAAGTATTTATTTAAGCTCTGTTGTGATGAATGTGCACGAAACTGTGATTACCACATACATTTCTGCAATTTAACACGTAGTCGTATTCAGTCATGCAAGTCAGAATTGGACCAAAAAAATCTCCCAAATCAAACATGTGCCCAGATTTCTTTAGAAGGACTGGATATGATGGCCTTCCCTGGCAGCTGAAGTGGCAGAGCATCCCAAAGCCAACTTTGTGGCCAATGCAGCACCAACAGACAGATTTTGCATATGTGTGTTCAGTGTAGGAATTCCATGTATTGAGCTTTCAACATACAAGAAAAAGCCACACCTAAGGCCTAGCAGGTTTTTTGTACAACAGTTCTATACCCCAAGCTGTCAGATTGGAAGAGAGAACTCTTTGCAGACAGTGGGAAAGAAAACTTTTATTAGCAGTGGACCAGGACTTCAGAGATGCTGTTTGTGCAACAGCCCAGGATACAATTCAGAATGTACACAACAACAATGGCAACCAGAGCATTCCTTTATGAGGCAGAGAAGAGCAAACTCTTGGAACACAGACCACATGCAGACAAGAGCTTGAGTGTGTGTCTGAATGCAAACAAATACCAAGTAATACCAATAATACCAAACTCTATACTGTTTACTGGATCTCTGCATGCCTGTGAGAAAAAGGAGACTTGGGCAGAGAGCCAGCAACCAGCTGAATGATCGGCATCTCTCTGTGCCTGTCATCCCTTGCTTGATAATGCAGACCAGGAGCCAATTATTGCTGTTCCATAGCAGGGGTGATCTGCACCCTGGGGGCAGGAGTGCAGTGCAGGAGGGGCACTGCTTGCTGCAGTGTGTGCTCACATCAGAATTGTCCTGCCATGGGCATCAGCGCCAACAGCGCAGCCTCAGAGACTTGTTAAGGGTGTTGCTGCTGCCACTTTACCACCATTATCTGCTCCATTTTATCTGTATTTATGCTTTATTAATGGAGCAAATGAAAATAATGCAGCACAATGTGCAGGAACTGAGCTACTTCTAGAAAGAAGTTAAAAATATACCTTTTCTGTATTGAACTTTCTTTGTTGGGGTTGTTCCTACCTGACAGGTGAGGCTCACAGAACAGAATCATGAATTTGGATTCTTTTCTTATAAAGACATGTTACATATCCAAACTCATTTCAATTCCTATATTCACATTCCAGTCTAAAAACTACATAATATTTATGATAATTATTACAAAAATAATACTGGCAATGCCTGAAAGAAACTCTACTAAAGGAAGAAATTTGTTCAAATACTAACTCTGGGGTTTTGCTTTTGTGACATATATATATGTTTCTCCAGTAACTGAATGTTGTGCTTTTTTGAAAAGTTTCTATGCTGTCTTAAATGTAGTTAAATATTGCCTAGAGGAAGGGCACTTACTAACTATTTGGTGTTATTCCACACCAGTCTATAGTTCCACTCTGACATTGTCTGCTATTTATTCCCAGCTAAAGGGCAAGTGTCTAATCAGATCTAAAGTGTCAGCCAGCCAAAAGGCAAGATGCATGCTCCGTATGTCCCCAGAGATAATTCAAAGTAGGAATTAATCTTTCCAAAAGGATGAGAAATAAAAGAAAAATGGAAGAGAACAGGAACATCCTGACATGGTAAGTGAGAGCTTTGAAAGAAAACCAACTTAGAGTTAATAAGGTTCCTCTTTATATTAACCTCACTCTTCCATTAGCCTAGATGTATTTGTGTGCTTGGGGCTGTGCAAGAGGGGATGAACTGCTTACAGAGGAATAAAGAGGTCTGAACACAAAAAGATGACATCAGATGCCAAGGCTCACTGGCAGTTCAAGGCATTGCTAACCCCTTACTTCAATTAGAGCAATTTTTAAAAGAATTTTCCTTCCAAAACTACAACTATTTGAGTTGAAATCAGATGCCAATAAGGACTTCCAGATCATCTGTCACTGCAAATAAAAAAGAAACAAAGTAAAAGATTTCCTGATTCTCTACTTAAAGTATTTATAATCTGTGTCACCTGGAAATGGGGCTTGAAGTGCCACCCTGCTCAAATGCCAACAAGCTGAAAAACACTTTGCAAGTGCAGTATTGCCAGCTCCTCTGAACATAGCCCCAGTAGTATCAATTTGTCTTCTGTGTGATGACAAAAGTCGCTCCAGGTGATCTGGGAGGAACAAACCCAGAGACATTTCTACATGACAGAGAGTCCTCCCTCCCTCCTGCTGTTGAGTGGATGCAGCAGGCTGAGCTGTGCATCCAAGAGCATCCAAGAGCAGAGTACCTGGCCTGGGCTTTCCCCTGGAGCTCTTTTATGCTCTGGGGTTCACGTGCTTGGTGCTCATTCTGCCCTTACACAGATGCTTAGCCATCCGCACCTTTCCCTGCTGAGGGAAGCCACTGGGACAAATTAATGTGAGAGGGGGATTCAAAAAGGCTCTACAGTAAAATACCTCATCTCATGTTGCACCAAAATGGGGTTTTCTGCAGGATCAAAGAAAAGGAGGTTATTTGTTACCTGCACTAGCAGAGTTTAACCTTGTGCCAGCTACCAATGTTTAGTGGCTGCTTCTATGTGAGGAAATTCAGGGTGACATCCACAACACTGGCTCCAGGAAATTCAGTGAGTGACTAAATGAAGCTGAGATTGATCTTTCCCAACCCCACTGCCCCCGAAATCAGTCTGATGTCAGCACAGACTGTGTTGCTTCCCCACCCCTGCAGGGGACACAGTTGATGCTGGGCAAGTTATGAGCCTGGGCTGGAGAAGAGAATAATGCATACCCAATGACTGCTGTTGGCATTTTGTGTTGAAGTATCTGAGTTCACATTGGTTTCACATGCATTGCTAACATGCTCTTGTTAACAGGCTGCATTTTAAAGCGAGTGCTTTGGCTTAGGAGGGCACAGGCAGGAGGCTATGTGGGACTGACCCTTGTGTGCTGCCCCTGCTGCCTGGCTCTGCCAGCTCCATCTGTGGAAAGGATGCACAGCCACACTGCCCAGAGGTGGATAGTTGTCCTCCTTATGCAAATAAATGGGTTTGTTTTTAATACATTGTCAAATTTGCATGATCATCTCTGTAGGGTTGTCTTGTTTAACCCACTGTCTTTAAAAAACATATTCTCCTCCAATACCATCTGATTAAGGGATCTCTGAATAAAATAACTTGAAAGTAAAATGGAGAAGAGGCCTTCTGGAACATGGGGCTGTGTTATGCACAGCCTTTCATGGTGGGAGTGTGAACCATTTTCTTCCAGTGCCCTGCAAAGATGGTTTATTAACCATTTACTGTCTGTGGCAGCAGGTGAGGTCAGGCTGGGGTGCATTTTGGATTGTGTTTCCTACCAGGGCTGGAACCTCCAGTGACAATTTCTTCAAGAGCAGTCAGACCAACATGTTAAACCTGGGAGATGGTGCTGGTTCTGGTGCTGGGGCCAGCAGGGAAAATGCACAGAGCACTCGTGGCTGCTGATCCAGAAGGCACTTGAGTGGGAGGCTTCCATCTACTGGTTAAATGCCTCCAAGTTGTTATTTCAGTTTTCACTTGACATGCAAGTTCAGTCTAATTAAAGCAGCAGAAACAAGATCTATGTGTTCTGAAATACACATTTTGACTCTGCTTTTCTCTCCCTGTCCCCAATGGTTTCCTCCCTGAGATGTTATAGAGAAAGTCATCTGTCCTGACCATATTCAGCTGAAATTGTCAGGGAAATTTGGCAAGTAAGATGCAATCACTTATGTAGACATTTGTTCAGGAGACTGGAATTAGCAGACTTGCTCTAAAAACCTCAATCAGAGGTAAAAATTCTTCAGGGGGAGAGGACTAAAAAGGCCAGCAAAAGCCAGGGTGTGTGCTAGAGGGCAAAGAACAATCATTTCATTTGGGGCAGCTGCCCTGAGTTGAAGTTGTGGTTCACATGAATAAATTATGCTCATAACTTATTTCATGGGTGAGCCTTCACACAGGGTAAGTGCAAGAGGAACCAGTGGCACCTGGCTTTGTCTTTTGTCTCTGAATTTATCTCTGGGGACCCCACACATGGGGAAAAGTACTCAACTCAACCCAAAGGTTGATTAAAGGCTGGTTTAATAAACGTTTAAGGACAGTGTTTAAACATGATTTGAATAAAACAAACATTCTTAAATAGAGAATAAATGAGAAGGGCCTACAGAAATTTCATTCCAGTATCTGAAGAGAAAGATGGAGAGGGACTTCCTACAAGAGCATGTGGTGACAGGACAAGGGGGAATGACTTCAGACTGACAGAGGGCAGGTTTAAAATAGGCATTAGGAAAAAAATCTTTACTGTGGGAGTGGTGAGACACTGGACCAGGCAGGCCAATCTGTGATTCTATTCTAGATTCTATAATTCCATATTATAGAAGATGGATCTAAGACTACAACTCTGGAAACAGAGGGGTGCACAGGCACCTCCAGCCCCTACATGTTACAATTTATAATAAGCTTTTTTGTTGTCCAAAAGACCACCAAATTTTGTTTGGTTACAAGGTGCATGTATAAAAGATGGATACAACACGACAGTGCATCTGCCTTATAAAAGAGGTAAAAAGTAAGAGTTACTATTTTAAACTGTATATAAACACTTTTATTTTCCTTTCTCTTCTGTCTCAGAGAATAAAAAAATGTAGGGTTTTTTTAAATTCTGTCTAGTTTTATGTGACTGGAATGATTAGAGCTTCTTGCTAACTGAAAACAGATTATGACAATAGTTTCTTCTCAGCTACAGGAAATCCAACATTTTCATTAGTATTTTGCATTGTGTGATTATAAAGGAAAGCAAATTCTATTTTTTCTGTACTTGAAACACAGGGTTATTGCAGTGGCATCTGCCAAGCAGAGAGCTCATGTAAATAATAGAACAGGCATCCATTGTCTCTCTACTGACACAGTGCCAACCACTAGGTCCCTGTTTTCCACCTTTTTCAGTCTTTGGGAGAAGACTCTGTCCTTGTTTTATGTTCTGCAATCTATGGTACTTTATTATTTAGTGAAACATCGATTGGATGAATTTTAGAGTTTTAACACATTGAATATTTATAGCTATTTGAAATCTATATTTAACCCTAAGCTAAGGAATATATTACATTTTTTGGCATAAAAAAATACTGCTTTTCCTAAATTTTGCTTATGTAGTCTCCTAAAGCCTATAGACAATTAATATATTAATCAATCACCTAAATTATCCTTCAAGAACAATAAAACCTTTGTCATTTCCAGTATGAAAAGAAATGTTGTAGTTACTGCAGATTTTGAAATTTTTGAAATATTTAAATGAACACAGAGGTGTTAAGCAAATGGACTTCCAATATGCTTCTACAATGACCCTTTTCTTAATAAAATGAACTAATTAAGTTTGACAGTGGTGATCAACTGGGGGGAGTTCAGCTGAGGCCACAAAGATGGCCTGGGCTGTAACACACACTGGGAGAGGAGAAACTGAGGGAGCAGGGCTCATTCAGCCTGCAGGAGAGATGATTTTGGGGGGACATGGCAGCAGCCACCAAAGGAACTCGTGCAGTTCCTCTCCATTGTGGCTGTATTTTAAAACCAGACTGGATTAAAGTCCTGAGCAACCTGGTCTGGCCCTCCTTTGAGCAGGATTTTGGACTAAAGGCCTCCTGAGATCCATTCCAGTCTGCATTTAACTGCAGAACTGTCATTCTAAGGTTTTGTATATCTGGTAATAGCAAAGAAATGAAAGCAAGGTTTGCATCTGATCAGATTAATCATCACTTGAGAACTGATTTTCACAGAACAAAAGAATTAACCAATTCATTGTGTTTAACACTTTGCATAAGTATCTGTGATGTTGATTCTCCCTAATCATGAATTTATGGCTGGGTATCTCAGAGTGTCCAAACAGAAGTGCCAAAGGTTTTACATGGTCTCAGAAAACCAGGAGTTTAAAGGTAGTTGATGCTCTGGGGTTTTCTGACATGATACGTTTTTAAATGAAAGCTAATAACAAATAACATACTCAGCTAACAGTGAAAACTTAAAAAGATTTAAAATTGAAAAGAAAAATCTGAACAGCATATGAGATGCTGGGATGAAAACAACATTAGTTTTAAAAGATCCTAAATAATGGGGAAAAGGATGATTTTAATGCCACCTTTTCAGTTCACTACTCTTATGCCATCTGTACTCACTATCCATTTCCTAGGTAAGGTTAACCCAGTCTGCTCTATCCTGATTTAGCTGCCCACTGCTCCTAAAGGACATTGCCAATAGCTGTGGATAAGCTGGACCACATAAAAATCTGGAACCTTATCCCCTGTATTTGCTTTACAACCCCCACAAAGAAATCTTCAATAGCCATATTAATTCCCTTTCTTAAAAAGACTAATTTCAGTATTAATTATGGATATGTAACTGGTGCATCCACGATGTGTGAGCCAGCTTCCAAGGGAAGCTCTTTAGTCTAATGCTAGAAAATAATACATCAAAAATCAGAATTTCCATAGACTGCACCCCACAGCACACAGAGCAGGATTCCCTTCCTAAAGTTTCACCATACTCTGACATATTACACTCCTTGTCTAATGTTTCTTTGCACTCTTCTCACCAACCTGAATGTTTTCAGAGGACTGAAAAACAAATGAAACATGGCAATCTTTCACAAACTGATCAAAACCAAACTAAGAGAGAACCTGACACAGTTGTTAGTGAAGAATTGTTATTCTTACTGTGAATATGGTGAACCTCTGGAAAAAAAAATGCACGGTCACTAATCATTCAAAGGACAGTTATTTCTCCTGCATGGTTTTTAATTTCCATCCAGATTTATGAGTTGGAAGAAAGCATATATCCCTGAAGACCATACTAGCTTACAAATAGAAATAGGCAGGTGAAATATTGCCTTAGGAGAGTAATTAATTCCATCAGCCACTAAAAAGAAATGAAAAATCTGAGTAGTATCACAGAACTCCAGACAAAAGAAGCAGGTGGAATGGCATCATGTACACAGCATCAACTGGAGAGATGGTGATGTGGAGCCTTGGCAGGAGCTGGTTGTACTAGAGGAGGGTAGGAGGTTATCTGGGGACCTTAGAGGTATTGAAGGCAAGATTGAGGTGTAGTGTGAGGGCCCCTGGAAGTACTGTGGTACTATTGGGGTTTACTGTCCAAAGACATAGGAAACTTGGATTCATGGATCCTGCTGCTCACAGTATAGTTTGGCCTTTCTTCAACATGGCCTTTTTTCCAGAAATGCCCATTAGAGGGCTGTTTTAGGGCTGGGGTTAAGAGACAATCAGACACGTGGATGCCTAAATCACATCCAGCCTTTCCCACCTCAACCAGAGAGATGAAATTTAAAAGAGAAAAATCTGTTCTCTGTGTCCTTCCACAACAAGTCCTGTCCTCCAGCCCTGCTTTCCTAACCAGCAACTCTTAGTAGCTCCCAGGGCTGAGCAAAGCCCCTGAGCTCCCCTTGCAGGGTGTTGGCAATGGCTCAGCATCCCTTGGTGCTGACTGCCAGCTGTGCTGTGGGTGGGAGCTCTGTGAGCCACAGCTGGGGTCAGGACCCACCCTCTGCCCCTGCTGCCAGCTCCAGAATGGTTGAATTCAGCTGCTTCTCAGTTATGGGCAGTTTTTTCTTCCTCCATCCAGAAAACCATGGCCTGCCCAGAGATTCACTGTCACACCCCAGAGAGGATCATAAGAAAATCCAGTCTGGAAGGGAACTTGGGAGGTCTGCAGACCAACCTGCTCAGAGCAGGGTCAACTACACTAATGAAACACAAACAGCTCTGCTATACCTTCTGCCACATTGCTTAACTGCACATCAAGGCTCACAACTCTGGTATTTGTGCATGCTTTTGCGTAATAAAATAATAACAGGATTATCAAAAATTACACTAAACAAAATCTGAACTTCACCTTGAATTGGTCAGTCACTTGACACAGGCATAAATACGCTGAATTTACAACTCATTTGGACAGCAGCCTCCCACATAATATACTGCTCCAACAATAATGAGTTTGAATCCATGTTTCTCACTAGGAAACAATCCATGATTTGTCTTACTCAGAAACAAATTACCTGCTAAGCTACATTGCTATAATATCTCCTTTTGATACGGTGTGGATAATAATTCTTTAAACCCATTATTAAAAAAGACATTGAAGTCTAAAACCTTTCTCTTAGAGTAAAGTAATAATGAAGAGATTTATAACCCTGGCCTCGAAATAAGCCAGAGTAACAGAGAATCTAAGCAACAATGTAAGTACTTCCAGGATAGATGGTTGCTCTTGCTTTTTTATTACTGGCTAATTTTTCCTGAGCACAGATTTGTTTTCAGAAGTCTCTGGCAGAATGAGCACAACACTAGAATGAAACTTTGTAGGAAAATATCCTGTTGGTGCTCTGAGATTCTTTAGCACCAACACTGGATTCCTTATGTCCCTGGTGAACAAAAAAATGGTGATACTGGGTGAAACACAACCAGACTTCAACTCTTCATTTATTTGCTAATGACAGTTTTCTATCAAAATGAATACATTGGGAATTCAGTGCAGTAAAGTTGCCAGGAAGGTGAACTTTTCAAATACACACAAATGATTATTGCTTTTTTTACATGAAATATTGCTTGGGAGCTCAAATTCCCCTGTCTGGAATCCCAGATTCCAAGGACTACAGATGAAGGCATTCATCGGAGACTTGCACATCTGCTGCTGTACACAACAGAGTGGTGCTAGAAATTAGAGAAATTCATCTGTAATTTGTGTAGCTAAGAAGTTTATGGTTGATTAATAAAACATCAAACTCGAGCTAACACTTAACGATAAAAGAGGATCTCTTCTCATAACTGGTATTCTAATGGGGTTTTCAGAGTGATACAGCTTTTAAGATTTTGTGAAAATACTGCATCAAGTAAACAAAAACAAAAAAAATATGGGTTTTTTCTTGCAAATCTCTCCTCTTTAACTGAGGAACTTTGGGTAGTAGGTCCACTGTTGCATTTAGTCCAGTTTCCTCTACCCTTATGGAAGGGACACTCCCCATGAGCTGCCTGGGATAAATTCACAAGTGTCAGGGTAAATTGAACAGGTTTTCTACAACCTTGGTTTTCTGAGCACTTTCTTTGTCAAAAATATCCAAAGTATTGGCTCCAGACTCCCCTGGAATGGGAAGCAGTGACATCCTATATGTGACATAAATCTTCCCAGTGCAATCTAAGTAAAACTGACCAGGCTAAGGATGGATTCATAACAGATTTCATCAATCATCACCAGATTTCATGAAAACTCACATAAAGGTACTACAAGTGCAATTAGCAATTTCTTGTTTTGAATGATCATCAGGCATCTGTTGATCTCTGGAAAAAAAAATCTCATGTCTGCACAGAGAATGGCTGAAATCTTGAAAAACTACAATGGAAAAACAATATAACATAAGCTAGAAGGTACCTTGTTGCTATGAATGGGATGGATGTGGCAATGAGTCAAAAGAACTTAAGTAAGACCCATCAGAGGGATGGAACAAATAGCAGTAAACTGTTAGCTGGTAAAGGTGTGTGGATGACAGAGATACAATTATAAATTTAGAAGAACGTAAGACATAACTGACAACAGCATCTCAAACAATGCTGTAAAAATAGCAGCACTGTGCTCTACCAATTGTTTGGCACAGGCTAAGAAAACAGGCAGACTTCATCCACTGGCAAAGATAACTCTATGTTATTCCTGTACAAAGACTGTTAAAAACAGTATATTGCAAACAACAAATAAAACATTTTAAAATACAGCTGGTGATGTGTGGTTTTTAGCTTTCAGGTGCATCCACTTCTGAGGATCCCTCGATCAAACAGCTCGCAGTAAGTTTGGAATCCTTGCATGATATTGTTGCCCTTTTATAAAAATTTTATATTTTTTTTTAATTTTTAATTTTATTGACCTGAGCCCAATCCCTTGCATTTAAACTAAAGACTTGGGTTTATGCATTAATAATACTCAGTGGAAACATGTTAACATACATTTTTTAGCTTAAGAATTTCAAATGGTCTATTTATTTCTATCTCTCATCATGTATTCCATTTGACCGTTGTTCTGGCTGTATTATTGACTTCATAATTCCTAAGCTAAGAGATACAGAAAACATTATAAATATTTTAGATACTTTTAGTAAACCAGAACATGAGTCTTTTCTGAGTTTCCATTCACAAATCTTTTGATCTGTGCTTACCACAAAAATTTACATGTTGTCTTGCTGCAGAGAAATACCTTCCTTTTTTGCAGCAGTGCAGTAGTGTTGTGGAAAATTTTCTTCAATATTTCTCATGCTGATACTTGGTCTTTTGAGGGGTTTACAATAGGAACACTGTAAAGAACTTTGACCTGTTGGTTTTAGGAAGCAAGAATGAAACTGCTTTTTTTTTTTTTTCCCCAGGCTATTTCGTATGCTCCATTATGCACAACAAAATACATTAAATTTCAGAAAATCTTTGCTTTTCAAATTCTAAGATTTGTCGTGTTGAATGGGATTTTAAATGAACCACACCTACATTTCTTAATAGTCTCTTTAAAATACTAGGCATGGTTTGAAAAAACATTTATACCAATTAACACTTGTGAAATTTGTATCAAAATAAATGAGAAAATGTCATTTTAATTTTTGGAAACACACTTTTAAAAGATCCTGTTTAAAGCCTTGCATTCCTGAACTCAGGAATCCATGTCTGCATTCCTGGTGCCAGGTATGCTGAATGATGCTGCTTCATGACTTCATGACAAGTATGGGTTTATTTGGTACTGGTTTAACTTGGTGTATTTTCCTGTGCCCCTCCATGCAGGAGTGTGTACACAGTCATTCCACACCTGAAGTAAGGAGAAGGGATTTCTAAGCCACAGAAAGCTCATCACTTGCAGCCACACTGGTACCATCCTTCTCTTGTTCTCCCAACGCCCTCCCCTCCTGGCTGAGGAGGAATTTGCTAAAACTTGTGCTCAGCTGGAGCTTCTTGCCAAGCCTGAGCTTCCTCAAATTCTTCTCCATTTGTATATAATAATCCTTCCCAGTATGGTCCTCTATATTCAGACATCCAAGATAATATTAAAGACAGCTAAGTTGTTGTCAACTTTCATTGGAATGGACATGAAAGTTCAGAAATAATTAATGCAGGGAGAAAGAGGGATGGACAAGCAGCATTTTCACTCCAGAAATACACCCTATGCTACATTAAATTGAATTTCCCTGCATGTTTTGTCTTTCTGTTTTTAACTGACACAGGCACCTTTTAATGCTGGTGACAGAAAATTTTAATATCAGTGACTGGAAACTGGACAGTTGCCCAGGAAATGGATCTGTACTGTGTCAGCATGTACAGCAGATACTCCTTTCAGAACAGCACCCTCCTAACCAAAGGACACACAACATAATGAAGAAAAATTACCCCAGTCACTGTTATTTCAGAAGTACTAGTGAATGAAATGAGCTTGCAGTTAATTCTTGCACCATTAACCTCTGATCCTAAACGAGCTCTGTGGTCTTGAGCACATTAATGACATTAAGTAGGTACATGACAGCTCTGTGCTGAGCACCCTTTTGTCCAGCCTAAGGATGCCATAACTAACAAGATATCCATTTTCTTTGCAAAACTGAGCAGAAGGTGTTACAAACTACTCTGCTGCAGTTTGGGCATGGCTGCCAGCAGAGGTGGGAGAGATGCCCCAGGTGCTGGAGGAAAGACCTGGAAATCTCTGGGCCACAACCTCCTGAGACCAAAGGATCCCTCAGAGCCCACCCACCTTCTCAAAACTCACCTTAACATCACCCAGCACAACAATGGGAGTGCTGCTTGATGTCAGGTGGCAGGATGAAGCATTTTTGGAAGATTTGGGTAAAACACTAATGACAATTTCTAATTTTCACATATAGATGCCTTTCATTATAGAGCACTATCTGAGTTTTGTTTACAAACTGAGTAGAATTATCCATTTCAATTGGATATCCATTCCTATTCCAACTTATTTTAAGTTAAAAATCTCTTTCATCTTTGTGTAAGAACTTCATCATATATTTCAATTGATCTTTTTCTCTTGTTCTAACAAATGTTAGAAAACTAATGAAAGGGCACACAGGATATGGAATGAAAGCTGGAACAAAAAGGCCCTGAAGTCTAATTTCTCTCTCCTTCTCCAGAGATGTGTTGTTTTACTGTCCTTTGTTTCCACTGAGAACAAATGTTTAAAATACTAAACAAAAAGAATTCCTTCATTTTCACAAAAAAAAATTTTTAGTTTTGATTTATGTGTATTGTCCCATGAATGTAATTCCTTCCAGCCATTTAAAATACATGATGACTATTTTGTTAACTCCAAGAAGTGTCAAAGAGAACGTCCCGCTTCTTGCAGCGAAGTGACGAGAAAACTTCTAGCAAATGACAGCCCTAGTTCCTGCACAATTAACACTGCCAGTAAACTGTGTCCTAGGCACAGAGGTTTAAATCTTCTTGCTTCAAAATTGCCATTACATATGAATGATACTGTCAAGAGTTCATATGCACTTGGAGTAATAGTGAGGTGAAAGTGCATTTTCAAGTCAGTGCCAATCCTAAATTTAGGCTTTATGAGAATAATTTTTTTGCAAAAGCCAAAGGGAAAAGAAATATTTACATAAAATTTATGAAAAAGCGAACAGATACTAGTTAAATATTCTGAGAGGTTTTTCAACGCTCTGGATTTTAATGTGCTAATTCAAGAGAAATTTAAATAGTTAAGAAAAGAAAATAAATTTTTATTTATTATTCTGCTTAGAAGTAAAAATAACAGCTAGAAATACTACAAAATATTTGATTTTTAAAGTGTAATTTATGTAGTTAACAATTGTATTTATTGCAGAGAATAGGCAAGACTTGTCTTTAAATTTATAGATTCCCTTAAGAATAGTTTTAAGTATATTCATGTAAATATATTCCTTTTTTGGCTTGTGGTAAAAATAATGGTAGCATTTGCACCCAAATATATAAAACCAGAAATGTTATTCACTTGACAAACTGCACTGTATTGCTATCTATTATTCTTGCAAAGAACATAAGGGCATATAGAGAGGGTCTGAAATGCAATCAGGAGAGGTATTGTAAAGCATATTTTTGACACCATCTAGCCCAGCCTACACTTAAATGAGAGATTGGTGCCTCTTATGAATTAAACATAATTCTTGATTTATGTTCTGTTACCCTTGTATCAAAACCCATAGTTCCAGACCAATGCCACTGTGAATTCATTTAATGATATTGATGATACACCTAACGCAGAGAATACAAAGTAACAAGAAGTGTAGAGTATGGCTTTATAAATCACTCCTACAGAGCATTAGGCAATAAATAACAAGCCTTTAATCCACTCTAAATTATGCTAAAACATGAAAACTACTTGTGCAGCAAATTATAAATACCTGCCATTTCTAGTAAAAATGTGAAACTTCTGACCAAGAAATTTTATCAAACCACGACATACATATCAGACTTCAAATTAAGTGGGTTTGAATTAGCCTTCCTTTCTTTAAAACAAGACAGAGATTGCAAAAACAATATAGTAGCTAAGTCATCCTCCAGGCAGCCCAAGGATCCAGTGTCTCAAACCACTTCCAGCACCTGCATTTCACCTGTGTGACTCTCAGCTCCTCACTGCACAGGCAACTCTCCCAACAAATACAAGTGTTGCTGCAGCTTTTCAGCTAAATATGAAGCCCCAGGTCCTGAGAGTTCTTGCACTGTAAGTTATCAGTATCACATGGGAAGCTCTCATGTCCTGTGTGTACACCAATACTCACACTACCCACACCACAGCATCCTGTGCATGGGACTTAAAACAGCATAATCTGCTCTGACTGAGATTAGGAAACGTTTTCCTTGAGAAGATTGAAACTGGAGGGCAATGAATGATTAATTTACACATCATCTGATGCTGAAGATTGTTAAAAGTTGTTATGGTTGAGAATCTTTGGAAGAGAAAGCAGATAATTTTTTTCTTATGGTCTACTTTGTAGTATTTGAGGAAATTATATTTCAGGTGTTGGCTTTTCTGCAATTACTCAGCATGAGTTGAGTATCTTTTTATCTGTGTCTAAGAAATGGTAAAGCAATCTCCAATTACACTTACTGGTTAAAAGTTCTTGAATCCTTTAGAGACCCAAATTCATATGGTCTACAATTCATGAGGTAACAACTCTAGAGCTGGATTATGACCCTCTTCTCATGAGCAATGCCACAAATGTAACAGCCATAAAAGAAGTGGTTTGATTCCTTGGGAATCATCTCTCTCCCTCCTTGTTGGATCTGTTAAGAGCTACAAGGGACATGATGAGAGAGAAGTAATTGTGCTAAAAAGAGTAAGACTGGAAACCTAAGAAATCTGGTTAATGGACCATGCACTGACCATGCTGACTGAAGCCCAAATCTTTCAGATACTTAGCCAGGCTAGTCAAAAAAACAGGGAAAAAAGCTGTCTGACAATTTGTATACTACTGAACTTAGGGTGGCTGTTCTATTCCTCCATTAATCTATTAACAAAAAGGACAAATTCTCCTATTAAAAATGACAGTGAGAAAGCTGAAGGCTGAGGCTGAGTGCAGGAGATGTCTCCATTTCATATAAATGATGATATAACCTTTTCATGACCACTTTTTACCTTAGCTACCCAATAGTGCTGAAGCAAAAGAAATAAAATTGCTTGAATTATTGCAACAATGTCAAGTCTTGGTTTGGGCTTCCCCAAAGTGTTTTGGCTCCTCTGTCTCTGCTCCTCTCCCCAGTAAACCATAATCTCCAGTACTGAGTCACCTCCTAACCTGGCATTTTGATAGTGGAAATTTGAGCCTTGCCACAGGCACAGACATGCCACTAAAATGAAACAAAATAGCTCTGTATTAATAATAAGAAAATTGTCTCTCCAGGGTTTTTACTTTTCCCAGGTTTCTGTAGGCAAGGTGCTGAATTTCTGCACGAAGCCTTCCCAGGCCTGGCTTAACCTGCCCCCCTGGGAGCTTTGCTGCCTCATCAAAACCTCGCTGCTCTTTTCTATTTCCCAGACTGTATTTTTCCCACCCCTCTCTGTATTTCCCAAAATAATCTTAACAGTATGCCAATGAGAAACACAGTAAACAGTTCTTTCTAACTATCTCATCTGGAATTATATCTCCCAATTTAACTTTTCCTTTGAAAAGAAACCACTTAGTCTAACATTGTTTTAACAACATTTTTAGAATGAAAATGTAATTATACTCTGCATATATGAACCTCAATGCTAAAATTTAGCTTCATCTATCCATAACTGTGCATCAGTTGCTGGGAGACCAAAGATTATGCCACTCACTGTCTTTCTCTTGCTTTGTATTTCAACAGCCTCCAACATCCCTTTGCATACTAACAGCTGCATAGTACTTTTGCTCTTTAATTTGTTTCAGTGATTGTGTGAGCAGATTGAGGTCAGTATAATGCCCTCGAAATTCCTAGTGGCAAACCACTTCTGTTATGGACATTAAATCTGAGATGCCCATAGCCCAGACTTTTCTACATAAAAATATACTGAGCCTGACCCAGTTATCCAGCTTTGGCCCAGGTTATTCTTTTTAAAAAAAATAATTTTCCAAAGAAACACAGCAGCAGAAACTTACATATTGCAAACATTAGACATAGACATAGACATAGACATCAGGATACCTGTCCGTAGAGATCAGGCTCAACTGTAAAATTCATCAAAATAAAGTTCTAAAGTGTTCTAAATATAGACTTTCTATATGGACAATGACAGCCCAAGCCCAAGCCATTACTGGTCTTCTAGCTACCATCTTAGCTATATTTCCTAATTCTCACAAAACCCTGAAATTAATCACTGCCAGCAGTAAAAGTTACACCTCTCATGTTTTGCCTTAGTAATAACTACACAACTAATAATAACTAGTAATAACAGCAATAACTCTGTAGCTGAAGACAGCTATTCTTAATTTGATATTACTTTGCTAGAATTGCTGCCAATTTAACTTTGCCTGTGCAGACTCCCTGAATCCATAACTCCACACCCATGCAGCAGGCAGTCAGCTTTTGGGAGTGCATTGTCTGGGTGTGCTGCCCAGCCCTGGCTGGAACTGCTCTGCTCTTTGGCAAGTGCTCACTGACAGTGAATCTGCAGGAATGCTCAGACATGAAAGGTATTATTACATTGCTATTTGTTATGCTAATTTTGTTAAGGGCCTGTTGGAATTTCATTATGAACCATATTTTCAAGGAGCTCATAAATCAACCATGAAATGTATTCTGTGCTCACACTTTCACAGACTGAATAAGACCCAATGACTTGATTTTGCCAATTTAAAAAAAAGTAAAAAGAGAGAAAGAAAAAGGGTTTATTAAAATTCTATTTATTAATTTTTCAAACATAACTTGAAAATTTAAAGATACTATTAAACCACTGCTGAACAGAGCACTGCAAAGCTTCCAGCACTTGCAAACACTGAGCTGTGCTTACTTGATAATTTTGTTACTGTCTGAAAATCTAATTAAACTCATGAAAACTTAATAAACTTGGCTAATATCCCTGTTTTGGCTGAGGTTTGTATCTCTCCCTTTCTCTTTGTCACTGGGTGTTCAGTGGTCCTGAACCTTCTAGCTTCAGACAAAAAGCTGCACGCAGCTGAGAGCACCAAGACATGCTACAGCCTTTGGAGATCCAGGGCACGCACAGCTCCAGGATGGGCCCTCAGGCCAGAGGGACCATCAGCTGCTTTGGCACTCCCTGGTAGCTCCAGCTGGGAATTCACATTCCAAGTCACATGCTGCAACAGAAAATCCCTGCTGCCAAAAGTGAGACAAAAACTCAGCCTTGAAATCCAGCTTGACTACCTGTGAGATAGATCGGCATCAAGAGCAGTGAGTTGCTCATGTAAATTAATTACCATTAACCAATTAAACTACTGCAACTAAACTGCCTTTACTGACCACTGTAATAGCCATCCAACTGTCATCTATATCACATTGCATGACATCAGTCAGCCTCAGAAGGACTTACTTATGATTTTTTAATTTATTTTTTATTTCTTCTCCTAGTCCACAAGACTTGTAGCCAAAAGTATTTCAGAGCTCTGAACATAGTCACAACCAGTGAACCTAGGTACTAGTTAGATGCCTGGTGGGTTACAAATCAAGAACAGAAATATCCTTACAAATACAAGTAAATATTCCTGACATATCCTAAACACTAGCAAGAGTGAGATCTATTTTATTTCGTTCAGCAAATACATACTAAAAACCACAAATAGTCCTCCCGTGAGATGCTTTGTTTTTGTATCACAGCAAAGCATTAAAAGATCAATCCTTAAAAGCTTAACAACAAAAAAGGCCAAGTGCAATCTACATACACTGAAACTAATTACTTTTATGGCAATCTACTTATCCACCACAAGTCTGGCAACCTAATACATGAATTCCCAGAGTCTTAGTGTCTACAGGTTGTACCATATGGCAATGCAAAGTTAGATTTAGATGTGATTTCAGTATCACAATGTCTTTAAAGGCACAAAGAATTGTACTAATACATGAGGAATTAAATAATTTTTAGAAATTTAACACTAAACAGTTTTCACTCTTCTGAAGTGTGACTCATGTCACACTATAGTGCTCTGCCAGAATTATGAAATTTTTCACTCTTGATGGGTATGTTGCTGCCACAGGAGAGTGAAGAATGAATCTCATAAGAAGGAGAAAAGACTTGACATGGATGTTCTGTGCAGTATTGGAGAGGGGTTGAATAAAACAACAAAAAAAAAGATGAACTGTTATGTTAGAGAAAATGCCAACAAGGAGAAATATTTGTGAAACCACATCTCATATTGCCTAATAAAAGACACTGAAATCCTTGCAGAGGCTGGATGAAGTGTGATGCATCCTTGATGTACTTCAGAACAAAGACAGTGTCATCATGGATTCCAGATCTGCTTGCTCTCCCCCCATGAGAAGTAAAGCTGACATTCCTCATCCCTCACCACAGACAATGGCTCACAGTGATAAACTAGTGGTTTCCAGTCAAGGGACACCTCATGTGGCTTTGAACGAGAGAGAAGGATTGGAACACCAAGTCCTCCCCTTCCCAGGCAATCCAAGATGCAGATCTCTTCTGGTGGAAGAGTCAGGAGCCACCACAGTGCAGTTGTTGCCAGTCCAGATGGACAGAGACCTCCCAGCAGGTACAGTCGCAGACAGGTAAGGCAGGAGAGAGATGTGAGCTACAGACTTCAGCTGACAATGCAAGGAGCAACTCAGACAGTGTTTTTGTCTTTTCCAACCCTTTTTTTACTCACCTGACTCTGGGACTCTTGATGCTGAGAACAATCAGAAAAAAAAAATCCCTAAAAAATCCCCCTAAGAAGTTAAAAGCTTCACAGAATAAGAAACCCAGTGCTCAAAGCCACTGGAAGACACACCATTCTTAATTGACATTTCATCATGTTAAGTAACAGCAGACCTCCAGCCTTTTGGAGCATTTTTTGAAACAAAAAGACAACAATTTGCACATAAATAATTAGAATGATGACCTAATTGCCCATACTATTTAAAGCACAAAGTCCTGGATAAGAGCACTGGTGACTCACAAAACAGTGCCAGCTCCAAGAGCAAAGGAACAGTGGCTCCAAAGCCGGACACTTCACCCGAAGGAAAGGTCAGCTCTCCCTGGCAAGCAGGAAAATATCCGAACAGATTTCATGGCTTCTGGCAAGGTAAAGTGTCACAGCTGAAATGTTTGCCCTTGCAGAAATCACAGTTGAAATTCTGCATGACTTTCAGCATGATCCAAGCACTGCAAGGGGATCAGGTGGTTTGTAGGGCACGTGGGCCTGGGAGAGCAGCCGAGGCAGCCCAGGTCTAGGTGCACATGGGTGCCTCACTGGAAGTTTCCCAGGCAGAGGGATTCAGGCACAGGTAGTTTTCACAGCTGATGAAGGATGAAGGTCTCTCCCAAAATCTCAGAGGGGACACCAGTAACTGACCAGCCATGCTCCCACGTGTCAATGTGCCTTGAATCCAGGACCAAGGAAAGTAGCCTCAGTCATTTCACTAAGCCATGTATACTGATGGCCCTTTTCTCCATCTTGCCAGTAATAAACCAAAAGGCAAAGCATTGAGCCTGGAAACAGCTGATACTGACTCAGTTCCCAACTTGGTACCATGGTCAGTCCAAGGATCTCCCCCCACAAAAAGGGCTTTTCCCATTAATGTACAAGTTAAAACCTTCGATTAAACCCTGGCACTGTTTAGCTTCTTACAGCCAGAGGAAGGAGTCAGAAAAAAACCCCAAACAACAACAAAGAAAAGCCTAGAAGATAGAAAAGGGATCTAATATTTAATCCTTAATCCTTCCATGGGGCCAGAGGCCATGTGTCTCTGTGTCCTATCACACTGTACACAGCAGAGAACTGAGCTCCCTCTCCTCCTCACCCAGAATGGCTCCAGGCAAAGCCACCTACAATATTTCAGCTTTCTCCATCACTTCCTAAAGCTTACACCGTGAGACTTAATGAGCATACACACAGCCCAGCCAGAACAGGTGCCACCACCTCCAAACCCAAATTCAACCCTGCAGATGCAGGTCAGGTACCTCTGAGCCACAGTCACCAGCACTTCTTGCTGTGACTGGGTTTATACTTAGCCTATATAGCAGCAGAGAGCAAGTTTGGAGCAAGCATTCCCCAGGCACCTGAAATGGTGTTGGAAAACATAAAGAAGGGACTTGTGATGACTGCTGCCTGACAAGCTCCTCCTGGGGCTAGATGCTGCAGGGGTAGCTAATTGTTTTCATTTGCAATGCTATGAAATATCTTTACTACCTTTCTCCAGACGAGGGAAGTACTGACCATTTAACACTCTTTTCAGACTTGGTTGTGCTTCACTGAAGACATACAGTTACTATAAAATTAGACATACAGTTACTATAAAATTAGACATACAGTTACTATAAAATTAGCAAACTGAAAAATCCCTAATGTTAGTTGATATTATTTAAAAAGGATGAGCATTTTTTTCACTCTAATGTTTTATGAGAATAAACCTTTCTAATAATTGTACAAAATCAAAGAGGAAGATAATGATCCTCTGTTTAAAATATACTTCAAACAGTTTTTGGCGTGTTTGGTTTGCTGTCGTTGTTTTGTTTTTAAAGTTCAGTATCTTCTAGAGATACCATTTTCCCTTTTAATTTTGGCAATTTTCCAAATTCTGAGGAAGTTTCCCAGTACTTCACATGCTGTCACAGCATCTTCAAGCCATCTTTACAGCTCTTCCATCGTATTCTGTGTAAAGAAAAACTTTTAGCTCATCATTGCAGCAGCTGCTAATGAAGATCTTTAGGCTTTCTTCTAATTGATGAAGAGAGAATGACAAATATTTTAAGTATCCATTAAACTGTGCTAAATCAATGGTGATTTACCCAGAATTTCTATAGGAACATACAGCACATCCACTTTAATATCAAGTGAGTTAATTGTGATCAATGATACTAGAGCAGAAGGCAAATGAATTCTTAATGACAAGAAACTTCGCATGTAACAAAAATAGAAGCTAACAAGAAACCTCTTTGCTGCATTTTCCACATTACATCATTAGTAACTACTGTACTGAAAAGATTAAAAGGAAAATATGAACATTTTAAAGACTTCTATAGATCAATTTTACAAATCATAAAAGGATAAGGAAAAACGATAAGTTTTTCTATCATTCTTTTCTTATATACATATATTTTGGAAATTTATTTTAACAGATATTAGAGTAAATAAAAAGTTATCATAACAGAATTCAGGGTTATTTTTTCAGCCACTGAATACAAGACTGAGGTCTCTATGGGTGTCCTTGTCTCACTTTTACAACCTCTTTTGTTTGACTTGTAGATTTTAATGTGCATCATAACACCTCTCATCCAGCAATAAGAAATTCTCTGGGGAACACTTGCAGAAAATAGGACATTGAGTCCATAATTAAAGTAATCTCTTCCCAGGCAGATGCTTCAGTTGGCTCTGTTATCACATATTACAAAAGGCATCTTGAGGCCTATAAAATGTGTGGCAAATGGCTTTGGAGATGAGAAACAGCAATTTTTCATCTAATTTTGATCCATAGACATGTAAGTACTGTATTGCCACTTTTTGGTGCAAAGCCAAATAACTATTGTGGTTGTTGAAATAAGCTTGGCAGTAACCAAAATTAAAGAGTACTCCAGCTTTTATCATCAGTCAGGAAAGCCTTTTTCTAGCCATCTCTGCACTTAGCAAATAAGCATGCCATCTCAAATATGCGAGTTAATGCCTACATCTGGATTTAGAAGAAAGGCTTTATGCAGCTTAACTCACCATACATATTCTCTCTCTATTTGTGTGTTAAAACCATCGTTCAAATTACAGCCCTGCCATCTTCACTGCTTTGCCAAACTGTCTGTGATACTGATTGGGAGTGTTTCTACTGTTTATTTTTTGTATTTTAGGATGTTTAGGACACTGCTCCTTGAATGTGTGAGTAGGTTCTGCAAAGTAATTTGTTCATATCAGTTATAATCCTTTGCAAAAAACACTAATGGTGATAGGAGCTGACTGAATTTGTGGAGCATGCTTTTAGTTCCTGACTGCAGCAATGTGTTCAATGTGGGCAAAATTCGACCTCAGACTACTGAAGTACTGAAAATAAAGACAGAGAATTACTTTCTTCCATCATTTATTTCTTCAAAATTTATTATAAACTCTTCCCTATTTAGGTGCAAAATCACAGAGATTGCTGGAGTACTTCTTATTCCTTAAGACTTTAAAAATGCATTTTTCACAGAAAATGGCTCAAGTGAATGTACATTACTACTTGAGCTAAACAGCTTATGTTGATCTAAGAGGGATATTTGGAGGGCTGTAAGAGAAATTGTATTTGTTACATTTCTAGTAAGAACTAAAAAGATTCAAACCACTCCAAAACAATAAAGAAAACAATGCCATCAACCTTAAAACATAATGTTACAGTGCCATTGTACGTGTAAAATATGCAATGAAAACAGCCATTAATCACCAACAAGAGCCACAAAACAGTATGTGAAATACTTCAATAATATGCTTTTAAATGAAAATGTATTATTTGAATTGGTGTAGCATCTTCAAGTCTTGTAGGTGATAACTCTGCTATACAACAGAGTTTATTCTGTCAGATAATTTGAGATCATGGTCATTCTGAATACTCAAAATCAGCTTTTCCCAGCAGGAGGGCAGCAAATGCTGATCAAATGTTTTTGTTATCTTCAAGTTTAGGTGTTCTTTCTTTTTTGTTTTTAAAGTTTTGCTAGAACTCACCATGAGGAGACCATTGTTATACAGAAAAAGGGAGAATTTCTTCCTTTCTGGATATTACTGCGTGTCTACATAATATTTTGTAGATCACTCTATTAAAGTTCCTCCAAACAAACAAGGTGAGAAAAGTAAGTTAATTTGTACAAATTGGGAATATGGTCAGAATATCCTTATGTCCTTGCCTGTGTACACAAACAAACCAAAATTAAAAAAAATAATGCAAAGGCATGAATTTTAAAAAATTTGAAAATGTTGCTTGTGCCTTTGATGACAGCATGAATCCGGATTGCCCTGCTGGATCAAGGGCAGTGCTCAGCACCCTGCAGGATCAAGTTCTTCACCAAGTCATTTAGCAATAGTCCCTTGCAAGAAGTCAAGGACTTCCCAAAAACAAGACAATGCACTTGGCTCCAGCTCATCCATGCACTGGACATATCATCAGCTTAAGAGATGGCATTGAAATGATCAGGCTCCATCAGGCCACCAGGAGACATTCCAGAGTTTCCAGGGGCTTCCACGCAGACATGGTATTCAGTTTTATAGGCTCATCTGCAGTACTGAAATTTATCTTCCTAAAACATCTTTTACAATTGTCCCCTGCCTTTGCCTGCACTCATGTTTTATGCACTGTGTGTCTACCTGCAGACAATGGTTCCATGTATGTTTAGTGCTCACTCTTTATATAGCTGACATTTCCAAAAGAACTCCCCAAAACTGCTTTGTGGCTATTTCATTCAGAATATTTCTTCTAGGATGGATGTAATTTTGAAAGGTTTTTTTACTGATCAATTATTACTAGGCAGAAGAAATTTCATTCAACTGCTGTGATACAGAGGAAAACCTGTTAGTGAAAACAAAGTGTTGAGAGTGTGTGTAATATGTTCTGTACTTCAGTCATGTTTTCAAAATAAGCCATTCTGAGAAAAGGGGAAGATAAAGAAATGCTTTGAATGAAACATAGGTTTATGCTAACTAAAGTACATTCTGAAAAATCACCCTGAGGTTAAATTTTAGAGATATTTTTATCAAAATTCAAGGGACGATTTTAAACGCAATTACTGATAACTAATACACAGATTGTGAATTAATGGTCTCATGCACAAAAATAATGAAAATGTTCTGCAGAAAAAGGAAGAAAGTAAAATCTAATCTCTGCTTCTAGAATTGCTAAATGAACATTTGTAAGAATGGAAGTAATTCTCACCATGACCATTTTATTATTTAGATAATACCAGTAGAAAGTGACTAAATTTCATTTTATTTCATGCAGGAGGTGCCAGAGTCCTGTATGAAGCCAAAAAAAAATCTTAATAGAGAAGCCAAAGGCTATACTGAACTTCCTTCTGCTCAGTAGGAATATATTACATCACAAGTACGTGATCCAATAAATTTGCATCACAGAGAAAAGAAACCATCCTAATACTGTATAACATTGCAGTTTCTTCTTTGGCATTACACAACATTGACAGAAATAGCATTTATGATTCTTGCTAGTCTTTGGAATTAAG
This sequence comes from Phylloscopus whistleri, assembly GCA_017589585.1. Classification (NCBI taxonomy): domain Eukaryota; kingdom Metazoa; phylum Chordata; class Aves; order Passeriformes; family Phylloscopidae; genus Phylloscopus; species Phylloscopus whistleri. The sequence continues at coordinate 1,912,074 of JADMLD010000680.1, read as the reverse complement.
TTCAACTAACACCAATAGAATTTCCATGTGCTTTTACTTTAAATACATGCTCACATAACCATATTTTCTGGCTTTGTTGGTTCTGCTTTTCTAATACTACAACACAGCATGACAAGTCTAAAATCACAAATGGCCAGTTGTCTGCACACTTGAAGAAAAGCTTAAAAAATGAGCAGTCCTCTCATTAAAGTGGCTTTTAGTAGGAATATCAGAAATCTGAGAGAATATTACACAACAGATTTGACCTACAAGGAAAAAGGAAAAGATTGCAAGATTTTATGAACTTTACATAGTTACCATTTTTATTCATACCCTTCAGGAGATTTCAGCTATTGAAACTCACTGGAAATCCTTAGCACAGACAAAGCTACTTACTGTTTAGGGTGGTGGGGATGAAAACTTCCATTTTCATGACTTGGTACAGGATGCTTATGTTTGCAGCTGAGTCTGTCTGGGTGAGATTCCACTACAAATATAAAGGTCTACAAGCAATCTGTGTGGCTAGTGATCTATTTCGGTCAGTGGAGATCTGGATCTTAATTCTGCTGCATAGAAGTATTAAAATAACTTGAAATATCCTAAGGAAGCTAGTAGAGACCTTCTGTTCCTGAGGTACCTCTCCCTGGATGTAGAACTGAATGTCAGGCCTGGATGTCTACGGAACCAGATTGCACTCCCATTACCCCTCAGGGAAATTACAGACAGCTCACATAAACACCTACCTGGAGATAGGCACATATCCTATATCCAGCTGAAACAACTGAAAACCTCTTTTCAGGAGTGGACAATTAGGTGCAACTAGCTTTCATTCTCTCTCATGTTTTTTTTGCTTTGCTCTGAACACTTCTCACCATCACAGTACCCTTTGCATTACTGTCTTCTGATAAAGAAGTTTCTGAAAACACCCACAATTTCTCATTAGTCACCTCTGTCTGCTATACACAAAATAGGCAAAACTAAGACAAAACTAACAAACAAGTTAAATCTAATTCCACATAGTCAGATGAGTCTTTGCTGTTTGGGGTCATAGAGGAGCCGCAACGATTCTGTGCACAGCGTTTGCTTTTCGCTGGGAGTTAACAAACACAGAAGATGAAGGAGGTAATCTGGGCACCACATCAAAATGGGACATGAGAGCAGAGCCAAGATAGGAATCAAATATTGGCTCGTGATTTTCAGAATATTACACATAATGTTGATTGACGGCACAACAATGCCTCTACCCAGGGAAGTGGGAAACCAAGCAAGGGAGTAATTTTTCTTCACAGTTCCACTAGACTGACACACCAGCAAGGAGCAATTACTGATTTTTTTTTTTTTTTTCTACAAGGCACAAGTTATAAGGAATATGGAAAAATAAAAATGACTGCAACACTGGGCTAATGTTGGAACTACTCTTTAAGCAATGACTGTCTCTTATTTAGTGCTGCCTATACAATCCCTGACTCAGAGTCCACAACAATATCAAAAAGAGTGCTATGAAATATCCAGCTTCACCCTTTTGTTGCAGTAAAGAGCAGGAAGAGAAATGCAACACTTACTGAAGCAAGGAGCTTCTTCTTTACAAAACCCCAAAGTCAAGGCTATCTGTACATTAAGGTTTCCATATGTGTTATGGCACACTCCTCAACTGAATGCAGAGATTTCAAATCATGGCAGAAATTACAATGCTGTGAATAACAGTGTATTTCAGTGTATATTCTGTGTCATCATAAGAGTGTGAGGGAGAAGGATGTACATGGCCATAAAACTGAGAGCTGATTATACACAAATGCAAGGGATTTAAGGGACCTCACTTCTGATAGATGCTGTTTTCTGTTTATTTTTATGTTATTATTTGTGTGTATTATCATTGTGTACAAACATAATTGTGTACTTAATCTTGAAGATTATCCTTTGTACTTTTTTTGAACAATTGAAAAAACCACAGTAAACAGTGTCTTAAGTGGCAGTTTAGCTAAGTGGTTTACCAGGGGAATGTGGTTCCTTCAGACAATATAGACCTTTCCCACCCTGGCTAGAGGACTAATATAGTAAACCATGTAATCTTCTTGGATGTTTATTCAATATTTCCATAATTATTATCATAGGTTTCCTATAAATGCTTTAAATAGGTAACCAAATCTCTCAATCACAGACATTATGTTCTGTAGTGTTTGTACAGCGTGGTATTTTGAGTTCATACATTAACACCATTGCCAGTTCCTGAAACAGGCTTCAACACATGGGCATGAAAAGACCAGTTCTGGAACAGCATGCCTCAAGCTTCCCAGAAAGGAGCTGTAACTTAAGGTGATTATGGGAAGAGGCATATTCTCATTGAAAAACACAGAGATTTTCAATTTCTTCAAAATTTCTTCCAACCATTCATTCTGCCTCAGCATTCAGTCCCAGACTTTTTCCAGGACCTGTGCTGAGAATCAGTTTCTCTTGCCTCAAAACAAGCAACGTGCCAGTGCCCTGCCTCAGCCACCACAGCTCTCTTACCTCTGTCTGCATACAGAGACACCACTACAGCTATTCCCATTCCTACTGAGCCATTTGCACCATAAGCTGTGCTAATTAAGTGTCACATAATATGGGGTTGGGCCTTGTAGTATGTACTAGCTTATTAGACTCTGCCTAGAGACTCAGGCAGAAAGCTTTACACAAGTCCAGTCCTCTGTTAATAGAAGTTATAGTGAATACATAGACACAATCATAATTATTAAACACCTCTTCAGCAACTAACACAAATGGTTACATAAGAAAAATACTTATTTTTCTAGGTACATTCTACAGCCTACAATTCTATTTAATACAATAGCTGGAACTTCTGCAATAAACCCTGCTGGTGGTCAAAACACAATATGCTTTTGCTATTTAGGTCAGCTTTATCACTTTTGCAAACTAGTAAGTTAAGCCATCTATAAAACAACAGGCTTAACAACCTAAGATGCAGCCCAGCATGCCACCCTGCTTAACAGCCATTATTATCCCTGCTGTCAGGCTGAGCTTTAACTAGGTTAGTGTGAGCTTAGAGCAGAAATTACAAACCACGAAACCCAGCCGAAGGATTACGAAGATAATGTTTTACAAATTTGCACACAATCAGAGAAATTACTTGTTAGTGTAAAGGGGGACCTACTATTTTGTGGTGGTAAAGAGAATTTACAGGTCTTGGCAATTTGCTTGGAGGCCCTGTGCTCAATACCTGTTTAGCATAGTCCTAGGTTATTGCTAAGAAAACTATTTGTAATAAATGATGCATTTTAGCTTTTATGTCCTCAACTTAGCTGGAAGTATCTGTGGTGAAAACACAAAGGATTGCACTGAGATGTACTATAGGAACACCAGCAGCACTCAGTGTTTCTCTTAGAAGTGTATTTCATAAAATGGTACTTTTAATATTCTTTTAGTAGCCATAATAAGGTACTTTGAGGAAAAAAACCCAACAGAGTGAAAATAAATTTGCACACAACTAGTGTAAAAAAAAAAAAGGCTATTTCCTCATTTTGCACAGAAACAGATTGGCTCCAGCCACTTTCCCCCATGGAGAACAGGGCTCTACACCATCCCTTTTCCTGGTGAAACTGGGAAGAAGGCTTGTTGACTGAAACACAGAGCCAAGGAAAGATGCAAAGCTTCATCAGGTAATGTTACATTTAGATCCAGCAGTGGCATAGCGCTGTGTGCAATGGAAATAACTGGACTACCTCAAACTGCAGAGATTAGGAATATTCCTGTGGGGTTGGAAAGAAACTGAGTGCTGTGCTAGCAAGCTGGTGTGAATCCCAATTTTCTGTGCCCTGGCATCTCACATACACAGAAACAAGCCCATCTTCCTGCAGAACTGTGCCCCACATCCCTCCTGCAGCACAGCAATAATTGTGTGTTCCTCACTGGCTGTTTCAGTAACCTAAGTGTGGCCAGGAGCCATCCTCCTCTGCCATGACTGGGAAATGCAAGGTGGAGCGGGAACTGGGAACTGACACATTTATGGTTGGAATATTTCTGGCAGTTTATAAACAAATCATGTTGTAGCAGGGAGGATTGTTGCTGGGAATGTCCAAATTTACAGATATAAATGGTCTGCCTGGCTACTGATTTTTATAAAATTTAGTATCTTAATATCTCAACGTCTTTGTCATGTTTGTTTGGTTACCAATGCATACAAGAGCTACAAGGAAGAACAGGCTGAGAGCATCACTGCACAAATCTCATGTCTTAGGGCTTCTGTCTTTTTCAGCACTGAGCTCTAGAAGAGCACACCAAAAAGCACAGATGAAGTGAAAGGGAATTTTGCCCATGATGTCTACAGGGTTATGTCACATCCACAGAATTCCACTGCTTCAGTGGAAGCCAGAACAGGTCACTGGTGTGTGCAGCTAATAAAAGCTATCTGTGCATCTATAGCAAAAGCTATCTGGCCTGTGACATATCTGCCTGGTGACCTTTGTTCAGTTCCTCCTGAGAATTGTCCAGGGAGAGGTGTCAACACTCAAAAATCGCACGTCAAAGTTAATGCTAATTAATAACCCTATTATCCATCCCCAGAGAGATCAAAGACTAATGAGCTGATCTGAATCACAGACATATTGGCAACAAACAGAATAGGAGGCTCTTACCTATACTGAACTGCTGTCAGAGTCTATAAATTCTGTCAGATTCTACACATCTTTTTAAATACTTTCAATTTATACTAAATTAAACAAAAATTAATTAAATTTGTATATTTAATGTAGTCAATATTAAATTTTAAGTGTGAAAAACCCTTGTTTATTATTTGCTATAAAGGCACAAAGGGAGACAAACAAGACAGAGTCCTCTGGAACTCTTATATTCAGGGAACTGGGTAAGGTAGGCAGACTAACACTTCACCACAAAAATAGCTTTGTTTACTGCAACTTGTGATTTAGTAAGCAGGAGAAACACCAGCTGAGGCAAGAAAGTGTGGGCAGCTGAAGAAAAATTGAGGAGGAGGATTAGAGGTAAAACATATTTCTCCTCTTTACATTTCCTTCAGCTGATGATCACGTTTACCCATATTCCTGCAGACAAGTGTGATCCTGGAGTAAACAGCAACGTCAGAGGAACTGAGCCTTTCCACTCTGGTCTGAATCTGTTCTATGGGAAAGCAAACTGAATCATTTTGCTCATCCTCAAAAACAGTCTCACCCGTGGAGCATCCTTGAGACTGACTCAGGGGCCCTGGGAGCAGCTGGGCTCCCCCCTGAAGGGTCAGACCTCTCAGCCCTGCCAGATGTAGGTTTACACCAATGCTGCACATTACCTAGTCAATAATAGATTTAGATTTCTGCTATGCATGGCTTAGGACTTCACTAACATAGAGCAAACACCACCTTTGTTCAAGGGGTGCTAATGCCAAAGAGGTGAATTGTGACTCAAACAGGAAATTACAGATTTGATTTCCAAAACTGTTCAGTGCTGGTCTAACTCTGCTTCCACTGAAGCCAATGTTGAACCTTCCATGGATTTCAAGATAGACAAGCACTCATTGCCTTAGAAAATATCCCTTTAATTTCACTTAAATGAGAATCAGCATTCATAGCAGTATCTGTATTTCTGCAGAGTTATTTGTCAGCTCTTCATCAACAATGGCAAACATGAACAAAAAAACCCAACACAAAACCATGGAAAAAATCACCCACAGGAAAATGAATGACTGGTTAGAAATTGACCTCAAAACTCACAACAGAGGGTCACATCTCATAACAAACACATTCACAGTCACTGTGCAAGTTAGGTCCAAAAATTCAACAATTATTGCTCGAATACCAGGAAAACCAAAAAATTCAAGAAAGAAAGGGAGTAAGCAAGAGTACACAGAGAAGATGTACAGGCAGCTCAAACAAATTTTAGCTGCTTCAACTTTATCAACAAAGGAAATTATTTTTAGAAAGGAATTAAAGTTTGTATAAACCCCACAGATTTCCTCAAGGTATATGCAATTGTTGTATATACAACAAAAACACTCTCACAATTTAGTTACCAATCATCAAAATTATTATTTCCCAATTTACTGTTAGATGTTTGGAAGAGAGGTAGAAAGAAAAATGTCTTGACATTGCCATCACAGCTAATAAATGATGTATGCTGACAGTATAGGAAAAAAAATACATTATGTAGGTAAGGGGAAATATCAAGGTCACAGGTAAATCAGTCTACAGGTATTGTGCTCACCATCAGCAGCTTATGTTCTCAAAGAAGTCAGTTGCTCATTTTTATTTTTTACAACAGTCAAACAACTTGATTATGTGGGGCACTTACCTGCTGCTTCCCAGTGTGGATTGAAAGGGAATAATACTCAGAAAGTTTTTTTGGCAACAGGACAGTCACAGAAACACAGAAACATGTCTCTGAAATGTTGCAATTATTCACTTATTGAATTTGGGAGCCATCTGCCTTTTTTTTTTCTTTGAAAATGTCAAACTTAAAACACTTTCTACTTTTGACTGCACTCTCGGTGTATTTTCTCTCTCAAATCTGGTCTATAAAATTCTGGGACAAATAATTATAAATTCCTTGAAGGTAAAAGATAGTAATATATATGCTAGTAATTCAAGTTAAGCTATTTTGTTGGAACTTTATTTGGTACTAAATCATCAAATGATAACTTATGTCTTTAAACTAATTATGGAAAAAACCCTCTTGATCATTCTTGGTTCATCAGAGGTTCAGTGTTTAAAATTAGGAATGGTAAATACTTGAGTATAGCTACTCTCAAATACTTGCATTTTATACTGATGCTTCCAATATGAATAATATATTTGTGCAATGCTCTAACTCGTATTAAATGCAATAGTTACAAGACTGTCAGTGCAAAAGGGCTATCTACTTAAAGGATCAATGACATGACTAATGACTAAGAAGAATCCATTTCTTTTAAATGCTAGACTCCCTACATGCTTTGAAAATAAGAAGCCCCAATATGCACAGAAACTCTTCAGCCAGGAAGAACTCAATATTCTTACTTGAGATTACATTCTGCACTTGGCAGTGTACTCTGACCATTTCATGCAGGCAGTGAGGGCAGGTTAGATGGTTTCATTGTCCCCAGAGTGATTATCTGCTGGTGGCTTTGCACCTGTACGTACATGAAGTTGACACAGCCGGTCCCTGCAGGTGGAGCAATCCAAACAAAGCTGAGGTTGGTGGTGGGGAGGTGGCTCACATGGGATGCAACCACGCTGCACATGAACTGGTTTCCAAACTGGTGGTCAGACATAATTCCTGGGAGAAAGACACAGAGGAAGGAAACAGTAACACGTGTTAATGGCTCATTGCGAGGTGCTAACAGACCGAGAAATGCATCTGCCATGTGTTTCATCACGGCAACACCGAAGGAAAAAACCCCAGGGGTATGCCACCAATTAATTAGAATTAATGCCAGGGAAAATACTGGAGCTGGCCTTTGCCTGAGCCAAGACTGACTTTGCATTTACTGGAGGCTCTGTGTATTTACTGCTAATAGTCTTCATGAGGCCAATACCAGAGGAATTATTTGCATTTTTGAAGGAGGAGCTGGATTACAGCTACTGTAAATCAGATATTCCATTACCTCATTTACACCCATTACAGATCTAAAAGAAAATAACACCTGAAACAAAAAAAAGTTCTATTTTAATAAGAAAAATGAAGCTCTTAGAAAAAGGTATTATCTCTTAGTAGACATCTATTTGGAAAAAACAGATGAACTGGATTCATGAAGTCTTCTGATCTGAAATAAAAGCAACAACCTTCTACAGGTTTACCAGTATTCATTCCTTTGATTTTTTTAATTTATTTTTCATACATGCCTTTAATACATGAATGAATGTAAATGTCATCTATTAATCCCTCCCTCTGGAATTCACTGCAGTTCAACATTAGACAAAAGAACTGTATTTTTAACATAAAACAATGTCTGACAGCAATCTTTCTCCCCTTGGAGCCCTTTTGTAGTTTCCTAAAAAGTAGCGCAAACTTGGTTGTTTTTTTGACACCCTCTGGCTTAAAGGAAGGCAATCTTACCAGAATGGATCACTACACCTTTACTCCTAGTACATGAAAGAGTAAATGATGAAACTATTCTTTTAAATGCAATTATCAGAAGTGAATGCCTTGTTCCAAGTTACTTCAAATATTGAACCTTCATTTCAGAAAACAGTGGCGTGGGCTGAAACATTGCTAATGGGATCAAAAGGAAAAGGCAATGGGAGCATGCACCACTGTGCTCAAAAAGGTCACTGTCAGCTATGTGGTGATTGCATCTCAAAGTTTATAGTGGCTGGTATTTCCCAAATTTGCTTATTGCAATTCAAACAACAACAGAGAGATAAAACCCATCTCTGACTCTCAGAATCCTTTATTACTGGGGTTTGGTAATTCTCCTGTAATGTGAATGCAGCAATTTCTCGTAAGCCCCCACAGATCCAGAGGTGGAAGGAGTTTGCAAGCCAGAGGTTTGCATCAAGGAGGGGGATAAATCCTTCCTAATGCAAACACACTGCTCCACCTGGTGTCCCCAGGGGCTGGGTGCCAGCAGCACCTTGCATGCCAGCAGCACCTTGCTGTCTCACAAGCAAACCATTCCACCTTTTAAAGACAAAAAGCAACGTCTGAAATCCTGGTCAGGTACTGGTGAGAATGACAGACTATAGCTCAGGGTTATGGATGTTATTTATTCTCAGGGCTATGAAATTCTAAATCAGCTTCAGTTTTTGGAGGGGAGAAATGAGCGACAGTGAATTTAAGTGATCCATCCCAGGAGCGGCAGGAGGCAGCAGGTGATGGTAGAGATGGCTGCATCTTTTACAAACAACCACAACCTCCTCATTCAGGGTTTTTCAGTTAGTTCCCCACTGAGAATCCACGTGAGATTTTCTGTCATTTGCACAGAAACAGCTCAAATCCCCAAATGATGCTGAAGCCCATCGTGTCAGGATAGTCACAAAGAAGGCTCGAGCTCCCCTGAATGGAGCCTCTTTTCTGGAGATCAGTAGTAGGGAAATCCAGAGAGATGGTATTGTACTGACTCTTCTTTATTGCAAGATACTGGATACAGATGAGGCTTGGCCACTTCTTGTTATGCTGTACTGCTTTATTTGCCCTTCTTGGCTAATTGAGAGGAGTGGCAGTAACATCCTTAAGGAATCCCACTTGACTGGTGCCCAGGCTCACTGCCCTGCTCTCATTGCTGAAGTCCTGCAGCAGTGCTCTGCTGAAACAGCTGTGTCCAAAAATATGCCCAGAGAGGTCCCTCACAGAGCAAATGCATTTTAGACAACTGCTTTGCTTTGCCTAGTGTCAGATGTTAACTCTGATTCTTTCCCAAAGTCTGTCCCTCTCTCTGAAGTCTGTGCACCCCAGCAGTGGTGGGCTGGGGTCCTGGGGCTGCTGCAGAGCACCAGCCCTCATCTGTCATCATCCCTGGCTGTGCAATGGAAACAGAGAGCCTCACACTATCAGGGTAATTAAATAACTGATGCTGTCAGGGGAGAAGCAGGAGCAGCCCTTCAGTTTGAAGAAATCCCACTTTCTCCAGAGCCAGCCAAATACAAGGGAGGACAAAGGCTGCCCTAACACATCCCCCAGCCAGGGGACAGGCAGAGCAGCTTGGGAAATGTGACTGCTTCCCTCCTTGGCAGCAACTTGTGAGTTAATGAATTCCCTAGGTTTCAGCCAGTACACTGCAAAAATGTGTCTAATACATCAAACACATACAACATCTGTGGAGAATTTCTTTTTCTTTTGATTTACGGTTTAAAAAAAGAACAATTTTGCAGTAACTAGAATAAATTCTAAGCAAGGAAAAAACCCAAGTCATTCAATTTTTTTCAGAAAAAAAGTCGATGAATAGTACAGCAATCATTTCAAATCCCAATTTTAAAATTTTATCATCATGTTATCTTTATATTTTATTAATAATTGATTGTTATAGTTTTACAATTAAAATAACCCTCCTCATCTGCTGGACCTTTACTGAGTACATCAACTCCATTTAGGAGTTCAGAGCCTTCAGAACATTTAACAACAATTGGATACTGAAATTTCAGTGAGTGATAGCAATATTGAAAACACTTTTTGATGCTTAAATTCCAAGATTTCCTATTGAAAAGGTGAACATAAAAATGATAAAAATGCAAAAAACAATGGAAAATTCAATTGATACTAAGAACTTGCTAAACTAAGGGCAAAGAATGTTATTTCACCTTTCCAGTCTTTTTGCAGTCCCTTGTTATCTCCTCTCCTCCAGCCCTCCCCAAACTGTTTAGTTACTTCTCAGACTGTGTGTTTGCCCCCATTGCAAAGGACAAAAGTGAAACAACATTCTGCCACAAAAATTTTAAATGACTATGAGACAAGCCTGATTATACTCTAAGAACAAAACTGGATCCTGTATGTGCCTCTGACAGCTTCAGAGTGCCTCAGGTCAGTACTGTGTACAGGTATCTCCCTCACACCCTGGTGATCAGTGCAACCACATACATTCAAGTCTAGTGTTTACAAAACTAATAATCTTTAGGTAAAATTTTAAGATCTTCTTGTATAAAACTCTACAAACACTTTAGCAAAAAATCAGGGGTTTCCATGTGACTTAATGAATACTGAAATGTTTAAAGTTTTGTGAGAGGAACCCATCCACAGCTCTAAAACATGCTGCATAAAAGAAGCTGTTAGCATCTCTCTGAACTCCTTTTGCCTTGGTTTTTATGGCGTGCACTCATCATAATGACATGTTTCAGACATCTGCACTTTCTAGATTTCCCCATCCCCTAAAATTTCTGAGGCTTTAGGAGTCTCAGTATAATCAGTATATCCATTATAACCATTCAAATCCCAGACGTGCTTTGTACCTGCCAACAGCACTGCTGGGAGAGGAACTAGGCATTCCCAGTCCCTCTGAAGAGGGAACTCAGCAGCTGTTTTCATTGTGTAAACTTTAAAAAAATGTGCTTAGCTCTATTTAATACCCTATGTATAGTCACTGAACCAAAGAACTTCTGTGTGAAGAGGTAGATTTCAAGGAATAAAATTAATACAAGAAATGCAGGGATAGAGAAAAATATTGGAAGGAAAAGCTTAGGCAAAGTCAGATGACAAATATATAACTTCAATCTTTAAATGTTTAAAATTATTTTGTTGATAATAAGAACCACTAGTAACAGCTAATGCAGAGAAATATTTTGCTTCTTTTATCAGATGGCATAGACGAAGGTGAGCCAGATGTGAAAATGGTGGTCCACAAATGCCCAAATTCAGGTGTTGACCCTGAACTCATTATTATTTTCACTGTGTGGTGTAGCTTCTCCAAAAGGGAGAACCTGCTATAGATTATAGGAGAAATTCTCCCATCTGGGCCCCTGGAAGACAAAAGATGATCTTTTCTACTGATAGAGCTTGGGAAGCATCCAATTGTACAGACAAATGCAGGAAAGAGTCACATCATTCTCTGCTTTGTAAGTCTGAAAAGCATGGATCTGCAATAGGTCTGACTTTCACCCTGTGTTATGTAACTGCATAATGTTCTGTATTACCACATGACACATCCTCCTTAGAAAACAGTTTACTAAACCAAAACTTCATACAAGGAGCTCATCTGCATGTCGAGATCCTTGGTAAATCCTTCATTAAAGCTAAGGCTCAACAGAATTTCCAGTGATGAACCAGATGGCAGGTAGCATACCATTTCCTATTTATTACATGAATTGAGTGTATTATTAAATGAGAGAGTGAACGTTAATTACAAGTGTAAAATAATAACCACATTTTGACTTTGCTGCTTCTAAACTGATTATCTGCTACGTGCTTCCATTTTCAAAGATATGTGTGACAGCAAAATGCCAAACATAAAATATTGATGAAATTCCAAGAAGAAAAAGCTCTGAGTAACGAAATAACTCTGGCATCTTTGAGAAAGCAATAATTCCTGATTAGGAGATAATAAATTTGAATCAGAAACAGACATTTTCAAATTGCATTTTGCATCATGTAAAAATAAAATACCTAGTCCTAGGAAGCACCTTTTCTCTTGGGAAACAGAGCTGGAGGCCGACATTCTCCATCCAGGCTATAGCATCTCAAAGGGTGATCCACAAATCCACAAGGTAAGCACAGTTCTGTCTGGTGTTACAAAGCAGGGAGTGATGCAAAAGTGACTGTGCCTGAAAACACCTCCTGTGCTGAATCCCATGCTAAAGTGGCCAAACCAGGGCTTGCTACTTGTTTTCCCCATGAAGCACCAGGGACTTGTTCTGAGAGGAAAAGTAGGATGATTCATTTCTTTTTTCAAAATGGAAAGATGCTGGTAGACATTTTTTTTATTATTATCAATTAAAATAATCACTTTTTATTAGTGGGCTTATGCCCACAGTCTCTACTTTCCAGAAGCCCATCCTCTGTATGAAATTGCAGATCAGTTATACAGAGAGGTGCCCCCACTCTCCTGTCACATGGAAGACCACAGCACTCAGATGCAGCAGTGCTGGGACAAGTGACAACTCTGTGGCTGCTAACAAGGAGCCTGGTTCCTCAGTAAAATCCCTGTAGAACAGGTCTCCAGCACCAAGGTCCTCCTGCAAGTTCAGGCAAAGCCATGTGCCTCTCCACATTATCTGAGGTGCAGCAGAGGCTGCAGAGCAGCTGGACTGGTGGCTGGCAAGACCTGAACTCACAGAAAGCCAAGGGGAGGCCTCAAGGAACATTTTAGGATAAAATCTGAATGTATGTATAGTGCTATTTACAGTTGCTAAAACTGCAGCTTTCAGACCACATTTTCAGAGGTAGGAACCTCCTTTTGTCCTGTGTGTGTTCAGATGTTTAAAGGACCTATTTGAGCCTTATCATGTAAACATGTGTAAAAATGAAATATATGTTTTCACTGAATGCTACAGAGAGTGAAATAACACCATAGTTTTAGTTAATGGAAGAATATTTGAGCAACATCTTTAAAAAGTTATGGACCCCTTTCAGAACCCTGCCAATGTAAGTCTTAAAATTTTAGAACTAGTGATTGGCAGAAAATCAATTTGCTTCCTGGTTTTGGTGGGTTTTGTCCTTTTTTTTTTTTTAATCCCAAACATGTTTAAGGAAAACATTAATAATCCCTGTTAAAAGGGACCATTGGGAGTAAAGAAATATCTGGAGCTAGTAACTATAATTTCTAAAGCACGAACACAAATGTACAGTTATGAGCTCATGCAGTTTCTACCCAAGCAAGTACACAGCTAAAGGTTTCTAAATTATAGATGTAAGTTCCTTTCAGCTGGAGTAAAAGTGCAGAATATGGCCCTAAGTGAACTGCACCCACCCAGCTGAAATACGCTGTTGCCAATTGATTTTGGGGGGGTGACTTTGTTCTGCTTCACAGGAAAAAACACATCTCATTTGACAGAGTGTTACAGACTGCTAAAGCACTTGGTAGCCCTTGTGATCAATTAAGGGTCAGGATGGTTTGATAAATTATTAAACAGTATGAAGAAAGAAAAGACCAGCAGCCGACAGAAACATTCTTCCACCCAGCAATATGTTACCTTTATCCTTCTTGAAGTCAGGTGTTTGTTTCATTATTATTTATTATTATTATTATTATTATTATTATTTCTATTGCTTCACTATTAAATAATAAATCCTTTTACTATCTGCAATTCTGGGGGGAAAATACCACCCACATGTTAATCAGACCACTAGGAAAGAAACAGATATGTGTGTAACAGCCTAATAAAATCTGCCACTAAAATCCATAAGTCCTTCTGTGGTCAGGAGACAGCCAGAGCCTGAACACAGCCACCTGACTCTTCAGAGGGTACCACTGGGCTGAAGTGACTCTCACTTGAGATAAGAAGCATGGGGTTTATAACATTTTTCCCCAGATGTGAAATTTAAATGCATTTTCTTTACAGTTCTGAAAACAATAATTTATTGCAAGTTCATATTTGAATTACATTCACAAATAGGGATTCAGGGATGAAACAGTTCAGTTTAGAGCTTTTAGGTTCTTACAAGAGAAGTGCTTTATCTCCACATTTGTGAATATTTACTGAAGCAAGCCCTTCACTAGAAACACAGGTTTGCAGGAATGAACCACTAACAAACAGATTTTTTTTTTAAATTTGCTCTGAAAGAGAGGACATATTTTTGCTTAATCTCCCTTTTAATGTTCTTCTTTAAAGGAATTGTTAATCAAAACTTTTGAGCAGCCTTTTGTTAGAACCCACTTAGGGTTATAATTTCATCTCAGGGATTTATAAGTACCAGTCTCATTAAACGTAATAGGAGCTACACATATGGAAATTGTGGAGCATGGGGAAGAGAATATCCCCTTTCCACAGCATAATTCCCAGCACACTGAATGAGTCCCTTGTGTAATGTGTGATTTGGTTCCACGAGTCAGGGGAATGGGGTGCTGAGACCCTGGCCTGCAGCGTGTTGGTGGTTTCAGGCCATTGTCAGAAGGGATGAGAAGACAATTTACTGCTGAAATCTAAGTGCTCCATAGAGAGCAACATGGCACTAAGTGCTCCAAGGCAAGTAGATTTAGTAACAGTAAACAGGGACCAGCAGTAATGTAAACAGAAAATGCTAATAAGTTACTGTGTTGCTGAAATAGAGAAGAAAAAAAAATCTATTTCCAAAGGCTTGAGGCAAAATCTATTTTAAATATTTTCTTAATAGTCCCAGCATGTTTTTAATAGCAATTTATATATATTTCTTTATAGACCTGTTAGGCTGATACCTTCATTCTGTACTTTTCACAATTTCTATTTTAGAACTGAATTCCAGTTTATTCTGTTGAAGAAAAGAAACTGTCCCTGATTTGCATCCACTATTTTTTAAATTGTTACTGTACTTGACTGGTACCTCATCCATAAAAGCAGCTCTCATTTAACTTCCAAAAAAAATTGCATTGTTCTGAATCTTTCCACTTTGCAAAAGTAAATCTTTGTCTCGTGAGCCAAACATCAGACACTCTGCTTGATAGGGCTTATACCAGTGACAAATGTGACAAAGGAACACCTTGTTATCACACCAGACATCTGCTCCCACCAGACTCTTTGTCAGAGCCAGCAGTAACCACATCCTTCTCCTTACAGCAGCAACAATTCACCAAAGCAGCACTGGAGCCCCAGGAATTGCCCTGAATTTGCTTTAGTAGAGGTGAAACTGTGAACCAGCCATCTTAACTGACAGCACCATCCTGACCTGCTCACTTAAACAGAGCCATGAACCAACCAAACCTCCCTGCTGACCAGAGCAAGGAGCAGCAAATGAAACGCTGCTGTGCCGTAACTAGAAAGTCACTACACAGCTCAGTAAAAATGTAACTGCCCAACACTCATCTATAAGCACAGGAATCCTTATTAGATCTATAAAGCATCTATAAAGCACCATTTTTTTTTTTTTTAATAAGCCAGTCTTCACCCCAGACTCAGCTGGGCTGGTCTGAGTGGTTTGCAGTGACATCCCTTCTTGTCTATGTGGTTGCTGGTAACACCTCCTGGTATCATGTTTGCTCTTCTATAGCCTAGCATGACTAATTAGAATAATGGCTTTACCTACAAAAGCCTAAGTCTCTCTTTAATTTATTTTAAATAAACTTAATGGTTTCTGGCAGCAGTCTGCCTTGTAACACATTTCCTCTATTTTGATCCTTCGCCCGCAGCCCTGTTTTGCATTTGCCCACATTGCTGTCATTGCCTCAGTCCCTGCAGCACCCACGCAGCACCTCCTATCTGGGCTGCACTTGCACTGTCCCTAATTACTCCTTATATCTCTGTTATCAACATTACTGGTGAGCTCTGATGCTTTAAAATTGATAGTTTCCTCCAGGCAAATTAAGCCAGTCAAACCAATCAATAACGATAACTACATAATGAAACCAGAGGGACTTCCATATAAATCTTTCCAGATGGAGTATTTATTATTTGCATACATCTCTTCCTGCTTTGTAGTGATGTTATTATGGAAGTTACCCTGTTTTATCCCCCAATTCCTTATCTCAGATGATCTGAATGTCAACTTGAAACCAAGTTGTGTTGTCTGGGTTAGCTGGGATAGAGTTGGTTTTCTTCCTCATGCTGTGTTTAGGATTTAGCATGAGAATAATGTCGATAACACACTGATTTTTTTAGTTGTTGCTCAGTAGTGCTGACTCCTAAGTCAAGGACTTTTCAGTGTCTCATGCTCTGCCGGTGAGCAGGTGCACAAGAAACCAGGAGGAGGGTGGCCAGGACAGCTGACCCAAACTGCACAAAGGATATTCCATTCCACAGGATGGGATGCCCAGTCTGTAAACTGGGGACTGGGCCAGAAATTGCGCATTTCTACTCAGGGATGGGAGGGGCATTGTCAGCAGGTGGTGAGCAATTGCTTTGGGGAATATTTGTGTTTTTTCCTTTGGATTTATTCCTCTCTCCCTTTTTCTTTATTATTGTATTTTACTTTATTTCAATTATTAAACTGTTCTGATCTCAACCCATGAGTTTTACTTTTTTCTCATTCTCTTCCCCATCCCATGGAATGGGGAGGGAGTTGGAAAGTGAGTGAGGGGCTCACTGTAGCTGGAGTCTGGGGTAAAATTACAATGTGTACAGAAACCATGGTTTGTCCCTCACCAGCATCAACTGCAACATCTCCACAGAGCTGGAGACAAGAGGCACTTTCACTTTCCATTCAGAGGAGCAATCCTGGAGGTGCTCCAGGTCTCATGATCCCCCTTCCCACAGCTGGGCTTACAGCAGCCTCAGCAATACCTCCATCAGGGTGACCGATGTAAGGCCTCCTACAGCCCCAGCTGCCCTTGCTGGGGCACTGAAGGGACCCGTGGCACAGCCAGTCTGCAAGACTTTTGGGACAGCTGAGCTTCACAAAAATCTATCTGCTCTGGAAAGATGGCACTCAGGCAGGAGAGATGCATCTGTGAGGGAAAAGCCAGCTGAGGTAATGACAGATTGGTTTTATCTTCATACACTTATACATGGCCATCCACTAACCCCTGTGCCATTTGTACTCACAGCACCTGTAACACTGTGATCAGGAGTCAGGATGGTTGTCCTCTTTCAGCAGCTGACACCAGTGACACAATAGTGCTGGTTTGCTACAAATTCCTCAGAATTCATAAATATAAGAACTGGAACCTTAAAGTTGCATAATGGGCACCGTGGCCATTCTCAGCCTCTGCAAAGGGATGAAGAGAGCAGAGGAGTCACTGACCAAGTTGGTGGGAGAGGTGAGGGAGAAGTGGGGCTGGAAAAGTGGTATTGTGGATTGAATGGAGGGATTTCAATTAAAATTGTCAATCTCCAGGAGTTCTTTTTCTGAAAATATGTTGAAATTCAATGATGCTGGCTGAAATCCACCAGTATCTCTGTCCAGATCAAACTAGTGGTGGAAGGAAGCACAGTCCTGCACACCACCTGTATGCTCCACAGATATTCTGATGTCTCAGGAAAAAAACCTGACAGATTTTCCTCCTCTGAGGCCACAAATCTATTACATTGATAGCTTTCATAGCATAAATATAGCTTTTATAGCATTGACAGCTTTTAGAAGGCATTAGGTCTGGGCTAAAGCATTCCTGTGAGGGTGAGGGTTTGCTCTGTGTGCTGTGTACCAGCAGCAGGATGTGGGAGCCAGAGGGACAGCCAACCTGGCTGAGACCTCATTCCTCACCAGCACCTGACTGACCCCCAACAGGGACATCTCAGTGAGTCTCACCTCACTGTCACCAGAGAAATGCACAGGAGAATAGAGGCAGTTTTGATACTCAGGTGCTCAGTAAAGCTGGAGTGTGAAAATCAAACTGTTTCCCTGATACACACTGCTCATGCTTTCTTTCATCACCGAAACAGAAATTTAAACTGTGATTTGCAGACTTTAGCAGTATTTTTGGCAAAAAAAGAAAAAAAAAAAAAGGAAAAAATACTAAAAAGAAAAATTAAATTTCTACAAACACACAAAAAGTTGCTTTAATTCTTTATGCATCTTTAACATCTCTTTTTACAATTTTCAGGACGAAACAGTAAGGCTGGCAGTTGTTGCCTTTCTCTTGCAAAATGGGCAGTAATTTACTTTGCCTCCTGGTTTATCTTAAAAAGAGCAATGATCCAATTCTTTGCAGTTTCACAATGCCTCTCCCCCACTGGTCATCAATGGACCACAATGTTGAGAGTATTACAAAGGGAAGAGCAGCATAGTCTACCATGAATTTCTGCCTACTGAAGGCAGAATGGCACCCATAAGAAGAAAACTCCTCAAAAAATGTATTGCAAGCTAACAAACACGAACAGCAGCAAAAATTTTCAGGAAACAAAACCTAAATACAATTCTTTGGCTTTACACACCAAAGAGGTAAAAATAATCACAGCCAGCAAGCTCAGAAGGAGAGTAAATTACTAATTCATTCCCACATTACTGCTTTTACTCTAGTGACAAAAAAACACCCACAAAAAGGGATCTGATGCATTGCCCTCTGCCATATGTTATATATTAAGACATACCTACCATAGACATAAATTTGTAACACTGCGGTTTTGTTTCTATCTGACAACACACACAGTCAATCAAGAGTCACAAGAATGCAAAGAAAGAAATGCTGCATTTCATTCCTTTGCCTGAAACTTACTTCTAGACAAAACATCATCAATCCTCAACATGCAAAAGCACTTCCAGATCAGATAGAAGAAAGGCAAATAAAAGCAAGCCACCAAGAACAGCAGCCCCCTTATAAACTGTCAGTCAATGTTAACTGAAACTCCTGGGAAAAAAGACTGCAGTTATTGAAGTCTGTGTCCTCAGAAGAGCACTTCATGACTAAATGGTAAGTGCTGATCTCCTGCAGTCATTTCATGTTCAATATAGGATCTCAAAATTTAGTCCTGGGGGTGCTGCTGTGAAGCTGCTGCTGGGTTGGCCCAGAGGCAGGGCTGTGTCCCCCAGAATGGAGCACACTGCTCCACACACCTGGTGGAGCTGCAGCCCCTGCTGTGCAGGTGTTCTGTGTTCTTATGGAAAACAAAATTAAAACAGAATACAATATTCACATCTGAAGCCTAATCAAGGTTCATGCAACAGCAGCCAATGCAACAATGTGCATGCAAATTAAGTGTACTACAGAAATAGGGTGCAGGAGCCCTCTACCACATGACTTCCAAATCAACTCATGGTTTTGCTGAAAAGAAGAAAGCTTTATCCAGACTTATGGAAATATGAGGACACCACCAAACTAAAGATCATTTGTAAGAAGGTCTGAGTTTGCATTTTAGAATTTGAGATGGAAATGGAAAAAATACTAGGACTCCAGATGTGGGGTGAGCAGAGCATCCTAGGTGCTCCTACTGCATCAGCTAGATGCTTGAATTTAATCTTAAACCTTGCTTGTTTCAGTTCCATGAATGAACACTTGCCTCTCACAGCTGATGCCCCCCACTGTGGCTGTAGTAGGATAAATGTTTCAAGATTTTCCTGTGGATTTTAAAAGGGTTTAAAAAATATGCTAAGTCAAAGTAACACCCAAGGGACTTAGGTTAGAGAGCTGCAGTCCCATTAATGTATAAAGAGAAGGCTAAAAATGTAAAGATAAAACATGGCTCTGCTTTTTGACGTGCTAATCTGCCCTTAAAAAGAAAAATACCTTGAAGAGCTGCAGCTCTACTGGGAAGTTCTCCCCTTCACTACTGTTTTGCAATGAAAAAAGGCTGTTTCACTCAGGGAGAGATTTAAGTTTACATCTCAAGGTCTCAAATACATTTTTTCTTGTTCAGGGCAGATTAGCAGTTTGGAAAATAAGAAGGTTGCCTAATTTACAATAATCTCAGCCCTGGCACACATGCTAATTGAGGTGTTCTCTTCTGGGACTTCAGATACTCTGCTATTGTAACTTTGCTGTTGCACACTGTAATATCAGTTCTCACAAATATCAGTCCTTCTCCACATGTCCTTGCTCTCTAACCTGGCACTGATTTTCCTGGAAGGCATCTATTGTTTTATGAATGGAGATAGTGCTTCTGGATCCTGTTGCTCATTGATAAAATAGTATATAAAAGGATAGTTCTGGTAAATAAATGCTTACCAAATCTGCATAGACTAGGGAGTTTCCAACTGATCTACAACTATGGACCAAATATGCCAAATAGTTTGACCTGGAAGAATGTGGCATCCTAAACCTGACTAACAGAACATTATTTAGTGCAGTGTCCAAATGAGGAAGGATATTGTATTGCTTAAACTGCTTCTTGGGTAGATTGAAGTCATGTCATTCAAGTGAATCCAAAGGGTGACAGAGCCATTCCAGAAGAGGCTGAAGAGAGCACCATGATGGCCAAGAAGCTCCATGCCTACAAGTTCACAAAGACATGGAGGAGTGGGGAATGCCTGTGTCCTGGTTCCCCAAAGAATATTCATAGTAGAACATTTGTGATAGCTAGTTGTGGCTGTAATGAATTTATGTGCTCCACACTTCTAACACTGCCTGGTTTTTATTTTGCAATTTATCTCAACAAATCACCATACTTCACTTTGAAATAACTTCCATAACCAGTTTTCCACCTATTTTTCATTTAAATGTTTTGAAATATGAGCACTGCACAGCTGGAGGTGCAGGTTGTCCTGAAAACATGTCAAAAGCTCCATATATACAGTATGGGCTGCCCATACTGTGTATAAATAAGGGTGTACTGCTTTTCTGGGGTGGGTGATACATACAGGTCTATGCAGTGTAGTAGGGAGTACAGATAGCTCCTTGGAAATTTCACCTAAGCTTCAAATAGATAGCCACAGAGACATAGTGATGATGGAAAGACCAAAAACATGCAATATGATCTTCTGGATTTTGAATGCTTCTTTTTCCCTTGTTCATTCTTATACAAGGCATTTAAGAGATCATTTAAAACAGCAAATCAAGGGAAAAAAGCATTTTATCACCCACAAATCCACAGACCCTCACACCGCATGACAAAAGCACAGATCTGTCCAATATCAACAACTTATACCACTTGAACTAGCTATCTTAAGATAGTTAAGTTTGGTTATGCTGAAATCACTTTTCTGAATAATTAGCCTTCAGCTAATTTCAGTTTATGTCAGCTACTGATAAGAATATATAAAATTACAAAACTTATATTAAAAACTGAGTAAACACTTGAGCCCCTGATAACTCTCACAGGAAGGGTCCAGACCACTTGAACTTTGGATGAATAATGAGGCAGTCCTCACACAGTGAATGATTACAGTCCTTTTATAAACAACATGGAGAGATGGGTGCTTGTGGCTCCACAGAAAGCTGCCTATAACTACCTATAACTTAATGTCCAATTCAGTTTTCAAGAATTCCCAGACAATAAGGATTACAGAGAGCAAAAATTCATATATGCAACAAAAAGATTGTGATCCCCTTAGTCAGCCCTACAATACAACTGTTTCCAAGAAAATGAAGGAAAGAAATCTGTTTCTTGCTAGCAGGCACCTTTTATTGTACTATGAAAAAAAGGACTCTTGGTAGAGATAACAGCCTGTGAGCTGAATCAAATTCCCAATACTCACTGCAGATGTGGCATTCAGAATTTTTAAATCTTTTTATAACTAATTCTACTCACTCTGTGAAAATGGCAATTTTCAAAGACATGTTAACATGTGGATTACTTCAGGAGAAACATGCCATTAGGGATAGTTACCTCCGTAAATTTAATTCACTTTCAAAGTGGGAAAAAAAGGTAAGATTTACCGAAAAATTTGTCAAAGAAGAACATTAATAACAAAAAGGCTGAATTGAAGAGAGGCCATGATAGATCTCTGAACAGTTGTGAGTGAGGCAGGTTGGTTTTGGTGCTCTCTGGTGTGCTTTGAAATTGTGAAGGTAACAAAAGATGCTATATTAGTACAGAAAATTTGAAAATAACCTTCAAGACAAATCTTTGCTGCTGAAGGGGATAGTTTTAATGTGATGTTTTATTCATAAAAAATGAATGTATGGTTATATTCAAAGCTGAGCCTGAAATGTCTCAGAGCATTTGGACAAGAAAGTAATAGCTAAACGACTACATCTGTACAGGTATGGTTGTAGATGTAAGTGTGCTCCACATCAGTATAGGTCTTACAGGAAAAATGAATCAGCCAGTACAGTATCAGATATCTTTATCCTGTTAGAATTGGATCTCTGCTAGAGAATATACCAGTTTGATCACAGCTTCCTTCCTGGAGCTCCTGTTGTTCCATCAGCACTTATTTTTTGTGCATAAAATACATCTCAAAATCCAGTCTATCATAGAAAATCTTATTTTAGGGCTTCTGAGACTTCTGTCCGGAGGCTATTTCCTGAAGGAAAGCCTTTCTTTGGTCAGATGGTCTAAGCAGGAATAGAAGTATTTTTGCTTTGAGGCTTATGCTTTTCCCATGGAGCTTTACTGAGCTCTAATGTGTGTGGCCATGCAGTTCTTCCTTACACCTACTCAAAGAAAGAACATCCTATTCTTCACTCCTTTCTGAAGGGCCACCAATGGATTGTGTTACATTCAATTAAAAAATGCAGCTATGCCACATATTGCAGCACATTCCGGGAGTGCTGACTGCCAGTTGAAGGCTGACCTACAAACTTTTTACACACTTTGTAAAAACTCACACCAAACTCAACATGTGAGTTCTTGGGTTAATTTTCCACACTTCGATTTAAACAGCTTCGTTTGAGTAGGTAATTACTCTGGTCTCATGCTTACTTCTTCCTCACTCCCATTGCTTCAGCAAACATCCTTCCCCTCAACTCTCCACCATCCCATTCCTTCTACTCTTCTTCCACACTGTAACCTCAAATATCCCTGTTTGGATTTTCTCTGCAACCCGTTCCTTCCATCTCTTTCCTCATGTAGCTCTCAAATGACAGTTCTTACGACAGGATTGCAGAACAGAGCTATCTTCACCTTCCTTCTTGAGAAGAAGTGAAGCTAAGTAAATACCAAACAGCTAATTCCAAGGGAAACCACCAGGGTTCACAACATCCAGCATATACTGGTCAGAGATTTTTCTGTCATCTCAGAATGATATGCAAGAGCTTCTGTACAAACCTTTCAAATCCTCATGTGACTTCTGGAAATAAAATTACCCACAAAGAATGAAAAATGTCATTTCATTACAATGTGCTGTCACCAAAAGAGCACCTTTCCCTATGTTGTTCAGCCATTTGGCTGAAATCCACAGAATTCCAGTTTGGCTCATGACAATTGTTGATTCTCTTTGTGTCATCTCCATTATTTGAAGGGCTTGTTGTTTTCAGTGTCATCTAAACAAAACTGGCCTATGTTGTAATTAAACTTTGATCAAGTTTTTAATGGGATCTCAGAGGAAAACAGTATTTGACTAACATGTATTATTCTGCATGTATTAATCAAGTGAATTCTTGTTTAACTGACGGAATTTCACATAATAATTACTGTTCCCCATTGTTCATTAGCAGAGCACAAAAAAAAATAGAATCTGTTTTCACTGAAATAATACTTTTGTATCCAGAATATTCTGAAACTTTTATTTTAATTTTCAACTTTGATTCATTTAGTTTCAGAATACCACATTTAGTCTTTCCTGAGGCAATTTAATTAAAAATACAATATCCCTATATTAAAAAGTGGTCCCAAACAATAACAAAACATACATTTATGACATTAAGCACTTGAATCACTTAGGCCAGCTGTCCCTTATAAATCATTGCTAAATAGCACTTTCATGAGTATTGTCATGAAGTGTTAGTTGGCATTTTCATCAGAAATATGGAAGATTTGAAATCACCAACTGTGAGACCTTTTAATAATATGAACATTGGCCAGGTGGGAACAAATTTTGAGTCAGGTTAGTCACATGGAACATGGTAAAGAGAGTGTTTGGTAAACTGAGCCAACCTCAAAAACAGCAAAACAATCCCCACCCCACCCCCTGTCCTGTAGGAACAAGGGATGGTGCAAGAGCAAGGAGCTGCAGGAAGAGGAGACTTCACCTAAGGCCACACCTGGTGCCACAGCCTTGGTCTTCACTAGCAAGTGCTCCAGCCACATGACTGAAGTGGCAGAAGGCAAAGTCAGGAACTGGCAGAACAAAACCACCTGCTGCAGGAGAAAGTCAGGTTAGAGACCCTCTAGGGAACCTGAAAGTGCACAAGTCTGTGGGACCTGATGAAATGCATCCAGGGGTGCTAAGGAAACTGGAGGATGAAGTTGCTCATGAAGTTCAACAAATCAAATGCAAGGTCCTGCACTAGCACTTGATCTTGGAAGAATTCCAAGCACAAACACAGGCTGGGCAGAGAGTGGCTTGAGATCAGCCCTGAGGAGAAAGACTTGGGGATGCTGCTGGATGAGAGGCTGAACATGACCCAGCAATGTGCACTTTCAGCCCAGAAAGCCAAATATATCCTGGGCTGCATCAAAAGAAATGTGGGCAGCACATCAAGGAAGGGGATTCTGCCCCTCTGCTCCACGCTGGTGAGACCCCGCCTACCCTGCTGCATCCAGATCTGGGGTTCACAACAAAAGACCTGCTGGAGTGAGTCCAGAGAGTGCCACAAAATGATTAATTAGAGGCATGAAACACAATTATGATTGTACAGCCTGGAGAAGAGGCTCCACTGAGACCTTAGAGTGGCCTTCCAAAACCCTATGGAGAGATGGAGAGGAATTTTTTTCACAAGGACATGCCGTGATGGGACAAGGGGGAATGGCATCAAACAGAAAGAGATGAGGTTTTGATTAGATATTAGGAAGAAATTCTTTGCTGGGAGGGTGGTGAGGAACTAAAACAGGTTGTCCAGAGAAGCTGTGGCTTCCCATCCCTCAAAGTGTTCAAGGCCATGGGTGGGCTTTGAACAACCTCGTCTAGTGGAAGGTGTCCCTGCCCATGGCAGGGGTTTGGAACCAGCTGATCTTTAAGGTTGATTCCAGTCCAAACCATTCAATGATTCTGTAAACTGAGGCTACAAGGACACATATTGCTGGTGTCCACAATTTTAGGAAGCTGAAGATTGCCAAAGTCTGGGGGAAAAAAGCTGATTTGCCTTATACCTTTCTGCTTAGATATAAAAATTATTCCTTACTCCAAAAACTTAGTGTTCAATATCTATAGGTTCTAAATTATTTCTCAAAACTTAAAAGTTACTTGATTTCAGTAGATAAGTTAATCTAACATAAAGAAAATATCCCCTAATAAAGGACTTTTAGATACACTGCTAAAGACACAGCAAGAAACAGCTCCTGGAAGTTCAAAGGAGAAACATTAAAATGAGAAATTAGGCACATTTTTAAACAGAGTATGATTAATGACTGGGAAAAGAAGTACACAAAGTGGATTCTTTACTGCTTGTAAAACATGTAAGGTCATGCACTTTAGATAATAACAAGAATACTTTCAGCTATAAGCTAGAAATTACTGAGGAGGAGAAAGCTCAATTCACATTAGTCAATCACTGTTTGACAATAAGCTACCAGTGTGAAAAAAAGACAAACACTGCCCTCGAATTCATCAGCTCAATTATTTCTAGTAACGATGGGGGAAGTATTAGCACGGTGCTGGTAAAGTACTGCTAAGACATCACTTCAATTATTGTGTGTAATTATGAACGCTTGTGTTCAAAAAAGATTAACTTAGGCTGGAGCAGCTGCAGAGAAGGGCTACTAGGATGATGAGAAGAATGTAAAATATGTCACAAAAGGAGACAGAAAGAGCTTGTTTAGGGAGAGGATGACTGCTATCACTAAATATCACAGGGTTGTAAAGGAGCTGTTTAAGCCAAAAGACAACCATGGTATAAGAACAAAGGGTTGAAACTGGACTTGAATAAATTTACCCTAATTTAGATCCTTTTTAATCACTAGGCAAATGAAGCATTGAAACAATTTTGCAGTAGGAATTTAGGAGATAAACAACTGTAACCAGCTTTAAGATGGAGCTTAAATCCACACATGTTCAAGCTACAGCCTCATTGTCACAGCTCCTGCAGCACCAGGGATCAGAACCAAACTGAAAGGATCCCTCCTGGGGATGGTTCCCTGGCACCACAGGGATCATGTGCCAAAATGGCCAAACCACCCCAAAATGCAGGGCCTGCTGAAACCAGCATGGTGCTTAAATTGTCACCAAGCCCTGGGGTTATCTTAATAACTTGCCTTCTCTTAAAAAATAGAAATTATATCTACATACAAGCAGCCCTGTTTCCAGGTTTTCTGTTAATGTCAGAAATCTACTTCTAAAAACGAATCACTCATTTATTTTTTCCAAAGCAAAGCTCAAATTACACTGAAAATGCTGTGGTTAAGCAGACTTGTACCAAGGTTCATACACATAAAGGCAGTATGTAGATCATGCTGCCAAAAATAAGAATTACCTGGATATAAAAAGAATATTCACTGTTTCTCTTGTACTTTACGTGAGTAGGAAGCATGGCTTCAGCCACAAAGTCAGGTTAGCATTGACTAACAGTGGTTCAGCTTCATGCTGTCTGCCTTGTTTAAATAACTCCTGCTGCAAGTACCTTTCTTGTTGCCTGTGGAGTGATGAGGCAGTGCTTTAATAGCAATCCAGCTCTGGTATGGCCATGCATTGTTTTCCAAACTCCTTCTGTTTATCATAAAAGGTCATTTCATTACACTGGCTTCCTGAAACCCTTCAGTTCCTTCAGTTTTATTATTTGTCTTCAGGGCACAAAAATACAAAATCTTCTTATGAAGACTTTAAGCTATTTTCACTTGTATTAGAATAATTTTTAAACTACTTATATCTTCCTACTACTTTATGAATGCCTGCTCTAATTAGATTGACAGCTTCTCACTTTGTTATTCTGAAAGCTGTAGGACTGCATTAAAAAAAAAAACCAAAACAGAACACTTCAAGAAACAAACTACAAAGATGATGGATGGGGATTTAAAGTGCAAGTTCCCTCATGTTTAGAATTATTACTAAGTTTAATGAATTCAGTTTTAATTTAATAGCAATAATTATAATACAATTCAATATATTATTAATAATTATTTTTATTCACATGAGCAAGGTTTCTTGTTCATGTGGTTTATGTAACCCACAAAACCATATGTGGATTATTTCCACTGATAATATCCACTTGACTATATCCCATTTTTGACCACCCCAGAGTTCATGGGGTTTTTTTCCTCTGGTGCAATTATGAGGGTTTTTCTTTGGGGGGGGGTGGGGGTGGGTGACAAATAAAGTAGCAGGAATATAATACATTTTCCTTAAATAGTAAAACAAAGAGGAAATTTTTTTTCAATTAAAAAAGACAATGACAATAAACACAAAACAGGACCTTATTATTAGTAGATTATGATCCATGAAAGTGAGCACTACTTGAGTGAGTTGTAAACATGTTTTTATATTTGGGTGGAATTTTGAAAATTATTGGCATTGCTTTTGAAGATATTTATATTTCATTTATAATAAAAGACCTAGTGTAAGCACAGGAAACTCAAAATAAAGCATGCCACAAGATTACAATTGGTAGTGCTGAAGAACCAAGACCCTCTCATAGCTGGTCAGCAGATGCCTCTGTTGGAAATTGCAAATTAATTCAGTTCAAAATTAAATGCTTTCTGAATCCTTCCCTAGAGACTGGAATTCAGCCTTTAAATACACGTGAGAAACCACCAAATGTGAGTCAATAAAACAATGCATGAAAAGCCACTTGTCCTGGCGAGACTCTTCTACACCAGCTTTTTAGAAAGTACTTCAGAGGGTTTGCAACAGCACAAATTCCACAGCCAGCATAAAACCAGATTGTGTTAAGAGCAACTTTTCCTCCTTTTTCTCACCCTGTGCCAATAGGGTGACATTAAATACCATTTCACTGCAATAAATTAACTTTTTAAATTAAAAAAAAAGTTGTTCCATGTAGTTTCAAAGCTATGTTTAAAGGATACTGTAGCTGCACTGTACTTCAGCTGTTCCCAAAGCTGAGCTATGAAGATGTTTGTTACCAAAAGCAGACAATACCCTGGGTCTCTGCAGGGGAAAGGCCAGGGTGGGGCTCAGCCCAGGCACAGACAATGCAGACGTGCCTGTGCAAGAGTGAGGGGTCTGGGCTCCTCACAGAGGGTGGGGGTTGGTCACTGTGGCATGGGACAGGTGTCCACCTCAGGACATTAAATCCCCATGTGCCACCAGCCAAAGGAAAGTAACCAGCTGTAGGCTGACCTTACCTCAGCTGTGGGGAAGGGGCAGGAAGGGCTCTGATCCAATGTTTTATTAGCATTTTACTTAAAGGACAAGCACCATAGTCCATTCCTTCTGACCAATTTGTAAGTTTATGCTTTGGATATTAACTAAAGTAATTATTTAGCCTCCAGTATCAGTACAGGCTGGGGGATGAACAGATGGAGAGCAGCCCTGCCAAGAAGCCCTTGGGGGGGTTGAAGGGAGGAAAGCTGGACATGACCAGCAATGTGCACTTGCAGCCCAGAAAGGCAAAAATGTCCTGGGCTGCCACCCCAGCAGTGTGGGCAGCAGGGCAAGGGAGGGGATTCTGCTCCTCTGCTCTGCTGAGACCCCACCTGCAGTGCTGCATGCAGCCCTGGGGCCCCAGCACAGGAAGGACATGGACCTGTTGGAGCAAGTCTAGAGGAGGGACACAAATAATGATCAGAGGGTTGGAGCACTTCTCCTGCGAAGTTATTCTGAGAGAATTGGTGCTGTCCAGCCTGGAGAGGAGAAGGCTCCAGAGAGTTCTTATGGAGGCCTTCCAATACCTGAAGGGAGCCTACCAGAAAGATGGAGAGAAAATCTTTACAAGAGCATGTAGTGACAAGACAATGGCTTCAAACTTAAAGTAGGTTTAGTTTAAACATTATGAAGAAATTCTTTGCTGTGAGACTGGTGAGACACTGGAACAGGTTGCCCAATCCCTGGAAATGTCCATGGCCTCCTTGGCTGGGGCTTTGAGCAATTAGGTCTGCTGGAAGGTGTCCCTGCCCATGGCAGGAGCAGTTGGATCTTTAGGGTCCATTCCAAACCAGGCCATTCTACGATGACTCCATGATCACAGATTTGCCAGATGGAAGCCCTCTGCTTTGGGCCAGAGATGTTGTGCCAGTGACTTCTTTGTATTAAACTTTCAGCATTCTCATAACATACTTGAAGTAGACAGCTTTTTTCTCATGGACTACTGCAGACTTTTAATAAACTTTATACATCTCTTATGGTGAGAGCTTAGACCTTAAAACCTGAATTTCTAGGGAACATCCCAATCAATTAAATTTAAAATGTTGCATATGCTATTAAATCAAAATCCAATGTAGTGAAATATTCTAGTTTACAAAGCCCTTCAGTCTCCATGAGCCAATCTGTTCCACCCCTAAGAGTTCCTTGAATCTAGAGGGGACTTTTTTTGTGTAAAGTGCTCACCACAACACCCTGCCACAACTGAAAATTACAGATGTCTTTCAAAACTCCTCTGGATGAACTGCAGTGAGCATCATAAAATTGTATCTCCAGAAGTACTTTGCATTTCAATCAGTCCTTGGAAAACAGGGCACCTGAAAACATGGTTGTGTGTGAATGCCTGAGCAAGACAGCCAAGGTCTCCAAGCTATACACAGCAAAAATGAAGTCCCTAATGGAAGGATGCTCAGAAACAGGCTGAGGAGATCCAACTAGGAGTAAAGCACAGAAGAAAACCCTAAAATTTCCTGGTTTTAAAAACAAAACAAAACAAAAAAATCAGCAACCAAATTCCTCATAAATATTTCCAGGATAGAGAATGTTACTGAATTTTACATATCCTGCTCTGTGTATTTAAGTGGAGAACAAATAAACATTTATTTGTCCCATGTTAAGCAGAAGTCCTTTAGATTATCACATATATCTGATAAATTCTTCAGAGCAAATCTGAATTCCATACCCATGCTAAATCTTTACCCAAACTTCCATGAGAGGCTAACACACATTTCTTTGATAGTCTCAGGGAAAATTGCAGCTAAAGCACATTCCAGTTTATTTGGTTGAATTTTTGGCAGATTGTGACTGAAGGTTTTTTAAAGATTTCATTACATCTTTGCCCTCCTTAAGCAAAGGTTATCACAAAACTGCCTGTTTGAGTGAATTATGACTACTGGGTGGTCACTACTGTCTGTGATATTAGTTATTACATGTTCAGTGACAAATTTAAATCAGTAGATAACAAGGAGAAATCTCTACCAAGACCTTCATCATGGAATCCAAAAATAGCAAAATTACAGTTACAGGGAGAAAATGATAAGCTTAGTGTATGCTTGTGCTGAGCAAGCAGATGGTGTATTTCAGGAAATTCACTATGCATATCAAAATTAAAAATTTAAACTTAAGCCTTCTAAAAATTAGAACTTCCAGGATGAAACAGTTCCTAAATATTTCCTTTTAATCTAGATTTTGTTAATGTTCATATTCTTCATCCTAAGAGCTAATGCGTGTCAGCATTTATTGATTCAGCCTTCTAATAATTACATCATTCTTCCATCATGTCAGAGACTGTCAAGGTGACTATGATGGCATATGACTGGAATATGACTCCAGTGTCACAAAATATTTGTGTCACTAGTTTATCCAGAAACAGACATATAGCAAATGTCAGAGTGATAGAGA
This sequence comes from Phylloscopus whistleri, assembly GCA_017589585.1. Lineage (NCBI taxonomy): Eukaryota > Metazoa > Chordata > Aves > Passeriformes > Phylloscopidae > Phylloscopus > Phylloscopus whistleri. Next base: position 1,881,498 of record JADMLD010000680.1, on the reverse strand, counting down.
AGAAAAATACTGACTTTATTAATAAACTGCTATGTAAAATGTTTCATCACTTGCTGTAATACTGCCAAAATAGCCTTATCAAGTAATTATTTAAATAGTCTTATTTAAATAAACTAGAGCTCAGTGAAAGTGCTTTGAACGTCACAACTTCCCAAAACACCACAAGATCTTTCAACATTCAGCTATTTAATTTGATGCTATCTGGAAAAAAAGAATCAACCTTCTCACATAGCTGCAAAATATCTTTACTTTCCTGCACTGACTACTTGTGTATCTACTGGATTTCTTCTAAAGATTGTTTTCCTTCAAGCATTCAAACAGCTCAAGCTAAACCTTATGAAGATACAACTGCTTTGGTTACAAACTGCACCAATTTTAATAATTGCAGGTTAAAAGGGTTGAAAGGAGGCAAGAAATACAACAGATTGACTCATTTGATAAATTTAAATAAATCCTTGCTTAAGGCTTTCAATATCTTGAAGTTATAGTTTTGACCTAAAAGACATATTTTCCTTCTTTTCAGAAGCAAAAGTCAGTATTTAAATGACACTGAGTCTAATACGTCACCAAAAACAATGAAACTCAAGCAGCAGATGAACAATTAAAGTATTAACACACATATTTTGTTAAAGAAATTTAAAATCATTTCTTTTTTTTCTCCCTCTCTTTCAAGAACTTTAAAGAGTAAGGTGCAAAGCCACACCCAGACTGACATGACCACTCTGGAACTGTGGACTTCATTCAGTAATGGAATCCAGCAGAGCAGAACTGTGGAACAACCCTACTCCAAAGAGTAAGGACTTCTTGTGAAGGTCTGCACTTTTTCTTCCTGGGGATTTTATCATAAGAATGACTGGACTGACAGGTTCCTGTGAGGTGATGCTCACTTACAAGCAAGTGCATTTTAGATACTTTACAGATTTCACTTCAAAGTGAAGTGAAATAATATTTTTCAGCTTATTTTCTAAGCTCACTAATCAGCAACTAGCCCTTTTAGCTGTGGCACAAGCTGTAAGAATGGCCTTCTCCATGCAAAGGCAGAACCTTTTATCTCCACCTGCCAGCAGTGCTGGTGACAGCTGAGCTGGAGCAGTGCAGGGGCACTCTGCCCTTCCCTCCCGTGCCCCAGGAGTGAGAGGAGCTGGCCCTGCTCCCCCTGCCAGCGTCAACCTGGGAACCTCCTCCTCTAGTTCACGTATTTCAGCACCCAGTAAAGATGCAACCCTACCAACCACTCCCTACAAACAGCAGTCACCTTTCACTGGTACATTCTTCAAAATTGGGATATTCCTTTTTAGCAGATTTGGAGCAGATTTTTCTTGTGAACCATCTCTGAAAACACACAATCATTATCAGTCACAACACTGACAAGAGACAAGCAAACAGTGAATTCAGCTGGTGGGACAGGTGATGATCAGGATTTAACAGAGGGCTCCATTTTCCTTTAAGCCTGATTTTTCACCACATATAATCAGCTCTACTTCAAAATGTGGCAAACTGGCAGATATGGGGGAAGCAGTCTGGTGACATTTGTTTGTCATAATATGCCAGAAATTAGTTTACAAACTTGTCTTCAAAATTACAACAAAAACAATTTCCAATACCATTTCACATTTGCAGCAGGCTTCAATGCATCTTAATTGACGGAGTCCAAGAGCTCAGTAAGTTTTGCTTGAACATTCTATCACATCCTGCCAAACACAAAATACAAGGGAAATAATAGGCCTGGCACAACCAGAAAGTCAGGAGAAGGGGCTCTGACTGACTGTCACAGCACAACACATGACAATGAGGGGTCACAGAACCAGGCTCTGGACAAGAAGAGATGCAGGCAGACTGGCACTGTGAAGTTCATGCAGCCATGGGAACAATTGCTTGATCTATTCTTGAGGCATACACACACAGAGAACACAATTTTAAGATGGCCCTAAATTTCTAGATGATGGCCTTTTCTCCCTACTTTATTAAAGACATCTCTCTGTTACTACAAGTTACCATGCAACTCCAGCCTGTCAGTCTTGCTGAATGTAGCTCTCAAAGCACAATGACAACATCTTTTGGAGAGGAATGTATTTTGTTGTTGTTATTGCAATCAATGAAGGCTTAATTCATTTTACCTTGACTTTTCTGCACTATTATCTGTATTATTATAACATCATGAACAGTTTGGGCTGTATTGTGCCAGCATGTCTGTACAGAGCAATAAAGAAGAAAGTCCTTGCTTTAGAGATCATAGTCTAGCTGGTGAACAAATGGGACAAATGTTATTGCTAAGAAAATAAAACAGTAACAAAGGAGAATTGAGTCGTACATTGACATTTCTCTAATCAATGGCAAACAAGAGTGATTTACCCATTAAAAAAGCACAGAAGATGGATTTCAAGGCAAGATTTAGAATCATAAAATCATTATGGTTAGAAAACATCTCCAAAATCCATACCAACTTTTAACCAAATACTAACCTGTCCACTAAACCATATCACAAAGTGACACATCTAATAATTTTTTTAACATTTCCAGGGATAATAACTCCACCACTTCCCTGGGAAGACTTTTTCAATGCTTAACCACCCTTTCAGTGAAGAAATTTTTCCTAATACTCAATCTAAACATCCCCTGGTGCGACTTGAAGCTGTTTCTCCTTTTCCTGTTAGTTGTTGCCTGGGAGGAGATTGACTCCCACCTCACCACACCCTCCTGTCAGGCAGCTGTAGAGAGTGATAAGGTCACACCCCTGAGCATCCTTTCCTCCAGGCTGAACACCCCCAGCTTCCCCTCATCAGACTTGTGCTCCAGACCCTCCACCAGCTTCACTGTCCTTCTCTGGACTTGCTCCATCATCTCAGTGTCCTTCTTGTGGTGAGGCCCAAAACTGAACACAGGGTTTGAGGTGTGGCCTCACCAGTGCTGAGCACATGAGGACAATGACTGCCCTGGTCCTGGTGGCCACACTGCTGTTTATACAAGCCCAGGTGCCATTGGCCTGCTTGGCCACCTGGGCACACACAGGTTGTGGTCAGCTGACTGTGGACCAGCACAGCCAGATCCTTTTCCAGTGGGCATCAGCTTTTTTACAAAAAATGAAAAGTTGGAATATGTTTGTTAACAGCACTCAAAGAGCACGGGTTGGACATGGTGTTTGAAATTAGGATGAAAAAAGGAGAGTGAGGAATAAATGCTACAAATAAAGTCTACATTGATGCAGGGCTGTGTACCTATTTACATATTATTTTCCATTACTAAAAGGACCTACAATTTGCACAGTTCAAAAAGTGTTTCAAATTACTTTCAATAAATATTAGTATAAATAAAAATTACCAACCTGTCACAATGAATATTTAATGTCTTAATATATTTTGAATGAAATCCTTACTGTATTGGAATCAGGAATATTCTCAGAGGTAGGAGGTGTAGCAAAAACACTGATCAGATCACAAACTTTTGCATCAGTTTTTTAACTACATGCATTTTATAAAAAAATTAGGATGCAATTGAAAAAATCACATTAAAATTCAATTATTGTCTAGCTTTTTCCCCATACCATTTTTTGGTTACTGAGTGGAAAAAAATGGATTTATATAAGACCTGAAAAAAACATCAGTACTGAATAAATGTACTTGCTAAATTGGCCCCAAATTGGCCCCAACACTTCAATTAGCACTCTGGTTTTGGCTGTGTAGAAGTATTTCTAAAGGCATTTTCTAGCTTAAAAACTCCAGGGGCCCCTTTATAAGCACTGGCACATGGAAAATGCTCCTCTGTGTCTCCGGTGCAGTCATCACCCCAATCTCATCTGCAAAGCCTAAAGTGTTGCCTGTAGAATTAAACACTCACCTGCACCCACTGTTCAGAGCTCACAAATACAGGCATTGTTACACGTGCCACACCTCTAAGGAGGTTCATTCTCCCTTTCAGCCATCACCACACAAATGCTAGCAGGAGCTACAGGTATAGTTAAAAGGTTAAAAGCTTGAAGTATTTTAATGTCATCTTCACAATGCTACAAAGATATTTGAAATAAATTGTGGACTAACTCGGAGCTTCTCAACAGATCAGGCAAAATTAGATTTTGATGTCCAAGAGCTGCTGCTGCTGCCATGGCTGGAGTTGAACAAACCTGACAAGTCCAAGAGTAGTTCAGAAAAGGATGAAGGTGTTCAGGGTGACTGGACTGGGTGAAACTAGACTAAAACTAGGGCACTTTAAGTACTTTCTGTGTAGACTCCCTCTCCAGCTAGCTTGCTCCTCCAACCTTGGTCGAGCATTGGTGGGGCATTGGTGTCTGCCTTATCTAATTAAATGTGGGGAATTTTCTTCCTCAGCACTTAAAATACTGGGGGAACTAGTTCCTTGCCAGGCAAGCACAGATAATTACTGCCTATGCCATGATAATGAATAAATGTTGTGTTAATAAAGCTAAAACCCTTTCCACAAGGCACATATGACAGTCAATCACTAGCAGAAATGGTCAACTTTTGGCCATGAAGACAATTAAGTAGTAATTAAACATCATAACACAGAGACTTCGAAAGTTTTATCATCATTATGGTTTCCTTACATACCATTTGTAGGTGGAAGTATCTTAAATGTAAACTTTCTTGACCAATGTCAGTTTGGCACCAACTGACTATTTAATTGACTGTTAACAAATTCTTCAAGATATGACTGCTATACAGATATTTTATCTTGCTGTTAATTGGTAATTATACATTGGCAGAAAAATCACTGTTTCTTTCCAATTATTCCAGAACTCAGTGACTATTTAAACTTTGCTAATTAGCAGCAGAGGGCTGTTACATCTTCTGGGCAAATTGTATTTGATAATCCCTATTAAAATATACATGGCAGTAGTTGACTTATAACAAAGAAAAAAAAAAGAGAAAAAAAGTGGCAGTTCAAAGGGTATTAGATACAGCACAAGGCAAACGGGGGCCTATTAAAATTTCCCCAACTGTTCTAATGAGAATGCCGAGGGTCATTTCTTCCTAGTTTACCATCTGTTTGGTTTCTGGCAAATATCTCTGGTGTGAAGGGAGGGTCCTGGAGCCCATTTGGCTTGTCACAAAGTAAAGCAGGGATCTGCAGCAATTTCAGTAAGTTACAAAACTGCACTTCAAAATCAGTAGCATGTACATAGCTGAAAACTTTTTTTCAGAGCTGTCATTTACCGACTGTTCCTTACTTTTTAGAGCTGTGGGCAAGAACAGAGGCAGACTGAGCAGGGGGGATCAATTTTATAGGCTCACCTAACAAGAAAATGCAACAGTTGGCCTTTTTCCATCTCATAATGTTAGTGGGGGATATTTTCCTTTATATGTCAAAATCTGAAAGCAAAACATTGTCCCAGAAGCATCCGTGTTTGAGCACAAACTGATGCCAAAACCAAGCCTCTGACAGCTCAAAACCACAAACCCCATCCAGGATCAGGGGAAGCCCTGGGTGCCTCCAAGGCACAGTCCAGACCCCTGCAGTGACAGAGCTGGGGTGCACTGTCTGTGGTACCCCCTTGGAGGTGACACTGTGGGTGTCCTTCAGCCATCCAGGCACCCTCTCTGCTTCTTCCTCCTGGGATGAAACCAGCAGCAGGCAGCACCACCTACAGCAGCTCTGCCCTGACTCTGCTCAGAGTCAAAAGGGATACAGCACTTGGAAGCCACTCCTTTCCTTTTCCCCAGTTCCCAACCCACACAGAACCAGATCAAAATGATCCTTCCTCTATAAACTGAGAGGGAGTTTTGGTTGGCTATGCAATCACACATGTAACCAAAACACCCAGTGAAGGATTATGTGAGGGCTGCTTTAATCCCGTCGAAAGGCAATAGAATAGCAAAAAGCAGAGTATAAAATAATTTAAGTGGCATTACATTATATCTGGTGATTGATCCTTCCAGGATTTCCTGTAGGAAATGTAGTATTCATCATATTTCAAAGAATATTTGTAACTATTAATTTTTTTAGATCCCAGAGAGTCAATATATTATTTAAAAGAGATATGATCATCTTCATGGTATAGAAACAAAGAATTGCAAAAGAAAAAAAGACTGCAATATCATCTTTCATCTTCTATTTTTTGCTTTCTAGAAGATGCAAGTTCAGGCATTAAAATGTTTCCAGGTAACATCATCCTTTTCTTATAAAGTAGACCACACAGTTAAACAGAACCTAAATTTCATGAGGAGTTTATCGCCTCACAGTAGAACGGAGTATCTGTTTTAAAAGATTGCAAATTACTAGATGTGTAAACCTACACAGAATATAAACAAAAATTCTGTTATCCAATTAAGTCTATGGCAACACTTTCCAGTGTAATCAGAGCTTGGAGTCCACTGTCTCTACTACAATAGAATCTATGGACTTCCAAGAGGACCTTTGCAATTTAGGTTGGAAGGTTAATGCATATATAAGTGTTATCATGAAATAACTTGTTAATTCCACATTTACTAAAAGGTGCACATCAGTGTAGTCGTTATGAATTTGCATAAAATTATGTTTTGGGGGTGCTTAGCTAGAAAGGCTCATGTTTCCCACTGTAGTTTGTAAGAAACTAGTTACACCAAACTTAAATATAATTTGTCATGTATTTATCATTGAAAAGCTACCAGGGAGGCAGAAAGCCTTGGGAAGAGCCGGGGCGAGTGGAGATGCAGTGTGAGTGGCAGGTCAAAGGCAAGCTTTGATGTGCACAGCCCAGCACATCTGTCTGCTCAGCCAGCCTGTCACCAGGATCATCCTGTGTAATGAGACAGATTTGGGTCCTCAGCTCGTGGCGCTCCTTATCGCTGCTGAGGGATTAGGCTGTAATCTTCTCCTGTAATTGTAGAAACGATACCCTGCTCCCTGCTCCCTGCTTTCCAGAGCTCACAGCTTTGGAGGAGCCATGCAGTATTTCTGTGCCTCTGCCAGGCTGCAGGGTGCTTCCCCTATCACCCACCAAAGCATTTATCCTTACTCTCGTTTGCGAGCAGTCATTCCCATCAGACCCACGACCACGTTTGTAGCTTTCTAATACTGTTTTTAGTGCTCCTGCCTCCCACTCTCCTCTTTTATATCTGGACTAAGATAAGCAGTGAGAGCCCCTAAATGACAGGATGGGAGATTAGTCTGGTGGGCTGATAAAGCCCAGAGCACAGCCAGCTGACCCAAGCAGTCAAAAAAAAGGCCAAACACCAACAAGAAGGCTCCGAGAGAAAAGCAGAAGAATGAAAAAGCACTGACAGATAAAGAGATCCCACAGAAGTCCAAAATGTGTCTCCAGAGACAAACAGGGTGTGAATAAACTGAGGGCTACCAGTGAAAGGAGGAGACAAAGGGTGGGATTGCCCATCAGCCATCAACTCTGAAAGATGTGGGAACATTTCCATGTACACACCACACTGATCAGGCAAGGAGAGTGGAAATGGCACTGAAGAGATGCAGCTGAGAGTCTCTGTTGTATCAGGGGGTCTAATGAAGAAAGGAACACCCTTCTTAAAAGCTACTTTTAAACATATTTTTTTTTTGCTAAAGGATCCTCCCAGCTTGGTTTAGTGATATTTCAACACATTTATGTTTGATCCCAGTTCTAATTCGAGCTTTACAATTTTAGTTTTACATTAATCTGAACCCAGAAAATGGTTCAGCCTGGGACAAAACTGCTATTATTAACTTTTATACTCAAAAACTCACACATTTCTCCCCAAGAAATTGTCAGAAGGATTCCCAAATAAAAATTTCAACAAGATTCATGTCAGTGTAATCCCACAGAGGAAATCAGGAACTATTTCTTTGCCTACACAATATGTACTGAAGAAGAAAGAAAACATAATCCTAAGAATTAAAATATTCTATCACTTTTCTTCAAAGCTTCTTGACATGGTTAACTGTTATAATAGATGTGTCTCCATCAAGTAACTTCCTAAACTGGTAAAAGAAAATTGTAGTCACAACACAGTAGCTCACAGCACAGAAGAGACATATATATATATATATGTTAGGGAGACTTCAAATTGTTGGGCAGTCTGGAAGATTATGATAATCTACTGTGACCTCCTGTGTGAGACAGACAAGAGCATTTCAATGGCAATATTGCAAGGGTGAAAAAATATTCTTCCCTGCACCATAAGCAACGACTACCAACCCAATTTCAGAATATTACTATCTTCAGGTTTTAAAGGCACAGCTTTGCTCCCCCTTACCCCATCTAATCTGTGATAAACCACATAAATCTTTGAATTGAGGTCTCTGAACCTGACTAGTCCTCAACATTAAAAAAACATAATAATTTCCAGCAAGCTAAACTTGAATATCACAGTCACTTGCCTCAAAGGGGAAACAGCTTCTTTGCTGATTGGAAATGATGACACAACAGATGGATCCGGGGTTTCTGGAGAAAGTGCTTTATATTTTCTTCAGAAACAAAACAATGTCACTCCCACCTACTATTTTACTAAACAACATATTAAATACTACGGCGACTGCTCTATTTTTCTACTGAAAATTTTAAATTTTAAAGAGATTTTTAACAGATTTTAAAATACTGTTACTTTTTAAAACTACTAAATAATTTTTTAAAGCATATAATTTACATGCTAATGCTTTTTGGAAGAGGCCAGCTTTCTCATCTCTCACTGCAAAGTAGAGATAGGAGAAGTTTATATAGCTCTTAGTCCTGGAAGCCATCAGTACATCATAGATTGAGCATTCATATAAAATTGCATTTGAAAGCCATTGCCATTTTTTCTTCGCTGTTTATTTTTTACTGTGACTTCAAAGACACTGCACAAGAACATCATCTGTTATGAAACATTCAGATTTTTTTTTTTTATCTTTTTCCAATATATATACGAGCTTAGGAAATAGCAAAGAAAAACAGCAAATTGAAACTTTTATTTGAAATATTTTTTAGCTAACACTGTAACACAACTGACCCTACAGTTTACCCACAGAATGTTAAAAAAACACAATTCAGAGATGGCTGCACTTTTTCCTCTAACACAGATGGAGGAATGCTCAAGACAGAGCATCAGATCTCCCCAGGCATGATATTTGAGAATTTGTATTGATGAGCAGAATGAAGTAGCTCCATCTCTGCATGACTGTTTTTGCATCACTTTGGTTCTTGCATTTTTCCAGCCTGTAGACTTGGAACTTCTTTTACATACAGAACACAGGTGTCACCAGTTTAATTATTGGTTATCTTACAGCAACAGAATGTCAAAATAACACATCAAGAGCTAGAGAATGACCTTTGGCAAGTTAAAGAAGGCCACGTTGTTTTTTCTGTCATACATCACATGTTACTTTAACATCTGTCTCAAAAAAACATCAACTGGAACAGCCTTATTCTACAAATGTAGATATACATTTAGGGGAAAATATGGATATTCTTTGAAAATGCACAGAGGGGTTTAAGTTCTTAAAATTTTGCTTAATTGTTATTCTTAAATACTTGGTAGTAATTAAACATGACCTGTATACTTTGCCCAGTGAGTTTGCTATAATCTCCCAATGATGTGACACAAACACTTATTTTACAGCTTGCCAGTGACTTGACCATGCCAGAAATTTTACATTGATAATTTCTTTCTGTCTTGCTTACTCCATCAGATTCTATTCATTCTGTAAACAGTAAAGTGGGAAAAGAGAAACAGCAGTACAAATTCTTCCAGAAAAGAGAATCTTTCAGTGCCTTTTGTACAAGGCATGAAATACTTGTGCCAGGCATGCTCTTCCCTTTGAAAGGCTGAGCAGAAAGTCTGAGGTTGATTTGTGGTGTTATCCACAAAAGCAAAGCCCTTCTCAAATTATCCCTCAGTACAGTTTTATATAATGTGCTACTTACATTACATTCTTTCATTTACAAGCAAATGTATGCTTGCTGGATGGCACTCAAATGCCCAGACCACTCATGCTCTACATGCTTTATAACAAAAGTAAGTACCATGAGAGGTTATTATGAAGAAAGTAATGAATTCTGACCCAAGCAGACAAATTAGCATTTAAACCTGCTACTGCAAGTGCAAGGTACCTGTTTTTGTACCTACACCACAGATTGCTTGTTAGGGTCACTCCAATTTGAGGAACACAATTCTTACAATTATTTGTAAGGATATAAAAAGTGCTATCAAATAACAAATTGCAGAGGGTATAGCTGTCAAATTACTTGCACAAATTTAGAAAGGATTATTTTAAAAATGTTTGTCCTTAGCACAGCTGCTACTGCTGAGGGCTACAGCAGAACCTGAAATACATGATAATTTTGCAAAGCCTATCATATCCCTTTTACTACAATTCTGCTTTTTGGACATGGTAAATAATCGGTTGTATAAAATATCTTGACCAGCATTCTGGTTTTAAGGAAAATGCTATTAACTGAATGGAAAAGTAGGTTGACATAAGCTTAAAGGAAACAGGTTTTCAGCCCAAGAAACATTTAGAGGCTTTGGGCTGAATGCTTCACTTTATACAAAATGTCACACAATTTAGAAATGGTTGTTTAAAACAATTTATCTGCTGAGACTTTTCTCTCTTAAAATTTATATCATTCAGCATACTAATACCAGAGCTGAGCAAAGGTGAAGGTAGCACAAGAAGCAACAAAATCTGCCTAAAAGCTGCCACCACCTTATCTCATTGACTCCCACTGACTTCCATGTATTATTGATAAATCAGTCTGAATTAACCTGTTCCAGCATCTGTGTGATGTCCTCTGCACAACCAAGTACACTTTACCCTGAGCTGAAGAAGGTAAATTGCATTGGGCTTACCAAATCCAAAAGCACTGGAACCACCAACACTCTGGGAAGCCTGGACACTGGTAGATGTGTAGAGCCCAGTCACCAGTAAGCCATCAAAGAAGGTACTTGTCGAAATAGTCACTGAAATGAGAGAAACAAAATATGTCTAAATACTATGGTTAAGATCCTATACATGTTCTGTGAGCAGGCTTTTGCTCTTGAATGAGATCCCATCACACAGTCCAGTGAATCCATCTGAATTCCCCCACTATTTATGCTACTTTTACTTGCAGTTGGTGCTTGGGAAGTTGCAGGAGCATAAACTGTGGTATTCATGAAATGCACAGTGAGTTAGAAAATAACACACTGGAATATATGGCTTGTAAGCAATTGTCCAGACATTAAACTGTAGTAAAAGCAATGAAATAACCAGGATTATGGTACTGTTCTTTCTGGATCTAAATAGAGTGCCAAATTACAGTTATCATGCTTATTATAGCATTACACATTTAAGTTGTATGGGCATCTGAGACATTACAGATTGTGTGTATTTAAATAGCTCAGGAATGCATTTTTAAGAGATCTTAAGTAATAGCAGAAAACACCCAAATAGCAACTACAAGTAACATTGGGATCTACACATTCTTTGCTAGAATTGACAATTCTTGCAACATTCATTCAATTCTTGTACACACTAATTTTCATATTGTGTCACACTTTGGTGTGTTTGACAAGGTAACCCACAAGGGAAGCCAGTTCATAAAACCCTTTTGGATTTCAGCAAAGCTTTTGATACTGTCTCTTACAGGATCCTTCTGGACAGGATGTCCAGCACGCAGCTGGCTAAACACCATTGACTCACAGGTCAGGCACAAAGGGTTACAGTGAATGGGTGACATCAGAGTGGTGACTTGTCACTAGCGGGGTTCCACAGGGCTCCATCCTGTGCTCTTCCACATCTCCATAAACGATTTGGGCACAGGACTGGAAGGGATATTGAGCAAGGCCAGAGACAATACAGAACAGGGAGGAGCTGTTGGCTCCTTCAAAGGCAGAGAGGCCCTGCAGAGAGACCTCCACAAACCAGAGGGCTGGGCAGCCACCAACCATATGAAGATCAACAAAACAACAAAAAGCTCTCTCTGCTGAAGAGGAGTCTTATGACTTGTAGCCTCACACACTGAAGATGCATCCAGACCTCAGTTACCACACTCACTCTGCTTCATACCTCAATCCTTTCTATTCCCTTATCTTGGAGAGATCAGTGCTTGTCAGGGATTGCTGATAAACTCTGATCACTCCCTAGATCACATTCTACCTCCTTTTATTTCCCTCTTTGGTGGAGACACCATGAGCCAGTGACTGGCCAGGAAATGGAAGCAAGGTACTCTGAGGTGACTGCTGGGACACTCAACAGAGAAACTGATGGGTTTCTTAAGTCCTAATAGTCAGTGTTACCTCTGTGGTACACATTTGGCTCAATATTAGTGTTTAATATTTTAAAAAACATAAAAATTTTGACAGTAGCTTAATTTACTTTGAGCAGAGGAGCAGTATTTACCATGTTTAATTTATTCTTCAACTCTTTGTATCTAATTATCTTCTTTTCTTTGATTATTCAATACTACACTGAATAAACCCTGAATCCAGCTTTTCTGCTCCCATGACTCCAAATTCAGTGTTTTGCAATAGACACTTCCCTGAATTCAGATGCAGGTTCAGAGCCATATGTTCAGTTTTTAAGAACAGGCTACTTCTGATAGATGTTAAAAGAACAGCAAAAGACTCTGGGTTTTTTTTTAAATAAAAGACATATTAGGGAGAGTAAAATAAAATCAAACAAGCAAACAGTGAATTTTTTCTGCATTTGATGATGGAGTGGTGAATAATACATGACCTTTTCTTCCCTTTATGCCTTTAAACCAACAAAGAGGCAAAACATATGTTGAAAAGTATGCCTATGTGTTATTTTTGAAGACTTGGCAAAAAAGTCAGTGAAAAGCACTGATAGAAAGGCACTGGGCCAGTACTTTGCTGCCATTTTGTTTCCCTGTGGGGAAGCATCTTATTCTTTTCTGGATAGGATATAATGCAAAAGCCTACTGTGAACAGGTGACCAGTTTCTCTGTGGGAAAGAAGTGATATTTCACAATGCCTGTATTTGACTTTGGACATATTTGTGTGATTGTCAACCCTCATTTTACATAAGCATCTAATAGGTCAATTTTTATTGTTGAAAAATTTCCAACACAGTATGGCTCCCTCATTAAGCCTCTGGGAAAGTGCATGAGGCCTCTAGCACATTTTTTAAAAACAGAGCACTAGGCTGTTATTACACACGTGTCAGACATTTCAGAATAATTCCATAGTTCTTCAAGAGAAAAAAAATAATCATGACATTCTCAGTGATGATTTTTTTTCTTACCCACTGGTGAAATACATCAAATTCCCATAAAATGAAAGGAAACACACACTATGCCAAGTGATAATGACCAAGAACAGGAAAGCTGTGCTAGTGCACAGCCAAGCAATAGGACTGTGATTTTATATAGGGGCTAGGGCTTGTCACTGTGGGGTCCTAAATTCCCACTGTACCCAAATTCCTCTTCCAAAAGAACAAGGAGTTTCCCTCCACCAGGCTTTGTTTGCCTTTACACTGGCTAATGCCGTATGTAGTTGATGTCAAATATCTGGCACTACAACAGCAAGGACCAATGCCACGACCCATTGGGACTTTGGAGAACATCTGGAAGGACACAGAACAGGCAGGGCTGGGCAAGGGGCTGCCCCGTGGCACCCAAGGGACAACACAGCAGCAGGTGTCACCTGCAAGCCCGAGCAGGCACTGCTCCATCCTCCACAAGACCCTTCTGTGGGAGGAGAATTGGGTGAATGAAGCAGTGAGGAGGCATTCCTGTCCCTGGGGGCTGAGTGGCTGGGCAGGGTGTGCTGGACCCTGCCACCCCACCCAGAGCAGCCCCCTGTGCCAGCCCTCCCTGGACAAGCAGGGACCCCACTGGTCTCACCCCTCACCAGGGATGGGAGCACATAACCCAAGGTGCAGATGTGGGCAGGAAGCCCTCAATTGCTTTGAAATAATCCAGTAGGAGGGGCTGAGGTCTTCCCAGGAAATGCATGAGGGCTGCATTTTGGAACAGCCTACTAATCAGACAATATCACACTGCAAATTTCAGAGGCAAAGGTGGTAACTACTTCAAGAGTTGCTCAACACTTCCTTCTATTTTCAGTTCCTGAGATATTTGCCAATTCCCCCCCCACCCTTGGACTACTTGGGTTGGTTTGTTTTTCATGGTGTCTCCCTAAGACTGATTTAATTATTTAAGGAAGAAGGAATTTCAGTCAAAACATTTCATTTCTGAGATGAGGTTAGAGGAGAATATGTTGCCCTGGATGAAAAAATTCCATGTCCTTTGCTTTCATCAACTCTTCTGCTCTGAAGTGTTAGAGTGTTCCTCCAAGTTTGGACAAATTTTCTTTTATATATATACGCATTAAAAAATCAGAGTTCACATATGCTCAACAGAGACATTTTCATTTTTAGTATCTAAATATTTCTGCAGACTCTGTCCTCACTTAGTACTCTTAGAGCACTCTCTGACTAATAAAAGCTCACTGAAAAAAGTCCCATGAAAAAATATTTCAGTCCAGCTATACTGCTTTGTTGGAGCAGAAGTGCTTTGTGGAGATAGCATTTCTGATGATGTTTTGATCTGGAAAGTTTCTCAGTGTTTTAAAGCAGGAAGTCATATCTGCTGGCTGGAGAGAAAAGGGAAAGAGAGGGATCTTTATCAAAAGTCTAAACCTTCTGTGACAAGACATCAATTCATCAAAATCCCACTTCTTGAAACGCTGAGAAATGTGCAAAATGTCACAAAAACAAAGTTGCTCCAAAAGTTTGACCAATACCATCACCAGTATCTTAAACTTAAGAGACGGAAAAGTACACCTGAGGGCAAAAGTGAACTAGGATGGAAGAGGTGGTGATGAACCACTGCAGGGAATAGGGAAATTTTTGGAGAAAAAGTGGGGAGTGATGGGGGTGAGGGGACCACATCTGGAGAAAGTAGCCAAGAGAAGGTGATGAAAAGCAGATGGGATCTGCACCTACAGCCTGGAAACCCCAGAAAGGTTCAGTATGAGGGACTCACACAGTAAGTGGGAAGAGAGACCAGGTGTAAAACCCAACAGCAAAGTGTGGGTCAGCCTCACATGCTGGTCAACAGCCACAAAAGCAGTCCACTGTGTACTCTTAGTCCACTGTGTACTCTTAGTCCACCCTCTAAATCAAGAGAACAGCGTTTGCATGATGGGCATGAAACATTCCTGTCCACAAAACACATGGATAGGAATACATGGATTAGTGAATAACTCCAATTTATTTTGTAAAAGCCTAGAAAATGGCTCCATGAAAAAGAAACCATATTGGGTCTGGGAGGTATCCTCTGGTGCTGTTCTGCCCTACCCTTCTTCCTGTACAATGACTGTGGTCACAAAAGGTGTTTCTGAGAACCACAAGGCCCTCAGTTCAGTTTTCCACCAGAAGTGAGGGGAGCTGCTGACTGCAGCTCCTGCACACTCAGCACATCCCTGCTGCTGTGCCCGGGCTGGCAAGGCCGGTTTGGCAGGCACACAGCCTGGCCTCATCCTACCCAGACCACCATCTCTGGGAAGCTTTGGTGTTACTTCCTTGGGAAGGGAGGGGATGCAGCAGCCCTTTCTGGAGAAGCCTTTCATTTTGCACGACAGGTTTCTGTGAGAGCCCTGGCGCTTCCCACGGGCCAAGGAGCAGCAGAGCCTCTGGCAGTGCCAGGAGCTGACATCCCTCCAGGAGGGAGCGGGTCAGGAAGGGGAGGCTGGCAAAGATGCTGCTGAAATCATACAACAGGTGGAGGCAGCAGCATAACAGGAAAGACCAAAAGGGGTTTGAACTGTAGTTACAGTCAAGTATTTTTTAAGAAATTAATGCTATTCTTATAAACATGGTTTTCACTGTTTTCCAGTGCTGTAGGCCACACATATTGCATACTGTTGTAGAAATCTATTAATCAGTGTAAGTAATTGCATAAAATTTGCCTTACATTCTCTCAAGGGGCTGATCTGTTCTCCAAAAAGGCCGTATTTTGAGACATATTCAAAATACTCAAAATATAACAAATGCATTTAAATTGTAAAAGTAGAAAAAGTGCCAGGTGGAGGAAGGGGATCATCTCAGGAGATAGCTGCCACTGGCAGGTGTTACCAATTTTGGCTGTTCTTCAGCACCAGCTGAATGTCACTAAGAGGGCTGAAAGTTACAGATATTCCACTGAATTTGCAGCTGCTATTGATGATAATCACAGAGTACAAGAAAGAATTGATAAAGGCAAAGATCTTTGATGCCCCACACATTGCTTAAGTGAGTCAAGACAGCCACAGTGTAAAACTGCATTTCTGCATACCACAGATAAAACAGAAAATAATTCTGGTATATGAAATGGAATCACCACAGACAGTGGACTTCCTGAAATGAGTCTTTCTTGCATCAAAGCAATGACAGGCACTTTTTCAGGTTCTTCTCAAGGTCAAAGCCAGTTCCCTATAACACTAATATTGCATCACCACACACCTGAGTCATGGCTGGAAAACATCCTCTTAGGAAATAAATTATTTATACTGAAGTAATGCTTTTGGGTTTTTTTGGTGTTTTGTTTTGTTTTGTTTTTTTTGCTTCACTCCTAAAAAAATATACAAGCATCTGCAAGTCAGGTGTGCAATGGCACTGTTCAGAGAGGCCTCTGTCCCTTCAGTGCTGCAGCACCCTGCAAAAGGAATGGAGACTAACATCACTACAGCAAAGACTGTCAACACCACACTACATTCACAGAGAATGATGAATTGAAAGAGACCCACAAGAACCATCAAAGTCCAGCTCCTGGCCCTGCACAGCACCATTCCCAAGAGTCACACAAGAGACTATGCCCAAGAGCATTGTCCAAACACTTCTTGAACTCTCTCAGGCTGGTGCTGTGACCACTGCCCTGTGGAGCCTGTTCCAGTGCACAACCACCCTCTGGGTGAAGAACCTTTTCCTAATACTGAACTTAAACTTCCCCCAACACAACTTCAGGCCACTTCCTTGGGTCCTGTCATTGGTCACCTCAGATCAATGTCTGCTCCTCTGCTGCCTCTCATGAGGAAATTGTAGGCTGCTATGTCTCCCCTCAGTCTCCTCAACACAGGGAGGATTCTCATTATCCCTTCCCAAGTTTGTTCCCTTTTTTAGGCAATGGAACCTTTCTGGACCCTCATTGCAATGCCAAACACAAGTGACCCATCCAGGCACATAGTGCTCTGAGGGCACAGATAATACCAAGTCCAAATCCTTAAAATACCTGACCACTCCTCAAATGCCAACTACAGATTAAATTGCTAGCAAGAAGAGAATAATCCCTGATGCTTTATTTAAAGACAACTGTCAAGACACCACAGTGATTAGAATCTATAAATACTCAGGTAGAGTTTTACAGGTATGCTTTCCAAATAGTGTGCTGGTAAATGTACTTGTAAGCAAATGGTGGAGAATACATTGCTACAAGAATCCAGAAAGTGTATGTACTGAATTGCATTCAGAACCTTATTACTAAAAAATAAATTTTTAAAAGACTAGTGAAATGCGTGTTGACATCAAACTAATTTTTACGGCTCGCAGACATACTTTGCTTTCAAAAGAACACAAAATCAAGAAATTCATAATTATACAGCTATTTCAAATATGAACACCAGGCAGACATGCAAGAACAGTATGAATCACAGGTCTATACATCATTCAGCAACAAAAGCAGAAAACCCACAGGATTCTTACTCATACTTGTTTTGATTTTCCCCAAGTAGGTGGAAGAAAGCAGAAAAAAGACATTTCAGCATGGTTAAGTAAACAGATGTGCAGTCTTACAACTGCAAGCATTCTCATTTAGCTATTGGTTTTCTGAAGCCCACAACCAAAGCACTTAATTCACAATAACACGCCAGTGAGCTTTTCTTGAAGCTTCTTATGGAACAGTACCATCTCTAACCTGTGGTGCCCTCACCAGTAATTCCAGTTAGCAATTACTCTCAGATAGAGGGGAGTAAAAATGCACAAGTTTTGAACATTGTACTTGACAGCTTAAAAATCTGATCTGGCTTTGTTTTCTGTTACAGTATAGTTTCAGTTCTTCTGCCCCATGCTCCATCAAATCTCTGTGTCTTCATAGCTTTTTAAATCCTTTCCTAAATTGGTAATGAGCAACAGAGAACTGAAAATAGATTGCAGATGTGTGGCAAGATGTCGGTAACACGATATCCAGAGGCATCATTTGTCATTGATGCAAAGAGTAGCCTGTCAGCCTTGTAAAAGAACTATTTGCAGAGACATTACTTATATTTTTGAAAGTTCGTAACAAGACAGTGACAATGACATCAGCAGCAATAAAAAGTGTTTATTCTTATATTCCTAAACTATAAGGAATTGGTAATATTTGTTTACAATGGTCCAAGATCCTTCAGAGCTCCCATCTCACTGAAAGTGAAGAGTGTCATGGTTAAACTTGTGAAAAGACTTCCAATGTGAGACACAAGAGTCTGACTTCCATGTATCAAAATCCCTAACTTAAATACATTTCTGACCACATTCAAAGCCACCAGAAACTTGGCCACATTGAGCAGAGAGGTGCTTTGCTCCAGCTGGCATCACCAAACACGTTGGCACAGCCCAGAGACCTGACAGAGGAGAGGTAAGACTGGCTGCTGTCATAGCTGCCTGCTTATAACCAACAGATGGGCAATTAAGGCTCTCACCTAGGTAAAACGATTCAAATCTGAATTTCCCAACAAAATATTGTTTTAAAATATTTTAAACTCCAGTGCCTGTGTGGCCCAGCCAGTGTCCCTTAGCTGTAGGCACTGTATTTTGTATGGGAAAAATGGAATACCAGCTGGCACAGGGAGAGGCACGTCCTCTCTGCCTTTTGGGGCAGCTTTCTTGGAAGGAGAAGATGGAGGTTGCAGTCAGTGGCCCAGTGAATATGTGCTACTGCTATATAAAGCTCCAGAGAACATCACATCTATTTATGTCACCCCATTTAGGCTGTAAATCTCACCCTAATGTTGATGTTTAAAACAGACCAGATGAATCACACTCCAGAAATGTCTGATTCTCCTCACTGACTATAAAGGGAGCCCAGACTGTAAAGCTCAGCTGTAGATGTCAACACTGAAGATGGCTAAACTGAGATTATTCCCAGCAAGAGCCATTCACAGAGAGTAACTTAATTATCCAATTTCTGTTAAAATGTCCAACTCTCGCCCACATCAGAGGGAACTGAGCAGGAATTAAACATCCCAGAACCCAGAGCTCATCTGAGGACATCAGAGACAATGACTATCTTTATATTATTTCTTGTGTTACACCAAACATATCACTAATGCTTTGCAACTTAGCAAGCCCTTGTAGTGCCAAGACACTCCAAAGGGTATCAGCAGATGTCTGTTATTCCATTTGATAATTCATGGAGGCCTTGAATAGTATCAATGGAGTTAAAGCAGTAAACACAATAACCTGCATGTGAAACAAAATGTGTTTCATTAAAATGTACATCTGCTATGTCTCTAAGAACTTAACCACTGAATTCAATTGTGTGCCGTAGCCAAAACAAGAACAATCATCAAATTGCCCTTTCCTGTAATGGTTGAAAAGGACAGTTATTTATAGTTTTAGCTTAAGAAACACAAACCAAATCTTACTATTTATTGAAATGCACCTCCAGGCAACAAAATAAATATGAGAGTTATCAGCAGAACATGAAAACCAGTAAAATATGTAGTATTTACATGATGGTTAGACTCAAATGATTGTGAAATGTATTTTGTATTTGTGGTAGCATATTACTTCTCTTATCCAAAGTCCTAGGAGAAGATGGGAAGAGATGATGATCATTCCCAGACCTCACCAGCTACATAGGGCATGAAATAAGCCTGGTTACTGGTGTATGTTGGGACTATCTTGTTTCCTTATTCAGCAACCACCATTCCTCTTCTTAAGTTTTGAGGCCAAATTCTGTCATGCTTCTATGAAAAGCACCAATATAAGTTTTTTCTTAAAAACAGATTAAACGTTATTGTGATTACCTTTTTATCACTCTAAGGCTGAGAATATTGACCCCCATTTTGAAGCCTAACCTTCTTTTTCATGCCTTTCAAGTTTATGTGAGGTTGCCTGCTTGATACCCATACATGAAAATTTCATATTGTTGGCTGTGCTCTCAATAAATTATTTAGATGGTTTGAATATTTCTGCACTGTGTGGATTTTCAGAAGAGTTTGGTAAATCCTTTTATTCTGCTGTCCTCAAAAGACAAACAACCTCTCAATACACAGTTAACAATAGCATTAAAAGAGAAAATGAAGGCTGGCTTGAAAAGAGAGCAAGTATAATTATCTACTAGGAATTTATTATAACTCAGTAATATCTAAACATTTGCAAGAACTTTTGTCTTAATTCCAGCTAAGGAAGCACACCCTCTAACACCAGATTGTTGAACATGTTTACCTCAGGCTAAAATAACACAAATCCTCTTACAGACACATGAATTATGATGAGCAAATATCATGAAATGCAGGAGTTCAAGTGATGCTGGAGAACAAGGAAGCCTCTGGGTGCCCACAGCTTGAAAAGCTGCACTGTTCACTGGGTGCAAAACTGGATGGCTGAGCCCAAGCAGTGGTGGCCAGTTGAAAGTGGTGTTCCCCAGGCCCAGTATGGGGACCACTCCTTTTTAACATCTTTATCAATGACCAGGGTGAGGGGATCGAATGAACCCACAGTCAGTTTATACTTTTGCAGCTTCAGGAGACAAGGAACTTCACCATTTATTTACATAATACATGAAAATGTTTTCCCTTATTTTTAAGTTCTTTTTTTTTCCTGAATTCTTGTATTTTCAGTGAAGTGTTTGGTTTATCAACAGAATTCAACATTTATAGATAACTGTCACAACTCTCTCAACTATCCATTTTCCTATAAAATTAAGGAAACTTTAGCTTATTACTCAGGAATATGTTCTCTCTATCATCATCATCTAATGTTATCGTATTTTTTTGAAGCAGAGGCAACCAGATGCATCCATGGCACAGATATCTGAGTATAACATTGTATTGCACACCCACTGGTAAAAATTATGCCAGTTGTTTCAGTCTTCACTCTTTTCCTCATAATTCCTAAGGTTCAATGTGGAAGGGTTTTTAACTCATGCCTAACATTGAGGTGATATATTTCAAAACTCTCTCCCAATATACTGTTCCACATATTCTGTATTATTTTTGCCTCTCTTTCCCACCACCATGAGCTTCATTTTTCAGTAACACAGCATTAAAGTTTACTACCTTGAGCATCACAGTACATAATGCTGCTACCTTCCTAATAAGTTTCCATTATCATTTTAACCACTTTTAACTTCAGGCATCAAGCCATGACAATGACACTTCTTCCTCATCAGCCACAGTCCTCCTTCCTCAGAGTGTGTTGCTTGTGGGATATAATTCAAGCTGGCATAGTCATTTAGTTTAGATCATGAACAAGAGTGAGAAATGAAGTTTCTGACTTCATTTTTCTTTAATATATTTGTGCTTATCTTCCTTAAACCAGAGCTTAACAAGATTGCTTAATGGACTGCAGAAAGAAGAGACCTTAAATAACCTGGTGCTTTGCAGTCTAAATATGTTGGGCATCCAATATAGCAGCTGCCAAAGGGACACTCAGGTATTTTTTTAATACCAGATTTGGGGTTCATCGGTTCATCTGCCTGGGTGTGAGTATGCAGAACATCCTCCTCCTCCTCACCCAAACTGCTCATCTCAGAGTCCTTTCTGTACAACAGATGTACCCAGCACAGTCAGCAGAGTCTGAGTTGCAGCCTGCCCAGACCCAAAGTTGTTACCAAGTCAGGCTCTGGGAGGGCTGGCTATGGACTCTCAAGAGCAAGGGGGCAAGAGTGCACAAGAGTCCTGATTAGAAGGAGAAAATAAAGGAAATTAGCATGGAAAAGTGAAGACTGAAATGCACTGAAAGTTGCTGAGAATCATGAACAGAAGGAAGAGGACCAAAATACATCATACTGTATTATTATGGGAACGGACACGAGTTCAAAAATGTGATTTAATTTTGTATGTATGATTCATGCAACAAAATAATTCTGCTTAAGTACAGTCCCTCATTTAGTTGGTGTAGAATGCTGTTAAAAAAAAGCTACACAACACCCATCGATAAACTGGAACAATACTACTAAATAGCCTAGAGATTGATTGACATTTGAAATTAAAGAATGGATCAAATGAGGATTTATATGGGAAAAACATAGTGGGGTTTATACAAAGTATAAAGCAGTATTTGTACTGAATTCTGGCATAGGAATGGCTGGGTTATAACAAATGTTAATACAATCTTTTGACCATACACTCTATATTAATACCGCAAGGTCAAATAAATAAAATAATACCTTTTTCCAAATGTTCAAATCAGAACAACATGGTAAAGAATCTGAAAAAATACTAAAAAGCATTCATTAGTCCTCCTACATGTAAACACCTAATGAAAATTGAGTCAAAAGAATGAGAATAATGTGCTTAAAAAATAAAATTCCCGAAGTAAGAGCAATATTAAACCTCAGTGGCATCTGTTTGTCTCATCTTTATGGTTTTGTGGCTAAATGGGTCAGAGGCAGAGATGGGGACAGTCAGACAATACATATGCTTATTCTTTACAGTGTAATTCTTCACAGTGTGAAGAATTGTAATTTGTAAGGGCTGAGCATCCCAAGTAACCAACAGCTGCCTCAGGAAGGGTATGGCTGCAGGTACATCACTTCAGCAAGAGCTTTTGGCTCTTTGTGTTAGGTTTGTTGTAATGGTCAACTCCTGAAGAAGAAAGACAGAGGGCTGGAACAGCAGCATTGTGCAGGCTGTGATTATGAAACATTTGATGGGACTCTAGGAGAAAATCCTCAAAGTGCCTTCTCTCTATTTTGCTTGGGCTAGGGCTTGGATCTCAAGATAAAAAAAGGTTCCTTCTAGACTCCTGTTTCTAGACAGGTAACAGATACTTTACCACCTCTAAATGTTCACAAAATTCTGAGTCAAACATTCTGATTAGGCAACCAGCCAAACCAGGCACACACAGAAAAACACAACTGCAGCACAATGACTTGTGTTGAACTTGTCATTATCAGTTAGTTGCTTGTTAAATACTTCATAAATGCAGCAAATTCCCAAGTGGTCACTTTCTGTTCTTAAAAATAAATTAAAAAAAGAGGGAACAACATGGTTCTTGTCCCTGGTGTGCATAACTATCCCAGATAACACCAGTACATTTCCCTCTAGCAAATAATGGATTTTTAACAAATCACTTCGTGTCCTCTTTCCATGCTGAAATTCCTCCTGCTCTGCACATCCCAGTGAAAGCGATAAGTATTCACAGCCATGTCCCTGCTATGACTCATATCTTGTTAGAACAAAAAGAGGCACTTGGCTCTCTGGAAAATAAATCCCACAGCCGCCTGCCTTGGATTGCTGCAAGCCTGCAGCTCCCTGGCTTGTGCACTGTTGTGCCACAGAGGTCTTCACATCCCACAGGAGACAATTACTAAGAAGTACCTCCAGAATAGGTGAGGTTCTGCATATTATTACAGGAGAGGAAAGGGCTAAAATGGTAAATATATTTATAAAGGCTCAAAAAGCACAGTTACTCTGAAGGAAAGTCAGTCACCTGACACGCTAAGCTGTGCAAATAGCACAGCCACTCTCCTACATAGGAGGTTATTAGCAATAGGAAGAACTGAACTAATTGCCAGAATAACTTGTATTGGTATCCTCAGCAAGAAGGCAAGCTAGCCAAGAGCCATGACAACTAGCAGATCTCTGCCAGAAAACAAAAATGAAGAAGTTTTTTATCTTCCTAGCATTTCTTCATCAGTTTGTCAATGAAAATTTGAAGAGTGAAACAAAGAAACTAAACAGCCCCTCTGGAAAAAGAACCCAACAAACCAAATTAAGCAAAAAAGTGGAAAAGTTAATCAAGTCTATGTGATCAAAACACCACTGACCAGACAAGGCACAATATAACATTGGGAGCACAGTTAAATCCACAGACCTCAGGTGGTCACTCTCTCTCCTGTTCTGTGGCATGTCTTTGCATCACTGTATGAATATTATTACCAAATAAGGCCCCAGTAACACCAGACACCTATAATAACACAGGCCATTAATGCAAGTGTACCAGCTGGTCAACATCTTACCTAAGTGGTGAAGTTATTCTTTCAACCCCCTGTTCCAGTGCCAAACCAGACAGAGACTTCTATCAGATTCCACTCAGGAATTAAGGAATTACTAAGGTCTAGGCAGAAGTGACACCAATATGTTGTGATGAGTATAAACCTCAACATCCTTTTCCACAGAATAACTAGGAGAAGAAAATACTCCAGGTATTTTCACCAGCAGATACCTACACTTGCAAAAAAAAAAAATTCTGAGAAACCAGTGAAAACAAACAGGTGCCTAAATATGGAAAAGGAACATTTAACATTCTGTTCCAGCTCCTGGCTCAACCTGCAATGCCTTGACTAAGAGAAAATAAGAGAAACTTTCTGCATAAAAGACTCTACATTGGTTTTACTGCAGCTGTTTGAAGTTGAACTCTTTGAGAAGTCAAACATTTTGAGAAAAAAATGGCAGAAGTCTCTGGTTCACCCTCAATGTCTCCCTCTAATTTGGTAATTAAAGCACAGAGGAATGGCCAGACACTAATAAAAGTAGTCATGCCACTTCATACATCATACAGATCTAGCTATGAAGAAATTGGGCATAAATAAATATAAGTAGCATGCTTCTGGGGAACCATATATTCAACACTGTCTTCCACTTGTCTTTTAAATCCCACAGTTGATTCAAAGAATGACTCTGACACTTGTCTAACCCTCTCAGTGTTGCACATTGAGAATGAGCAAGAAGAATCAGATAAGCAGAGTAGAGAAAGATGGATCTGGATATGAGTGTGGCCTGTGCATCAGCTGGGATGCACTGTACACTGAACTTTCAAAATATGGAATAGGCAGCAGTCAGCAAACATGGAGTGAAATACATTAAAAAATCCACACAACAAAGGATGTTTTAGGAATCCACCTCTGTACATCTTTCACCACATTAGTTCAGAAGCAAATGCATTCTCCTACCTAAAATCTTAAACTCTGAATTTGCGATATTGCTAAATAAGCCTCTTCAATAAATAATAGGAACAGTGCCAATAGTATTTGAACATTTATTGTTATCTTGAATATGAAAAGAGGGAATAATGAACAGCCTTTTAGGAGGCTTAAATGCTTAGAAATTCATAAATGATACAATATTCTTATTATGCCATTTTCCATAAAAATCAAATACTTTGATCTTCTCCAGTATAATTTTTAGCTTGAAATTCAATATTTCAGTTCATTTTGTTAAACTGAAATGAAAAAAACCTATTTTAATCTAAATCAAGCTTTTAATGTCCTTTCCAAACACTTTGTGCCAGATGCTCCCTCCACCTCAGGGGAGGCACTTTGCTATGCTCCAACTTTTACAATCTAGTTAATACATCCAACCTTCCAATAGAGTAAAGGCAGTAAGATCCTAGTCACAGACTTTGTGATACTACATACCAAAAAATAAAATTTAATCTTGAGGTGACAAAGAACGATGTGAATTTCATATTCAATTCAATTAACTTGAAAGCAAAAGTACCAAAAAAACCCATTTAATTTGAGTCAAACTTTCCCATCCAAAAATTTGTTCTCCAAATAAATAAAAAAAAAAGTCAAGAAAAATGGTAGGGTTTTTCGAAGTAAGGTTTTCATTCTGCAGAAACTGCATTTTCTATTATAAATCATTCCTGCTGGAACTGTTTTTATTCCATTTCCTAGAGAGCAAAGGGGCACTTTGCCTCTGCTTGAGTGCATTGTAATGCCTTCTTATGACTTTTCTTTTTTCCTCTTTCACATCTGACATATTTTTCCTTATTGCTAACCCTGAAATAAACATAACTAAACAGAGTTTTCCTGTGAGCTCACATACAAAAGTAGTTTGGGAAATGTATTCATTTTGCTGTTTATATTATCCTGTCAAAAACAGGGAGAAGTTGGCAGCTCCTCAAGTCTCAAAGAACAAAGTCAAAAAGGAGCTGTGCTATCATTGGGAGCTTCTCTGAGCACACTGGTGCAGAGCTGCAGGACTTGTCTCAGAGTTCAAGATGAGATCTACCTTGAAAATCCCTCAGAAAAAGGGTCATATTATATATATATATTAGATGATTTATGCTGGTTTTAAACTTCCACTTTCTCACTCAAGGACAACTTCCATGCCCCACTTCTTTGTAATGAGACAGAGTGTGCTACCTCCTCTCCTTTGCATTCCCACAGGTCTCCAAGGACAAGGAGAAGTACGTGCTGCAGAGACATATTACATCTAACTACCTCAGAAAGTCAGACAGCAAAAGATTCAAGCCATTTAAGTCAAGGAAACACTCTTGGAATCGATATTTTTGGATGCACAAGAGGGTATTAACCTGTACCATTGTTGAGCTCATCCTCTTCTCTGTTAAACTTCAAGTTTGCTTTTTGCAGCAACCAGAATTCTGCTTAGTACTGTGGAGAAGCACTCTTCAAAGGGGAAAAGCACTGCATCAAAGCAAGATTTCTACCTTGGACCACAGCAAATTGCTTGGCAGTCCTTTTATTATATTCAAGGCATTCTCAGGCAGCTGGGCCTCATTACAAGCAATGGTGCTTCAGCCATTAACTTCAGAGAGATCAGGATAAAGCACTGAACGCAACGAAAATAATTTAAAGCCTGTTAAGCAAGAAAATGAAGTAGTATGGAGCACTGCTAATGCTGTATGCTAAGCATGCTTCCTGGTGAGTGCTGCCAAACCACACACACTTTGGGACAGGTGCTCCTACAGAGTTTTTGTTTTCCTTCCAGCCTGGTGGGGCACTGCCCTGGTGGGGGCCTTGCAGTGCCACAGCAGAATGAACAGCTGAAAGATGAGGTCCATCCCTTCCTCCTCACTGTACCAATTCTAGGGCAGGAAATACTCCCAGGCAGAG
Organism: Phylloscopus whistleri; assembly: GCA_017589585.1. Classification (NCBI taxonomy): domain Eukaryota; kingdom Metazoa; phylum Chordata; class Aves; order Passeriformes; family Phylloscopidae; genus Phylloscopus; species Phylloscopus whistleri. The sequence continues at coordinate 1,854,617 of JADMLD010000680.1, read as the reverse complement.
CCCTGTTACAGTAAGTAGCTTTTGGGGAACAGAAACGTGGTTGAGAATTTGTCTGTATAGGATTTGCTGCTTTGTTTGTTGAGAACTTTAACAGCACTAGTGTTGTAAATTAGGGAAGATAAGTGATATTGGCATTTGGGCAAAAGACCAAACTTAGAGCTAGGTCTCAAACAGATCTGTGGCCTTCCATACACATCTTTATGTTTCCTACAGCACCAGTAAGCACCTGAGGCTGTCTCACCATTGCATTTGGGTGTTTTGATCAATTTGTGGTTCAGCAGCCACATGCCAACCAAGTCAATCTCTTCTCCCCCAGGGATACTGACACTCATTCTTCAGCTTTTTCATGCAATTTGTTCATTGTGAACCAACACAGCTACAACCTGGTCCAAGTTTAACCTCAGACTAGATCCAGGACTTGCATAGTCCCAATCCTCCCCCCAGATATTTCTGCTTTTCTAAGGAAATGCATAAATGTTGCAAAGACAGAATTTCAGCTTTCATCCTACAGAGGTTGTACAAATTTTAACTGGACTATATTTTTTGAAAGGTACACTTAAAAAGAACTATAACAGCTGCTCTCAGACTTTAGGTGATTAATTTTGAAGTAGGTTCTATAAAAGAATGAACAATAACAGCCGAAGGTTGAGGCATTAATATTAACCTGTAATAAAAGAAATGATATTTAAACCATTCCTAGAAATAAAAGATGAGTACCTGGTCCTAGAGTGCTGGAAGAAGCACATAACTTAAATTATATCCAATCAGGCAAAATACAGATATTAAATATTTATGAGCAGCTCTGATAGATTCTGAATTAATCAGTTCTGCACATTTAAATGTTTTAATATTTAATGCTGCTACCTCAACAGTCCTGAAGAAATATTAAACTTTTGTATAGTCCTTTAAAAGGAATAGCAAGAGATTTTACTACACATAAAATCTGAATTGTGGCTGTAGGCTTTGTCTTGTGCTGTGTTTTGTGGAGAACCATGATTATAATGTATTGAACTACAACTGAAATTCTGAACATTTTTTACCACAGATGAAATAGAAATAAGGGCAGTAATAACACAAGTAACAATTATTAAGCCAGGGGTAAGTACATGTCCAATCTGATTAAGTCTCCTAGGCATGATGGATTACTCATGGAGGCTTACTAATATCATACTTTCCTGAAATCTCTCAGATGAGTGTAAATGGCATGCTAAAGGCATTTTAGACATTCAGTGTATTAATGTTAGTGTGTTAGTAAAGTAAATCTTCTCCAAAACACCAGCTGTGATAAGCAAAATATATATAGAGACAGAGATATTTAGCTGTCCACAAATTTCCTCACTGTAAAAAGCAAGCACTCTGAATTTTTTTGTTGCTGCTACCAATAATGGTAAATTTAAATATGAGAACTGTATACTAATTTAGGAGTAGTTTTAAAATACAGTGTTTAAAAGCATAATTAAGTTGAAAATGAGGACATGAAGACCTTCTTTAGAAGAGAGTGAGTCACATATAATGCTGATTCCATTATTAAAAAGCTTGCTTTGATTGTAAACATATTTCTGAGATTCGCTGCTTTATTACCTCTGAATAAAATAAAAACTAATTTGAAAATTCCTAGATAAAACACTACAACAACCAACTACAAAACTGTTGAGGTTTGATGGAAATTAAGAGGACAATAAACAGCATAAAGCCTCTGTTATGAACACGTGCACATTTCCATATCACTTTGACAGTTTGGGGTTCAGACTCTGCAACACCTGAACTCCTGCCCATCTCTTTGCCCCTTGTCAGTCAGTGTAAATTCAACAAGATGCTCTCATTCTGCATGGTTTTGCCTGCATTTTCCTTGCAGACCACAAAACTGAATTTACCAGTGGTATTAAGTTTATAGCATGGCAATTTCAAAGAGAACCATAGCAATTATGATTGAAGGGATAGCACATAAAATCAGTATATGTGGGTTGTTAGCCGAGATACAGTCTGGCTCTCATATGAGTTATTTTTAAAAACAAAAAATTCAACAAAACCTCCTCCCAAATAACAACAACAATGATGAAAATCAGGACAAGGTCTCAAATCTTTATTTTCCATTAATTTTGAGTAAACATAAGCCTCACCCCATTACCTTTCTAGTAACCAAATCTGCCACAAATGGTCACACATAGCAAAAGGAAGAGAGATGCCCCAGTTCAGTCCTTGCACCACTCTGTGGTCCTCTTAACCCACACTCAGAGACCTCAAATGACCAAATCTTCCACATGCACAAAGCCCTGCCCCAGAGGGCATCCAAATCCTTGGCTGAATTCACAATATTGCTGTAAATGGACTCCAAAACTGGCAGTAACTCTGTCCTCTAGTGAAATGCTCATAAGCAGCAGCCAGAGTCCTTTATACAACCTATTAACCCAAAAGTGGGTCCTCCATTCCCAGTGCTGAACTTCATTGTCAATGAGCAAACACAGACACATGAAACTACTGCAGGCAATTTCTTTGTGAAGGGTTGTGTTTCTAGGAAAAACAGAGAGGAAGATATGGGGAAGTTAAGAGAAAAGGCATGAAAGAAACTGTAAGGACACAATCCCACAGCTGAGAGACCAAAACACACACTCAGCTTATCAGAAGGCCCTGTGATGGCCAAAAAGACTCTCTCATGTTGCTCAAGGAAGTCACTCAGAGATCATCTCATGTCCCAATACATTCAAGGAAACAAGACTTCTTTAGAAGGAGGAGATAATCAAAGAAAAAAATGGGAGTTACCAATTTCTTTTCTTACTGCAAGTGATCCATATGGTCCTGAGATATCTCAGTTGGGTCTACTATCAGTGGAGAGGCATTACAACCATTGAATCAAAAAGGTGCAAGTAATAGACAAGTCACAAGACATGCAAGTGGCCCTTGACCAAGGGTTCAGAAAGAGTTTAAAACCAAACCAAAATGATGAACAAAAGCTGGTGTAATATAATTTCTAAAAACCTTGGAGTTTTGATTAAAAAGTCAAGGAATCCCCTTGATAGGGAATCCCCTATCCCCCAGGTAGACGGGATCCTTATTGAGACAGCCCTGGCAGACTTAGGGAATTTTTAGGTCAGAATAGTGAATTAATTAACCAATTAACCAGCCTGACCTGACTGCACAGACTAAGCTTCTCCCAGAAACAGAGTAGGGAAAAATTTGGACAACCTTGAAATATGCTAAGAAAGAGAAACTCTAACACAGGCCTGAACAAGTGAGCAACCACATTGAGAAAGAGATTAAAGAATTACAAGAAAATCCCAAATTATTATAGAACAACACAGGAACCTACACAAGTAAACTGGGACTTGCAGAACAATATCAGAGAAAGGAAGTTTTCCAGGATGTAACATGGACTACAAATGCAAGGATAGTGGATACTGGTTTGGACACCACTATTTTTTCAGCAGACCTAGGAAAAAAGCTAAGAAGTGAACCCCTAACTGGCTGTGTACATTGCTGACAAGGCTGGGGAGATAATTTGTCCCCTTGAAATGTAGAAAACAGTTTCTGATTGAAAGTGATGGAAATTTGAGAAAGATACTCAGACAATTAAGGAATTACACAGTCTGCTGCCTCCTTCAGATATAAGAAGAGCAAAACCCCCAACAAACCCTTATAAGACAACAACTTAGTAATATATTAAAAATTAAGTGCACTGAGATGTAGCTTCTCAAGATCCTGGCCATTGAGAGCAGTGCTCTCATGCCCCTCTGTGCAGAAACACAAAGGCAGCAAGAAAGGACAAAGAGTCACTCACACCCCTCCAGAGGCCCCAGATCCCAGGGGAATCAGAGCTGCTAAAATTTCAGTGCATTTGAGACAGCAGTCCATCCATTTGCAAACTGTTACTAGAAAGCTACAGATAATAAAGATAATAATGAAAATAAAGATGGGAACTGTGGTTGTAAAGGTCAAACGTGAGATGTATGTAACGTTAGTGTGAAAAAGCTGAAAGGACAAAGGAGAATCTCTGCTCAGTGATTTTACACTGAAGCAAGGAGCAGCAAATTGTTCTTTGTGAGCATTAGGATTCCCTCTCCAAACCAAAAATCATAAATAAGAAATTATATTGCATTGGATCACACCACATGGATAAGCTGTAGAGAAGGAGAAGTTTGGAGAATCTGCTTTCTGTGAGGTGCAGAGAGCTAAAACAGAGATATTTTAAAGACTTATTACCTTTTATCATGGGTAAGCACTACAGATGTTACAGCAGGCTCACTGTGCTCTTCCCAAACTGACCTGAGGAGTGGTAAGCAGCCAGTAGAAGCAGATCCAGGTGGCAATAAAAGCACAGCTTTATCAAATGCACTCATCCTCACCAATTTATAATGACAAGTGTTGCTTTTTGTGTGAGGGGTGAAACAAGCAGTCTTCCCTGGCCAGATTGCTGTATCTAGGGGGATATCTTAAGGCAGGGCTTGGCAGAAATTAAATTAAAGGAGAATGGAAAGTTACTAATGTGACTTTTATATATATATATATATATATATATATGTATATATAAAAGACAAATATGGAAATTAATACCACATACATAGCACAGCAAAGATGTACCTAAGCTATTCCAGTGATTGATGCAAAACAAATTCCTTCAAACCTGTCACAGATCTAATCATAAAGTGGAGGAAACCTGTAGGTCCCAGCAGGAGTCTCTGAGTTACACACATGCAGAACCACACAAGTTTAAACTACTGATCTGAGACATTTTTTTGATTTTTAATTAGAAATAGCAATAGATAAATCTGCCAAACATCTGTGCACCATTTTAATGAAAGCAAACCTTTAATTGATCCAAAAGGTAAGGTTGTTGGAAAGTTATAAGCAAATGTAACAACACATTAACAACACATCTGAAATGAAAACGTCTTCAGGTTACAGCTAGAGCACTGTGTAAATCCTTCTGTGGTATGGGAGGTCTAGGAAATAATACCAGTAGCAAAATTGTAAAACATATTGGGATGGCAGGTGCTGCAGTTCATTGTTATGCTAAAAAACTCCTAACAATCATCTATAGCAATTGCAGCTGTCTTTCTTTTACCAATGTATAATAATTATCTATCTGATTAGCAAATGTAACCACCTGCAGTTAACTGGTTTCCTGGTATAACTACTTGCAAGGATGAAATGCCTTTCAAAATCAGGCAAGTTAGTGCTGAAACTAAACTGCCCTGTCAAAGTTTCATACTGAAGGAGTATTTCAAGTGGCTGTGGAATTATCTGCACACTTTGGTGCAAGTACTTAGAAAATGTTTTTTATAAGATGTGAAAAAGTGTCCTAAAACCAGCCTCAGAAGATTTTAAAACACCAGGTAGCTCAGACACTATTCCATGAAGGAAAACCACTACAACCACATTTTTATTACCAGATATATCCTGCCACTACACCCAGAAATTTCAGTGAACACATTTAAATATACACAGCCACTGTACTTGGTCAAGTTCTCATCCTCTCTCTCCTCTTGCCTCAATGGTTGTAATCTTGCTTCTTATGTGAAAAAGCTGCTCCTCTTCAGTATTCTTCACCTTGGCCTGTAAAACTCCACTCAGCCACTTGCCCAGGGCCATTTGACAGCTGAGTAAAATATTATTATTTCTTTTGATTAGCATAAGACATCATAGTAAAGGATGAGGAGGGTAGATTTTCTATATGAACCCTCAAATTTTCATGGCAATTTGATTGGGCAAATTGATTGCTCTTCCATTTAATCTTCCCAGACAACAAAATATTTTAAAATATATGCAAATTATATCAGTGTCCTCCTGTGAGATACATAAGTAAAGCTTCTACACTTTTGGACACAAATTTTCATTAATGTCTTTAATGACTCTTTTTCTGTATTATTGGTTTCAAGGTAATCTGAAGAAACCACAAATCTTCCTCTTTTCTTGTCCCACCTTTACTTTCTGTGTGTTCCATCAGAACAGACTCACTTTGAAACCTGCTATTCTATTTACCTACCTTTGTACCTTCCTTTTAAATCTGAACATGGGGGTTTTTTCCACTCCTCTTCTGCTTCCTCTCATTTAAGAGAAAGCAGTCCAGCAAGGAACATTTGGGTAAGTCTCATTTCCATATGGAAAAACAGCATGACAGAATCACACGTGTGTTTCCCCAACATGTCTCTCACTAACTGTTGATCCCACTAGCTGATTTCAACTAAACACAACCAAAAGGTAAACATCTGGAAACTACTGCTTCTCTAAATCCTCTGAAAAATCAGTACCCTGGGGAAGGTGCCCCTTCATTCCTCTCCCTGTCTGGTCACTCCAGGGCTGTAAGTCCTCGAGCATCCACACAGAAATATCTAAAATCTGAATTTTGCAAAGATTTGAGCACCAGGATTCCAATTAAATTCATCTGCACTCATATGTGCTGGAAACCCTTGGATACCTCATCAGCACATGCAGTAGGTTTTTAGACTCTGAGGCAATCCACATCAAGCCTGACGTCTTGGAAACTGAGAGCAGTCCCTGTAGGAGCAGTGAAGGAAGCTGAACCACGGCTTTGAGCAAGGTTAAAGCACAAAAGGATAACTAAAGACAGAAGTGCTCAGCACCCTGCAAGCACTAAGCAAAGGAGCTCTCTGTCCCCAGCCAATCACCTCCATAGCTGGGCCAGTCTCTTTGTCACCTTTGACATTTTATGTGCTTTCTCTAGCTCATTTTTTTTTAACAATTGAAAAAATGCCTTTTGAAATTTAATGTGCAACAAATATAATAATTTGCATATTAATTTCAGCACTTAGGGATACATTTAAAACAAGATTTTATCAATGTAAATTTGCTATTCAGAATGTAATTTTAAAAGTAAGGAAATAGGTATTAAACATTAAATTGTCCACAGACCACGGAAAAATATATATGTAATCATCTGATAATGATTCATAGCAAAAATACTTTTAAAAAACCTGTAATTTTTATGGTTCACATTCTCAGTATTTCTGTTCACACGTAATGTGAACTCCCATCAAATCTGTAGGCTTAGTTGTGTAAATCATTGTTGCAAAGTCGGGTTGCAAATCTGCTAAGAAACTGAAATTTTGCGAAGAAAAGGGAATTTGGAATTATTTTTTCTTTAGATTTTTGGTGGTTCTTCAAAGGAGTGTGAGGAGTTGATACTTTAAGCATCTGATCTTCTCAGCACCTTTTCCAACTCCTACTGAACCAACCCAGTTCTCTTCCTATTTTCTATTCCTGAGCAAACTCCTGTCTTCCCTTCCAAGAAGGGGCAGCCCAGGGGAGCCCTGTGCCCCCAGAGCCCAGCTGCCTGCCAGGATGGAGATTTGGGGAGCCCTGTGCCCCTGTGGAGCCCAGCTGCCTGCCACGATGGAGATTTGGGGAGCCCTGTGCCCCCAGAGCCCAGCTGCCTGCCAGGATGGAGATTTGGGGAGCCCTGTGCCCCCAGAGCCCAGCTGCCTGCCAGGATGGAGATTTGGGGAGCCCTGTGCCCCTGTGGAGCCCAGCTGCCTGCCAGGATGGAAATTTGGGGAGCCCTGTGCCCCTGGAGCCCAGCTGCCTGCCAGGATGGAGATTTGGGGAGCCCTGTGCCCCTGTGGAGCCCAGCTGCCTGCCAGGATGGAGATTTGGGGAGCCCTGTGCCCCCAAAACCCAGTTGCCTGCCAGGATGGAGATTTGGGGAGCCCTGTGCCCCTGTGGAGCCCAGCTGCCTGCCAGGATGGAAATTTGGGGAGCCCTGTGCCCCTGTGGAGCCCAGCTGCCTACCAGGATGGAGATTTGGGAAGCCCTGTGCCCCCAAAACCCAGTTGCCTGCCAGGATGGAGATTTGGGGAGCCCTGTGCCCCTGTGGAGCCCAGCTGCCTGCCAGGATGGAAATTTGGGGAGCCCTGTGCCCCTGGAGCCCAGCTGCCTGCCAGGATGGAGATTTGGGGAGCCCTGTGCCCCTGTGGAGCCCAGCTGCCTGCCAGGATGGAGATTTGGGGAGCCCTGTGCCCCCAAAACCCAGTTGCCTGCCAGGATGGAGATTTGGGGAGCCCTGTGCCCCTGTGGAGCCCAGCTGCCTGCCAGGATGGAAATTTGGGGAGCCCTGTGCCCCTGTGGAGCCCAGCTGCCTACCAGGATGGAGATTTGGGAAGCCCTGTGCCCCCAAAACCCAGTTGCCTGCCAGGATGGAGATTTGGGGAGCCCTGTGCCCCCAGAGCCCAGCTGCCTGCCACGATGGAGATTTGGGGAGCCCTGTGCCCCCAGAGCCCAGCTGCCTGCCACGATGGAGATTTGGGGAGCCCTGTGCCCCAGAGCCCAGCTGCCTGCCAGGATGGAGCAGGAGCTGGCTCAGCACACGAGCACCACTTGGCATCATCACACAAACCTCCAGTGCCAACAGAACAGACACAAAGGAATGTTAAAGAGCCACTTGCTGCCTGCTCTCCCTGCTCACTACAACACACCTTCTGAAGGTGTTTGAAGCCCTTCTACAAAACTGTAATTTGAAATGTGTCTCATCTCTGCCCTGATTGAGAGTAAGTTGATGTGTCAGTTGGAGGCTGGCATCAACCATTTTTGGATGATTGGTTTCAAATCCTCTAATCAGCTTACCATCCAAATAATTGAGCTGTGTGTTGGGGAAGGCCCTTCGAGGCATGAGTGAAGACATTCTTCCTCAAGCCCCTGAGCAAAATTAGAGCTGTCATTTCCAGCCCCCCACATTGGCTGCACCTTCCTGTGCCAGCCAGCCCAAATCTGCTTCATGTGCCTGAGAGTGTCCTGACCCCCAGCTCCCCCCTACATGTGTGTAGCTCACAGAAATGCAGGGCAGCACCTTTGTTGTTCTAAGAAATACTGATCTACTATTATACATGGAGATTTAAAGCTAGGATTCAGACACATGTTTTTCTTCTATTTTATCAAAATTTATAACCCTCACTAAACTACCCTCAGCAGCCACTCCTTGAAACAATAGGAGACACACTGTGACACTCATAGTGGAAGCCCAACTCAGAAGTGATATAAATAGCAAAGAAAATATATACATTAGTAGGGGACAGAAACAGATGCAGAGCAAGATTTTTCTACTTGCACAGGCAGCCCATAATGGGTTTAAAACAAGGGCAGCATCCTGAGGGGTGATTTCCTCCCATGCTGTCCTTGCTTAAAGGGAACAAATTACTTCTTGCCAATAGGGATGATACAGCTGCCAGCTCCAGCACTCCCTTTCTGGCCATCCCACCTGGTGCAAAGTCCCCTCAGGAGGGTGAAACACCAGTTTACACCCAAAAGCAGCACTGACAAAGTTTGCCCATTCCCCTGAGCTCACACCTCCCCTGTCTATGCCACCCAGGACACCCGCCCCCTCATTTCCAACAGCTAAAGGGGAAACGTGTTGGGAGCTCTGTTTTCTCTCACAAACTAGCATGCCCTGGTTTTTATATCTTCCCTTTATTATCCTCCTTTTATTATCTTCCCTTATTTCCTAGTTCTCTGTAATTACATATTGGGACATCAAACGGTGAAGCAGGGACTGCTTTTGAAGGCTTTTATAATTAGCTTTTCTATTGTGTCCTCTAATACCTCCTCTGGCTTTAGATTTACTTTTTTCTGTTCACAACCTCCTGAACATATGGCAGTAAATATGCAGCATGCTGTGAGCTTCACCTGGAGTCTCCTTACAATATATCTGCAATGTAAATAACAGACTTCGTGTCAGTCAATTAATCACACACCAGTGCTTGGCAGAGGGCAGGCAGATTGCAGGAAGGGAAATTGGAAAGTGGTGTCTTGATCAGTGCTGGACTTCAAGTATTAAATATTACCTAAGCTGGCATGTTTCTCTGGCATCACTGCTTTTACCTAAAAACATTCTGCTACAATTGCATTGGAATTAATTCAAGGCCAAATTCTCCACTCACCAGGACCATTTTGGCAACATTTCACCCAATGGAATAATGATCTCATTTTCACAGAACATGACCCAAATGCAAATATCACACAGAAATTAAATTAAATTAAATTAAATTAAATTAAGTTAAATTAAATTAAATTTAAAGTGATCCCATGATGATGCACAAAATGAAAATATTGCCATTTCAGTAAAAGTGTTTCTTTTTGGTAAAATAAATTCAAATTAATTATGTTACGGATGTGTCTTATTCTTGTATTTGCAACAATGATTTTGAGCAAGACAAAATACTTTGTTTACCTGATTCACTTTATTTAACTCAAGGGATTCATGAGGATATCATCAATTATAATCACAAATACATCATTTTATGCTTTAAAAAAAGGACTCTATTCCATTAGAGCTCTTCTAATTTGAAGATCTCAAAGGATTTTCTGTACTGCATTAAAATCCTTGTCATTCCCATGGAGGACAAGTGAAAATACAGAAATAAATCATCTGATATTTAAACACACTTGCATAGAGCACAGCACAAAAGTTTAGGTCTCATGGGAAGAGCTTTCCTAATAACAATAAAAATCTCATTGAAGGTAATGAAGAAGCCTCTTTATGGCTGAGATTCTCCCACCTCTCACTGTACCTGGCTCTGAACTGGTTTCTGCCAGGGCTGGTGCCTCAGAAGGGCTTTGCCTCAAGGCTAGCTTCAGGCAAGGGGACAAACAAGTGCCCTCAGCCACCTGCCACCCAGCTCACACCACTCCAGTTCAGCCCTACAGGTCCTCAAAGGTTTTCTGTTATTGTCTTCATCCTGCTTCTCCCGAGAATTTATTCCCACAGGGATCCCAATGCTCTTTCTTTGCAGTTTCCCTTCACAGAAAGCTCCTCTTTATTCAGGAGATGAAGAAAAACTTCAGGGACTAGATCAACCTTTGGTTTAAAAGCCACTGACCTCTGATGGTCATCAGAAGAACTGGTTACACATCCAGAACAACAAATTATCCTCTGTATATGACTAGAAACCCAAACCCCACTGCTGCTCCTGGGGGCTTTGGTGCAAGGGTGGGAGCTGAGGCACCCCTGTTATCCTGGGGACCCCCATCCATGCCCACCCCAGTGGAGAGGCCCCTCTCCCCATCACTGCTCACCCAGGGCAGGGCCACACCCTCCCCAGGCCATCCTGACCATGAAGCAAGCCCCAGGACAGCCATGCCCTGGTGCCCAGCACCCTGTGGCAGGAGAGTGGTTTTTATTTTCAGCAGCAAAATGAAAATTGTTCTCAGTGGGGATCAGTCCCTTGTGGCTGCATTCTCCAGTGTCTGTAGGGTACAGCAAAGTCTTAATAAAGAGTTTCTGTGCCTGGGGCATCTGCAGAACCCCCCCTCTCTCTGTGTTCTTCTAGGGCTAATAAATAGATGAGCTCACCTGACTGCCTTCAGTTTTAGTGATGGCATGACCCTGGATCCTTTTACTCTGCTGGCTACCAACTTCCATCAAGCTTTCAGGTCTCTTGCATCCTTGAGACCTGTATCCCTGCTACGTTTGATTAACCAACATTGACCAGCACATTCCAAAGGGAGGAGGACAGGCAGTGTACTGACAGTACCCTAGGAAAGTGCCCATAAATTTTCTTCAGGGAAAAATATATTGATTTGCAAGCATAAGCATGCAGAAAAGGCAACCACACCACAGCAGTGTAAAGAATATTTATTTAGCATGTTGGTCTACAACATCTTGTTATGCCAACGACAACAGCACCAAAGCAACAGAGGCAAAAAATACATACAGGGACATTTTGATATTTGGGACATTACTATGCAATGGTACCAACAACCACTGGAGTAAAGGGAAGTTTAGGTGTTTAAAGGATGGCAGCTGTTGCAGGGATGTAAAAGCTATTGAAGTTCAGGGTGTTTCAGTATTTTAGAGAATATGGGTTTGAAGAGTTCCAATGGGCAGTGCAAAAAGCATATACAGCCCCAGCAAGGGCCAGGTCCTATCCTCTGCTTCCAGCCTCAAAAGATGGACAGGCAAAGCTGTGTCCCCAGCTCGTCCCAAAGGACAGGAGGGCACAGGCAGCCCTTCCCCTTGGCACTGGCCAGCTCATAGAGAAGTAGGGCAGAAAATTCAAAGGATCTCAGCCCAGGCCAGACCTGACATCCCCTTCCAGGGCAAACGCTGCCAGTGCTGGGCAGGGGGATGTGCTGCCAGCTGCCAGAGAGGCTCAGGGGGGCTGGCACTGCTCCACATGGGGTCCTGAGCAACAAACGGGGGGAAAAGCCACAAGATCTAGAGGTTAACATACCTAGCAGTCCATAACTCCATGATTTGGCCTCTGAAGTGCAAGCATTTAACTTTCACCCACACAGCACCTTGGGTGCCTGCACGTTTCCTGGTACAGCCACAGGCAGGGAAACAGAGCTGTGGTTAACACCAGCTCCAGCTCTGCCTCCAGACAGAGCAGCCCATTCAAACTGCAGCCCCCACTGGATTCAATTAAGCAGCTTTTTCTCTGGACAGGACTTGACCATGGAGCAATGCTTGAGTCAGGAACAAAGACAAGCCCCGAGGCAGAAGATCTGATGATATTTCTAAGATAATTTATAATCACAGTGCTTTTACTCTTAAAAGATAAAGTAAGATGATGGTGTGATTAAGGTGCAGAATATCTAATTTGAGAGATGCATAAAAGGAAACCAAGGAGTGCTATCTATCAGGAGATAACTTCAAGTCTTCCCCATCATCACTCTAAATCTTTCACTGAGAAGAACTACTACGTTATAAAGAACAAGAATTAAAAAGAAAAATTAAAAAGCAGACATGTTAAACACTACCTAACAAGCTTCATGACATGAGCACAAAAGTCTTAAATTCAATGTCATAAATTCGATACCATCAAAGATTCAGATACAAGGTCCTTAGAGACGGTGCCGTGTGAGTCAAGCACAGTATTAAAAGACACCAAAATCTTTAATATGTGTTAAATATTTTAAATTCATAGATCTGATTTAGAGAAATATCACAGAGCCATCATCAATCCTTTTTCCCTTCTGACATGTATTTTTTATAGATTTGCCACAGTTTCTGCAATTAAAAGATATCCCAAAAGAGTACAGGAAACAGATGAAACAGAAAGCTGACCTTGTGGACATGATCACTTGCCATCAGGATGCTTACTCCCATAAATACCCCCAAACAGGCTAAGATTAATACCTGCATATATTTAAATTACCACTTTGAAAGAGATTAGACTTAAGGCATCCCAACTACTCCCAGAGGCAGCATGCAGTGATTATTCCTTACAGGTATTTCCAAGGGGAAAACACCTTGTTCAAAAGTACTGAATGTTGTGAGAGTGCCATATACAAAATCCTCCCCTTTTGGTTTCACATTGAGGGCACATAAGCCTTTATTTTCTGTTAAATGTACTAATCTTCTTAACAAGTATAATCAAGCCTTTAATATATAATATTATCAGTTTATATTTAGCAGGAATAACCATCATGTTAGTGGTGATGGACATATCTCTCCATTCATCTGACTGAAATACCCTGAATAAATCCCTTTGCCCAATTCATTTCTGCAGAGACAGCAAGCAGATTTATTTTATTTAAAAGCATTCAGTTGCAATATATTTTTAGTTAATGTGTAAAAATCCTGCTTTAAGTTTGAGAAACATTTCTTTCTTCATCATTTCTCATTGGGAAATGTTCCAGTTTGTAGCTTTCTAAGTAACACAGGATTTTGTGGGCTACAAACTCAACAAAAGGTATTCCTACAGTGAATAGGCCACAAAAACTTCAACTATCTTTGCATCCTTCCAAAGTTTTGTGTTCTTGGAAGGTAAAAATGAGCCTGAGCCCTTTAGGGACAAATTTAAGGAAGTTTAAATATAAACATATCCAGGAACTCTTCTTTTTTCTTTTTCTTTTCTTTTCTTTTCTTTTCTTTTCTTTTCTTTTCTTTTCTTTTCTTTTCTTTTCTTTTCTTTTCTTTTCTTTTCTTTTCTTTTCTTTTCTTTTCTTTTCTTTTCTTTTCTTTTCTTTTCTTTTCTTTTTCTTTTTCTTTTTCTTTTTCTTTTTCTTTTTCTTTTTCTTTTTCTTTTTCTTTTTCTTTTTTTCTGTTCTTTAAGTAGAACTGGAAGATTTCCTAGTAGTTCCTAATTCCTGCCCAATATCCTACCAGCTTTGTACCACATAAAAAGTGCCCCCACCAATAAAAATCCTGAGCCAGGTCTAAGCCACTCAAACATGGTCTTTGTGGGAGATACTACAGGAGGATTATAAAACACCAGTCAGTAGAGCTGTCTTTTGGCACATGACAGGCATTGCATTAGGCCTGCCATGACACATACATTAAACATAATAAATAGTTGCTATAGACTCAGGTCCCCAAATTACATATTAAGGTCTCTCATATATATTTCCTTGTGGCACCTCTTCTGATTCTGAGGAGCACATTAAATGTTTAGCCACCCAACATGTAACTATTCATCCTACCAGCAACCTGATTGCCTGCAACAGAAAAGCTCAAGAAAGAAGTAAAATAGACAGGCATTAACAAAGAGTATCATGCTCTTAAGTGTATAATTAAAATAAATTTATTATTATCCTTTAATTATACCTATACATTTCCAAATTACTCAAAGGTAATGGAGAAAATGCAATGTGTTATTATCATTCATTCCCAATTTGTCTTAAAGGTAAACACCTATATAAGACACTCATAAGTAAAACCCCAAATTAAAAGGGCCATCAAATTCCGGCCTAGATAATTACAAAGGCATCAATCTCTCTTTGCACCAGAGCACAGTGTTCTTGATGTAAAAAAAGCACAAAGAGGATGATTCCCCTCTAATTCAAACAAATTACAACCACTCTGCATGCTAACCATAACAAACACATGTTAAATTCAGCAGAAGGGATGAGAACTGAACTGGCATGCAGCTGGAACCTCTTCCAGATCATTTGGCCAGGACATGTTTTTCCCACTGATGCATCTGCCCAGCAGTGTGGGGGGAAGTCACTACATGGAAGCTGTGGATGCTAAATCTCTGAGCAATGAGCACAGCATTCTGAAATAGGAGTGGAGAGGGGGAAAAATCTGGTTAGCTGAAAATCTGACTGCTCCCCTACATGTGGTCATCTCCTCTGCCTCACCTGCTGCACCTGGATGCCACAGTCAGACTTGCCCCAATGCAACACTGCCCCAAGAGGGATGGAAACTGCCATCCATAGGTTCTGAATGAGCAGTAAATTAGGGAAATTTTCAAGAGGACAGCAGGGTTAAATCTCATCCCGCTGTCCAAAGATTTCACCTCATCACTCATATTATGTGATGCATCAAGGAGCTGCATGCAGGCTTTGCTGGCATTGATCCTCTTCCATGGGGATGACAGCCCTTACCTCCCTGAAGTGCTAAAAGCTGCCACACACAATTTTGGTTTATCAACAATTTGACCATTCTGAAGATCTGAGGTACTATGCTTACTAGCGTCTGTATGATTTCTGTACCTCATGAAAAATCTACATGCTCTAGAGAAAATACATCAATTAGAACAAAAAGGTTCCCTGTTTCTGACTGTTTGTATGTAGAAAATACTTGGTAACTGCAAAAAGTGCAGGCTTTGTAAATCTGGAATGAAAGGTTACTAGTTACAGTGCAAGTCACTCACTGGTGTTTCTCAGCAGTTAGTGAAATGCAATCGAAAGAAATACTGTAACTAATTTTACAATGTGCTTTCTCAAATGGAAAATATTGCAATTAGGAGGATTTGCTCTCTACTGTAATCTCACTAATTGGGCAAAAGGCACTTGGAGGGAGAGTTGTTCATTGGGGTTTTGGGCAAGGTCCCAGAAGAAGAGTAGTCAGCGTGTAATGCACCACTACCACTGCTCAAAGACAGTTTAGAGTTTAAAAACACCATTTGTACTAAGAAAGCAGCCAGATGCCACTGCACTGGCGTTCTGTCAGTGATGAGTAGCATAAAGGCTCCCTAACATCTGCTACCACTTGATGAAACAAAACTTACATCTCTTTGAGTGAAAAGGTCCACAGAGTAATCCGGGCTGCCTGAGGCTGGGGAGGGACCGGTGCTGCCAGCTCCAGCCAAACCTTTTCATCTCCGCTGGTTGAGGCAAACTCTGCAAACATCACAGCTCTGCTGAAACTCCTTTATACTTCATAACTGCATTAACTACATGGTGAAGGAAAATCAGGGCAGCAAAGAACACAGGGATCACTTCCCTGAAGGAAATAAACCTGCATCTCTCAAACGCAATTTCTATGTCTGCTCTCAGCAGTTCCTTTCTGTTTGAGGTGGACAGCCCTGTAAATATTATTCTGTGACAAAAAGAGATCATTTTAAAGACGTGAAGGTCTCTTTGTCCAGTTCAATGAACCACGATTCTGTAGATGCACTGCAACAGGTTTGCAGATCAGAAGCAGAAGTACCCTTTAATTGTAAGACATGCAGGAGGAGGCAAGTGAGAGAGCTCCTCTAAGCCTTTTTGCCTGAACACTGCAACACAGAAAAGATTTCTGCTGAAAAATAAAACTGAAAAATTACTAGATGTAAAGAAAAATGTGGTCAACTTACACATTAGTAGCCATGCAGCAGCCACAGGTATCATTATAGAAAATGTGTGTTTGTTACCTTGGAAATGTTAGTATTGCTACCAACTGCCCTTCGCTGCCTTAAGGAGTGAATTATGATTCTGCAATTTATTTTGGGAACAAACACGAGCAGAGCAGCCTGAATCAGATCTGTGCAGTGGCCGGAAATTAAATGGTCAACTTGTCAGAAGTAGAACTGTTCAATTTTTGGTTCAGTGACCAAAGTGAAAAGAAAAAGAAAGAAAAAAAGATCAGCTTGGGCCAACATAAAAGAAGTACTGCAGGATCTGACACAAAAAAATAAATTAAAATATCAGTTAGGTCAATATGAAAATCTTCAATGAACCCAAAAAAATTAGATAAAGACTTTTGTTCAAGCAGAAAAGTCTCATTCCATTTTCTGATTATGCATGTAACTTTTTATTTTCACAGTCAGTTTCACAATTAAGATACTATTCCAAAATAAAAATAAGAACTATGTTTTGAAACTAACAGTAATATGTTTCCAATATTTCACTTCTCCCCATTTTCCATTAAAATTTTACCAAATTCATTATTCAAATACATTATCAGTTTCTGCCTTTGACAAAATCAGTTTACAAATTAATTCACTACGAACATGGAAATTCTAACTAAAAAAATTCAGAGAATCATAGAATGGTTTTGCTTGGAAGACCTTAAATATCACCTGGTTCCAATCCCCCTTTCATGAGCATGGACACCTTCCACTAGACCAGATTGCTCAAAGCCCCATCCAACCTGGCCTTGAATGCTTCTAGGGATGGGACATCCACAACTTCCTTGGACAACCTGTTGCAGTATTTCACCACCCGCACAGCAAAGAATTACTTCTTAATATCTCATCTAAACCTGCTCTCTTTCAGTTTGAAGCCATTCCACCTTGTCCTGTTGCTACGTGCCTTTGTAAAAATCCCTCCCCAGCTCTCTTGTTGACCTTTGGATACCAGAAAGCTGCTCTAAGGTCTCCTCAGAACCTTCTCTTCCCTGGGCTAAACAGCCCCAATTTTCTCAGCCTGTCTTCCCAGGAGAGGTGGTCCAACCCCCTGGTCATCTCCATGGACCTTCTCTGGACTCGCTGCAACAGGTTCGAGTCCTTCTTATGTTGTGAACCCCAGATCTGGATACAGAACTCCAGGCAGGGTCTTGTGAGCATGGAGCAGAGGGGCAGAATCCCCTCCCTCCCCTGCTGACCACACTGCTTTGGATGCAGCCCAGGATATGTTTGGCTTTCTGGGCAGTGAACACACATGGCCAGCTCACATCCAGCCTCTCATCCACCAGCACCCCAAGTCATTCTCCTCAGGGCTGCTCCCAACCTATTCTCCACCCAGCCCACGATTGTGCTTGGGATTTCTCATGCAAGAATACTATCAACTTGAAAAACTATCTGACAGGGTATCAGCCATCAGCAAATGAACTATAATACCTGAAAAGCATTATAATATTTGCCAGAGGTTTGGGATCTTTGTACTAACCTGAATGATGTTCTGAAGACTACACTTGTTTTGGGCCAGAGTCAGAAGAATTGCCATACAAAAATGTTTAACACTGAACTTTATCCAGGGATTCTTATTTCCAAACATACTAAGAACTATTTTTTAAGCACTTTTAAGTACTGATTCCTTCATTTTGACACCTGGCATACCCACAAACTGCTTCACTGCAAGGCTGGGCAACAGTTTGTTAAACCAGGATCTTTGCCTTGGCCAGTTTGGCTGTTTTGTTTCTCTCTGCAGTTCTTGCTATAATAATCATTTCACCCAGTGTCCAGATGAATGTGTCTAATTCTGGAAGGAGTGTTGTTTTTTTCTAGCGATGCATTTCCCCTGTGAGATAGGAACACTGGAAGGTTACTGTGGGCTGGACACCACAGCTTGTTTAGCCAGAAAGATAAATATTATCTATATTTCTTGTTCTTTCCTATGCATTGTATTGTCCTGGACAGCAGTGGGAACAGTGGAAGGCAAATGGCAGAGACCTTGCCAAGCCCTGTGATGTGATGAATGACTTCTCACATCCCAGGGCCTGACATGAGGAGAGGCCACAGAGGGTCATGCTGCTGTTTTCAGATGTTAAAAAGGCTGATCACCCACCCATTGCTTTCATTTCTAGCACAGGAAGAGCTCCCCCATGCAGGATCCACACGGGAAGACACAGCTCTTCCATGAAGTATTTCTCTGCAAGAACACAGGACTCCTGCCCCAGAAAGCTGATTTTCTGCATCCTCGCTGTCTATTCATGAATATTCTACCAGACAAAACCACCTCTCAGCCATACAGAGAGACATAGTCCCAGATTTCTTCAAGTCTTCTGGGCAGTGATTGTTGTGTGCTTTCTCTTTTCCCACTTCCTTCCCTCCTCTTTGCTACCATGTGCACACAGACAGACAGACAGACAACTTTCACTATTCCCCCATACACTCCCAAGGAGTAACTTACATACCCCGCTTGTGGACAACCAACATGAAAATCCCTTCAAATCCAAGGTGGGGCAGGAGCTGCCTGCAGAGGGGACACAGCAGGATGAGGAGGGGAAAACAGCATTTGCTTTTGGATGCATGCCTGTGCATGAAAGGGAGCTTGCTTGATGGATTTCCCCATACAGAGGTTTTTTCTTTGCCAACTTTTGATTATCTAACTGCACTCTTGAAAATTACACTGGAGAGATGGAAAGAGGGAAACAGTGAGGTCCCTTATTCTGTGTGCTTTTCACCAGCTGGACCAGTCAGTGTACAGCCACATTGCAGCCAGGCTCTGGAAGGGGACATGGGATAGGTGCCAGCATCCAGCCATCCATGGCAGCAAGGAATGCTGAACTGGACAGCAGGAGACACAGGCACAGCTGGAGCTAGGGCTGGCAGGCAGACCCTTTTCTTGTCTCAGCTGTCTCAGGTCATACCTGTTTATTTACAAAACTACCCTTCAAGAGGACACGGGGAGGAATAAATAACTGTCTGATCTGAGGCAATCAAAATTTTGCTAAGCATGGTGCAAGAGCTGTTGGCATTTCCTCTCAGTCTGGTTTGTAGCTCAGTGCCCTCAGGCCAATGGGAAACAACCAGCCACAAACCTGTTCGTGTGGGTAGAAGCCATTCTGGGAACACACAGAGACCTCCAGCCCCATCTCTGATGGTTAATCTGCTCACCCTGCTGCAGAAGACCAAGGGCACTCCAGTTCCCCCTCAGCTGTATCTTGCAAAAGCAGAGAGAAACCAGCAGCCACCCTGCATGGCTGCACGCCCCAAGGCTTCTGCTCCAGGAGAGACACAGCAATAGTTTTACACATGGCTTCACAAATATGTCCAACACCCAGTGAACCCCAACACCCAGAAGGCTGAGCTTGTTAATAATGCTTCTCATCTAGCAAAACTAAATAAAATTTCACTCTGGGCATCTCAGTAAAATACTCTGCACTGTCCCTTGGAGTTGCTTCCTCTGAGCAGGCAGAGAGGAGGAGGGGAGGAGGTGATGGGGGTGAAGGCATACAGGGCCACCATCCATCTGATGGTCCCCTGCTGGCACCCAGCTCTTCAGCAAGGATCTGGGGACAGGCTGTCCCCAGGCAAGCACACCACCTCCCTCCTGGCAGCAGAGCAAGGCATCCCCTCAGAGATGGTCTGTGGGGAGTGCTGGTCCCACTGCAGGGCTGGATACACACTGGGGTGTTTGTCACCCCAGAGCACAGGAAACTGGGACAGAACTCAGGCATGCACTGAAGCACTTGCTCAGTACAGAGAGAAACCTGCAGCACACAAAATTTTAGGAAGGTCAATGTAGAAGTTTGACAGAAAGTGGGGAGGGACAGGATGTAAGACAGGGTAGTGTAAGGTAAAGCTTGCACCTGAAGGGAGATGGATTCCTTGTCTGCTGTCACTCAGGGCTCTTGCAGGTTGAACTTCAATAGACACAGTCTGGAAAAGGGCCATTGATTTCCCTTCTCAATGAGATGCTTGTGAAACTCTCACAACTGATATTAATATCAAAGTGCTAGAGAGGAGCAGGGAACAGCCTCTTCTGTTTTGTTCCCAGGATGGAAAAATATGGCAAGAGGGATGTTATAAAGACTGTAACAAACAGCCTTCACTTTGTTATAAAAGCCTTTGGGAAAGTGCCTGAACTCCCTTCCTGCTCCCCAGCAACTTTCCTAAGTCACTCATGTCCAGTCCCCCAGGATATCCTGCTTTCTAGACTGAGATGTTCACATAAAAGACATTGTTTAGAATAGGTCATGAAGAAACACTAAAAGGTAGCAGTCAGTGATGTCCTGGTTCCCTGGGAAGACCAAGGATCCCCTTTGGGTGGGCAGAGAGGAGCCTCGGGGAGACCTCTACCAGCAAAAACCACATCACCCAACAGCATCCCCAAGCAGAAAGCCATGCTGAAAGCAGCAGGAGAAGGATGAGAGCCAACAACCACACTGCAGGGAGTCCAGAGTGACGCAGGTGATGCTGAGCTTGGTGAGACAAAGAACAAGCCCACAGGTGCCTCAGCCTGAAGCTAAGCTGAACCCAGCTGCCCAGGAAACACTGATGCCATGGAGTCAGCAGCCACTCCAGATGGTTGCAGGAGACTGTGGCAAGGAGCCCGTGGCTCTGTGCCTGGCCACTGGGCACCATCTCCAGCCCCAGCCAGGACCTCTCCAGCTGCACAAGGACAGAGCAATGACTGGTCCTGGACTGTAGAATAAGCAGGTACAAACCCTAATGCCCCCCAAAACCCCAGTACTCCCTCTCTGTGCTGGATATACACACCTCCAACATGGTCTTATTTAAGGCAAATGTTCAGTGAGAGATATATTAAAACAAAACAAAGTTTTCAAAAACCCCATTTCCTTGACCCTTCTCTTCCTTTTAGGAAAAGAGTAAAGTGTGTAGCTGTGGGATGCATCTGAGCACTGAAGGGACCTGGAGAAGGTCCTGAGGGCATGGACCTGACAGATCTCTGTCTCCATGATGCCCTTGTCCATTGGCAGAGCCTAGCAGGAATTGTGTGACACGTGCTATGGCTTTCTGTCTCCAGGACTGACCTAAGAGAAGGAGGAATGGAGGAAGACTACCTGCCTAACAAGAAGGCAACCTAGGAATGTTGACAACCTAGGAAGGCCTTTCCCCATGCAATCTGCTAGTGTGCTTTGACAGATGCCAAAGACTGCACTCGCAGGGTTTGTCCTATGTTTATCCCAGAGGTGAGTCCCAGCTGGTGGGGGAAAAAAAAGGTGAGAATTACATAAACATTCCAGACTCACATTGCACTCTGTGCACCTTTCATGCCCAATGAAAAGGCAGGAAATGTTAAGACAAAGAAAGGAAGCATGTTAGAAAGACTGAACCTTTCATCAGAGACTATTGAAATTCTCATAACAAGAGCTGGTATGAAAGGTTGCTTATTCTCAGAGGTAAGACAGTGCCATTTCCTTCCCTCTCCATGCAGCAAACACTCATGGCAAATCTAAACCACAGCTGTAGGGCATGAGACACACAATGAAAATAAAGGTTGCATCTGAATCCATCCCAGCTGCATCACCACAGCTATTATCAGATTGAAAATCATACTTCAACCAGTCAATATGCAAATACTGTAATGTTGCACCATCATAAAAAGCTACAGTTTCAAAAGAAGTGGCCTCCAAAAATCCAGATAAAAGCAATAATAAGGAAAATGAGAAACGATGCCAGTCTGACAGTCTTGCCCTGTTCTACCTAATGAACTAACAGAGGTTTGGTGGAATAATCAGTGCAGGAAATGGAGAAATGTCCTACACACCACCATGCCAAAATAACCAAATTATAAATCATTTACTGGTCACCTTTGGTCTTGAAGGTTTATCTCTTGTTATATACATATATATATATATACACACCTATTTATATATATATATATATATACACACCTATTAAAAATATTCATTATTTTTAAGAAAAATGCATGTTAGAAATTTGTACTTAAAAGCAGTTTACATGGACAGATTTTGGCAATGAATTCCACAGACAAATTACGCATATTAGAAAATATCTCAGGACACAGAAATCAGAAAATATGTGCAACACTCTCACTGAAACAGTATTTAACCATTTAGAGGTTTCATTTATTCCTTGACTGCAGTGCTGGGTGACATGCCACAAGAAAGGTTCATGCACACATGCCAGCCTCCCCAGGCAGCTCCAGGCTTGGACAGTGAACTTGCTGAGGCTGAGATCATTTTTCCATGTTCACAGCCCAGCCCAGCCCAGTCTGCCCCACACAGACCCACAATACCAACAATGCCGTGTCTGTGCCACAGTCAGATGTCACCTCACAAATGTGGGTCACGCCAGCATGCCATGCTGGCTTTGATTTCTGCTATTTGGGGCAATCAAGTCTCCTTTGCAGGGGGGAGCAGCCCCCTGATGAGGGGAGAAAGGATTTAACTGGAGATTACATCTCTTCTGCAAATTTGCAAGAAAGGCTCATTTAGGCCTTTGTGGACCTTCTACCTCCTTTCATCAATCCTGTGCCTGACTACATCTTCAGCTGGGCCATCTGCTGGTGCTTATGATGCCCACAAATTAGTGATGACAGCCAAAACCGTTGAAATTTAACATCTTCCCTAGCGAAACACAGTCTGTAAGAGGCTGTCAGTTACGACCTTGCCTACCTTTTTCTTCTAAGGTTGGCACTCTTCATCAGTCTCTGGTCACAGAGATCCTAAAAGCACAGCTATTTAAAATTTGCAAACACTCACCACATGAATTTTGGGGCCAGACAAGAGCTTCAAAATTACAGACAATGCATTGGTCAACACCAAGACCTAGAAACTCATATTGCCTCAATAACATACTAAGTAAGGTTCAGATCTGAGAAATTCAAACAGGCCACAGTACTCATAAATCAGCCTTCCTTTTGCAAAGCTTACTTTATGCAAGAAAATCCTAAATACAGCAGAGCAGAGTCAGGGTGCACTCTGGAGGCTCTGGTGGATGAAGGCATTTTTAGTAAATGCTGACCCAAGATGAAATTTTTATGTGCTATGAAACCCTTATCCAGCTGCAAGATATTGCCAGGGACCTCAGAGGAGAGACTTGAAGATCAAGGGTCTTCCCCATTCCTAATAACTCCTTCACCATTGTTACCTATTGCCAGACTCAGGTTTTTAATGTAAGGGTCCCTTAAGAGAAGAGTTCTAAAATAATCCCTGGAGCAAACTGGACTCCCATGAGCAAAAACTTTTCCAAACTTCTTTAATTTAAACAGAAAATGATGGAAGTCTCCATTCTTCTGGAGATCAGAGGAGGGTGTAAGTGGAAAGGTTTTGAGGGAATAGCCTGCAAAAGACTCAAGAAGCTGACCTGATTTTTGGGCTGATGCTGGAAAACAGAGATGTAAATCTGCTCTTCTGCTGCCACTGCACTAACATCACTTCCTGTGTATTATTTACTTCTGACTCCCTGAAAGCTTCCTACACTGCAGCATAACTGGTACAGAAAGCATCCATGCCTGGGCTTCTGCCACCCAGTTTCAAACCTGATTACACCTCAAGCAGCATCACTACTTAAATTCCAGGTTGTTTTCTTTTCTTCCCTTCCTTCACATCAAACTCAAACATTTTTTATTTAATAATGATCTGAACAATAAGGATTTACAACAAAAAATGCCCATCAGAAATGTAAGTAATCCTAATGAAAAGAGGTCCTAAGTCACAATCTGTATTTCTAAAATACAGTGGTTAGTAACAAATGTGGAATTGGACAGACTTTAAGCAACTTTTTATCAGTGCTGAAAGAGTGTACAAATACCACTTAAAATAGTTGAAAACTATTTTTTTACAACCTATCACAGCAACGGATCTAGACAATATACAGTATATCTAAGAATAGTAGCAGTCATAGATGGAAACTGATAACATTTGGGGACTGAAGGTTAACCCGTTCTCAAAAAAAAAAGGAACAATGGAGAGTGAAATAGAAACTCAAGTCCCATTAAAGAAAACTATTTTAAGGGCAGAATGATGAGTTTTAGCATCAATCATGGGAAAACAGTTCAAAGTTTTTCTTAAAAGATCTAAATTTGAAACCTTGGGAAAAAGGAACTGTTTGCAGTGACAGCAAAAAAAAAAATCTTAAGGGATAAGAACAAACACAGTGTAAAGATAATCCATTTGTATTTTTTAAACACTACAAATCTGACTGTTCATTTTGAGCTTTCTGTGATTAAGGTCAGTAAAGACTCAATGTTTAGTCAAGTTTATCCTCATTTCTTTATGCAGCTCCAATGTACTTATCTGCCTGTAAATCATGGTACATGCTCTCAGCACTGAAGGCGCATTGACATGGATTAAAAAAATCAACTTCAGATTGCAAATAAACCCAAAGGGAGCTGTATAAAAATTTTCAATTTATACTGCTTCTGGCTTGTTTGTTTGTTGGGGTTTTTTTCTAAGAAATTATATTTTACTCTGCATATTACAGAGGAAAACCCAGGAGAAAACCAAAAGAGGATCATCCTTATCTACCAGGAAAGCTACAAGCAAGCCAGGCGAGCCCTGATGCTGCTCCCCGAAGACACAGCCACCCCTTGGCTGAAAGGAAGCTGAGCAGGTGCCTACATTAAACCAGTGCACACTGTCAGTTTGCATTTGAGCAAGCCCATAAGTGCTTTGCCAGCTCAAGGACTTAATTACATTTGAAATAAGCTAATTCAAGGAATAAAAGTCTGCCAAAGGTAATAAAATTGTTTGCTGATGTATCAAGTCAGTCCTCTTATATAAAAGAGTGTATTTATATGCAGCATGGGTCTGCTTCTATTCAATCAGTGATTAAATATTTACTGTTTGCAGGAATAGGGCCAAATCTGGAGTAATTTTAAGTATTAGGGGAGAAGTGTTAAATCCTATTGTAGCTAATTTAACTATGCAAAGTAGGGAATATTATTGCCTTTGTTTTACTTACGAAATTCAGAGGCACAGGGAAATAAAATGCCAGATTCAGGGTGCCAGAGAAGCCACTTGCAGAAGCTCTTGTGCTTCCTGGGCAAGTGTCTTGTGCAACACATGCTGTTCCTCTCCTGTTGTGCTGGGCAGCACAAGGGACAGTTGGGCAAAGGGCCGAGAGCCTCTGTCACAGCTCCACTGGCTGCACAGTGGTTTGACTCCCCCTCTGAGTGCCCAAGGAAATGTCTAAACAAATTAGCAGAAAGTCAGTGGCTGATTTTTTTAATAAGAATTTTTTCTCATCCAGCCCTTGGCATATGGTTTCATCCAATTCCCTCCTCTTTGAACTCGATGCTCTTGGATGCTGCTGTCACCTGTTCCTGTAGAATGAAGGGCAGTAAAACAGGGCCTCACTGGAACTTGCAAAGAATCAGAGCATTTTAATATACTCTCTTAGCAGGTGAATTTTCATTGCACATATGTAAATCTCCCTTTGTCCTGTGCTTCTGTGCTGCATATCAAGAATCCTGCTCTGTGTCCTTGCAAGACCGCCTTTAAAGTTTTATTTTTAAATGATAAATTCTCAACCATTGCAGATCGGCATTTTTCAGCATCATTAAAGTGTATTATGTAAAATTCCACACTGTTTAAAATTACTTCTTTGGATTGTATACTCTGGGTTATTTTGGTTTTGGGTTGTTTTGTTTTGGGTTTTGGGTTTTTTTGTGCTATATTTAACATTGATAATTGTTATATTTAAAAATACTCACATATTTCAAAATATCTGATTAAGCATGCTTAGCTCAAGAATATGTCTGCTGCACTGTGCATAGCAAATAGACAATTCTTGGCGTGGTGTGGCATGGGCAGGTTTTTAATCAATGCACGAATTTGAAAAGAAATCACCGTTGCAAGTCTGATATAAATCAGGAGTCTGGCTCACACCGAGGTGTACCTGCACCCTGCACTGTGTAAACAAGTTGGTTCTCAAGTTCGGCTTGTGGACTTCTTTCTGTGTTCGTGCTTTGAACGCGCCCGATTTCTTCACACTCGCTTAACAGGGTGGCGTTAAGAGACTCCCCGAAAAGGCTGGGTTTCCCCCCGAGCAGAGGTTGCCCTCCGGCAGCGGTGATGCGGGGCAGTGCCCCCTCGGACGGGAACGCGGGGCGGATTTTGGCCGCGGAGCCGCTCCCCGGGCGGGCTGGGCGGGGAGAGGAGCAGCAGCAGCTCCGCAAACCCGAGAGAAAACGGACAGGGAGAAACCCCACCAGGGGCAGAGGTGGATGCAAAGGCGCCGCGTTTTGCTCGGTCAGACGCAAAACAGCGACGGAAAACCCAGCCCCGGCCACCTGAAAGGTCTGGCGCGCAGCTGGGGCGCTGCTTCGCAAGCTGGTGCTTCAAAATTCAAAAGCCCTTTTAAAAGGGCGAGCGGCAGAAGAGCATCCCCAGAGAAACAACCTCTGTCCCCGCTCCTCACCATGCAGGACAGCCGGACAGCCCTGCCCGCCACAATCCAATATCCCTAAACCAGCAAAGAGGCTTAAATACGGGCTGAAGGCTCGGGGGGAAAAGGCAGCAGAGAGGAAAGGGGCGATTCTGTCATTTACGTGGTTTTGAAACATCATTTCAAAAATCCAGTGTTTAAAACAGTGTGAAATGGAAATCTCAGCTTCTTTTTTTTCCCTCTGCACATCTGTGGTTCAGCAGGTTGTATGCAATTTACCTAACCTGAGCGTGTATTAAGGGCTGTAAGATCTAAGGTTTTAAGGAAAAAAATTATCTGGTGAAGTCATATAACTTACATATGTGGGGTTTTAGAAAGGTCACTAGTATTTTAAAATCAAAAGTTTCCTATGAATTTGGTAAAACTATGCTGTTAAAGCTTACACAGACAAAAACTTCAGGATGCCTTATATTGTGTGAAAATGAGTATTTGATGTGTTTGGGGTTTATGTTTTTACAGTAAAAATTTCAATTAGAATCTTCATATAACTCAACTATTCAATAATTTACCTGAAACTTAAATTTTGAGCTGGAACATATCAAAGTCAGAAGTTTAATTCTATCTTTAGCCAGGGACTACCACACAGTATCTGCTTTTGAGCAAGGTGTTTAAAATAAACATTTATTGTCATTTTCTCCGATTTCCAATTGCCTACTGCAGAATCAGCTGTTACTATTCTGTAGCATTGCAAACTCCAAACACACAAAGGGAGAAGAAGGATTAGCGAATGTAGCCTTAAGCAGTCTCCCACCGTTATGGATTTAACAACGTTTCACATACGAAGTTTTCTATACAGAGAAATGGTGATGGGGCTGTTGCACCGCACGGTGCTGGTTTCCAGGGGCACTCTGCAGCCCAAAGCAGCTCCCCACAGCAGTGTACCTGCCCGCTCAGCCCTGGGCTGTGCCCCTCACCCGGCACAGCCCCCAAGCAGAGACACTGCCCTGTGAACAACTTTGCCTGTTCTTTCTAGTTCGTTCTCCTCCGCCTGGGCGCTTACAAAAAGAAGGGGTTTTTTATTAATTCTGGGCACGACCTTCCATCTCCAAAGCCACCTGTGAGTGCCTGACCCGCGGCTGCCGCCCGTGCCCCTGCAAGGGAGCAACAGGCGGGCAGAGCGCCGCGTCCGCGCCGGGCGGTGACACCGCGGTGACCCGATGGCAGCGCCAGCCCCCAGGAGAGGGTGATGCGCTCGCCGCTCCCAAAGCCGCCGAAGTGGGAAAGGGACAGCCTGCCAGCAACTCGTGAGGCTCTGGATCCGGCCCAGGGCCGGCTGAGGAGCGCGGACTGGGAATTTCCTCTGCTCCGGGCTGCGCCTGGCGGGAGCCGCGCCGAGGGGCAGCGGCGCTGGGACGGGAGCGCGGGCGGCGGGGCAGGTGAGGAGGGTCCCGCACGGACGGGGCTGCCCCGGGGCACGGCACACCGCCGCCCGGGTGCCCGTCCAGGGCTCCCGCCTCCCCCCCACCACTCTCCTCCCCGCGGGACGCTCCGGGGCCGCCCGGGGACGAGCAGCGCCGAGCGCGGCGGGCGCCACCACCTACCGTGGTACTCCTGGCCAGGCACGTAGGCGGCGGGGTTGCCCGCGATGTGGAGGGCGATGAGCACCTCGCCCTGCTCCCCGTCGCCCTCCAGCTCGCCGTGGTGGGTGCAGAGGAAGAAGAAGGGCGAGAAGCGGGCACGGGGGGCAGCCGCCCGGCCCGCCGCCAGCAGGGCACCCAGGGCGGCCAGCAGGCAGGGCCAGCCCCCGGGGACGCCCCGCCGCCGCTCCATGCTGCTGCCGCCGGCGCCGCTGGGGCATCCAGGGCACGGCGGGGCCGCGCTCCGCTCCGCTCCGCGCCGCGCGGGACGGGGCGGGACGGGACGGGACGGGGCGGGCGCTGCCCCCCGCCGCGGCCCGCGGGAGTTCGTGGGGAGGCGGGCGCGGGGCGAGGAGCGGAGCTCGGCGAGGGCAGCAGGGGCGGCCCCTCCGCGCCCGAAGAAGGCTGCGCCGTCCCCGCCTGCCGCTGCCGGGGTGCGGGGCACGGAGCTGAGAGTGCGAGGGCTGGGAATAATTTATTTCCCCCGGTGCCGGGGTGGGAGGGAGGGGAAGGTCCCTCCCCTCCTCCTCCTCCTCCTCCGCCGCCGCCGCCCGCTCCTCCTGCTCCTCGCTCTGCGCGCCGGTGTGCGGTGCTGCCGCCGCGGACACGGGGGCTGCGAGCTGGGCTCTGCTGCCCGCCCTTTGTCTGCCGCCGGGTCCCTGTCCCTGCCCTGTCCCCGCCCTTTCGTCCACTGTCCAGCTTTTGCCCCTGGCTCTGCTCCTGGGTCCGAGCCCCTGCCCCCGCCCTTGCCTCGGTCTCTGTGCTCCCCTGCCCCTTCCCCTGCCCCTGCCCCAGCCCTTACTCCCCGCCCCGACACCTGAATCTCTGATTCTGCTCCCTCCTGGTTCCCTTGTCCCTGTCTCTCAGCCTTAAACCAAATATCTCTGCTTCTATTCCTTTATCCATCCTTTTGTCCCCCTGGTCTATCCCCTGCCCTTTAGCCCTCTCCATGTCCTTGTCTCTCTGTCCCTGCCCCTGTACACCTGCTCCATCCCCTATCTCTTTGCCCCTATTCCTCTGCCCCAGTCCCTGTCCCTTTGCCTCAGCTCCAATTCCTGCCCTTCTGCCCCTGCCCATGATCCAGCCACAGCCCTGCCTCTGCTGTACCTGCACCCACTCTTGGGGAAAAGTGAGATTTCTACTTAAACCTTCTCCACTGCCATTTCAAAATGATACACATGCACACACATCCCCAGAGGTGAGTCAGGGGGAGGGAGGCAATGTGTGAGTCCCTGGGGAGTGCAGATGCTTGGGAGAGGCTTCAGCTCCCCAAGGATGTGTCCCAGGCCCTTTATCCCTGCATGAGGGGCAAGCCCGGTGGAGACCAGAAGGGGAATGAAAAACTGAACATAAAACACTGGTAAGTCAAACAATTCATAAAAACATAAATTTTTACCAAAGCAGGACTGACAGAGGGCATCAGGAGACAGAAGCAAATCCACAATGGTTTAAAGCATCCACCATGCTGCTCCTGGATCCTGCCCAAGGGCCAGAGACAGCCGGGGTGAGCGGCAGTGACATGATGTAATTGGAAAGGAGAGCCTACCTGCCAGCATTTCTGAAGTGCAAAACTGGCAGGGTCCAGGGGCTCCCTCCTGGATTGGTTTCAGTGCCAGAGGGAAAGGTTCCCTCCACGGAGGTGCAAGCCACATGGATGGCACCACGCAGCTGCCCTGTGTCCGTGCAGGCTGCTTCCCTGGCCCACCTCCCACCCAGCTGACGGAGAGCCGGGCCGTGGTGGCCCGGGGGACATCCCTGCCATCTGCCCAGCCTGCCTCTTCTGCTGGCTCTGCACTGAGCCTGAGCTCACCACCACCAGCAAAACTTCCCTGTTTCCTGCCTTACTGGGTTGTGCCTCACTAGGGATGGAGTGGGGTGAATCCCTCATCAACTTGCATGGAGAAATGCACTGGCATTGCTGTAAAGACAAAAGGCACCAGTGGTGCACCATGTAACACCTGTCCCACCACTGGCTGCTGGGTGTCCCTGGCCACTGCTGTGGAAACTGGGCCTGACAGCAGCTGGTGAGGACTCAGTTTGGCTCTGAGGCTTCTTTCTGGGTCGTTTATTTGTTTTTCAGCTTTGGGTATTTGTTTGTTTTGGTAGTTATTTTTTAACATCTGTGCCTACTCCATATATTTCAATGCTTGTAAAAAGTGACAGACTAACAATATAATTTCCTCATGCCAAGATCTCATGCAGGCAAAAGCTGTGCGGGCTCACTGGTGAAACCACTGCCAACAGGGTATGCTGTCCCTTGTGCACTCCTCCATCCCTCCAGCAAGGGCTTGGCAGCGAGGCCAGGCCATGCCAGAGGGGCTTCAGCTGAGCAAACACTCCCTGGCTTGTGCCTGCTCTGCCCAGCAGCCATGGAAAGTTGGCCAGTCATTTTGGAGGAGGCAGCTAGATGTGGCCAACTCTCCTGTAAAAAAAGCAGTGGGAAAAGGGGGTGATGGGGTCCCACTGCTGTAGCAGGAGGGATGCCATCCGTCCCTGTCAGGATGATACTGTACCAGTTTTCAGCAAAGTATTTTCTTTCTTTTTTTTTTTTTTTTTTCAAGAGATAATTCCCTAAATAATCTTGGGACCATGCGATACCTAACCTGCCAGCAGATTTCGGGCTCGGATTAGTACTCCCTGAAGTCACTGGGATTTGGATAGGGCCTGTGCTGATGAATTTTACACAATTTTCTTCGTTTCTAGATGCTTAGTATCCAGAACAGCCAGGACTGCTAGTGCAGCCAGCACACCTCTTTGTTCTAGGAGACGTGTGTCACTTACCAAAAGGGGTCAGTGAGTAAAAGAAGGTGAAAATGTAACAGCTCCACTTGGAAGCCTTGTTCCTCTCCTTGCCTCTCCATCCTCCATTTCTTTATGTTATGCCTTCCTCTCTTCTTTCTCCTTTGTTTCTTCCACTTTCACAAGATCTCTAACCTCTTCTTCACTGGGCAGAATGGGGAAGTCCCATGGTTGTGCTCTGTTGGTGGGGAATCCAGCAGACTCCCCAGACCACTAATATTCAGGGACACAGGGATATTCAAAGGGACTGTTTAGGACCTCAAACCCCATTTCCTGCACCCTTCAGAAAAAATGTAATGGATCTTCAGACAAGACACCTGCCTTCTCAGACCCTACACATCTAGGTCAAAAAGTGCTTCCCAAAACCCACTCACACATTTTGGGCTCATCTTTGGATAGGAGAGTGTTGCTAATAGTGGCCTGCATCAAAAACCAAGATACTGCAGAGCCCACAAACCCCAAAACTTTGCAATGTCCCTACAATAGCAGGAAGGCATTTGCTGAGACGTTTGCAGGGAGCCAAAGCTGTGACCAAGCCCTGTGCATTGAGGAGGAAGAAAGAAAAAGAAGCTTCCAGACTCTGCCAGTCTTTTCCTAAAGGAAAATTTATTCCTAGCCCCAGCTCCAGCACAATCTCACTGATACAAGCATGATTTACCCATAAATCACCCCAAATCCTGACTTGATGTGAAAGACTTTGCTACCACCCGGAGCACCAGCACAGCTGCTCAGCCCCTGCCCCTGAGCAGCCTCCAACACAGCTGGGCATGCAGGGAGCCTCCCATCAGACTGTCCCCACCATCTCACAGGGGCCAGCCATGTCCCAGTGGGCTTTTGCTTCGGCCTCATATCCCCTCACTGCTCTCAGTAAATACAGAACCTGATTTTTAAAGGCGAGGAATTGGCGAAACGTCTTTGGCCAGAATTTTTCATACTTCTCCCACTGACAGCAAGGCTAAGATATTATTATTAATAACATCAAAACAACTACTTAAGAAGAGTGTCTAAGACCAATCCTCCTACAATAGGAAAAAAAGCTTGTGAAGATCATAATAATCTTTATTTTCTCTTGTCTGGTTCAAGATCTTTGTGCAAGTCACAACTATTTCCTGTCAAAGGCAGGACCTACCTAATACTGCAGGATGGAGGTTACCAAGAGCTTTCATCCCTCATGAAAGATGTTTTTTAACATAGAAAACAACAAGGAATAAATTGAGATGAGAACTGAGTAAAGACTGTTGTCTGCAATGTAGAATGCAATAGGTGGAATGTAAATAATTACTTAGGAGGTACAGGCCTCTTTCAAGCATGGGTGGTGGTGGGAAATCACAGCACAGATGGACATGACTGCAGCCCATATTAATTTAAGGAAGTGATTATTCAGGCACTAGAGCTGCTCACTTCATTCAGGGAGCAAGCTCACACCCCAAAAGCAGAATTGAAAAACATTAGCAGGCAAGTAGCTGCTTTATTAACATGGCCACAGCAGATAATTTTGAAAAGATATCGGCAGGTTGGGGAACTATTAAGCAACATGGAGCAATAAGGGGCTTTCTCCAGGCTCCTTGGGTCTGGGCAAAGGCTTTCATGGAAGAATGTAGAAAAACACTTTTGTCACTGTCACCTTGTGGAGAGTTCTGATGCAAATCTTGCCCCCTGCTTTCAGCAGCATTCTATGACAAAAATTAAGGAAACTGCCTAGGGTTTCTACATAATCAGCTGCAAATAAGAAAGAGACATGGAGAACCAAATTGCATGTATCATTTATCCATTGTGGTATAGCATGTAACATCTGAAAGCAGGACAGCAAACTGGGGCATTTTTGATTTTCTCATGCTAATGAAGCTATAAAGTGGACTTTCCAGAGTCAGATTTTTCTACCAAGCCTTTATTTTCTACTCATCCATACAGGCACTCAGTGTTGTCTTTGTATGTCTTTCCCCCTGACAATCAGATGTTCACACAAAGCAGACCTCAACAAATTGTTGAGAGGGACCTCTCCTGCCCACCACAGCAGGTGGGCCATCAATCCATGGATGCACTTCTCCTGCAGGCTGGAAAGGCCTCCCTCGGCCATCCCAAGGTGTGTGGGCTCTCTTTATAATCCCAGTCAAGGAAAGAAATGGAGAGGATGGGTGTGACCATGCTAAGGATGGACCCCCTCTCTTGGGTATGTTAGTGAAGTTGAAGCTTCAGTGCAAGTAAAGTTTGGCTTCAGCAAAGTGGAAACCTCTGACCTGTGAATGCTGGACAGCAAAGTTAAAAGTAATTAATAGCTAACTGATCTTGCTTTTTCTTCCAAAACAAAGTCTTCAGTTCATGCAGCCTCCTTGTTTTCTTCCCCTATTTATGCAGGGATTTACCAGAGAGGCCTGGCACTCTGGAGTTGCCTTGGCCATGCCAAATAACCCTTTGGGATGAATCCCTTTTTTGTGCACAGGACTTCTCACAGTCAGATAATAAAGCAGTCTTTCCTCTCCAGTTTCATGAACTTTGCTCTTAAGCAGAGCCCAAGTCATTTCTAAACAAAGGCCTAAATGTGAAATTATAGGCAACTTCCATGCCTATGTTATTACGAGATCTTAATTTTTTCTAGGGTAGGAACAATAGCAGCTGTTTGGCTGCTCCATTTTCCAGTGGGCTGCTACAATGTGCACCGTCTGTAAACTGACATCTCATGATTTCATCTGAAAATGGAGTATTTAACTTTACACATTTCTCTCTCTCTCTCTCTTTTAGTGCATTTCATTCAAATGGGTTTAAACTTGTATTTCTGTATTTCTTATTAACTTTATTGAGGTATGAATATAAAAGAGAATATTAAAAGGCTTTTCTTTTTCAGAAAGGCATTTCTTTACAAACACTGTGGATGTTATCAAATAGGTGAGCCTAAACCCTTAAATTTACTACTGATCCTGTAGCCATTAAAAAGAATATAGGACTTAAAAATAGCTCCATACAAGGGAACAAGTATTTAAAACTTTCTATTGTCTGGATTAATAATAGCATTTAAGGGTGAATACTTTCAAAGAGTAAAAAGCTTTTGTGTTCAATATCTTATGTATTTTATGGGATTTCTTAAGAGATGTAAATCTAGAGATGTAACTCTGCTCACGCTCAGAAAAGTAGGTAGTGGGAGGGACTCTGAGCCTGAAATTAATCTCATTATCTATTATGAGTAAAAATAAAAATTGCTGAAGACAAATACACAACATTCATTATGGCTCTTGCTTTTATATTTTCCTAATTTGGATGATGTTTCCCTTAATGTACAGTTTTGGATGCAATATAGGCATAAGAATATACTTTTGCCTGTTTCTGATCCATGGTGCTGCGGTGCCCTATTAGCACTGTGTGCTGAGAAGCATTCCTAAGTGTATTTAAGGGAATCCAACTTGGCTCTGGTTGTTTACAAGTCTAATGTTTGACCTTGTTTTGCAAGCCTGATTTTCAATGTACATTAAATACACACATATTACCTCCTTAGAAGAAACTCCCACAGCAAATATTCCTGTCCATGACTGCTCTGTCCTGCTATCCACTGGCTGCTCAGGCTTTCCATGAAGAAATGATGGGTATTTAACCATGTTCCATCTGCATACTGAAGTTTCCAAGGCTTTCATTAACTTGCAAATATTTATCGTGGGTAGCCTTTATCTGAAGAATTTTTTAAATGTCAGTGGCCACAAAAGAAACTCTTAGTCCATTTTACTGCCTAATTTATCTCTCCCCTTTGCTATTCTAACTTCAGTAACCCCAAGGAGCCAAGGTACACAGGGCTAACAGGCCAGAACAGTTTTAACAGTTTACTTTGTGAAGAAAAGTGGGATGTAAACCCCGTGGAAGTCCATAAAAGATATTCCTTTTGCTTTATTTAATGATCACTAAACTTTAAGAGCCTCAGAAAAGATATTCCTTCTCTTTCACTTAGCAATCACTAAACGTACAAAGAGCTGGAAACACATTTTACTGCAGGTTTAGAGGGCTTTCTCTTATCCTATCAGTATTTAAAATGTATTTAAAACACACCATTTGTGTGAGTGCATGTCAGCGGGCCTCAGCGTGGAGACACAAGATTCAACACTTTTATCTACGACACACAACTGCAGCCCGTGGGACGGCGAGCATTCTGCAGGACATATTTTGTTTGCCTACTGGCTACTGCAAAAGCTCTCCAGCTGCAGCTGCAAATGCAGTTGGAGCAAAAGCTGAACGGTAGTGGCACCAAAGCCATTTAAAACACCGAGGACTTTTGCAAGCGCTGAGGATGAGCGGGAGCCGGGCTGGGGCTGCCGGAGGATGTTCCCGGGCAGAGTCCGGGCTGCAGGAGCCATCCACCCCCCCTGCCTGACCCGCAGCCCGAGCCGGACAGACACGGGGGTGTCACAGCTCGTAACTTATGTCAGACCCGGTCACAGGGGCCACCGAATTCTCAGATTTGTTCTTCAGCCCATCAACATAGGGGTTAATGTGCTGCCCACCCTCAGTGACTGAGTCGGGGGACTTTATGCACGGAACTAAATTGTCCTTTTTTTTCCATTTTTTTTTTCTTTTTTTCTTCTTCTGTGTTTAAAGAGACTCTTTTGAGGTGGGAGTGGGAGCCTGGCTCTGGCTTTTGACACGAACGGGCTCCCAGAGCGGCCCGGCAGCAGCGGCTGGCTGAGCACCGAGAGAGGCACCGGGATGGAGGTCGGGGTGCTCTGCACAGCCCCGCAGGATGGCTGGGGAGTGCAAAGGGACCTCTGTGTGTGTGTTTGTGTGAGTCTGTGTGTGAGTGTGTGAGTGTGTGCGTGACTGCATGTGAGTGGGAGTAAGTGTGTGTATGTGTGTGTGTATGTGTGTGTGTTTGTGTGTATGTGTGTGTGTGTGAGTGTGTGAATGTGTGTGTGTGAGTGTGTGTGAGAGTGTGTGTGTGTGTATGTGTGTGTGTATGTGTGTGTGTATGTGTTTATGTGTGTATGTGTGTATGTGTGAGTGTGTGAGTGTGTGTTTGTGTGTGAGTGTGTGTGTGCTCTCCTGGGCTCAGTGCTCAGCAATTGCCCTGCCATGTGCAAGCCGGGTGTCAAGAGCAGCAAGCCTGACCCGTGGAGGTGCACTCTGGGCAAAAACCCCATCTCTGCCTCAGCTTCAGGAGCCCTTGAAGCCACACAGATGTGGGCCCAGGCCTGAAGATAACAACACGTGGGTGTAATGGTATGGGTGATGTGAAATGGGTGATGCCGTGATGAAAACATGGCAACAGAAAACAAACAGTAGGCAACTTCTTTTTCCCAGCACACTTAATTTATTGAAAATATCTCCTCAGAGTCTTGCACCCCCAGAACTGCATAGTCATACTACTTATATTTAATTTTATCTGCTTGCAAGGTGTAAAATTAGTTGTTTTTCAGAGCAAGTACTATCCAGGAAATACATCATGACAATAGAACACAGGGCCAACATACAGTGATGATGTGAATGCAGTAAGAAAGTTGGGAATGGAACTTCCACTTCAGTTTTGAGCCACAAGATGACTTTTTCAACCAAGATAAGACTGGTTGGGAAATCAGATTCATAGGTTAATTTAAAATAATCTTAATTCTTATTAGCAGCAAAGCAAAGTATTAAGATAAGCCAGAATATTATAGAATAAGCAGATATTTTTCATTATTCCAAATCCTCTGCAAGAAGTCTAAAATTCATCACTTATGAGTCAAATATACCTCTCAACTCCCTTTAAGAAGGTCACTGAGAATCTGCTCAGAGTGATTGTGGATGAAAATATATTGTATGATATAAAGTATAAAAGAGACCATAGCACTTTTATCCCCAAGAGGAATCACGGTTATACTGCTAAAGAGTGATCCAGCCATTGTGAGAAAACTACCAGGCTCCCATCTCT
The DNA here is from genome assembly GCA_017589585.1 of Phylloscopus whistleri. NCBI lineage: Eukaryota > Metazoa > Chordata > Aves > Passeriformes > Phylloscopidae > Phylloscopus > Phylloscopus whistleri. Next base: position 1,817,445 of record JADMLD010000680.1, on the reverse strand, counting down.
GCCTTGAGCTCCTCTGGGGGAAATCTGTTCCTCCAGTTTTAAGGTGAGACTGTGTCAGCTGGCCCAGGACAGGCAGCAGACTCAGGGTGTGACCGGGTCAGACACAATGGCACTGCTACCAAGCTCCCTTTACAATAATGATGATATGAAGTGGGCTGTGTTGGAGTCTGCTTTGACAATTTTAAAGTACTCCTGACCTCTTCCCAGTGCACAGAGAGGTGGATCACAGGGCTCTACCAGGGACACTGAGCTCCAGATCAGGGCTTTCAGGCCAGAAACTCTATGGCTCTCTCTTCATGACAGAGTCACAGCACAGATGTCTCCTGTGAAGGCACAACAGCTGTGACAAGGTCTCCCCTTGTCCATCTCTTCAATAAACTGGGCAGATCAAGCTCTCTAAGTCCAGTGAGCTCCCTGCTCACTCTTCCACACCTTGGTAACCCCTCAAGAAGGACTTCTGAGAGAGCAGCATCCCCAGCAGGTGTGGGTCCTTCTATTTCATGTATGACACGGGCACAATGGTGTAAGGACACACACCACTCATAAAACTGAACAGGCTCTTGGAGAGCTGCCACTGAGAGGAGGGGATGAACCTGTGAAAATGCTGCCTTAAAATAACACTGCTGGGTCATTGTGTGTTGACTTGCAACAGGCTTGGAGATTTCTGATGGGTGTTTATGGGGTTGGAAGAAATCCTAGGGTGTTCCTGTAGATCCCTGCTCATGTTTACATTTATTCTGTTCTCTCAAAGTTCGTCTGAAGCCCCCCAGGATGCCCCAGCCCCTCAAGGAGGACCTTGGTAACTCCACTGCTCCACTTCATATATCCACATATGAACTTCTGCCAGTCAATAGCAGCTCCTTCTACAACAAAATGCATGATCAGCCTGAGTGCCTGTGTGTCCCTACAGCCCCTGTCCTGCCCCTGGTCCATGCAACTGAGCTGTCAAGGTGGCTGCTGTGCCATGATCTTCTCCCTGAGATACTTGACAAATTTGGAAGAAATTCTCAGGGGTGTGGGCTTTTTGCCTCCAAAATTCTTTCTGAAAGGACATGTGATGCAAGAGCATATGACACCAGCTTGTGTCCCTAAGGAGGAGGCAGGTGCTGTCTCCAGAGTGACCTGGGGAGACTTGGTAACTCACATATCCTCCCCCTCTTGCTCTCAGGCGGGGCTGGGGGCACAGCATTGTTTCTGCTGCTTTGTGGTCACAGCAGCCTTTATCAGCTGTCACAGGGGGCTCAGAGCACTGCTCCTGGCAACACTATCTGGCCAATTTCTTGGCCTTTCTCTTGCTCCTCCTTCCAGTAAGATAAGAGGAAAGGAGTTATCTTTATTAGGTGTACACACAGACATAATTCCTCACCGCAGATCTGGAAATCCTGTGTTTCCAGGCATGGGTGTCACTCCCACACTCCTGCAGGTGCAGCTGCAGCAGCAGCCCTGTCCCAGAGCTGCTGGTGGGCTCTGCTCTGTGACCAGCTCTGCCTGTCCACTCTGCCACCCTCCTTGCTGAGTGACCAGCCATGGCACCCAGGGCTGGGAGAGAGACCAGTGGCCATCTGACCTGGAGACTCCCAACAGGACTTTTACTGCAGAGGTACCACCACCACCGTGTCCAAGTGTGAAATGAACACAGCTTTGGTTTGCTGGAGGAGGGGAAAACTCATCTCAGCATTCAGCTGCTTTTGCTTTTACCCTGTTATGGTTGCACATCTGCAGCTCTCCTGCAGCTGAACACCCACGTCCTGCCCAGGGAGTGGCCCAGGGAAGCATTTCCTTGGTGAAGGAAGTGGCTGCATCCACCTGCCAGCCGCCTAGCCCAAAGTTAAAGAGTGTTTGTCAAATACTTGAGAAGCCTTGAATGGAAGAAGATGTAAAAATGCAAAGCATAGTATTCAGGGTGGGTTTTTTTCTCCCTTTGGCAAATGGCCTAGAAAAGCAACAAAAAAGAGACAGAAATGCCAAAAAGTAAGCCACCTACTGTTGACTCCTGGAGATAAACCAGAACATAGTTCCAAGAAGCAGAATGCTGCTGTCATTTCTCCTGGAAGTGAAGAGAGCATCGCCCAGTACTGGGGAGGGGGACGAGGGAGAGACAAAGAGAAATGAGTGGTTCAGACAGACCTCTCAAAGGGGAGTCAAGGTAGTGCCTTTAAATGTGTTTGGCAGGGAGCAGAACAAAGCACGATGTCACGTACTTAGAAAAATCATCGCAGCGGGAAGTCAATGTGGCTGCGGAGACACTTGCGACATTTAGCGCGTTACAATCGTTTGTTGTGGATCCTCATGACTCCCACTCCTGAGGAAAGATCTTCTGGGTATGAGTCATGGGGACCCTGCCTGGCTGTGTTATTCTGTCCCATGGCACCCTATTGTCTATTATATTTTCTTCTCCCCACACCAAAAATGCACAGACTGAACCAGAGGCACTGCAGTTTGCTCCTGGTACTCCTTGTGCTATTTTCATTCAGTTTTTGCAATTTTACTTCTTTTGAGTATAATAGTGAGTTTTAAGCAAGATGCATCTCTTTGATTTAGTACTATTTTGTGCTTACTAAAGCCCAGCCCCATCACTAATGAAATTAACATCAGGCTTAGGAAGATACGATCTTTAATGTGAGTAATAGTGAGGTTACAATATTGGGTTTCTCCCTCTTTTGAAGTTTACTGGCCAAAAAACCCATAATCCTGGGGAAAGAAGTGCAAAATGTGCTTGTGGGCTTTGGCACAGCTGCTTAAACAAGTCCTGCAGTGGCCCCTGCCCTGCCCCTGTACTGCTGCTAACATCCCTCTATTCTCCAAAACAGAGCTGATTCAGCACCTACATCTCTGCTGCTCCACCCTTGTGCCCCAGCTTGAGCTGACTTGGGCAGATCTTTGCTGCTGCTGACACCATTAGAGCAGCAGTAACCTCTGGCAGGCAGGTGGGAGACAGCTCCATCTTCACCTGCCGTCGCTGTTTGCTTCACTGCCCATGAGCAGGAGCCCTGAGGAGCTGAAGCTCCATTTGCAGCCAAAGCAAGCTGTGGAAAGTCAGCAATTCACCTTTCTCATACTCTTTAGGGATAAAACAACAAAAGCAACAGAAGATTTAATACAGCAATGTGCTAAGGGAGTTAGATTGTGGGAATCACGTATCCAATAACTCACTGGCCAGTAGCGGGAACTATTGATGGCGTCTTTACTCATCACAGTCAGCTGAATTAAATTTCCTTAACGGCCACTTCCCAGCCACAATCACCACTTTATTTCTTTGTGTTTTCATGCAGTTCACCTGCTGAGAGGATGTTACCCATCAGCCTTCATGCTGCTGGGCAGCGGATGCTCCCAGGTGGCAGAGGAATGCTGTATCTCATTCCTGCCCTGCGTTACAGTGACACACATAACAAAACCATTGATGAATTGTATTCTTCCTGCAGGCTACTGGGTCTGTGAAGGATCAAAGTAAAAGTACATCTTCATAACTCCTGGTGCTTAAGGAAAGCCATAAATAACGGCAGTGCTGTGGCTGTGGATAGATTCTGTGCCCAGGGACAAAGCATTTCACAAACGCCGTTAAGAAATGTTATTCATATTTTATACAAAGGGGAACTTACAACCCAGACAATAGGTAATATTTTTCATTCTATGTGCCCACTGTATTGGAACAAAAGCTATTTTGGTAATATCACATTTGGCAGAGCTCTGCAACATGCACTCCAGTGTACGGCTCCAGAGATGTTTCCTACTGCAGGTTATGACTCCTCTGAGCAAAATTCCTGGGTTCAGCACTACGACTGGAGGCACACCAATGCTCTTGTATACTGGTATGAACGTGTCATAGTAAATTACTTAGTGGGTGAATAAGGCATCCAGCCCTTTTAAACCCCTGTGGAGGCTGAAACACTGGGACTGAACAGCCTGAACAGGGCTGGGGTTGCTGGTCCATGACTTGGGGCACACTGCCTTGGCATTTTTGCCTCACCTTGGCCTAAACAGATGCTTGTGAAACAAGGTGATAGGGAGCATCAGCTCCCAAAATGTGTGTGCACTCCTGGGGCTGAGGCCAGTTGGCTCAGGACATGCTCAAAGGATGTCATACGCAGAATGACTTGGCAACCCAGTGACTGGTGCAGGAAGCTGGAGGGAGTAGGAGAAACTGGAGGGTATGACTTTGTTCTTTGTCTGAAATAGTATTTTTCCCACTCTGATTAAGCTGCACTGCAGTTCATTAACTATTCAGGTGTTGTCTGCTCTTTACAGAAAGAAAATGCAAGATGACAGACTATTTAACAAGTTCATTTTGAGTACAAATTGTGTTTAAGGCAGGAAAAAATATTACCTCATGCAAAACTTGGGTCGGTGTAATTGCAGGTCTGACTGCTTTGAAGATGAAAAACCTCTTTCTTAATTCAAGGCAAATGTAGCAGAAATAATGTTTAGGAGAGAGGTGCAGGTAGGTACACACCAGGGAGTGCAATTTTAATATCCTGAGTACAAGATTTTTTAAGTCTTTATCTGACCCGCATTAACACACTTGCTTACATTTCATTTGCCACATTCATCTTTGTCGGTTTCTTGTTCCCCTCTGTAATTCCTTTGCCGGTGTTTACCCGTGTTTATCTCCAGCACTGATGCTCTTGGCCCAGTTCACATCTCCTCAAAGGCCCAGCACTCACCCTCTGAGTGCTGCAGGATGAGGTCCAGTTTAATCCTCCACAGGCACATGACTTGTGTTTCCTCCAGGGTCTGCCAACATGGGCACTCCTTCAGTACCAGGAGGATACATCCTGTGATCCAGCCTCTGGATATCTGCCCTTAAAAATATGCAATGAGTCCGGGAGTTCATTAATCAGAAGGCAGAAGGCAACTGCTGACATGTTCTGCAGTTTGGGGCTGATCCACACGTGATGCTGCAGCTGTGCTGTCAGAGCTCTCCCAGGTCCAGGGTCTATCCTGGCAGCATCTCTGTCCTGCTCCAGGGCACTGTGGACCACCTCAGGCTGGGCCAGGCTTCTGCAGGAGCCAGACACCTCCTGTGAGGTGCTCTGACCTGCCATTTGAACGTGGACTCCAGCACTGTGGTGAGTTACAAACCCTTTCCTCTGTGCTCTCCAGGATGGCTGACAGGGTGCTCATTCCAACATGGGAATCTCTGCTCAAGCAATGTGCCCAGAGAGGACAGGACGTGGAAGGAATGTGGGCTGAGGCTCCTGGACACCCTGTGCTGAAACACTTGGTTTGTGCTTTTACCATCAAGGCTTCTAAGCCTGGCACTCTGCAGAAGGTGGGCACCCTCCTCACCACTGACTTGTGGAGCGGGCAGGAGAACTCCAGCTTTGCTGATCTTTTCTGAATGTTGACCTACATCCACATGGGACAGCCACCAGGAGGGGGGCTGTGCTTTGGGGGGGAAAGGCACAGCTCAGCCAGGAATTCAAATAACATCAACCACCTGTGACCATCTGAACTTCATTAGTGGCCCCAAAATACCATCACTAAACGTGGTTGAACCAAGAGCTGCTGTCCAGGCTGGGTCTTGTCAGTTTGGCTCCTCCATCCTCTACACCCACCTGCCTCCCTGGTTTTGCCTGCTCTTCTGTCAAGCTCTGCAGAGGAGTCCTGAGCACCCCATGAACTGCAGCAGAAACTCTTGAAAAGTTGAAAACCCGATGATTAGCTGTAATATTCCTTGTTGTAGTCACTCGATTTTGTGCTGTTTACTGAGTCTCACATACCTCCTGATTCAATGTTTTGTAAATTCAGCTTTCTCCAGCTTCAGCTGATGTGTGGATGCAGACACTCTTGGATGCTATTTATTCCACAAGTGAGAAATGACTTGATAATTTATGGATTGTTAACCCAAAGTTATACAGGTTTTTACCTCAGGGAGAGAATAAATACATGTCTCATTTCAACACATTTTAGACAATGTGCTCTTTTTAATGGCTTCCTTTGATTTTACTCCGAAATATGTAGACACTTTCTCCTAGGATTCTCACGTGGAAGCTTCATGCTGTTCTGTCAGGTTGCATATTTTCCCCCTGAATTTCTTAAAGAAGATCTCGCTTATCTGAATTACAAAGATGTTAATGTTGTGTTGTCACTGTGAATATGGAGTTTAGGCAAAGGTTTTATTCTTATTAAGAAATGGAAGAGTTGGAGAATAATTACTGCATTGTCAATGTGAAGCTTGCGGATGTTTAATATGAATCAGAACATATTTACTTATTTATAGATGTTGAAAATAGAATATGCTTTAGCCTGCAAGCAAAAGAACTTGCACAAACAGCTGGGAAGTGTAGCTGAGATGATGTGCACACTCTTTGTACCCTAAAATGAGAATATAGCTGCAATGGATATAGATTGGTGTGTTGGTTGAGGAATTTTTAGGCAATGGCATTTGACATTACAGTTCAAGGATGGAAAAGATTTATTGATCCACAAGTTAAAGAGTGACCCTGGTTTCACCTCTTGTTAGTGCTCTGTAGGTTGCATTAAAAAACTGTACCATAATGAATCCTTAGGCTCCAATAAATATGAATTTGTCCCTCGATAGATGGCAGGGGAGAAAAATCCTGGAGAAGATGCTTAGCTCCACCACCTGTTTAATTTAGAGGGTATTTTCATCAGATTAAGAACAGTTTTGTAGGGTTTGTCCATTTTCACTTTCCTGATAATACAATTTATTTTGATCTATAAGGACCTCCCAGGCCAATATTTGTAAACAGTGACTGAAGTCACGAGTCAACATCAACATACAAGATGTCAAAGGGGACAGGAAGTTTTATTGTGCCACTGGGCTCAGCTTTGCATTGCTAAGGTAATTATTAAACCTGGGATAAACAGAACTTTGATCCCATGTGTGTTTTTAAATGATTGGTAACAGTTGATTTTACAAAAATACCACTTTGAAAAACCATTCTGTGCAGGAATTCATTGTGCCAACATGTAAGGTGTCCAGTGCAAGGCTTAGCAAAGTAAACTAGCCCGTAGCAAAGGTGCTGGCATGGGGTGCTGTGCAAGGAGCTGCAGGGCCTCCTGTGATTCCCAGCCAAGAGGAATGGGAAATGTTCATCTTCCAAATGAGAAAGCAATTCACTGACATCTGTGCTACTGATTAGCAAGAAAAGGTGACTGTGGCCAGGGAAAGAGTGGATGTGTAAAAAGCTAAAAATGTGCACTGTAGAAATGCAGCAGGACCTCTTTCTCACTGGGAAATACTGTTTCCATCTCTCCCTTTAGTCATGGGAAGATTGTCTAAGCCTTTTCCCTCTGTGGTCTTCTCCAAGGTCAGCTTCATGCTGGACAAACACTGTCCACTTTCCTTTGCCACATCCCTTCCTGCATGAGAAAGTGCAGGGAAAGTACAGGGAAAGTGAAGAGGTGGGAACCTGTGGGATGGGCACTAGCACATGTCTTAGGCACTGACCCAAAAACATCATCTGTGACCAGAGTTAGGTGCGGGAGGTTTGTATTTGTACTTATGTGAAGGTAGGGAATTTTGGGGAAAAGAAGCAATTGAGGAAGAAAGAAAATAGAGTAGAAGTGAATTTGGGTGAGTTCAGGTGAACCTCTTACTGCAAAAGAGTCAAAAGCACCCAGCATCAGCAGCATCCTTCCCCAGATGGGAAGGGACCCCCTGCACCAGCCTGTCACAGGGAAAGCTCATGCTTGCAGTGTAGTAACTCCTCCCCAGGAGAAAAGTAAATGGTAACCTTCCTACTCACACAGAGAGGCTGTGCCTGTGAAGGGATTCCTTGTGCCTTGGACTGTGGACAGTTACAAATCCCGTGGATGGTCAAGAAATACTGTGAGAGCAACAAACAGCTGCATCTTGGCAGTGGGCAGCAGTTCCTTACAGCTGCTAAGAAAGGGCCAAAGCTATTGCATAAATTGTGCATAAATCTGCACCTGATGGGCAGCATAGTGAGCAGCAGCTCACATCTTCCCTCTCAGTCTCCTTTGCTGCACTGGGTTGCTTGAAGCACAGGAAGGCAAATAGCCAGTCTAGGCAAACTGCAACCCCAGCACATGAAGTCTAAAGAGGGATAATCTAATTTGTTCATTTACACTTCTACTTAATTAAAGAAATTTTTCCTATGATTTCATTATAGAAATAATTTCCAACAATATGCCGGAATAAAATCATGTTTTCTCGACTAATAAAATTTTGTGGAAGTATGTAATTATACAGCTCCTGTATTTGAATTATAAGATGTACTGCAAAGTGGCGTGTCTTATGACTATGCAAATTTAAAGCCCTAAATATTTCATACAAGTTGTAAAATAACCTAGTGTAATCAAAAAGGTTGCCATAGCTGGAAAGGCTGGGCTAGGCATGAAGATGATGAAAACTCATCTGTTTCCTTGTCACTGTCAGCTGGCTGTTACCTGCCTACCTTTCTTGAGATATCTCAGGTGATTTATGGCAGATTTCACTGCTATTCTTTGTTACCCATCCCCATAGGTGGAGACATTAATGTATCCACAAACCATCCTGCCTTCTGCACCTGGAGAGTCTCTGGCAGGAGAATGCCATGGGAGACAGCCCCAAGGCCTGGAACAGAATTCCCAAATCAATGTTGAAGTACAACTGGTGGCTTGAAATAATAACAAGTGAAGTAAATGTCCTCTTACTTACAGTGATAAAAAAAAAAAAAAAAAATCTGCAGATGGGCAGAAATCTGCAGAGAAAATCTTCAAGGAAATAGCAGGTGAAACCTCAGCATGCTGGCTAGGCTGCTTCTTTATCACCTCTAGCAAATGGATATCTACAATGGTGTCGTTTATTGTTGATGACTGATAATAGGATTACAGCTCCCACATCCAAGAAGCATGGCATCCCAAATAGCATCGTTTCATGCTGAAGACATTATTATCACATCCTGTCTTCACGTACTGCTCAACCAGTTATCTGTGCAGGACTCAGTGTAGAGCTCTGAGACTTTATAGGATATTATCATGTTATATGAAATTCAGGCTGCTCTAGCTATAAATCAAGAGGACACCTTGTATGGTGACTGGTTCTCCTTGGAGCAGCATCCTAAGCAGAGGCTCTGTTCTTTGAAAGATTAGAGTGTGATTTTTAAAAAAAAAATGTTGCCAATGAATTTAAAGTTCACGAAAAGGGCAGGTTTAATAGGTTTAGTGTTGTCTTAGTAGTCTCATATGTACAGCATGTGGGCAGCATAAGCTTGTCCACAACTCCTTTAAAAGACACCCCAAACATGAATATAGAGCCTTTGGAAGACTAAGGGGATAATTAAATCTAAATTATCTAAATCTAAACTTTTGGACATCATAATTTCTGTCTATAGGCACCAGCTAGAAATGCTCAAGCTATGCCACTGGCCAAGGGCAAGGAACATCCACATTCAGGGAAACAGGGGGGCCTGTATGTATTTAAAGTTTGGTTTTGGGGGCAGCTGAGCTGATCCTAATGGCTTGTGGCTACCAAAGCACACCCTTTCCTGTTCTTTCTCAACCAGCCCTAAGACATGACAGAAAGATTTCCAGTTTTTAGCTGACTTAGTTTTAGGGTCTCAGTGGGGCAAGATCAGCTCCAAAACAGACACAAAGCAAACAGTAGGAGTACAGGGCACAGGGCTGGGGGAAGACAGGACCAGAGCCATGGATAAGGGGAGACAGCTCACTGAGTCTTGTGGGACTGAGCCATTTTACTGTGGGTAATGGGGAAGGCTTGGAGACGCTCAGCTGGGGCTTTGCTCCCCAGCCTCACACAGCCCATGAGGATCAGGGGTGCTGAATCTGTGGGTGCCCACAGGAGCTGGATTGCCCCAGGCACTGTGTATTTAGTAGCACAACTCTCATTTGAGCCCTTGTGCTCCTCCCTGAGCAGGAGTAAAAACTGCATTTGTTGGGCATAGGAGGCTGCCTTATCCTTGATGAAGAAACTACAGCTGGAAGCTAAATGCCACGTTCAAAATCCATACAGCTATCAAGTACTGCTAAATGCAAAATTTGGAATATTGGCAGCCGAGTACCAAAGGTGACAAGCAGAAAGCTTTGCTCAGCTCCACACAGTTGGTCCAAGCTTTTCAACCTGCCCCAGTTAAGAGCCTCAGCTGGGGCCATCTCTGCTGGGCTGTTGACTCTGAACATCTGAGCAAATATCTTGTCTCCTTTTGCTGATAGGAGACCACGGTACTCACAGGCCAACTGCACCAGGGCACGCAAAGGAGATTGGGGTCAAACATTAAGATATATTTATATAAACTGATCTGTAATTGAGCTGTGAAAAGGTCAATTCCATTTCCAGGGATCAAAATGCAGAGGTGGAGTCTCCTATCATTTACCTCAGGTAGCCTTCTTCAAAACCCATGGAGTCAGAAAAATTCTTTGGATCTTCCCCTCAAATGCAATTAATCCCCAGAATTTAAAGAACTTATAATGAGAGATCAAAGCTAAAATTTCAGCAACAATGAACTAATCCTTCCTGATAACCAAATACGCTTAGTACCCATACCTAGGAAGTTAGACTGAACCAGCAGGTTTTCCTACAGACTTTTCATCTGTGCTTTATTTTTCCACAAAGACAAGTGTTAAATTAATTGAAGAGACCAACCTTTGCACTCCCCAGGCTTTATATTTCACCCGTGTTTTAAAAAATAGATCTGAGAGGGGAAACAGCAGGTTATAAGTTTGTACTAGGTTTATGAACTCTCGTATGCCTCTCTTTGGGATACCCAGAAAAGAAAGGGAATTACTGGATGTACTAGAGAAAATTATGTTAAGGACCTTGTAAGTTAAAAACCAAGGGGTTTATGAGAAAAAGCACTGACGCAGTTTTATCATTTAGGATTCACTCGATACACACAAGGAGAAGGAAAAAAGTTCTGTGTACATAAAAGTAATCATTTAATAACAAAGTTCTGTTGGTTACAAGTTAGGGCTTTAAAATGCCCACTGACTATAAAGGCTTGTAATGTTTCAGCAGGTTATTGCCTCTGAGATGTGTTGCCACTTCATTACACATTTTCAGATTTTTCAAAAGCCTACAATGCTAAAGACGTCCTTTCTTCTGCCTGAAATAATGCTCGAGACTTGAGTGAGGGGGTGAATGTATGGCATATGCTACTCATGAATAAAAGATACTCACAGCTAAGGAAGCTAATGTGGTCCTCTCTTAGGGGATTAACTCTATTTACCAGAAATTTTTAAAGAATAATCTTAAAGACTGTTTTTTGAAGAGGAGGGATCCAAGTGCTTGACTAATGCTGGGGATGCTCTAGCAGAGGGGATGGCAGGGAAGGAGCCAGGGAAGACATCGAGCCTTGCAGTGGCCATGGGAGATACCTCAGCACTGTCCCTTACCTGGGGCAGAGGTGAGCTCTGTGCAGAGGAACACAAGCCCCTGTGCATCCTGCAGGCAGACACAGCTCTGAGGACAGGCACAGGGAAACCTGCCCTATGGCAGAAGCTGTGCTGACACTTCAGAGGAGGTTGTGAGAATGGCCCAACACGGTAGAACTTTAACTTTCCCTGCCTGTACCTCAGGTGCCCAGCACTAAATTGAGCTCCTGACTACCCCAGACTGTCTGAAGGAGTGACACTTCCAGCTGAAGGAGGAGACCTCTCACCCACCCCTGCAGGGCTGGCCCCAAATCCTCAGGGCATGCTCGAGTCACTGTTGGGCTTCCAGGTGCAGCTTCATACTCTGCCTGAGGTGTAAAATACCTGGACACTGACTCCCCAGCAAACAGCCAGCCAGGTGTCTTGCAGGATTTATTGGGAAGGGTATGTGCAGGATCATAGCAACACAAGTGCTCTACTGAAGGGTAACTTGGAGACTGGCACCCACACTGTGCTGCTGCACACACACACAGAACACCAGTGACAGGCAGGCAAGAAGGGGAGGCTGTATGAGCAGTGGCTGAGGTCACTTGGTCTGTTCAGCCTGGAGCAGACTGAGGGGAGACCTCACTGCAGTTTTAACTTCCACATGAAAGGAAGAGGAGGGACAGGCACTGATCTCTTCTCTGTGGTGACCAGCGACAACACCCGAGGGAACGGCCTGAAGTTGTACTGGGGGAATTTAGGCTGGCTAATAGGAAAAAGTTTTTCACCCAAGAGGGTGGTTGGGCACTGGAACAGGCTCCCCAGGGAAGTGGTCACAGCTCCAAACCTGACAGAGTTCAAGAAGTGTACGGACAATGCTCTCAGGCACAGGGTGTGACTCTTGGGCTGTCCTGTGCAGGGCTGGAAGTTGGACTCAATGGTCCTGATGGGCCTCCTCCAACTCAGCACATTCTGTGATTCTATGAAGACACCAAGAAAAGGGGAACATATGCTGCTACAGGCAGCTCCCATCAGCACAGCCACTCCATCTACCTATCTACAACAACACAGACACCCCAGAGACACGAAGATCTCTGGCCACACGGCCCACCTTGGACACAGAGCTCCTGGAGGAGGAGTGGAGGCTGGTATGGAGAGCAGCCACACAGCTCCAGCCCAGAAGCACATGCATGGAGCTAAATGAGCTTCCTCACAACAGTAAGGACTTTTCAAGCCTGAAAACATTTCAAATAACATCTTGAGTGACTGCCAGTGCTCTTGTGTTTGGCTGAGAAGAAGACACTACCAGTGCTCTCCAGGTCCCTTTTCAGTGGCACAAAAGTTTACACCCCTGTGCTCTTGGCCGGGCCCATAACCAAGCCTGTAAGTGGTGGATGTCCCCCAGCTTGCCCCAAGCCTCAGGGGCAGAGCAAGGTACAAACAGCTGCAGTGTTCCCCTTCATGGAGATTCCTTGTATGTAACCCCTCAGGAACTGCTCTGTACCTGGCAAGAAGAAAGGGAACACCCTGTGTACCCACAACAATTTCATCCTCCAGACAGTTTTATCTCCTTCATCTTGTAATCCCTAAAGCACAAATTTCTTCTTTCAGTTTGGCAGCAAATGATCAAATATATTTTGTGAAGTCACAAAACCCCACAGCCCTGAAAATGTGAGAAAAAGAATGAAAAATACTGTTTTTTCTTTGAATTGTAGTTCTTTGGCTTTACCTGCAGGGTTAGCAAATGGTGGATTGCAAATATAGTTTGAGCATCTATTCATTTTATTGCAGGAAAAACATCAACATGTGTACTGTATTTTTTGACTTCTAAACAGCAGAGGAAATGCACATCAAATTGAGAGGTGAAGTGTATTATAAGAAGACATTTTGATCCATGCAGCAAAATGAAAAGTATGCAAACTATTAGCAGTTTATAAGGAATAAAATTTTACTATACATAATTTTATGTGTTTGTACAGAGAATCCATAATCCCACTAAGAAACGTTAAGTCTACCTATAATAAGTGAGGGGGGTTTAGAATAAGAACACTGTTTAGATTTGAGCCAATAAATACCTAAAATATGGGGATTAAAAATAGCATTGGAGTACTCCAAATAGCCAAACAAAATCATCACATTTGTTCATAATGACTGCAGTATTCAGCCGTCTTCATTTTCCCAAGAAATACTTTGCTTTAAATTCTGTATTTTCTTTTGCCATGTTTCTCACTTAAAAGCCTGCACGAGCTTTTGTACTGTGCCAAGCTTATTTTTTGTTTATATACAGGTTCTTACCATGGAGATATGTCCCTGACATGAAGGCATCCAGTATAGGAAATTACATGCAATGCCTTATTCTTCTAGTTTAATTAATGCTCTGACAACTTGGCAATAAGGCTACAGTAAAGAAAAGGTCTCTGCAGGGAACCTCAGGTTTTGAGAAATAAGAAAGCTGTCAAAATTTTACTGTATATCTATAGTAACATATCGAACATCCAAAGACTTCTGGAAGGCATCTGTAGAAAAGAATTCAAAGGAAAAAAGGTTAGCATAAATGATGTTCCTTAACCTGCTAAAAATAAAAGAATGACTTTCTCAGCAGAGTTGGAACTCGGTAAGCAGCCTATGCTGACTTGTTTCATGCAAAAAGAAATTCCTTTTTAATGAGTGAGGACTGTTTGACACGAACAGGAAAAAGGATTAGCCCAATCCCTGTTGAGACTGGTTCTCTTCTGTGAATTAAACAAGCTGAATGAGGAGTAGATCTGTTCCACAGTGATCCTGTGTCCAAACATGTGTGCCCAGGTCTGCTTCAAACTTTGTGTCCTTCTCAGCTGAAAAGCGCAACAGCAGCAGCTTGGCACAAAGGCAGGAAAAGGTGTCCTCTCTCTCCTCTGACTGGTTCAGTAGTTTGAGGAGCATCAGAGATGACATCCCCAAAGAGAATCCAACAGCTCTAAAGGCAGCCCGAAGTCACAGACCTTGGATTATCAGAAACCTGTGGTGATCCATGTCTTACTGTGAATATCAATTGATATTCATGATCTTACTGTGTTCTTTCACCATCCTCACTTCTGCAGGAAGGGAAATTGAGAAGGAAAAAGCAGCACCACCTGACTTCCTCCACTATCTCTGTGTCTCTTTGGCTGTGAACTTGCAAAGACACTGCTCTTTCTGAAGGATGAGTTATTCTTTAGCTACTGATGGAAAACAGCTGCCCCTGGTCACATGTTTAATTACCTTCCACACCAAAAATTCATGAAGTTGTACTATCTGAGGAAAATATAAACCAGCCACATATTTATGTAGCATCCTGAAATCAGGATTTCTGACTCCTGCAGTGTGAGGGCTACCCTATACAGAGCAGTTTGAATTTTTAGTCTAATCCCTGCTTCCCCACTTTTTATTTTAGGAATGAGATTACTTATTTCTGCAAATACATCCCAAATGGATCAGAGGGATCAGCTTCAGTCTCTCCAGCAGTCTGACTTTAAAAGAAACTGGATGGTGAACAACAGAGGCATTGCTGAGGACAAACCGCAGAAAGTAACTGTGACTATTTGCACAAGCATCATATTTTCTTTTCTTATAATCAACCAGAGACCCCTCCCACACTCTTGACACTAGATAAGATTTTTGTGAAGGATTCTAAGCCATTGAAAAACAACACACTCAGGATACATAAACGCATCTCTTTGCTGATAGCTCCAGACATGTTCTATCCTGCTTGAAGTGAGGAGTAGCACTGAAGAAGTTATTTAAGGTTCCTGCACATGCCCCAACCCCAGGCTCAGTCAAGTGAAAGAGCCTGTGCTGACAGAGAGGAAGCTCCCCTCCCCGGGAGGCAGGAGCTACAGGTTTGTTTACATCACTGGAGAAATCGTGTACTTGTCTTTGGTTGTTCTTCTCATTTTCTCTGAAATTCCCAAATCTCAACATGACACTGTTCTCAGAAAGTTTGAGCAGAACTCCCAGTTATTTGCTGTTTCTTAATGATTTGCATCCTTAAGAAATAATCAAAACCAGCATAAAAATGTAAATGTGAGGAAATGGGATGGATATTCATTCAGCCATGCAGCTGGATTTCAGGAACTGCTGTAATTGCACACAAATAACATAATTTGCCTCCCTTGTGGATGTTTTTGCTTATTCACATCACGTCTCTCTTTTTCAGGGGTGTTGCTGAAGTTCCTACACCCTGCAAGATGAAACAACCACTCTCTGCTGTTGCCATCCCAAGCCTGAGATGTTGAGTTGCTCTAGGACAGCAACACCAGGGCTGGAATCCAGGGCAGCATCACAGAGCAGGGCACTCACTTCCTCACACAAACTGCCGGCCCAGGTGGGAGCTCTCAGTGCCCTGGGTACAATGGCAGAGGAAGAAAAAACCACAGGTGGGACTGAACTGGTGGAAATGGGGTAGAGGGAGAATAGCACCATCATGAATACTGTAAAGACTCTTTAACTAAAGAGAAACTTGCAAACAGCAAGAATATAATCAAGGCTTTTGCCACCAGAGTGGTAAACAACTTTGCTCTCCATCACCATCTCTCTGGTACAGTCTTCTTTTGCTGGATTTTGTAGAACCATGCTCCCTCATCCGGCAAGGTTGTTTTAATGAGAGGTTACTTACATCACTCTTGGCTATTCTTCATAACTGTTCTCTGACTTGGGATTTAGGAGGTGCCTATGTGAAAACCCTCATTACCTACGTGAAGACACAGGAAGGGCTCAGCTGCTGAAATACCAATGCATAGGCTCCAGGAAAGCTCAATTTCCCCGTCCTCCCAGCCCTCCTTATTCCTCTGAACTCAACTATCTGAAAAAAGTGCATGAAATAATGTGCAGCACACATTTCCCTGAACAAGAATCGAATGCAGAAACTATTTGCATATTAGAAATCATGTTCTGTAGAAAATCTATGTGCCAGGAAAATGGAACATATGTGCTGAATGAATTTAGGCAAAGCTGCACCTTTGCTGTGCTGCTTAAGAAAAATCACATTTACCGCATCAGTCTCTGACATGGGCTTTTCATCAGCATTTCATCAAAACTGAACAAATATGAAATATGAACACCAAGTACAAGATGACAGCACAGCATTCATGGTTAAACATACTGCACCAGGTTTTGGAAAAGGACCTTGCTGAAGCCAAACATCCGCCTTCAAGTACACAACAGACCCCTCTCCAAATATCCAAACAAGTGCTGGCAGGACAGAAGGCAGTATGTGGCAACAGGTTAGTTGAACAATGCACCACAGGGGGACAGACAGCCCACAGCAGCCTTCCTGCTCTGCTTGCTTATGGGAGATCCTCTGGGGGATGTCAAGCCCAGTAGCTCACTGTGTTTCTGGTGCAGATCTCTGCAAGAAGAACCATTTAAAAAAAATAACACAGAATTGCAGTGGGAGGGTACAGGAACAAACAGACAGGAATACAGAAGTCTGGTAGAGTTATGGATACTTCAAAACATCAAAGCTGTCAAAAGGGCAAGTTCATCCACAACCTCATCTCAAAGGAAAGCCCAGCCTGTTTCCCTACTGGAGTTGCCCAGCTCCCTGCCTGAACAGGAGGCAGTGAAGATGTATTTTCTTTCAGTACTTTGCTGCCTGTTGGTGGTAACTCCCTTGGAAGAAGTGTATAGCAAACCTTTTTGGCAACTGCAACACACCAGTGGAAATTATTTCTTATTAAATGTAGTTTGAACCAAATGAAAGGAAGAGTTAGGGATACTTCTGCTGCTGTAGCCCTGGTTCGTGCCTGAGATGTTTTGGTTTTCTGAAATTCTTTTCCCAAAGAGTTTTCTGTAAACAAGAGACATGTTTTTCTAACTGTAACTTTGTTTACATTCTTTCCCTAGGAGGGACTTCTTCTTGATGTCCCTCTGGTATGACCAATATGATTGAAGAAGTTTGTCTTTGTCTCACCAATGGAAGTGGTCTGTGTAGAATAGTATAAACGGGAAGAGGTTCCCAGAAACAAACACAGACATTTCCAGCCTTCTGAAGCTGGAGTCTGTGTTGTTGTGGTGGACAGCAGCGTCATGCTGCTTTGGAAAAATGGGGTATTGCTCACTGGCAGAGGAGAAGGTGTTCTAGGTACTAAGTACAACACACTATGGCACTTCAAACATTAAGTCACCTGTGGTAGACTTGGACATCATGTTCCCACCCCAAGACTCCCTGCTTAGTCAGACATTCACTTGCTCAACAGCATGGAAACACCTCACTCCACGGGCTGCATGACAGTGTCAGTCTTACTTTAATACCATACTTCTGAGCTCCCTGATATCAGACAGCTGGGTGGATACATGGCTGATATATTGCTAATGTCCAGTAACAAACAGTATGGTATTTACCTGGTTTTTGTTTTGCATAGACACTGCCATTGAGCTGTGGCTTTTTAAAGACGTAAGTTTTCAGGCAAACATGAATATGGTCATTATAAGGATTGTACTTCTGCAGTTTCAACTCTGCTGGCACAAAAAATTTCTGTGTTGTTCTCAGGTTATTCTTTAAATGGTTTTAATAAACATGCACAAAAATAAAGAATCAAAAAGTTACCCTTATCTGAGTATTGTACAGCTCATTTGAATCAGTCTGCTCATGGCAAAAGACCTCACAATGAAGCTGAGATAAAAAACACATGGTTTTTGCTATTAATCTCCCACTCAATTTTCTAGTGGAGCCATTCCAGTACCTACAAACACATAAAAATTTTGTATTGTCTATGATTAGACTTGCTAATCAAGCTGTATCTTTATCCCAATGCATATTTACTAGCAATGATAAGGCTCTTTTGTAAGTTATGATAGACAGTAAGCCATTCTGTCATTGAGAAAACCGGAGAAGTTACTTCACCTATGGTAGGATTTACTTCTGGATGGAGTAAATCTTCTGTTCCCCAACTGGGCTGACCAGAGCACACAGTATGCCAACCCCCAGGCAGCCCTCAAGAACCTGCCATTTCTCACTCTTCCCTGCCATCTCTGCCAGTACAAGTGCAGAGGGAATACCTAATCCTGAGATACTTTACTGCCACAGACATATAAAATCTCCTACACTCCTGCTGGAAATCCTGTCCTTCACATTATTCTTCTGGCATGGCTGGCTGTTCCAGTTATGAGAGGAAAATACAGTGCCTGAATGGCCTTGTCAAAATGGTACTTGGTGGATACTGGAAAAATTTCATCAATGGCAAGAATGAATGTGTTTTTACACCGTGTACAGAAGCATCAGAACTCAAAGTAGTGAAATAACCAATGTATTTATTTATCTCACCCCAAAAGAGTCAATAGCTACAGGAATTGTTACAGTAGAAGCAGGAGGTTCTGGGATAACCAAAGTAAGACAAATCACTGTCCAAAATGAGTGAATCTATTGTATTACATGTGGATGCAGCCTTGCAAACCTTCTTAAAAAATAAAATCTCCATGTTATGTGCATGAAAATGCAGCTGTTGATGAAGCCAGAGCTATTCAAGGGCACTAATCTCTTCACAACTGATGATAGCTGCATTTATTTTTCCATTCCTTTATCCTTGTAAGAACAAGCCCCAGCTCCTGTTAATGTGTGGATCATCTACTGGAGACAAGAACTGTAAGTCTGCAATTTTTTTCAGTATTATAATGTTTTGTGACTCAGGAATGATGAAAAAAATTGGCTATTTTTAAAATACATACTGCAGCACTAAGGTACTGAACGTTTTCTGATTAGTTAAACTATCTTGCTGATAGTTGTTGCACAGTTCTCAAAACCACCTGTAGGAGAGGTGAAATCCTGGCTCAGGAGAGTCTAAAAGAGGCCTCATCCATGAAAATGGGGTCTCAGAACAGAACATTGCTAAGGTATCTAGTAAGAAACTCAGCAGTAATTTATAAACTCATTGACATGGCTATATAGAAATATTTCTAGTTTGTCAGAATAAATCCTACTATTCATCATCAGCATAGTTATAGCCTACATCAATCATTTGCACTTCAGTCACCTTGTTCATTCTCATACTCTGCTGATTCAGCTTTAAATTTTACTTCACTGATAGTCTTTCACAAAGGTCAAAAAAGTGCCTTCAAAGTTAGGAGAGTGGTTCTATCTAATGAATCCTCAGTTACTACTCCTCTAGTTAACCTCATTTCAGTCAAATTAACTACATTACACAAAAATTAGTATCTTTATCCTTTGGATTTACACTGGAAATAATCACCAATACTCATAAGGCTAGCACAGAAGAAATTAAACTAAAAAAAATATCAGCAGCACCAAGTTTTCTCACTGGTTAATTTCTAAGACCTTTATTTTATATCTAATTTGTGCTCAAAATTTGGAGCTGAAGAGTTTTGAGGGTCTGGTCTATTTGGTAGGAATAATTTAGGTTACCGAGAGTGAAATTTTGTGACTCAGGTTTTGTAGCACTTAACAAATCAGTATCAGTCCCATCATGTTTCATATATCAAATTCTAATCCAGATCAGAAATTACAAATCACTATGATCTACTGCTACTGTTTTACATGGATTAGCTGACATAGGAATAGCTCAAAACTTCTTTCCACTACAGACTGCAGCCCTAGGTAGTCATACAGGAGATCCACAAGAGCCGAGCTCAGCCCAGCACTAGCTCCAAGACAGAAAGGCACTGTAAAGTTTGCCACAAAGTTCACATTATGGACATTTTTAGAAGTAAAAACAAAAGCAGGTAGTAAACATTTTTGTGACAGGCTGTGTATTTACATTCAAGCACTTCAGTAAGTGTGACAAATGTTGCCACCTCATGGACAGGTGCAGGGTTTGATCCAGCTCAGCGGTAGGAAGGAAAACAGATCACGGAGATGACTCATTGCTGCCCTTTCACACTCCCCTGAGGGAGGAAGCCAGAGCTCGGCCAGAAGGATGCTTTTGTCACTTGGGTCTGAATCCAGAAGTATGGCTACGCATCCACAATTGGGGGAAAAAAAAAAGAAAACAACAAAAATAGAAAACATAAGAACAAAGAAAGAAAAATTAAAAAAAAAAGAGTAAGGACTACCCATGTTCAGAGTATTTTACCATTTCTAATAGAAGACCAAGGCAGGGAAGACTGATGAATTTTCCTTGAAAAAAACCTGAAACATTCAACTTAGGAGCTGGCAGGGTCTTTTACTGTCGAAACAGTCAAAGGTGAGCACTCAAGAGTAAAACATCTGAGTAACAGGCTGTGGGACCTGGGGTTTTCAAGAGGGTTACTGAATTCTTCAGATTCATGAAGACAATAACCTCCAACTGGACTAGAGGATTTTAATGCTCCATAAATTATGTATCTTCTACTTGTAAGCTGCAATTGTAGTGTATTCCATCAGGTATTTCCAAGGACAAAGTTTTATGTTACAATACCACATTGGTTATTCACTGTTCCACAACTTTTGGGGAATTGCTGCAGAAAGACTCTGTCACCTGTTGAATTTCTCCCTTCCTGATGAAAAGGCAGCTGTGCCATTCTCCTCTACAGGACAGAGGCTGTTACAAAAGCCATTACATGGTGTGTATGTTAGAAGTATGTTCATTCCACACAGCACTATAATTAGCACTTCATGTAACTGGAAGAGCATAAAAGGACTATAGAATGTTGAAGCAAAAATAAAACATTTCAAGTTTGACATAGGGATAGAAATTTAAGAATCAATTATTCTTTTAAAACACAGCTTTGCAAAAATACATTCATAGTCAACACTTATGAATGGTCTGTAAAAGACAGTATGGTGACTAATTGGGAGTTTCCTATCATCATGATCTCCATATGACAGGGTAACAGTCTGCCTACATACTACCGAAGAGAAAGAAGCATTTGTACCAGCTTGATTTTTAAATATGTTCTTATGTTTATTATACTTTGCTACTCCACTCTCCTAAAATGGTGGCCTCAGGAAAAGCTGCTTTGGCAGGCAATTGCAAAGATTCCTGTGGAGAGGAAGTGAAAAGACTGGGCATACAAACAACGGCTGCTGCCATGTTCAAAGCACTGGGGAGAGTTCATAGAGCAAAATGCAGTCCTAAGTAAATGGGTTTCAGGCAATTTCAGTGTTAAGATAACATCATTAAGAGTAGAACAGATTGTGCTCAAACCTGCTGTTTATAATTAACACATTGCTTCCAAATACTCCAGGGTCCCTGGTAAATAGTCCTCTGCTCAGATCCACCCAGACCAATCAGAGTATTTTCATCAGGTTCCATGCTGGGCCAGCACCTGTTTAGACAAATCCAAAAGAGCCAAAATACTCTTCTTTCTGGCCAGCTAAGTAGAGAGATGAACACAGCTTGCCTTAGTCATTGTCACAGTGTCCATATGGCTGGGAAGCTTGTTTTCACAAGAAATCGTACAAGTACTTTATTATGTCGAAGTTCACGGTCCTATAAACAAAAACACAGTATATTAGAGCAATCATCTTAACAGTGCTAAGACTTTAACCTGTTTGCAGACAGCACGTGCAGGACATTCTGCACAATCAAAATCAAGCAATTCCCCAAAAGAAATGCAACCAAGGATTAATGAATTTTTCACTCCTCTCACTGTTTACAATACTTCTCTTCTGATTATTTAAACTTTGTAAAATGCTAGAAAAGAAATATAGCAACTTCCAAGTAAAGAAAGGAAGACTCTTATTTCAATAATGAAACAGTAAAAATATTACAATACTCCTAAGATTATATTTTTGTATGGCAAACTTGATGTTCTAGTTGGTGATGCAAAGCAACAACCTTTTATGCTATTGAATGTTTTGTTCATCTCCCAAACCACCTGTTTAAGCATGTTCTGTGTAACTCCTTCATCTGTACTCATTTGGAGACTGTGTTCTTTCAGTCTTGACAGTACTTGACCCATGTTCATAGCTAAATTTGAAAAATCCAAGAATGCCAATCAATGGGATAGAAGATTTTAATGTACACTTTTGTACTTTAATGGCAGGCAAAATGAAATAGCAGTAGAATAAAACATGTAATTATTTTTTTTTTGTCTCTAAACTCATTCTTCTATACAAACCAACATTCAGACTTTAGGGTTTACTGTTTGAATAAATAATGCAAATTACTGCATATAATGACAAGTATAAAATTAAAAGCGTTTTTTTTAAAAAGTATTCAATGATGCAAAAATAACTGCTAACAATACTAAGTGAGATTAGCTAGCTGAATTCTTATTGTTGGGATACAATTATTTAATATTCTCTGTTCATGCATCAGCCTGTCATCACTTTTCAAAAAGTTTTTATAAAATATCATTTTGGACAGAGAAAAAGTTTAGAAATCCCCAAGACACATAACAGGAAATACTCTATTGGAGTCTATTTATTAATCTAGTGACAAATTTAAAGGCGTTAATTGCCACTGTTAAGACTTGCATGACATTGTGTCACTCAAAAAAAGTGCTTTAATTACAAGGCTTTCCACAGAAACAAAATCATACACACTAAGAAATGCTGACCTTATCAACTAAATGAAACAGAATTGTCCTGTCATAACAACTGGGTTTATTACACTCTCTGAAAAGATCTACTATATTCAATAAATATGGAGAGCCCTACTTCAGCTGGAGAAAATTTATGAACTTAGGTTTGAAATTCTTAAAACAGAAATTATTTCTAACAAAGAAACATCTAACTTTGCCTTCAGCTAAATGTTTAACTCCTATGTAGTAAAAACCAGAGATGTTTCCACAAAGACTGAGGAAATGCCACAGAATAGAGCCAGACATGAGGTTCCACGGCAGTAAAGAGAGACTGTGAACTTTAGCAGCTACCATGTTAAAAGCCATCAGGAAAGAGACACAAGTTTTTTACTCTTTCCCAAAAACAGGTGGCTTTATTTTTTTTTTACTGCAAACTTCACTTTTGCTTAAAAAACACAGAAAATGAAATGACAATCTGAACAGCTTGAATGGGGGTGGGGAGGGAGCACCCTTTTCTGTCCCATTCTTTGCACTTCTCAGCCCTCCCTTAAGAAATACGCTGGAGTAACAAAGCTGAGGTGTCTGAAAATTTTACTGACTAACAAACTTATTTTAGTACTATTGCAGTAACAGAGAAAGAAGAATCAGAGGTTGGGCTGTTTACTTGGTATGCATTTTGGCTGAAATTGCAAAGTAGTTCCTTCTGTGTGACAAATACAACCAGAACTACTGCACAGACAGAAAATGGAATTTCTTAAACCACAGATCAGCCCTTCATCCTATAGCTGGTAGCCCCGCCCAGGGAAGACAGAAGCTCATTTATAATGTATTTATGAAACCTTGTCTTTTTATGGATCATCCTCCTTTAAGATTTAATAAATACCGTGGGCTGAGAAGTGTATTTTAATAAAAAAATGTAACAAAGGAACAGAGCAAGATTTTAAAAAAGGGAGAAGAAAAGCAGAACAGGCCAACTTTAAATTCTATCTATCAAATTTAAATAGCCCTATCTAGGCAGCAAATAAAGACCTGCAAACTACTTGGAGCGGAGAAAAAAGAACTGCATTCTTTCTCATAACATGTAGGAAAAGTCAGTTCGGATACATATATATGTATATACATACAGATATATACACACATACCACACATCAAACCTAAAGGAAAGCAAGCTAAAACACTGTACCATGCACTGAGGTTTGAAGTGTCAGTGTCTCTGACAACTACCCTCTCCAGTAAGCATGAGCTGCATGGCACAAGTTTTGGTCCTGTTTTCTGGCCATCTCTACCTTCCAGCAACTTTAAAGCAGTCATTGAAACTTCTAAGGATGTCAAAGCTGCAAGAAGGGCTGTCACAGTATCCCAGTTCAAGGCTACATCCAATGTATAACTGTATACACAATGATCCATGTTGCTGAGCAGATGGTCTGCTGTGCTTGGTTCCAGGGGGAGCTTTTTCAGGGCATCACTCACAAGTGACTTTACTGCCGGGAATAGCAAACTGACATAGCAAAGCTGTGGAGGTCCTGGCAGTGTGGTCTGGCCAGACCTGAGCCAGACAAAGTTTCAAGCTATGGCCTGTCCAACTGAAAACTGAAATTAGTCTATCTGTTGCATTTACTGACAAGGTTACTGGACATTTAATAGCTCAGGAGAGCAATATGTGCACTGAGGTTATGGAATACAGCCTACACCTCAGGTTTCTCTGAAGTTCCACATTACAGAGAAGAGTTGGCCTTGAGAACATTTCTCCCTTTTGACTCATTATTTCTGGGCTCTGCTCTGGTTATACACTGTTTATCCAAGGCTTGCTAATAAGGTGGCAGCAACAGATAAAATTCGAGCCA
Source organism: Phylloscopus whistleri (assembly GCA_017589585.1). Classification (NCBI taxonomy): domain Eukaryota; kingdom Metazoa; phylum Chordata; class Aves; order Passeriformes; family Phylloscopidae; genus Phylloscopus; species Phylloscopus whistleri. Next base: position 1,792,900 of record JADMLD010000680.1, on the reverse strand, counting down.
TAGGCCTGACTGTTGCCTTTGTATTGCATATATTTCTGTCTGCAAATTATTGCCATCTCTCCTGATGGATCTCAAACTGTTCTCAGACTTCATGACTGAAGGCTCTGGATGAATAAAGACGCTGATGTACCTACATCCACTTACTGAATTAGCTTGCATCAATAAGAGATCACACAAAATAGTCTATGTGCAAGAATTCTTATAAACTATGTAGTTTTTATATCATGTGCACAACACTGTTAAGAACCAAATATAATTTCAGATTCAAACACCATAATGTGCTTTTTGGTAATGAAATGGGCTGACATTTTAGAGCAGTATTTTCACATGAAGTCCCTGACCTTTATTACACACAAAGACAGTATGCCACTGTAACATTTCCCTTCTACAAAACAAGAATGGACTATACTTACCTTGAGTACAGCATTTCTCATAAATAACATGACTTATTCAGTCATTCTTAGAAAAAAGGTTTTCTATTCTGGTTTGCAAAGAGCTATAGACTGAGGAAATACTTGGTTTGAAGTCAGCACATGCAACAATAAATGAACTCTAACAGGCTTACCGGGCAATGGCTCTGATGAAGTCCAGAGACACAGTACATTTGTATCGTGGTCCATCAAGCTGGTCACTCTGGCCAACCATGGATAACAGCTGCAGTGTCACAAGTGAGGTGATCTACAGACAAGAGACACTAGCAATGTTAGTCATTTTTGTTAACATGAATAGCAGTGGCCAATTTATTAGATTTTTGGTTTTGTTATGTTGGTTTTTTGTTTTTTGGGATTTTTTTAACATTTGGCATAATTCCCTTTTCTCTCTGGAAAGTCACTCCTACTTGCTCATTGTTCACTTCCACACAGCTCTGCAGCTAGAAAACTCAGGAATGTACATACATCTTGCCATTACATTTTCAGCACTGGCAGTGATAGACACAGGCTAAACCTTTCATCCTTCGTATCAAAAGTTATCCTAGAGTTTTGATCAGAGGAACAGGAATAATAGGCATGAGCCAAGCATTTTCCAAATCTCTGCCTGACAATCAGGAGAGACTAGGATTTTCTTTCCTTTATCCCTGAAGATCACCTTTTGAACTTTCCCACTCAAAGCTGGATATTCCTGTGCCAGATCATATCACATTTTGAACAGATGGATGTATCACTCTACTCCAGATAAAAAGTAATTTGAAGGCTGGAAAGAAAAGGCTGGAAGATTGTATGCTTAAAAAGAGCAGGGCCTGAGTTGAGAGAAATTTGCCTACAAACACACATACAGTATCTTGACAGAGCCATTATTATTTTACTAAAATAGCAATGTACCAGCATACTTTTTCACTTTGCTCCTGCAGTGATGGCTGTGGTACCACTGAAGTGCAGTCATGGGGTGTCACTACTGAAAACAGTCAGCCCATTCTGACTCAGTTAGAAAGAGACACTGTAGTGATTCCACTGTCTCCCTGTCTCCTCCCAGATAACAGGGAAAGAAAGAGGTAAAAGCAGAAAAGAAGATTTTTCCCTGACCTTTGCAATAGGTACCACTGACAATTCAAGGCAATGAGGTTACATTCTGTGACAAACTGGTATCTAGCCACAGGTTTCAGTTTCAAAAAATCAACCAACCATTACCAACTTCTGAGTAATGATAACAGGACAGTAAGGAATTTCTCAAGAATAAATGCATCAGGAAAGAAAGTGCCAGTTCAAATGTTCAAGGAAGCACATTGCTATAAAAATCATCAGCAAGTTCTTACCAATATTAACAAAAAATAGTCCTAACTCAGTAATAACCCCACTCTTTTGCTGAAAGTACACTTGGTTTTCAAATTTGTGACAGTGCTTGTAGGAGGTAGGAATAATATAATAGAAAAAAATGACACCTACCTATGGAGAATAGAAAAAAATACGGTACCCAAGAATGAGGCAACTTTTTAAACAGCCTGCACTTAACTTTCTTTTATGTGGCTTAAGACAACAATAGTTTGAATGCCAAAATTCTGCAAAGTCTTTGGAGTTCGTTTATGGAATGCTGGTCTACACATAGTCACAAAACCAAATTCCATTTACTTAATTAAGATTTATAAATTACACTATTTATCAAATTTTTGCATTGACAAAATTTTAAAAAAATTGAACTTGGTATATGGCAAATGGCTCAAATTCCAGTTCGTAAATCACTTTGCACGTATTACTGAATTGGGACATACCTCAAACTTGTTAGGTTTTATATTCTTAAAATACTCATGAGAGTACATTTTTCTCCATTCTTCATTCAACCAAGTCCATATTCATTATGGAGGAATCTGCTGTAACAATTGCACCCAGGTGCATCAGTACTGGCAAATCAGTCTGCACTACACACTTGCAGCTGGTCTCACATTCAAAATCACCAGTGAAGGAATAGCAGGAGGGTTCCTTAAAGCTCCTTATGACCACAGAAAGTCTGCACAGTTTGGAGTCAGACCCATCTCAGTTTTATGTGGGATATAAAAGTGACCTTGCTGCTGCATTACAAATGCTCCAGCAATACTTCAACAAATTGTATATTTTCTTTTCCAACTAGCACCAAATGCTCTGCGAGTAACACGAGGTCAGCAATGTAAAACTCCTTACTAAAGGCTGACTCAAGAAATCTGAACCAGCATCAGACTGGACACTAAGTTTCCTTAATATTCTTGACTAAAGACTCGATACACAATATTACAAGATAAATTAAGCTCCTGATCATCAAAGTAACAAACTTACTTAGGAAACTGCAATCTTTTACTTATTTCTTTCACAACACTAAATAAATGTCATCACAGGGAAGCAAGTGCAGAAACAGCAAGTCCTGACCCTGAGACCACTTAAAAAGACAGCTGTAGAGAGAACTGCCACTTTCAATTAATGCAGGCAAGAAACAGTTTTATCTCCAAAGAGGCTCAGTAGAGACAAAGAGAAAGAACATATATCTAAGGGGAGCAAGTAGGGACCAGCTTTCCTACAGACATCTAAATGTTAGAAGCTAAAACACCTAACTTCTTAGTCTTTGGAGTAGAATTTAACATGTAGTAGTTACAGATGCCTGGCCTGTACATGGAGAAAGACAGATCTCCTAAGGACAAGTCCAAAAGCCTGCCTGCTGAGGGGGCAGCAGCCCAGAGCTTTGTTAGTACAGCTTTTTCAGTGGGTTCATGGAGAATCAAAACCAGCAAGAGAGTTCAAAAAGCAGTAATTTCTTAATTTTTTTTCCTTTATACAGTATAGCAGGAGAGTTCTACTGCTGTTAACCACAGAAATGGACAAGACACCTATTTTGTGCAACATATTGATAGAAAAGACCAAATTGTGGTAGATGCAGGATTACTAAGTTTCTCTAATATTCTGTGCTGAACCTAGAGCCAATAAATAAAAGATGACTGTCTTCACCAAATGGTTCAGAAGTCTTCTGGGACACAGAAGGTCCAAATCCCTTCTGACACAAGAGGCTTGAGCACCTGTACTGAACATTTGACAGATAGTGGGTGGCAGCAGAGGAAGGAGGAAGAAAAAGCCATGTACGGTATTAACTCATCACCAGACCTAACTTGCACTCTAACTGCTTCTGAAGCTGAGCTATTTTGCATAAAATTGCAATCTCTCTGGGCCTATCTAGGGCATTCACCTGGTAAAGCAGGATACAGTAGAGTGAACTGGGTTTAAGACAGCGTACTTGCAGTATAATTTTAAAATTCACCAAAATTCATGTCCTGTTAACTCATAAGCTACAGCTGCCACCTATAACTTAAGCACTGAAAACCAATTACTACTTCAAAAGTTCAGATACTGGAAAACTTTCTTGAGGCAGTATGTTCTTAAATTAAGACACATCAAAAGTTTGAAACACGGATGGGAAAAATATGAATGCAATGCCAAACTAATTGTACTTCTTAGCCAAAAATACACCACTGCTTTTGAAATATTTTTTAACCTTTTTTTTAATATATCATGGGTTATCATTATCACAAAAGCTTGAGAAGAAACATCTGGCAAGAACAGACTAGAAACGAGCCAGAAAAAACTGTGTGGGTGATATAAGAAAGAATATTTATTGAGAATCTTTTGAACAAAAGAAATTACAGTTGGAAGAAATATTCTACAGTTATTTGTAAAATTACTTAAATTGGGGTGACAATTTAATACTAGCAAAAGTTAATAATTAAATGAAATTTTCTACAGGAATAACAAGAAAATCTGAAGAAACCCCAAACTTACCGATCTGAAAGATGTAGAGAAACAGGTTTTACCTGTTTAAAAATATGTGACAATGGAACTTGCTTTGAAATGTATTTGTGTGAGAAACAAGCATTTCAGTGCTCCTGAAATCTTGGATCCAAGGTGAGAATAATCATAAAAGCACAGCAGACAATTGTTCCCAGAAGGAAATAACCTGCTCAGATTGCTTCAGGAGATTGGTCAAACACAGACATTGAAACCTCTGGAACAAGCAAACAACCCACAAGCCATCCCTCAAGACAGCTTTTTTCCTATCAGCCTGGACTAACAGATGGGCCTTGCATCATTCCCCAAGCAGACACAAAGACTGGCTTTGTGAGCACATGGCTGTGTGGAAGTGAGAAGAATTCCAGAAGCAAGGGCTGTCTGCTGAGAAAGGCCAGGCTCTTCCCGAGGATGCCACAAGAAGCCAGAAAATATTCACTGAGGTGCAAAACATGAGCAGAATTAGAATCCATGACACAGGGAAATGCATGGTTAGTTTGGGTAAGCAATGACTGACTATGTAGGAAAGAGTCTGGACAAAGTGTGGGACATCTCAAATCCATAGGATGAAACTAAACAGAAAATGATGCTGTTTGGGGTGGAGGGAAAGCTGTTTCCTCAGAGATGTGATTGAAATCTCACCAAGTGTACATTTTACACTGGACTGGAAAAGTATTAATGAAAGGGGGAACAATTTCAAACTGGGAGAAATATACTAGATGATCTGTGTGGTTTTTTTCATCTCCAGGGTTTAAAATATTCAATTATCTGGCCCAAGATGTAAAATTAATTCTAACTCTTCAGTCAGGCTTACTGTCACACACAGATTCTGAATGTCAAACGTATCAAGAAACTAAGAACTTTCCATATTCAGCACATCAGACAAGGGTACTACGTTCTTTCACAGTCTCATGAATGGTGCTTTGCAGCACCATCATCCCGTGGCTCTCAAAGCCTGTGCACTTGATCAAAACCTACCCCTGCCAGCAGTCACATTTGGGCACATGGAAAAACCTCTGCTATGCAACAAGGCACTTGGAACACCCCATACCATTCACAAAACACATTTCAGTGAAAATGACTGTGCAATACTCTCCTGGAGTTAAATTCAATGACCCTAGTACAAATTATGTGAGCAAAAAAAAAAACCTGCTCAAAATTATTTCAATGAAAACTATAGCCAGAGTATGCTCATATGTCAGCCTTGTTTGAAAAGCTCACACTGAAAGATAACCAAAGAACATTACAACTATAAGTATTTAAGACAGCAATTGACCAAAATCTTTTTTATAAAAATTATTAAAAATAAATCAACATTTTTCTGAATGCTTACACAAAGCAATCAGGTTTTGAAACTCACGTTTTGTACAAGGCTTTTAATGCATGAAAAAAATACAACAGGAGGAACACCCCTCCAGATTACTTAGAGCCTTCAAGCCTGCAGTTAAACACTCATTACAACATGCTTCAGCTAGGTATTTTACCCTTATCTCAGCTTAAAGCAATCCAACTCTATTTTTATACTATATATGCCCAAGGCATATAACATTGAATTTTACTTGAAAATTCTTTCAGTTTTTACTCTACAGGTCATTAGAACCCTTCTCACACAATATTTTCTCCATTGTATAATCACTTTTCACTAGCTCTGCCTTATTCTACTTGGTCTTACCTTTTGTGTCCCATTTACAGAAAACAATGCTTGACAAGAAACAGTGCCAATACCATACACTTAATTAAGGGATAAATGTGCATATTTTGCCTTTTCCGTTCCCCCTCCTCTTTCTGCACACTCCACCCCTCCTGTCTTTCAGACCACAGAACACCTTTCTGCATACTAGAAGCTGTCTTATCCCTAGACCATTCTCCTGCAATTGGCCTCCCTCCTCAATCTCAAGAGAAGCAAATGTATTCTTCTATTTTGAGAAGACACTTCCAACCCTTGCTCTATTCATATTTTAGAACACCTTCTCTTCAATTAGCAGTCTGTCTTCCAGGGTTTGTTTAGTGACTCTGACTAGCTGCAAATCTTGACTCATCAGTACAGCTTCCTTTCAGCTCTTCTCTGTACTTTCTCATTATCTCTACTCCTCACATACTCTCTTCCCAAAACTGCTATTAAAAAAAAAACACAAAACAACAAAACAAAACAAAAACAACAAAACATACTGTATTTTTTCTAAAATGGGGACACTGAATCAAGATCCAGGAATCATCCCAGGAAACCAAAAAGGCAATTTTAAAAAGCAAACAAATCCAGAAGGAAGTATTCTTCATCCAAAGTTGTAGTTAATCTGTAACACACTTTGCCTCTGAAAATTCAGTGCAGTGGTAGATAGGAAGCCACTGGGCACATTCATGGAAGCAAATAAAACCATGGGCTGCTGAATGCAAAGAACATCACCTCTGTGGCAAGCATTTAAGCCACAGGTAATAAGAAGTTGTAACATACACAGACTATGCTCATCCTCTGCTTTCTGGTCTTAATTTTTTCCTGCTCATTTGATATTACTTAGAAGTAGTCAGACAGTTTTACAGTCTAAGAAGTAAAACAATGGGTAAGCCCACCTTCAGTCTGACTTCATGTGCCTGCTGTGATGCATTCATCAAAGACAAGGTCTATCATCTGCATCTCTACATCCTACCACTCTGTTTCCCCTTTTAACCTTCTCTTGGGCCTCTGCAAGGGCTCTCTCACTATTAATTACTGTATTCTCCCCATACTTTGCAGTCTTCATAAAAACAGAAAATCCCACTTGATGAGAATCCAGCTTCCCCCACCATCTCCTGAAAACCTTCCTAATATCTCAAAAGCATTTCTACAGATTAGCCTTGCCCACAAATTCCTACAGTAACATCACTTTTTAAAAGCAGTTCAATAATTTATTCATTTGGGAACTATTGTTAAAGGAATCTTTCAAAGTGCTAATGAATTTGCTTTCTCTTCATTATTTTTACTCAATCTAGAAATTAAGAAAAAGCTCCTTTTTTTTCTCTCTCAGCACATTTACTTTAGCATTAATCAATTTGCCTAATAAGAAAGAAAATAAAAGGCAGTTCACAACACTCTTTGCCTCGCTCTGCTCATCAACTTTAAAAAGAAGTATAAAAACACTACAGAGTGATGCATGGATAAATCAGTATTTCTGAGTCAGTTCCCTCACTTTGAGGATCAATTCAAGTACTTCATAAAGGCATGAAAGGCACACTAGAAGTTTGCTTAATGTGGTGTTTTCTGAAAGGATCAAATTATTTTCTGTACCTGAGGATTATTTGGAAATATTTTCAGAATTCTGTTAAGACCCTGTTAATTTTGATACTCAAACCCAAGATTTGAATACATCTGCAATCTGTCAAAGATGTGTACATCTAATTTACTCCACAACAACTAGGAAACACATAGGGCTACAGATACAAGTTACAGACAGCTAATTCAAAAGTACTCCCCTTTCTAGTTCATACTTCCAAAATCTGAGAAACCAAAGATCCTAACAGATGGCCAAAGGAACACTTGGGGAATGATGTTTACAGTTAATTTGATTACTTAAGTCAGGTAGCTTCACAAAGTGGACACCAGACAAAGGCTGGCTATTTTTCAAGGCACAGGCAATAGCCAACAGAAGTATCCTTCTGCCATACCTTCATTCATTTTTGCATCAGAAGTCTCAGGTTCCAGGCAGGTTTTTTACAAGCTAAGGAAAGCAACACAAAGACTCTTTTCCAGAAGAAAAGAGTACAACTGATCAAGTGTATAACTTGAATTCCCCAAATCTAGAAAATTTTGCTCTTTCCCCCCCCCTCCATTTATTACATCTGTCCCACAATGGCAAAATGTCTAGATATGGCAAGTTAAGTTCTATTAAGAACAGGAAAATAGTAATGTTAGAAATACTACCCAGTACCCGTGATACTGATAGGACTTGATATATTTACAGAAGGCCCCTAAATTTTTAATGCTATTTCAGTAAATTATAGAACTGTGTACACAGAGTTACCAGCCTTTTACTGCGATATGAAGGAGTTCTGTTTGTAAATACAGTTTTGCATTAAAAAATAATTCAAGCAATTAGCATTTCAAACCTGTCCTGAGGATAAAAATCAGTCTTTTGTACTTGGCAAGAGAAGAAATAGTGAAATTAAAAGAGATTGCTCATAATCAGAAGTTTGGGAGTAGCTCCTTGTTTTCTCCAAGAAAAAAAAGATACTCAATATGTCTTAACTACAGTATATTTTTGGATGATTATGATAAATAAGTGTTTAAAGAGTATTGATCCGAATATTGTATCAAGAAACAACATATAAGAATTCCTTCATTAAAATAACCACTCCAGGAATATTTGACCCAAATACTTCTGAAATACAGATCTCAGGCATTTCAACCACAAGAATAGAAAAATGGTAACATACACTGTAGTCCCAAATGGAAGTCTGCTCTGAAAAATAACAATTTAAAAATACAATGATTTTAAATCTTGAGATTGTTAAACCAGATCTTTAGAGTCACTCCACAGTAGCATGCTGCTGCTTCTCAGCTACTCACAAGATGCACTGCAGAAGACTGCAATCAACTCCACATTCACTGTGACCAGATAAACTTTGCAAATTGTAGTGGTTCTATAATAGGAATAAATAGTAACAAAAACAGAAATAGAAACAACTTGTATCAATTGCTTAAGTCTGTAAGTACAACATATTGGTACAAAGCAAAGATCCTCTCTGGCCCAATCTGCTGCCTCTTGAAAGTACCAGCAAAGGATGCTTAGGGAAGTGTGTAATAAAACTGTAAGGAAGAAAAATTCCTAACATACTGGGTCCTAGTGTTCTTAACTTCAGAGACTTCAATAATTAGGCATAAAATTGTTCACACATAGGGATCTGACCTGTTGAAACATGACATCTCATGCTCCTCTTATACTGTCAAACTGGAGCTAAAAAAGATTGCTGATTTGTGATGTTAATGCAGTCATCAACACATTGGAGGAGAAATTTATTATAAGGCTGCACATCAAGAGATTAGAAATAACAAAACTGCCTAGCTCTCAGCAATATATGGCAGTCATACTAGGTTTTATGCCATCCAACAGAGGAAAAGAAAAAACTCCAAATACCTAATTTATTTTCATATAAGACAGAAATTAGAATTTGATTTGAAAAGGGAAGTTGGAGCCTAGATAAACCAAGAGCTACAAAGTTCTCGTACAACAGCAACTGAGAGGAACAGTTACACTTCTGTTTGGAACACTTCCCTAACAAAATCAGGACATTTAAGTTTAACATATTCCTGCACCTTTGTTTAAAGGTACCCTTAAGGAGAACAGACTAAACACCAAGGATGAATGTAAGTTTCAGTCCAGGCTGGCCAACTGTCACCACCCAGCACAAGGGAAGAGAGGACTCCTGAAAGTCACTCTGTGCTGGTAGGAAATGGGTATATCTGGAACCTTCCCTCTCTGAGTTTGCCAGGAAACCAAACAGCCTCATGGAGAATATTCTACTCTTAATCAGTGAATCTACGGCATTTGGCTCCCACCAGAAGGAAGGGAGAGACCAGGATGAAGACTCACTCAAGAAGCCCTCTAGATGATCGAAAACAAATAAAACAAGCCCTACTGTAATAGCACAATGTGATGGTTGTAATTTACAGTGAGGAGCGTTGTTTTCATTAATGAAATGTGTAAGTTTAGATATGCTGCAACAGAGGCTATAAATTCCTAACATCCATTTCTAGAGAAAGCAAAGCTTTCAGCCAAGCATGAATTGACAAGTCTTAAAATATTAAAAATCTAGATTCAATGACCCATTAAATATGTTAGATGCAACTTCAAAAGATATCTATAAATATCCTTATGTCTCTTGCATAGATCTACAAAGCGGTCAAAACGACCAGTTTTCCATCTCTTATTCAGTTATACTTGGGTTTATCAGATAAAGAGCATGAAATATCATCATTTAAATCAAAAAACTGTGTTCTTCTAACACAACACTTGTTTTATGCAGTTTGCATCACCCTTTAATGCAATGGTGAAATTCTGCTAGTTATGCCATGTAGCATTTAGCTTTTCTAACCTGAAAAAAATCCCAGTTTTTGACACGCCTGTCTGGCAAGCACATGTGTTGGTTAAAAAGCCAACCAAGGCAACTAATGAACTAGTGAACCAGTGTGCTGCCACACCCATCAACAAGGCTGGTCAATGGATTAGACAAAAGGGAAGGGAATAACTGCTAAAGGGAAACATTTCTTAGTAACAATATGCAGTTAGTATTTCTCCCGCCTTTATAGCATTCAAGGATAATTCTGTCTATTTAGACAGACAGAAACATTCAAAGACAACCACTCCAAAGAGTCCTAAAAACATCTTGCTATATATACAATCTTTTAAAATTCGTGTAGTTAGCAAACATTGACTATACCACTCCTACATAAATGCAAATCATTTATGGGGCAGAGTGTAAAACAGTGACAATGCTGCACAAGGCAATTTCCATGTCATTCAGGAGTGGAGTTGGGAAGGCATGTGGCACCATCACCTGTGGCTACAGTAACTTCGGGGGCAAAACACTTGATCTTGGCAGGGGCTTCCCAGAGTCAGGGAAACACAAGAGAGAGCAGAGATCCAGCAGGACCTGGCAGCTCTTGTGAGGGAGGCTGACATGGGGAGCCATGTCACCAGAGCACCTGAGGGAAATCTGAAGAGCTCTAGAGAGCACAGGCGACCAGGAGCACAGTGAAAAAAGGGTGGGCAAACAGGACAGACAGGGTGTGCCATGGCAGGAGATGGCAGGACAGTTTGTACAGCATTTCCTGTAGGCAGATGTGTGGGAGAGTGCAGCCACCTTCCTGGCTGCTGAGTCTCAGTGGGGACCTTCTCACTCTACAACTGCCAGAAAGGAGTTTGAAGCCATGTGGGGATTGGCCTCTTCACCCAGACAGCTAGGGAGAGGACAAGAGGAAATGGCCTCCCAAAGGGGAGGTTCAGGTTGGACATCCAGAAGAATTTCTTCACTGAAAAGGTGGCCAGCCATTGGCACAGGCTGGCCAGGGAGGTGTTTGAATCTTCATCCCTGGAGGTGTTCAAGAAATGACTGGACATGGCACTTAGTGCTACCTTTTAGTTGTCATGGTGGTGTTCAAAGCTTGGACTTGATGAGCTTGGAGGTCTTTTCCAAGTTTAATGATTCTATGATTTGAAAAGCATAAAAGAACCTCCACAAGATATCTTCTGTTAGTTTCAGTTGAACACAGTCAAGGAACAATTTCTCATGTTTCCATGACTAATGAACTTATTTCTTTTTGCAGTTGATAGTTGTGATAGCCACTCTATTTTGTGAATAATCATTGTGTCAAGACTTTTCAATAATATTCAGTAATTATAAATCTCGATGTTTTGAATATTAAAATTAAATCACTTTAAAATGGCTTAATACCCCAAAAGTACTATACTGATTGCAAAACTGAAAAACCCATAGAGATCAATAGAAGAAAGGTGTGAAAAAACAGGATAGAATCAAGCAAGCAATGAAGCCTTTTGATCTCAACAGATTAAAAAGTCACCTCATACTAAAATGCCTACTGTAGTGAGAAAATACAGGAGAAAAACAAAATGGAACAAAGAGAAGCAGTTATGATTGGCAAAGACACTATTAGGTTCTGATGAAAAGCTACCTGTCATTCCAATCAACTGTTATATTCGAACATTTTCCCACCTCTTGGAAGCCTTTCACATAAAGTTTTACATAATGAGCAAGGAGCTCCATGGTCATCTTCTGGAATCTCTTCAGTAAGCAGAAACAGAAGTATTGCTCAAGGATATTTTAAAATGTCCATTGCAGATTCTGCATTGTAAACATTAAAAAACTGCCCTATCAAAGAACCAACTGGTCAGGAAGTCGTGCTATCAGTCTGCTATTCCTCAGTAAGAGAAGCACAAGCTGCAGAGACCAAAATATTCTGCAGGATATGCTCTAGTTCTAAACACTCACCCTGGGCACCTGCCCCTCTGCCACTGAAGACTCAGACCCGCTTTTTAAGAAGTTCTCAACACATCTTGTCCAAGGTGACACAGTAACACAGGCAAGGTGTCACTGCCAGGAGCTGGTTATTGGATCAGGACATACAGACCATGCCTCTGAGCTGCTGGCAGTCTGCATCTGCCTGATGGCTGACTTCAAATTTACAACCAGATCTTGCACATCTAGTCCTGCAGAAGCACTACGTACTCTTAAAAGCTGACTAATTTTATCTGGAAAGTGCATCAAAACTTTGTCATCTCAAGAAAATTTTAAGACTCAATTCTGCACTTAAATATACAGAAAAGGAAACGGTTCCATACAAAGACTTCCCTGACTCTAAAACTGTTCTCATTTATTTTATAACAGAGAAATTGTGCAATATAAATGTTACCATGGTAACAACTCACTTTATTGAACAAGAGAGAAAATAATTATCCCAAACCTGCGTATCATGCAAGCACATGCAGTAAATTTAGTACTGCCCTTTTTTCCCCTCACTATTTTTCTTCTTGCAAAGAGAAACAGATTTTGAATTTATACCTTATAGCAAGCCAGGCATTATTTTGCCTGTCCCTCCCACTTCTTTTTATATTTTACACCTCTTGAGTGCATGATGTGAAGGACCCAGTTACTCAGAAAAAGAAAAAGGGATTAATGAATCAGAAATGCTCTTCCCCCTCCTGAGTGAAGTACAGAAGACTCCTATGTAAATGCTTCACGCATTTAAAAAAAATGAAGCCCTAAGGCAAGCACAGCACATGCTTAGTATTCGCTCAGTATACTTAAACAGGAACCCTTCGTTTATAGAAAACCAAAAGTTATTCCTCTCCAAACATAAATTAAATCTGATTTTACTCTTCTGTCCAAATATTTCTTGTGATACTGTATTTGTAAACATATATTTATATTTTATATACAAGGGACAGCAATATTTTCAGAAGAACTGCATGGATTTAGCCATACAAATCCAATTAATCTCAATAGAACTTGTATAGCTAAATCCCTGTGCTCAGCTTTGACATTTTAGAAGCAGTGGGGGAGGTTTTTCAAGGAGTGAATATGTATTATACAAAACTTAGTTTTCTCAGAAACAAAATACCATGTAGATACTTAGAGATATCAACAAACATGTGATTCTGTCAAGAAAATCATTCTTAGGAAAGCAGGCAAGGATTTCCACAAAACTCTGATTATACAAAAAATAACAGTATTATCCTGCAGCCTATGAGATAAAACTAATCACATGTATATATTAGTTGGATAAATAATTCTTATTTTACCTCCAGTTTTGATCTTTTTACTTCATTTGCAGTGCATCTGTCTCTCTCATACGAAATGTTAAAGAATGAATTTAATCTAGTGTTCACAGTTGGAGGATGCGTTTGGGATGCATAAAATTCATGTTTTTAAACGATCACTTTAAAGAAGTGACTTAGAAGTGCTGTTTAGAAAGATCATCTTGTCACCACCTTCCTCACTTTTTTTTTGTTTTATTTACAGTCCTAAACAACTTAGACAGTTTAAGTGTAGAAACAAAACTACACTGAACCAATTCTAGCAATGAAGAGTGCAGCTAATTTTAGCTCTTAGAAGATATCTTCAGGTACTAGAAACAATTTATGTGTATACACATTAATGCACACACACAATACAAGCTGTGCAAAATCTTAAGTCTCTAAGCTGTCTTCTTCATGGAACTGGAACTCTCCAAATCATCCAAATATAACTTAACTTGGTAGAGAATTCTTTCTGAAACATAGTTTGCAATGGTATATTCTTCATAAATACACCCACGCCTATACTACTGAGAATATTTAATACCTCCCCATGAAGCTCTAACATAAAAATAATAAAAATATATAAATATATAAGATATATAGATATATAAGATGTAAAAATATACTTCCAGTAGTTGGAACTTACAATTCCATATGAAGAAGGTTGCTCTTCGGTGCCTTCCCCTTCCCCTAAAGGCCTCAACAATCAGTAAGTACCAGGATTTCAGTTCCTAAACCAAATACTACTAGAGATGTATGTTTCTCATACAGCAGTTGAACAGTTAAATCCCAAGAGTCTTACAACTGCAGAAGTGATATAAATAATGTCTCCTTTAACAATAATTTAGATTTTGCATTTGCCAGTAGTTTTTGTATGGAAACCGTTTTCAAGTATAAATCATACAGATGCAGTGGAGATCTTTTTGTTTGTTTTTGTTAAAGAAGAAAAAGTAAGTGTCCATTTTGGAACTAGCTGGACATATATTTAACAAGTCACTAAATGACTGGGACAAATTCACCCGAGCCATCATGCTGCTGTTTATTCTTCCTGTATATGAACTGGTTAGCTAGTTGCTCACAGGAAGCCTTAGCCCACATGCTAGTTGAAAAGTTTTATTTAAAGCTTGTTGTATTTCAAATCAATAATGATCATTCCAGTAGTGTATCCTCAAATCATACTTTTTGCCTGAAGTGCATGATGAAGTTACTACTTCACGAAAAACTAATACCATTAAAAACAGAAACATTGCTAAATGCTTCTGCTAAACATTGCTAAAGCACTGTTTTTCTGTAATGGTGTGTTCAGAAAGCCTTATGACTGGACTTGAAACAAATTCGTAAAACCAACTGCATGTTACAAAAAATATACATTATCAACTGAGACAGTATCTGACATAACAGACTCTCTGGCCAGAAGCTCTCCTCAGAGCCTTCCTTGAATCTTGTTTTATTAAAAAGCTGTGTATTTCAGTGTACAAAAGTTCAGTATTTTAAAAATGCTTAGTTTAATTAAACATGATAAAATCTTTAATCTTTAATAGACTGAAACATGGAATTTCTTTGTGAGAAAGACTTCCATTCATAAGCCTTTCCCAATGCAAAATTCTCAAACACCCTCTGTTCACGTCCCTTACAACCTCAGCTTTTCCATCTCCCTCACAACTCAGAATCACAGAATGGTTGAGGTGACAGGGATCTCTGGAGGTCATCGGGTCCAACCTCCTGCTCAAGCAGGGCCATCTCAACCAGGCTGCCCACAACCATGTCCAGCTAGCTCTTGAGTATCTCTGAGGATGGAGATTTCACCACCATTCTGGGCAACCTGTGCCAGCACTCAAGTCACCCTTACAGTAAAAAAGCATTTCCTGTGTTTCAGTTTGTGCCTATTGCCTTGGAGCAGAGCAGCAACTCCTTGCTGTGGCTCATTATATCCCCTTATCCTCTACATGCCTCCTGCTTCTCCTCCTTCCCCACTTCTCAGCCTAAGATGCTCCACAGCCCTGTGCCTGGGTCTTGGTTAGCTCCTAAGGATCATGACATTCAAACATAGTGAGCACTTGGGTGGGGCAGCCTTAACAGGGCTCTCCTCAACGACTCCCCCTGCATCTTCCTGCTCCAAGACAGAACAACGTTTGGTTGTGGAGAAATGTGTAAATCAGAAACCAAACACTGACATGTTTACCCTTATGACAAGTGGGTGTCTTGGTGGGATATTTTTTGCATTTGTCTTGTTTCTAGAGATCTAATTCAAATCCTTCTCTAAAAGAAATTAGAAAATCCAGAAAATTGAAACAATCATGAGATCCCAAGCAGCCTCCTCTGACCAAACCATCTTGGTGACCTTAAACAACAGTAGCTCATTAAAGAAAACATGGATGAAATA
The DNA here is from genome assembly GCA_017589585.1 of Phylloscopus whistleri. NCBI lineage: Eukaryota > Metazoa > Chordata > Aves > Passeriformes > Phylloscopidae > Phylloscopus > Phylloscopus whistleri. Next base: position 1,776,995 of record JADMLD010000680.1, on the reverse strand, counting down.
CAGTGAGTAGCCATAAACATGTTCAGGACCACCTCCTTCACAAATAAACTGCTAAACATTAATACAGAAACATAATTTCCATTCAGTTGACTAATAGAGTGATACATTAAGAATTTTCAGAGGTTATTTTTCATCATCATTATCTAGGCTCAGGATTCAACTTTTAGTTTCTAAATGCTTATTTTCTTCCAAGTGACAAGACTCTCAAACTCCTGCCTGAGTGCAAGCCACAAAAAAACTGTGTCCCCCTGCTTTTAGGCTGGCTCATCACCAGCCAGTGTCTGAGTTACAGTTCCCAGTGGCAGAATACAGCCTATTCAAAACAGCATGATTAATTTAGCTAAAAAGAAAACCACAAGCAGAGAGAAATGGATTAAATAACAACAAAACCCTACATACATATGGGCTTGTCTGAGACTTGCCTTGTTAACATTCCCCTTTTTTCAGCCAGAGGGTTGCTGGTACTGCCCAAGTGCAACTGCTGCCTCTGACACTATAACCTGAATCCTTCCCCCTCTCCAATACAACCCAAGGCTGAATTCAGGTATTGTTCCTCCTGTTACAAAGCAACTGAAAGAAAGCCACTGCCAGGTTCCCAGAAAGCTGAGGAAAAGCTTAACTGCATTTAACCCTTTGGGCTCCCTGGAACCAGCCACATGACATCCTCTGGTGCTAGGGACCCACACAGAACCCACAGCTCCCATGTTCTCTGTGGCCATTAAAAGCTGCACTTGAGAATGCCACAGATGACACGGGCAAAACAGCAGAGAAATGGTGCTACAAAACCAAAGAGTTTCACTTTCTTCAGTGTGATCAGGTGTTACATTCTCCTGTAAAGATCTAATGGGAGGACCAGAAACATAAAAATGATATTAACAACTATTCACTTTCTATTTTTTCCTCCAGCAAGTAAGTGCATTCAACATCACGAATTTGTTCCCTGGGTTCTCTTTAAGTGTTGAATCCAATAAGGTAATGAACTGATGAGAAGGCTGCTGTGCCCAAAAACACACTATCAATTAATTTATATGACAATTATTCACAATAAATGCACACTGCTGTATTTCTTGTGCCCTGAATGGGAAGTAAAGGTATCAGTATTTATGTAATGTTTATGGATGTCCAATGTACCACAGCTGTTACTTGATATTTAGAGCCAACAAAGAAAAAACTTGAACAATACTTGAACAATAAGGAAAAAATATCTCAAACGCTGATGAAAGTGACTGGCAAATATGATTTAACCAAGAGGTTAGACTTATATTCGGAAAAAAAAAAAGATTGATGACTTACACTGGAGCCACTAAATATCTTACATAACCAAAGATTCCAGTGACACATATGAAATCATCACTGAAGTCAGCTACTCAGTAAAGAAGCAGTCTAGATATCAAGATTTATCACAGCTGCTTTTTTATCCAAAATATTTAGTCTGACACCTTAAATAACAACAAAGAATTAAAGAATTTCAGAAAAAGATGGTCTTTTTCAATACAGATGGATACTCAAAGGTTTGTTTGCCTTCAACATTTTAAGACTAAGTTATATATATTATTTAAGTGTTATCACTTGATATTACATCCTCTTTCTTTGAACTTCTACTAGTAAATGTAAATGTCATTTTACAAATGTCTCCATTTATAAGCAGTGAGCAACCTGAAGATGAAGCTGAATTTCCAGTATTTATCCAGAACAGCCTTAATTTGTTCTAACATCATGAAAAAACAAATAAACATAAAACAAACAACAAAACCCCCAACATCAACAACAAAAAACCCTCCAAAAATTAAAAAAGCAGGCAAACTTTCATGCCCATTTCAATTTCCTGCCTGTTCCTTTTAGAACATATTAGGATTTAACATCAAAACGAACAGCTTTTCTCCTACTACCTAACCTAATCCAGTTAAAAGTATTATGAAGATGACAGTGATTGACAGTTACATGATGACACACTTGACACACATCACATCTGCCAATACTTACTTTTTTTCCTCATTCATGCAGGTTGTGGGGTTCTTTCTTCCCCCAGAAGAATTTAGTATTTATTAGGTCAACATTTCCTAATTCAACATATATGAAAAATTATTTAACTAGCTTTTTAACATTTGGTTGTAAAATAAGAGCTAAAAATTTTTAAACAAATTAAACTGCTCTTTGTCAGTAATTTTATTCATATGAAAATGACCTTAAGCAAACCTATCATCTGATGCAATAGATACTCTATATGGATTGCACTTTTATAGGTAACACAGATAAGAGTATTGTTCTGCTCATGAGGCAGAGGGAGTTAAATCATGAAATATTCAGTTTTAATTAAGATTACTGTATCAAAGGCAAAGCTTAATGCGGAATTGAAGTAAGGATCACGGTTAATGCCTATTCTAAAGCAAATTTGCATAAATTATGTTTCAGTAGTATACCATGAGTCTTACTCTGTTAATTTATACCATGTGAGAACATAGAAACTAAAGATGGAAAATATCTATTAAGTCATCTTCACTCTCCTCCCACCAATGCAAAATTCTTTTTCCTTCTTTCAAGTTTATATCTGAATGCTTTCTCTACTGCCATTTGCAATAGCTCAAGCAGTGGGGCATTGCACTAAAATTTCAGGGGAGACTATCACAGAGTTTAACATGTCCAAAAGAAGGGTTTTTTATAGTATTCAAAGCTAAGATTCCCCTTATCTTACTTCATTACTCCTACTTAGACCTTTTTTGAACTCTTCTAAATGAATCCTTTCTTGGTACTTGAAGACTATAAATACCTTCAGACATTTTCATCATCCCCTGGTAGTTATTTAGCCAAATTAGAGTAGGGATCATCTCTCTTCATCTGAACATCACCAAGCACACAGATAGCTATAAGTAATAATTACATGTGTTCATTTCCTTTAATCTTTCTTCACAAGTCATTCCCTTCTAGCCTTTAATTTTTGCCAGTCTTCATGCCTACATCTTCTTTTAAGTGTTACTGCTTTGCAATTATTTTCCTTTCTCTGAACAGCTTTATTTCAGGTCATATCCACTTATGCATGCCAGCGTGCATTTACCACTTTATCTTGACTTTTCACGGATGTGTGTAGGTTTTTGTGTTTGTTTTCTTTTTTCTTTTGTTTGTTTTAATAAAACATCAGACTCAAATCTCTTCTCTGTTCACAGTCAAACCATCACAGAAAAAAATTAAATTACCTGCACTAGAAACCAGCATTTCTGCTTATTAAAAATACAATATAAGTGCCTAATAAATTGTTTACATTACCCATTTTTATGTTTGGGTCTTTTTCCAGGTTATAGGCACCACCTATTTTGGGCAATCAGTCTGACATACCTTTGGTTTTTGGAGTACAGACAATTAGCCCTTTTTCTTTGCATTTGTCATTTTTAGTATCTGCATAAATACTTTCACCCACAAGAAAATTACATGAGGACTTCAAGCATTACTTTTTATCTCCTGTCCTATTGATGACTCCCTATCCTGTTTGCTACCTTTGCTCCTCATCACTCCAACACACTGAGTTATCCCCTGTGCCCCAGCACAATGTAAAGTTACAAAAGCTTCACCTGAGCCAGATGGAGATCACAAATTGGACTGGAGTCTGGCTTACTCTAGGGAATTCCAGACGCTGAGGAGAATTAAAATTTGGGCTGTTTTTGATATGGGAGAGGAGAAGATATTGGTTTGAACGTTAATCTAATCGTGCATAAAAGTAGATTTCTTTACTACTAAGGAGATTCTGCCATGCCAAATCTCCACCTGTACCTTTTCATTTCTCCCAGCCATTAAGAGATGGTCTGGTTCTGCTCACAACTGCACAGAAAACATGTTAAATCAACTGATCAAATAGCATTCCACACGCTAGTCCCACAAAATGCCTACTTCAAGGTTTAAACCAGCAAGGTCTCAATGATTTATCTAGGAGGGAAGGAAAAAGGCAGGCTAAGGACACGATGACCAGCAGACCAGCCTGCTGTGCAACAGTTCCAGTCCCCATGTGTTCCCTGTTAGCCATCCTTCCCCCTTCACTACTTCTACTGGAAGCCCATTACACTTCATAACAGAAGTTGTTAATTTAAACAGAAAGCTTCTCTATGTCAAAAGCTCATTTGTAAGAGCTAAGTACTAGGGCGACCAGCAACTCTCTGTCACTATTAACTAAGAGTCAGCCAGCTCAAAACAAAAGGTAGATTTTTCAGGATATAATTAAAGCAATAGAGAATTTGTGCCATTGATGCCTCTGCTATACCTGTTCAGTGAATCAGAACAGATTACTTCAGACTCCCAGTCTTCTAGACTGTCAGTCTAGCATCTTTCACAAGCACTACAGTCACACAAATTATTAAAAAGCTTTTCTCTACACCATCAGTGTCATACATCCATTAGAGGCCATTCCACACTAGAAGATATCTGTTGCAAAAAGTCTTCCTAGGCCATATGCTAGTAATAAATAAAAAAGGCTGGAAAAGATCATTTCATAACAACAATCTTCAGTTTTCTTCTCATGTCTGTGTGGTAATCTCTTGAGTCAATCTGTTTACTGTCTCCATCTACTAAACCAGGGGGGTTTATGTATATTATTAATTTCTTTCTCTTTTGACATTGTCTTTCATGTTTCTTGCCCAGATATCTAGAACATGGAACACCCACTAGCTCACTTTATGTAGGTCACAGATGGTCAACAACATATCCAGCACTCTTCAATTATTAAAATAGATCAACCTGGTTCTTCATATTCTCTAGCTATGTCTTTCAAAAAATATCCCAGCTACCATGTCTCCTACATTTTTTTTAAACTCACTACTAACCAGAGTCCAAATTAATAACTTTTCAAAAGACATTGATATATTGCCTGTACACTCTGTTTTTCACAGTGGAATGTTTTACAATGTTCACAAAAGGATGACAAAGCTCCCACAGTTCATTTTTATTCTATTTCAGGAAACATTTATGAAAGGTGAGCAGGCAGGAAAAAAAAAAGAAGTATGTAAAGACATGCACACAGAAAGACACCTCTTGATATTCTATGAGAACTGCTATGGAGACCAGAATCGGGTCCTGTTAGAAATGGCAACATCTATAAATTTAATCACATTCAAAAATAACTACTAATAAGAAAACAAGACAACAACCTAAAAAGAGTTTGAAAGTACAGAATTTTTGAAACTGAGATTTTTGTCTGTTTATTTGGAGTTGGTTTTGAGTTTTTGTTCATGTTTGGGGTTTTTTTGAACACCTTTCTCTACATAAATAACAGCAGGGTAATGAATGCTCATCTGAATGAAGTTAAAGGTTCACCATCACATGTTAGTGAAACACACCTACAGATCAGCATCTGCTCCTCTGAACTAAATGTCTTCAAATATTTCAATTTTAGCTTCAGTTTTAGTTTAAACTGTGCCCAAAAATCCACACTGAATCTCAGTAATATTTTTAAATTTTACCTCCGAAACACTTCTTGCAATTTTAACAACTTATCAGTCTTTCAATTTTTTTAGTAAATGTTCTATGATTTGTACTTGCAGAGGTTATACCTAACCTCTCTTTATTTCATATTCCACCAAAATGCTGACATATTCAGCATTCTCACATCAAAACCCATCACTTTCAGAGCGTTTTCCACAAGACACTGAGCTAGTCTATAGTTGCTGTAACTGAAATACAGTTCAAAGCTGTATGGTTCAGATTTCAAGTTCAGGGATGTAAAATGACAGGTCATCATCACAGAATTCTGCCAAGTAAACTTCTATCAGAAAGAGACAGAATTTCAGCACCCCATCCTTAGGAATAAGTCAAAAGCAGTCCAGCAAAAAAAGGATGAGAAGGCCAACAGCAGCTTGCCAGCCATGCAATACAACCCTGGGCATGCTCACCCCAAGTACCCACTGCAGAGTGACAGCCCAACTTCATCTGCAGGAGGAATGAATGGGAAGGTGTACAAATCAATCACTGCCCCCAGTCTGCAAACATTTTGACAGGGAATATGACATCCAAGCAGGCATATTTGATGGTGGCTTTTCCATTTGTTTGATAAGAAACCCAGAACAATTACTGAGAAAACACTTCTTAGTCCTTCAGGATAGAACAGCTTTACATAGCTATTAATGTAAATGTTTGCATCTGAGGCTGTCTTGATTCCATTTCTAGAGGATGGAGGAGTCAGTGCATCAGGATAGGGTTCATTAAAACCTGTTACAGATTTTAAAATTTTTTATTAACAGAATGGGTTTAGATGCTCATGTCTACATCAGGATGCATGTTTGTTTCTCTCCATTAACTAGAAAAGCACCTGACTACCTCAGATGTACTTTTACTGTTCAGACACACACATAGGTAGAAACAATCTTGCCTAAAATAATCACAATATTTCTAGTATCATCCACCCTCTTCCACCTAATGTGAGAAATTAAATCATACAGCAGTAAGGACAGAAACTTTTCACAGCACCTATACAACTTCAGATATACAGCACCACTTTCAGCCACAATAATAATCATTGTCATCATTGTCATCATTATAGCAGCTTTTCCAAGCTTAAGCTACTGTGGGATTTGTCAGAATTTTGTCATTCTCCGTATTTTAAATGAACAATATTTGCAACATTTACTAAGAATATAAATTTTCCATAAATGAGATTTACTCACACCGTGCTATAAATTTTCCACATTGCTCCCCCTAAATATTTTCCAGTTTTCATTTCCATAGATGGAGAAGAGAGATTATGTAAATTCCTAACTATTCCTCATCTACCAAGAGGCATTCTTTTGTGAACAAGCTTCATATTTTGAAATCCTCTCTTTCAATGCAGCTGCTTCTTTTGTCCAAGATACTGTGGCAAGCCCCACTATCTGCTATCAAATGAACACAGCCAGCAGCAGAGGGTCTTTAGGGGAGGAGGGGTGTCAAGCACAAAGTCAGTAGCTAGAACTGACTGCAGCTGGCAGGGCAGAAACAGTACAAGCATTCCCCAAAGTGATCCAACATATTCTTTAATGTACCATTTTACTACCTTATGCTCTAACACTGCTCATGTGCACAGTCTCAGTACTTTTCAACCTCATAAAAAAATGGAAGGTAGGGATACATGCTAGAAATTTATTTCATGTGTGATACAGCAAAATCATTTGTATTGAACTGACAGGTGAGGTATAAATACCTAAGGAGAACAAACTGTGGGTAGGGAGATGTAAGAGTGCATTAGGCAAGGACAGGAGGACAAGGGACCATGTAACAACCAGTCCAAGGAGAACTTCAATAAAAAGAATGTAACATTATAGTCAACCCTTCAATCAGTGACTCTGAACCATCCTTCTTGCCAGTACTGAAATTGCAATAGCATTCATTACTGTATATGCAGGGAAGTAAAAGATACTAAATAAGCAAAGGATTGTCAAATGAAAATCTCGACGGGATATCTGTGTCCCTACAATTTGCTGAAGTCAACACCAAGGAGCTAGTAAACCTGTTTTGGCTGAAAGACAATGACAGCAAAAAGTACAGCACGTAAAACTGGCCTTTAGTAGCCTTTCAGCTGGAATTAGACTTTAGTTCTAGTTACCAGGGTTGTGAAAGAAACAGGACACACAACGTAGCTATTTCACCTCAAGAGTTAGTTCTAGTTTTGAAGTTTTATTTCAATTAACCAAATTCTACACAAATGCTCAATAAGGAGATGGTTCTTTGTCCCAAACAGGTCATACTCCAAATGGCGAGAGAAAACAGCGAAATTACTTCTAAGAAAGACAGAATTTATAAAGAGTATTAATTATGTCACCTGGGGGCTTGAAAGGTTTTTTTTTTAGTCTTTAATCATATCCTTCTAGGCATATCAGCTTAAAATAAGAGATTTGAGAGTGAACTAATGAATTCTGTCTTAATGCTGTAATTTGCTTTATCTCAGTATTGTGTCCTATCTTATTTCCATGAATAGCTGGTGATTCTGGAGTAGACTTTCTGCACACACTAAATGGTTAAAGCAAAGTGATTAAAAAACTTATACAGGCTGTTTTTAGATATATGTTATCAAGAGAGGTTGTGCAGTACTTGCTTAATTAATCTTTGCTGTCTTAACACATGAACCAGATGTACTATTATGTTCTTTGTTCTTCCCTAAAGAGGGGATGAGCTGATTATTTATCTCCAAACAATAGGAGTTCATGTACCACAGTGAAGAATTTTTTTTAATTGGGGAGGCAATCACTAACAAGCTTCAGCTGCAACTGCTTGATGTAAACACAGCACAAATTTGTTCCTGGAGTATTAAATGATGTTCCTTCCAGAAAGTACATGAAACCAATTTCTAAATAAGTGTGTAAAGAAAGGGATGGAAAGGACAGAGTTTGGAAGGAGGAAAACTCTGTTTTGTCTTTCATGTATTCATATTTACTTCTTTGATACACTAACACATTTTCATAGATAAGTTAAGATTTGAAGCTTCAAATACTGTTTACAAATAATGTGCCGAGAGAACAGAAATTAAAGAAACTGTTGGTTGATACAACACATCCCCTATGTTATATAGAATGCAATCTAAGACATGTGAAAGGCACAAGGGAATATATAACATTATGTTCATAGGGCCACAAGAATATTTTGTGAAAGTTATTAACAGATGTGCACAGGATATAAACTCTTCATCACTACGTAGCAAATTTACATACCTACCTCAATCACAATTTCTATTTGGTTATATACTGAAAAGTACAAATTTACCATAAATCAATTTTACAAAGCCTTAAACATAGCTACTTCCTGGTAAGCAAATTTTTAGGGACATGCTACACAAATAAAAAAACTAAGATCAAAAAGCCAGGAAGTTTAGAAATTAGTAAACTGTTCCAGATAAGATATTTAGGAATTCACTTTATCTTCCTTATAAACTTCATCTCATCTGAAGTCCTCACTACCACTTCCCTCTCAATAGCCTTTCCTTCGTCATAACCAAAATTTCTTCCAAAAAACTAGTTTTCAATAATTCTCAATGATTTGTCTTTTTAAATACACTGTTTTTAAGAGATAGAGTAAGTGCCAAGCTGGGACCTATTACAATAAGCTCTTCACAGAAATAAGCTAAGTTTTCTACTTTAAATTACTGTAAAGAAAGAACTCAAATAGAATAGAACAGAATTTGATTAAGAAAGCGTCCTAAGAAATTGTAAAGCTGCATTATCAATATACCTCCAAAAATGAAAATAGGATCAAATTAGGTCAAACAACAACAATAATATAGGTAAAACACTATTACTTTTTCTAAAAGATCTTTTCTGCATCAATTAAAATACAAAGGAATCAAGCATATCAGTCTCTTCACAATATTAATTAGAAAGTACTACTTTAAGTAATAATACTTTTATTTCTATTCATAACTATGCTCAAAGTTGAAAAAAAATAGAGTTAGCTATTTGGTTAAAAGTAATGTTTTCTTCTTTCTTTTTGCTTAACAGCAGGCTCTCTCAAGCTGCCATAGTCAGTGCTAAAGTGCTAACTATGTCACCATGCTGTGCATCACATTAAGTTCCCATTTCAGCTCATGAATTTCTTCCAGATTAGTCCAGTAACCAATAACAGAAAATGGGAGTTATTTATTACCTCTTATCACCATCTTCCCAAACTTACAGAAAATCAACAGAGTACTGAGATCAATACAATTCAGTACAATGAGATCAATAAATTACTACACTTTCTAACCAATATGCAGATCCAAGAAAATAGTGTGTCAAATGCATAATATACCTATAAAAGGATACAGGATCAAAACTAGTTAGCATCAAATACAACAGTAATAATACAAAATTGTCTAAAAAACCCCTCACAGCTACAAATTGACAACTGCTAAAAAAGATGTTCTAACAATACCAAAATAATCTTTTAGGTATGGGCAACCATGAAGCCATGGGCTCAAAAGGTTTTACTACAAACCCACTTGGACAATAAACATGCAGGGATATACAGATTATATATGAATGCTGTGTGGGACATATGACATTATAGAAGACTAACAGACAGCCTGTGCTGGCAGGATGTGTCTTATGTATCTTCACTACACACTGAAAGGGGAGGGGAAGTTTATTTTGACCAGTAATGAGAATGAGATAAGCCCACAATCTATGGTTTATATTTGCTCATTCCTGTCACTGGGAAGCTCTAAAGATCTTCTGACTGACCAGATAGAGAGGTATATCTCTGTATCTATAATTTATTCTATAATATCTTTAGAATTATATATAATTCTAAATAGCTCTTATGAAGGAAAAAAAATCAGAAATAAGCTTTTAAGACCTTTTCCCATATGTTCAATTTTTTTTGTAAAAGCAAATGCTTCCCCCTGCATGGAATTATAGCAGAATCATTCCAGAGATGACAACTCCTGTGGTCAGAATGGATTAAGCAGTGCAATTTTATGTACCTTCCTCTGAAGCAAGAGGACAGTGAAATGCAGTCATTTTCAGGTTAAATCAATAGGACAGAAGCAGAGGCTGATGACATCCTCTCTTGTAATTTTAGAACTCAAGAAGTGATAAAAATAGGGAAATGCATGAGAATACATTTGCTTATATTCCAGAAACAAAATTCGAGAAAATCTACATACACAATCAACTCCAAGAGAAATGTAACTTTTATAATCATCTCCCTTCTGAATATTCACTACTTAATAACTCCATCTTTCTACAATGTATAAAATAATTACTCAAACATATCAACATTTTTGCACACAACTGTTCAAATCTACCAAAACTTAGTATCGCCTAATGGATGTATAAAGCAAAGACACTCTCCAAAATCAGATGCATGATACACTTCAATTTTCTCTTGAATCAGTTTGCAATATTATCTATGACACAGGAAGGGGTTTTTTTAAACATTCCACCAAACAACAAGAAATCTCACTGCAATATAAACTTTGGTCATGAAAGTCTAAATGCTAAGTTCATTTGAGAATAGGACAGAAATATATTCTTCCAAAGTCACCCCTCACACTGATAAAGCTAATGTCTGCTATGAACTTCTCAATTATTTCAGGTAAAATTTTAGCAATAATTCTATCCATATATCCAAAAAAAGAACAAGCACACTACTCATGGAATTTCAGAGTAACAGGGAAGCAAAGGAAGGTGGTTTAACAGAATCAGCAGGAACTTTCATTTTTCCAGCATTTCACTTATTTAAAAATTAATCTACTTACTGACATATAACATCTTGTACTGACAGTACAAGAATATGCTCTGTGTTTCTTGCACACTGTAAAATAAAAATGGCTCCACTTATCTTTGTTCTGCTTCATTGTAAGGCCTCTTAGGGAACAGTGGAGAACAACATACATTTTAAACCAAATCTTTTTCTGTAGAAATTTACGCATGTGCTCAGTTTTTAAAACAAGAATGTTCTATTAGCCTTAAATAATAGTGTTAAAACCAGATGCAAAATGTTCCTATGAGCAGTCCCTGCAACAGCAAGGAAAGCTGGAACACAATACAGTTGATCTAGCCAAAATGAGTAATTCTTATTCTGTCAAGAGTTGTCAAATGTGGAATGAAAAACTTTGTATTTTTAAACATTAATACAATCTGAGCTTGTAGAAGTGATTAAGAGTGCTTTCCAGTTTTTTTGAAAAAAACTGTTAAGCTGACAGTATTCACAGAATCAAATCTCAGAACTATAGAATCACAGAGTCAAATTCTTCTTTATCAAATTACTACATCAAGGGAATCTAACATAATGCAGTAACAGAGGTAGAACTATAATCAGGATGTGAGTATTTGGTGTCCAGAAAGGCTGTGACATATATAAGCCATAATACAAATCAAGTAAATAGATAACAAAACCTGGCATCTTTCCAATCCTGAAACAGAAATTTTACCATAGTTATCAATTTACAAATAAAGGGCAGTTTAAGCATCAAATTGTTATCTGAAAAAGAAAGTCATAAAGCATGCTTCCAACACAACAGGGACAAAGGAATCTTGCAGGTAAATTGCCTCATCCTGTTCCAGTTTACATAAAGAATATTAGATGTTCCCTATTCTATTCTTGTAAGGAAGACAAGAAAGCAAGAAAAAAGAAAACAAATCTCTCCAAATTATTACATTTCAAGAAAGGGCACTTTTTTCTTCTCTTAATTACATTCCTCTGGCTCCTCCAGCTGGAACTGTGCTATGTACATCAGTGGTTTGTGTGTTTTGCATAAACCCATATCACAGTGGCACTTAACACACTACTCAAAATCTCATATCTGCATTTATTTTAACTTCAGATGAAAAGTTCTTACTCTTTGGACAAGAATATGCAAGACTTTACATTGATCTTTACAACAGATTGAAAAAATTTAAGTTTGTTAACCATCATTTCAAATTCTTACACAATTATAACTAAATTAGTTCTATGAATCTGTGATATTCCTTAAGAAAATTCAAATATTTTTCTTAGATCCAGCATCGAAGAGATAAGAAACGTCTAATAAATGAAATACAAACTATATGTAAGATACCTGATATGTCTCCATATACTCATAAACAGCCTTCCTAGAAATCTGACTGCAAATGCACTAAAGTCAGAAGTAAATTCTAACTACACAACTATCTGAAAATATTTGCTGAATATAATGAGTAATACTAAAACCAAACCTGTGATGACCTAACTTTAGTATGTTAGAGTAAAAATGTAAACAGAACTGAAGTTACTGATTACTTACCAATTTGGTAATTTTCAGCTATTATATACTCTGAGAAGTTATCCTAGATGTTTTTCCAAATATTCAGGGATGTATTACCAGAAATATGCAAAACAAAGGGCTTCATTCCATTTTACCTTAGATAACATCATAGCTCAAAACAACAAGTAGATCTAATCAATCCTCTTTATGAAAAGCTATTTCACAAGAAAGCAGAAGCAAGATAAAGTGTCTAGAAAATGAAAAATGGCCAGGAGAACTGAACTGACTTGAAGAAGCAATTACTCAATGATTTTGGTAGAGGAAAAAACATTGGTTAATGTTGGCTTGTAAACTGTAACGACAATATCCACCTGCTCACTGGTTGTGATATGAACAGCTCTTGTCCTCTTTGATGTAAAATGACCTCATTTAAATTAAATTGGTGCTGATAATTCTTGCCCAATGCTTTGTGCACAAATTCATTTGTGTCCTATACATTTTTATGAAGAGCATTATGTTGTATTTCTGTCTATTTTCTGTGGGAAGCCTAAAATGAAATACTACTCTTATACAAACTAGGACTGAATAGACTCTTGGAACCTTTGCAGAATGCACTTTCAGGGGGCTTTACAAAGTTTCCTTGTATCTCTCCATTCTGTAGTAAGTGCCATTGGACACAATGAATATTTCCTATTCTGCAGAGTGTGTCCACATGGGGACACAAGTAATACTCCTGGTTGTTCCTGCTGTACCAAGTAAGGAAACTCTAAGACTTCTCTGTTGTAGGATGCAGACTGCACACCCCAGTCACACTGTTTTCAGCACTGTGTGAAAGTGCATTTGCATCTTTTCACCATGTTCTCCATGTTTTACCTTTTAAAACACTTCTCTTTGGGTATATGCTAAGCCATGTACCCAGAGAGACCATCAACTGTGCAAGTTCTCTCCCAGCAGAGAATGTACTGGTGATTGCAATATCATCTTCAATCTGTTAAATTATTACACAAAATTGTGTCTGAAGAAAAACATTTTAAGAACTCGTCCTCTCAAATGTCTCCAGAAATCAATAGTTCTCTAACCTCCAGCCTCTTGGTTTAAAAAAATAAGCAAATAAATTTAAACAAATTCAGTAACCTGTCATATTAATGCACAACGTGCTAAAAACCAGTATTATGACAAATTAGTAGGAAAATCAGTGAATTCTCCGGAGAAAAATGAACACTGGGAACTTTTCAAATGAATACAAACAATTCCTGTATGTACTGAGATCAAGAAGCTGTAACTAAAACGTCCAAACCTTATGTTAACTTTGTCTCAAACAATCCTCACTGGATGTGTGAAAAGTTTGATTTAAAAGATCACAAACCCAGAGAAATTTCAACTTTTAAGGGAGCAACTAAGAAATTGTCATTTGCAGAAGTGGACATTTGCTTCCCCCAACCCCCCCCATGCCACTCTCTTGTAGCAGTTAGTGAGGAAAACCAAAAATGAATGGGCCCAATTCTATCTCCTGTAACCCAATTACAGCAAGAAGTGACAGCAGAAGTTGTTTAGTTTTCTATTGGTTTCAAAGATCACACTTGTAAAACAAACATGCTAACTCTTGGTTTGAAAGAAAGTAAGAGACCATTTTAAAGAGTATAATATTAAAAGGCAAAAGATTAAGATTCAAATTTTAAGTTGAAAATCCATTTAGAAAAATGAAACATTTTCAATAAAACCAACCATTAAGAGGAAAAATGAAATTCTGCTGCTCATTAACACAGAAGTTTCACTTTTGAAAAGCTAATAACCAAAATTTTCATGTGAATAGAAACTATACAGCAAAACAAGAAGCAATAAGAAACATCACAAAATCAGCAAGTGACAGATCTTAAAGCAGCTGCCAGTCCTTCTTGAATCTTGACTGTGATTGTTGATCAACTTTAAAACTAAGGCATGCTATTTTCTGATACTACATGGGGAGAATTAATATGCATTTGGTTCATGTAAGCCTTTGAGTTTACAAATTAAAGAGTGCATTCAATTAATCACAAATCAGTTAAGATGCCAAATATTTGACATAAACATTTTAAACTTCTGTACGATTTTATAACTATTTCCATGCTGAACACACAAACAAAAAATTTAAGATTGTGTTATCTAACAGTAAAATGTATCAGTACTGTTAAGGATAAGCCAGCTCCTAAACATTTGTTTGAAAAATATATCTACAGAACAACCAATGACAAAAATCAGTGAAATGCAAATTGTTTTAAAATATTCAAGAAAGAAAAGCAATGAAATTCAATAGCAATTCATTGCCTAGTTTAAACTATTTTACAAACCTATTTTAAATTCTGTTGTAATTTTTATTACTTTGCAGTTGAATTTCAGTATTTTTAATTAAAATTTAATTTTAAAATTGCTTTAGAACTAAAAATATTCTTAAATAGTTTACAAAATTTAGTTTTTGTAAAACATTTTCATTTCAAGTTCTTTGCCCTAACTCGGTTAAGATTATATACAATTTTTTTTATAACTTTATAGCTTAATCTCCAGATATTCAGAAAATAAAGAATTACAACTATTCTTTGATAACACTGCCACCTAGTGCAAGCTCTAAATTAGAACAAAGCATTTCACCCAACTTGTTCATTCTGTAATTTAGTCTAAGGTGCAACTATACTATGTACAATTTGTGGTTTCAGTACTATTTAACTGTACATTGGAATAATTACATTTGTTCTCTTACCTAGAATGCCTGTTAAATATGCAGCTACACCAATTTTGAAAATATACTGTAAATTACTGTTATATAATACATTCACACCTAGTGTTGGCTTTTGACAGCCAAAAATAAGAGAATACAAAGCTAACATCCTAAAAAACAAACCCATATGTTCCTAGAACTTTACATGAACGCAGACAATAAACTGAAATATTACTTGGTTAAATTTGATACTTAACATGGAAAGATGGAAAATATTTCAGTAAATTAATTACAGCTAGAAAGAAGGAAGAAATTGAGGATTTCTAAGGTGGAAATTATATCCAAGAATCAAATTGATAGTAGAAAATCATCTTTACTAATACAGAATTGGTCAATATACACTTGACAAACCCAGAGCTCTTGAGAAAATACCAGATTTACTTAATTCCACTCACTTCCATGGCTATGCTGCCATCTAGTGAAATGAGATACTCACTCTTCTCTGCAAGACTTACATTTTGTCCAGGTGAACAACAGTAGGTACATGTACTACAGCAAGCACTGCTCACCTGTAAGTACCTTACTCCCTCTACTTCTTCTTCACCACTACATTTTTCTAACACGTGATACAAGGTGACTAATTCTGGCCATGGGACAGTGAACACTTACACACCTAACATGAAATGCAAACAGGCTCACAGAATTCAGTGAGAAACCAAGGAACAGATCAGCACAGACACAGTCTAGGATCAGGGAAAAGCTATCTATTAGCAGATTTCAGACCACTACACAGATGAAGTACTGGATTCACAGCTAGTAACACAGATAAATATTACTCCACACCTTTGATTTAAATTACCTGTTGTGGTTGTTTTTTCATTACATTAACTGGAATTCTGACTTACAAAAACCATTTAAACATAATATTGGTGAATTTCAGACACTAAAAGGCAAATTAAAAAATAAGTACACACTCACCTGGGAAAATATACTTGCAGTTGGAGCAACTCTGTTGTCCACAATACTATATAATATTGCTAACAATCTGTCCAGGGGAAATGGCTTTGGCCCAAGTAGGTGATTGCTGGTCTGCAACAGAAACAACACTTTTTAATTCCCTAGAGTACTACATGATGTTATTCTGATCTTTTTGGCCTCTGGGGAGGCACTATGATTCACAGTAGGCTTTCAGACAGCCTACTTAGACATTATGGAAAACACTGAATACATGCTTATTGAACAAGAAAAAGATATAGACAGAAAGATCTATTTAACATGGCAACTGTTCAAACTGCACAATAAACAGGAACATTTTCAAGCTGTAACAGAGGACCTTATGCCAAATTTCCTGTCAGTAGATTTATACATTTACTTGTCTTGTCTGATGCCCTTGCCCAACCTAAAGAATAAAGAGGAAAGGCTGTATGACTTATGGCATTCAAAGAATCACAGAATGGCTTGTGTTGGTAGGGAGCTTAAAGATTTCTCCCAAAGAAGGAGGACAAAATGGGACAGTTACTCAGAGACAACACAAAGAGTGCTGAGTGTAAGACTCAGAGTGGACATGCCTCCCACAGCTTTAGCTGGCTAAAATAAAGACCTCAGATGGTTGAGCCCAAGGTCAGCTCCATGACTGGTAAGAGCTGCTGTATAATGAGCTACCAGCCCAGCTACAGACAACTGTGTTTTCAGAACACAGAATATTTGCTCAGCTTTGCAGCTACAGAGCTCTTTTGCATCATGCACAGCTCACACCTCAGCTGACACTGATGGCCATTTTAGGCATTATGGATTATTGTATGTAGTAACATTGCATCCACTTGAATTTAAAGAAATACAAAGTTCTAATTGTTCAATGCTGAGCATTTTCAAAAATACCAATTCTACAAAAAATAAAGATGTACAGTTTGTAAGGCAGAACTGGGCAGTATTCCAACTCAGGCAGCATAGAACTACAGAGATTTATGGCCAAAAGTTCTTACAAGGGAAATACTTGTTTTATTTTAAGTTTGCATTTAATTCTCTCTACTTTGACATCCAATTGCTTTTTTTTGAAGTATACATTGATTTATTCTTACTAGCAGAGCAGCCAAGATTACAGAGGATTTTCAAGGGAAAGTTTGTTTCAAAATGCTTCTGGGAAAGAACACCTCAAATGTACCACCAGCACCTCTGTGGCATTAGTCATCAGTAAACACAACCACTCATTTCCTCAGCAAAACCAAAAGTTATTTCCAATACATGTTTTACCTTTTCAAATCCAGGAGGTGTCCCCAAAGCTACCTCTTGGCTAACAAAGCAAGCAGTGTGAAAAATCATGGAAACACATAGCCAAGTCTTTAGCATGGCATCTTCAGTCAGAATGCAGATGTAGTGTGAGTTATGAACTGTACAATCACCTGCCCTTCTGCTTCTACATGTAGAAGCATGTTCTGCCAGTTCTGTAAAGCATATTCTTGCCCATCAGCAAACAAACAGACTAATTAAAATCAGTGCACTCCAAGCAGCTGGGAAACACAGCATGGAATAATCTCTGAAGCTCTGTTTAGTACATACAGTTACTTCAGAAATCTCTTGTTCTTTATTTACACAAAAGACTGTTTGTAACTTTCAAGTTATCTAAAAGAAATGCTTCCCTCTAGGAAAAGCAGAAGAGTTAATTCTAAGAGAATAACTTATTGGAAGAATAACAACGGTTTAGAAATTTCTTCAAACATAGCACATGGTTAGGAATTAGAATTTTACAAATCTTCTGCAAGGAGATAAGGCAGAATGCTATACAGAATAGGATTTATAAAAATGCAAGGGACTCAACATCTCTCAAAAACAGATATCTTGCAGAATCAAAAACATGGTCAAAACATTTTATAGCCTTCAAACCAACTCTGTATGCCCTCTATCACCTCTTCACCAAGGCAATACATTCATTGTTTAAAAAGACCTTTCCCCAGCTGCCTCTATGTGTGTTCATGCTTTTTACCTGCAGTGGCAGTTTCATGTTCCCTCTGTTTACTGGATCTAAGCCTTTCACCATCCCACAACTGCAAGCTGCGTATTCACATTCCAAAATTTCATGAGCAAGAATGAGAACCCCAAGAGTTCTTTAAAGAGCAAAAGCTTAACCCAAACTCAATTATCTGCACAAAAAGAAGAAACTCTTTAACCACAACTGACTGAATTTTCAACTTTTATAGCATGTGCTTGAAGACTGAATGATACCTCTTCCTTTTTTTGGTAATGCAGAAAGCATTTCCAAACTTCTCTGGTGGCTCTATGAATGAAGCATGTTCAACTGTAAGCCACAAATTCTGATACAAAACAAATCCTAGACTGAAGCTGAAGCAGATATACAAGACAGACTCATTTCCAATAAAAAACACACCAACATATTTGATCTTCTGACAGACCAACACAAAAAAAAAGTTTCACCTGCAAAAACAGATTCACCAGGAAGATCTCTCACTTTCAGTAAATTGGAAAAGCATGGTTCCAGGCCAACCATGCAAAGAAACCAAACAAATTCTGCTTTTATCAGCAACAGGGCAATTAATAGAATGGTAAGTCAGATTCTTCCCCTCATTCACAAGATTGATTTCATCTAATTAAAAAACCCCCACAGCCTCTGGACTGACACAGTTAAGAATCACAAAATAGATTTTTAGTCTTGCTATATCTAAACTTTTAAGGAAGGATTTATTTCATCTAATGTCAGCTTCCTGCCAAGCAGCTAAAGACAGCCAAACCAGTTTCCTCAGTTCCAAATACAGCCAGTAGAAATCTAATCAATAGAATTTGTGGTGCAATTCATCTGCCTGAACATAGAACCTGCTTTAGTATGAGCCACATCACACCCTACATTCCAATGACTGCATCGACTGACTCTGCAAAGGGCTATAAACTGGTTTAGATGCAGGCAGCCACTAGAGTTAGGTGAATCTGATCTGTAAATCAGTCTTTAGACAAGCTTCTCTGGGCAAAGGTATATTGACATACACTGTCACACAACTGAAGCAAATAAGTGTATGTATAACATTACATCTGTAATTTTTTATCCCTATATTTCAATTTCCATCATTCTATCTTTCTATAAAATCTTTCTATAAAAATTCTTTAAAGAATATAAAACTACTTTTGAGAGAAATGCTGATACTTGGTGACTCCACTTATGATGTCCTTTAAATAGCTTTATTTAACACACTTTGTTGTACACAAAAATATGGCTTTAGGAGACAATTTTATGTTACAGTTTCAATAAAATAAAAACATCTGTATCCCACAGAAATTTGTAGCATACAAAACAAGTGCACTAAAATTTGTTATTTCTGCAGTTCTGCTGTTTCTACAGTAATCAATGACAAAATGAAATAGAAACCCAACTGGAAGAAAATACTTGCTGCCAAGCTCAGCTTAGAAGGATAAAATACATACCTTCTCATGCTTCTTCATGAAGTTGGTCTTTCTAATTTTCCCATGATGCTGCAAACAACAGACAAGAGCAAAGGTAATTGAAACAGTCAATAAAGAATGTATACACTACAAATGGTAGTTTGTTACTCTAGGTCTACTTCTTTACTCCACTTCCAATATTTGTCTTTGATGTTACTACCAGTCATTCTTACAACAAGCCCTAAAATTACACTTGCCCAGCTTCTTGCTTCACCTTGTTCCAAGTGGTGCAAAGCCAATACACAACATGCTAATATTTTCTGGTGACATGTGTAAGCTGTTTTTTTTAATCTACTCAGGAACTGATGAGGTAGTAAAAATTTATTTGTAATATGACTTCATGCCACCATCCTCCTCATATCTTCAATCATCTAATAAAAAGACAGATGATGACTATCATAATTTTTAAAATGTATCCATGTATAAAATCCACCAGAATTTTCACCTTTTACTGACCCTATTTTAGAATTTGGATGGTACAATAGTTGGCAGAATGACAACCAGGAATTTAATCAATACAATACAAAGGTAGTTCAAGGTTCTTGAGCTAAATGACAAAAGGAAGGAGGAGGGAAGAGTGAAGAGATAGGGGTGGGTGTTGAAGAAACCAATGTAATTTAAAGCTGCACATTTTAAAAATTGTCTTAAAGGAAGGAGTATTGAAAAAAAATAGTCAGGCGCTCTTGAATCTCAACTAAAAATGTGAGGGCAAGACAAGGGCAGTAATAAACAATGTTACAAAAGAATGGGTTAAAAAAGAAACAAAAAAAATCAAGAGAGACATGAAGGATGATGTCGAAGTGATGCAAAATTAGTGAAGAGGTGTAATAGTTTTTAAACATAGTTCAAAAGTGCTATTTCTCAAAATATCACCTGATGAGGTTTTTTTTCTTTCACAGCCCTGAGAATTACACCTTACTAACATACCTTATAAGCGTGCTCAATGAATCAGGGAAAAAAAATAACTCAAGGAATTATTTTTTCATTTAAATGTTTAAAATCTTGTATTTAGTATTTGTAGCCCTCAATAACCAGCCATGTCAAAATTATCTTTGCAAATGTGGCTTTTCTTGACTGACTTCTGAAGAGCTAAACAGTAGACAGGGCTTAGGTTCAGTTCACGTGATTTGTCTGATTAAAAAAATAGCTAATTCAGTTAATACATATTAAACACAATTAGAGACAGAAAGCAATCATTTTATGATGCCTTTGAAAAAATGACTGCAGTGATAACCATGACCTTTCAGGGGGGAAAGTGATCAAGCCTGAGGTTACACAGCATGCTTTGGGTGGATCACAACAAACTGAGTTCATGCATTTTACAGGCTACGCTGGGATCTCCATAGGGTATATACTGTGTCCTATTTCTGTTCAGGTACCAAACCCCATGAAATTCAAAGCTAATTTTCAATTAGCTTTTAATGCTGTTTTTATAAAGACTTCATATATACATATTCCTATTCTTTCTTGTTTTAAACACTTCCAAAACAACTATGTAAATTTCTCTCAATTTACTGCAAAGCTCTTGAATTTTCACATAAGCAATACCAGTGGTGCCAATTATCATTTCCCTGCTCCGTTGGGCTGTTAGCATTCCAGGCTGCCCCAAACTGAGACTTTATTTTGAGCTGTAGTATAGCCTAGCATCTACAGAGCAGTGCAGATGAGCAACTCAAGGACTACCTTTTTGTTTGCACCTCTTCTGCTTCTTTTAGTCCTTAGCTAAATCACTCCAGAAGGTACTTTTCTGTCATCTACTCTGAATCTCATTACAAACCTGATAAAAATCATATTCTATTTCCACTGTCCACATGACTCATAAAAATACTCAGCTTGAAATCCCCTCAAAAGTGTTGGTTTTGTTGGGCTTTGAGGTGTAGCTATTTCTGAAGCTCAGTTTTAGACCTGATGAAGGGCTGATACCACATGACACACAGGAAAAATGGTGACTTCTGTTTCACCAGTTCTTAGAAAAAATACCAGATAACACTAATAGAAACAGCTTTCTGATCCCTGCTTCAAAAACCTTAGGAATTCATGTTTATTGTACAAAAGTTTAACACGGTTCATGTGCAAGAAGGAAAACACACTCAGAGATAATACAAAAGGAGAAAGAAAAAAACTAAGTTGAAAAGGTTGTTCAGTGAACACAAGGAAGATGTGGCACATTTTGGTAACATGCTCTACAGACTTGACTGATGCAGGCTTTCCCGTTTCTGTGTAGAAAGAGCTCTTCAGCAAAAAAATCTCTAACAAAGAAAATGCTCCAGTCAAGTGCAAAGAACAGGGCTTGCCCATAAAGAAAAGCTACACTTACTACAAGTAACCCTCCACTCAGGAAAGGACTAAATAGAAGGGTGAAGCACCTATAGCTTTCAGTAAGATCATACCAGAGTTTAAAAGTACTAGCATTTAATCACTAGAAACAACAGTAGTTTCTCAAAATGTGTTATCTATGATTTTTTTTTTAAGAGGGATTAATATTTTTACAAATTTGTCTTGCCCTCATTTTCTTTGACTGCTTACATACATCCATCATGAATACATTTATACACACATACATGTATCAATACATACTATAGTAGCTGGCAAAACGGCATAGAAAGCCCAACTGCCTGATCACTTTTCTGACATCTGTCTTCCTACCTACATTTTGTCAAGCACAAAATGAGGCAATGAGGCAGACTTGAGGAGCTTGAAGATGCTGGGTAGGAAGAGAGATACAACAACCACCAATGGCACCACAGCACTTGTCTGCAGTATGACCACAGTTTAGCTCACAGGAAAAAAGAAGAAAAAACCCATCAACGTGTACAAGGCAAGAATTTACAGAAAACTATGTTTAGCCCAGGAGTTGGTAGTAACAATTAATACATTCATCCTAGAACATGCATTATCACCATTTCAACACAACACAGATCAGGTAATGCAACCACATCTCCTGCAAAAGCAACTGCTTGTATGTTTCTGTTTCAAAAACTCAGAACTCTGTAAAAAACCTAACAGTGCACTAAGTAATTTTTACCTCATTAAAGGCCAAGGCAGTTGTGGTTTGTACCTTACCCTGGAAATTTAAGTGTGGCTTATAACTAAGGACACTGTGGTCACTCCACTACAATCTTTTCAAAACAAAGCTGTATCAACTCAGAAAAGCAAAGCACAGTGCTCATGCTATAACAGCTTTCTGCATAATTTGACATGAAGAAGAAGTTGGGTTTATTAGACGTTTAAATCACTCAGTGATCATTACCAATCACAGCACGTGAACTACAGAAAAGCTACTCATCAAATCAAACAAAGGGCACACAGAAACAGAGCTCAACACAAACAGTTGAAGAGTTTTAAACCAGGAAATTGAGTATGCAGGAATCCAGTTAACAGCACTAAGAAATTAATTTTGTTACCTTAAGAAAGAATCTCTTATCTGTCCTTACAGGATTGTAGGAGGCAAGGTAAGCAGCTATTAGAAGAAACTTGGAATAATAAGGAAGCTCCACATGGGTATGTGCAGAAAGTCCTATAAAATAAACAAACAGTTCATGAGTTAACTAAAACCCAGCCTGAACATCCACAAACTTCAAATTACATTTCCCTGCATTCATTTTCTTTTCCTTCCCTCCTGTTCTAATGCCATGACTAAATGAGTATGACTTGCTCAGCCCCATTATCACAGACACAAACTCAGGGAAGGGCCAAGGAGCACAGCACAAAGCTAAACAAGGCCAACATTCTGAAACCTTTTCAGACTCTCAGCAACTGTACTTGAAGCATCAGAGATTCATAATCTTCCTGAAAAAAGATATAAATAATTCCAGGCTAGTTTCATTCAAGGGAGTTGTCCTGACAAACAAGGCAGATGAAGGGATATATTTAAATACAATAACAATTTTTTTCAGGATTCAACCTTTAGACTCCTCCAGACTGCCAAACAGCTTGTCCAGGAACAAGGCTGGCATGGTGAAGAAAGCAGCAGTGCTGTATTTCCAATAAATATTTCATCTGTGATCAATGATTTTTAGCCACTGTTCTATTTCCTACAGAACATGTTTTAAAAATTTTAAACTTCATCCAGTTGACTTTGCCTCTTTGTATACATGTATACTTAATTAAGAATTAACACACATACTAAAACCCACAAGAGCTACAGTCTAGTGAATATTTGCTTCCCCTCCTTTTGAGGGGAACTCGAAGTACTTTTACTTTGTATTTTTTACCTTTACAGTCCCCTGCTCTTGTTTTACATGCTTATGCATACAAATAGGATCATCAAACCATCCTTCATCAGCTGGCTAATTATAGAAACCATTAAAGGGTCTCTCCCATGCCCTCTTTGCTCGTAGCTTTTTACTTCAACAGTTTCTTGTTCTGTGAAGCACCTGTACCCTTATGCTTTAATCCACAAATATCAGCAAATAAAGATCAAAGAATTAAACATGTCTAAATAAAAGTTATGATTCAGGGTCCACAGTACAGGGAAAAGCATCCTAGATGACTGCTAGTAATGGTTTTCTCTCATGTAAGCATAAAAGAACAGCAGTTCTAGTTTTATCTACAATTAAGAGATTCTCTTGTACTGCATACTATTTATAAAATGTATTAAATACTCTTGCAGACAGACAATTTAGTTTAATACAAAAACATCTGGTTTTTTCTCCATTCTTCTGGTCAGCCAATACTCCATCACACACTGAACTATTTGATGATTTAAATGTTTATTAGAGTTAAAATTTTATTTATTAGAACTTCTTTTTAAGCATGTTGCTATCAAATGCTGGTTTAGCAACGTAACATTTTTTCCTACTACATATACTTATGAAAATGCATTTAAAATCAAGTCTCCCTTCATGTCAGGTGCAAAATATTTCATGATCACCTGGGAGAGAGTTTAATAAGAACACCTTGAATCAAATTCCTTTGTTCAAAAATGTTGAAAATTCACCAATCATAAACCAAACATAGGAAACAGTCTGATGATTGTATTTATATCAAGGAATTATTTGTCACAATAAATAATATTAAAAAGTGTTCCCAAACCACAAACCGGTCAAAAGACCATGACCAATTGACATCACCAGGAAAATATTTAAGTATTCCTTCTTAAATGAAGGATGACAAATACATTGAGATTTGATTTTCCAGCCTGTCTTAAGTATAAAAGCCCTACTTGTCCAAGGAAAGAACACTTGCAGTTCTGACATTTCTCTTTGCAAGAAATCTGGACCCAGGACAGGTGTTTTGTTTAGGAATCAGCTAATTCAGTGCAATGCACCAGGTATAACATTCTCTTCTCCCCACTTGGACAATTCTGCCAGCTGGCACACAGAGGTTTGACCATCAGAGTCCAGGCCACTCCATACCCATTCTGGCATAAGAAATACTGATGTGAAGACAACTTCCTTTACCTGCATGTGATATTAGGAAAGGTTACTCCCAGTATATATGATAGGCAAAAAATATTTCTTTGTAGAACACCTTCTCAAAAAAACATGATTACCCTGAATTGTAACTGAATACTACCAGGTAGCCTTGTCTGTGTGGTTTCATTCACGTGTTCTCAGATGACAATGACCAAGTTGAACTGAGAAGCACATTTCACATTACAAGGCCCTACAGTTACTGTGTTTGATACCTTTCAATTGCCCAGGCTCTTCACCATCATGCTGCAAGCGCTCCCACTGTGAGCTGAAAGACAGATAAGGCAAATACATGAAGATGTGGTATTTGATAGTCTTTTAGAGAAAGCTACCTGCTTGATATATTCTAATTTTGTGACACTGGCTAGGATACAGTTAGTGAGAGAGTAATTAAAATACAAGGTCTTACTATCTCACATGTAAATTTTAATAATCTGCAGACTATGTATTTGATAAAAAAGCAAAAAATAATGTTAGATTAAAGCATAAAAGATCTAACTGTAAAATACCTATTTCTTCCAATCCAACCATCACGAGTAAGCAAATATCTCCAGCGTTCCAAGTTTCAAGAATAATGCAGAATTGCATAAAAAGTAAATACACTGATAGTTTTGATTCTTTTTAATCTGTTGAATAACTGTTTGTGTGAAGAATAATGTAATTCATAATTTCTTCATAATGTAATTTTGAAGTCAATGGAAGTCATCAAGATGGATTATTCTGTCAGTGAAAAATGCCCCCAAGTAGTTTGGTGTTTTCCTAAAGAGCAAAAAAATTAACTTTAAAACTTCCCTTAAGGAATGACATTGTTAGCAATTTCATATTTTGGATCGTTTTGTATACCACAAGGGGACAAAAAAAAAAAAAAAAAAAAAAAGATAGGTTTGTTGAAGGAACTGTTTTGGCTTGTTTTTGAAGTTCCTCATAAACAGAGTTTATACATAAAACTTACAAAAATAGTGTAATGGGAGCTCAGGTAATACTTAAATTAAAACAAATGACAAAACAACTCATCAAGGAGTTAAGGTTTAAATCCAATGTCTATTTTACTGGCAGAAAAAAAAAGAAGGTCCATTTTCCTTTCAGTTCAGGTAGCACAAAGCTGATAGCAAAGTTCTATTGCTATAAATTACATGGTCAAGAAAAAAAACCAGAGTAAACATAGTTCTGTGGCCAGAAAAACTGATACGGTGATTTTAATTCCTCAAGCATTTACTGGTACACAGAAGTAAATCCTAGAACTGTTAGACAGAAAGCTGGAATTTCTAATAAAAATCAAGTCAAGCTCAAATTTATAATCAAAGAAAACAGTAGAGGGAAATTACTTATTTGGAAACAATTCTCAAGCTATTTTGTATCATAATCTTTTATTACAACCTAATTAGAGTAGGCAATTGCACAATATAAAAAGTCAGGAAGATCCAAGTAGACTGTGTAACGAAGATCAATATTGAATATAAATAAATATTTGAGCCAAACAGAAAAATGCTGCACTGTACAGTGAAGTCTAGCTTGTACAAAGCAAAATCAACTCTCTTTTTGAAGGAATGACCACATCTCTGGAACATTAGCAAAGACTACTACTACACACTGAGGTTGTGACCAGAATACTCTATAGCCTCAATGACATTCAAAGGAAAGAAATCAGTATGTTTTCTCCAAGATAAAGAAACCAAGCACTACGTAGTGTAACATCAGAATCACTCAAAGGTGGAGAGAACATTAAATCTAAGCCAATTACACCACCATCCTTTTTTCTAGCAGTCTGGCAGCTTATAAAATAAACAAGGAATCTAAAACAACACCAAGAAAAATAGCCATTAATAGGACAGCAGATTTTAATGCTGTTAAAAATGGAAATTCCATGCAAGAAAAAAATCTGCCCTTGGATCAGAAAGCACACTCAGCAAACAAACCTAGCTCTATCAAAGCTAAGAAACACGAATACTCAAAATTTGTAATGTCTCAAGAATTTTGAGTCGTGCACACATCCTTGGTACAGTATCTGGCGAGCTAACAAACACAGCAGTGTGTTTTAAACTGTGTCTGTATATTCTGCTGATGGATTCCCATGCTTGGTAGTTTCATACTGTACAGAAAATGGATCTAGTGAAAAGGAGAACAAAACCTGCTGCCACTGCTTTACTTATTGAATCCATTATATGCTACAAATACCATTTTGTTTAAATTTCCTCCTGAGATATGCTATTTCTAACAGCGTATGGCAAGAAAGAAATGCATAGTAAAGAAAAAAGATTACATCTAGCAAAAAAGAAACACTAGCCATGAAACACAGTGAGAGGAAGGTTGTTAAAAACAGCAACCTCAACAAAGCAAACAAGCCTGTGCCCTCCAAATTACCTGGATATTTCCCGGAGATAAACAGTCTGCATTGCCTTCTTCAAATGAGGTTCAATATTTTTCCAGAGTTTGCGGGTGTCGCGTTCATTTGCTGCAGCAAGCCAGAATCAACTCTGTTAAACATTTAACTCACACAACACTAAAGCTCATGCCTGACACCTGAACAGTCATAGACACGACACAGAGTCTAACACCCTGACTGGCATGCTGCTTTAGGATGATGTACCATCACCATCCATTCAGCAAGCACATGCTGCCACACAAGGCTGTTTCTCTATGACTGTTCTGAGATAATCTGTGTCAGTCTAACAGCACCTCTCCTTTTGGTTTCTTTCTTCTCTTAGCCTTGACAAAGAAATAACTTCTCCCACTACTTTGTCAAAGTCCTGATGGTTGAGTGAGGAGAAAGATTTATAGAAGGCAGGAAAATTTTCAGGGTATTTCCATCTTTGTTTCCTAAAACACCACCACCAAATACCATGTACTGCTTCTACTGCAAGCGCTAATGACTGTGCAACTGGAGTCAGCAATGCTGTGACCTGAGATACCACTGTGCCACCACAGCACAAGGATCAGAGCAAAGTCTTCACCAAAACCCACTGAACAGTACCTGCTCTCCCATACACCCACTCAAATTAAAGACACAGCCTTACCTTCCCCTCTGACCACTGGTTCACAGTATTTAGCAAAGTTGAGCGCTGCCTACAGAAAGCAAAAAGTAGAATGTATTAAAATACCATCTGATCCACCAATAACTAGCAGGGTAATTAATTCCTTTGCAAAGCCAACAAATCATTTTTCAGCCAATAATTATGTCCACTTGCTTACAAACATTATACTGTCAAACATGGTGACATTTCTGTACCATAAAATACAAACAGAAGTAATCTATCACAGGTTACATGGCTTTGAGCTCAGCAAGGTCTGTTTGTTGTACTCGGGTGTTGCATTTTTTTAACTAACATAATAATTTATCACTGTAAATGCAATAAAAATGTTTTCTTGAACTTTTCTTACTCCTTCATTTTCAGATAAAACTTTCTGTTTCAGGAGACATTCAGCACACTTAAACACATGCAGAAATTATTTATTTTTTAAAAACTACTAATTTTAAAAATATGCTAACATATTACATATGCAAATCAACTCATTTTGCCTAAAGTAAGATTAAGAGATTTTTGACAACACTGAAACCTAGACTTTCTTCTAAAATGTTTAAATCAATATCACACAGAATTCTGTAAAATACCAATCCTCAGATTTCATTCCCTTTTTTTTCCTACTGCACTTTAATAAATCTCTGTGCTAATATACAAAACTCAAAGTGTAACTTCCATATACAAATCTAATAAAATTCCAGAATGTATTATTAATAATCACATATAACAGCATACACATTTAGAGTCTGTATTAGACACTAAGGAGTTCAGAAGTCTGCATTCAGTTGTGTCTGTCACTGTATTCTATGGAAGAGACTTGTCAACCACATGAAGAGTTTAGGGTTCAATCATGTAAGTGTTTTCATAGTGTTGCACAGGAAATAGTGCATCTAAAGCTAATGAATCCTCATAAGCAGAGCCACTCAAGCACATGTCTGCAAGAACTGTGACCCTGGCTTCTATTTCTGTCTCCAGCAATCTCATTAACATATAAAACCTGTATGGTTAACAGATACGTTCAGCTGAAATTCAGCAGCATGTTCCTGAGGGAAACACAGGCAGAACATTCAGACCATCTCTCAATCACTGATTTGTTCACTGATCACGTCAAACTGGTAAAATTTCCTTGTACACAGTATAGTTAATCAAATAATAATTGGATTAAGATAATGTTTGTGATTGTTACTAAGCTTATGCAAATGTCACCATCAAGTAACTTTATTTTTTTCTGTTAAGTTTGTTTAGTATTACATTATATGGTTAAAACTCCTTTTTCCAAATACTTCCAATTTATTACCAGAAAACTACACAACATTGGAAGCCCTTTACAGCCACCAAAACAACTGCAGCTTTATTACAGGTTTTTAGGGCAACTACATTTTAAGCTAACACATTCTCAGGAAGGCAAATTTACACCAGATATAAGGAAGACTTTTTTACTATGGAGGTGGTGAGACACCGAAACAGGCTGCCAGAGAAGCTGTGGATGCCCCATCCCTGGAAGTGTTGAAGGCCAGGTTGAATGAGGCTTTGAGCAGCCTGGTCTAGTGGAGGGTGTCTCTATCCACGGCAGGGGAGTTGGAACTAGACCTTTGAGGTTCCTTCCAACCCAAAACATTCTACAATCTCTAATTTTTTCTTTGTCCATATTCAACAATAAATCTAGACTTTCATTTGGCAAGACATCCCAAAAGAAAACAGGAACTCTAAAGAAGCTCATCTCACCAGATGCCGAAGTTCTTTCAGGTCCCTACAGACCATGTAGAAGACACCAAGCAAAATATTGATATATGCAGAGTAGAAATCTGCAGAATACTCCGGGGGATGATTTTGAGACAAGATCTTCTGCAGGTGTCCTGTTTAAACAAAAATAAATTTTGCTGTTTCAAGCCAACTTAAAAAAATCAACCACATTTGTGAAAAAACAAACAATAACTGTCACTAAAAAACCCCAACAAAATCCACCAAAACCTGATTTGAAGAACCAGCAAATGTAATGGAATCAAAAACATTACTTTGAGATGTTCTGGCAAGTGGAAAGAGACAAGACCTTTACAGGTTGTATGAATATAAACTTTTACACTCCAGTAGCTATTACATATTCTGAGTTCTGTAAAAGGCACACTGATAAACCTGGAAAAAACTTTTGAATGTTTTTGACAAAATATTATACAATCCTTGAAAAGCAGATTAAAGAATTAGTTTACCTATGCTGTAATCTGGAAAATACATGGTGAATGGCTCAAAGCACCCAATGTTTGGACGGAACAGTTCCCACACTATTTCACTGAGCAGAACAACTGTCACATTTCTGTCAGTCTACACAGGGAAAAGAAAAAACTGAATGAGAGAGTGACAGGCAGATAAACAACAAAAAAACAGTGCATGTTAGAGCATTAGTGAGAAAAATTATTATAGTGGCTTTTCTGTTTCACAAAAATCATTACATTTACAGTTTATTACTATGCTAGTAATTTGCATTAGAGCTTCAGCTGGCCTAATCAAGCAGCTCATACATTTGCAAATCTTCATAATTATATATCTCTCTCCAACCCTTGCCATTTCACTGACAGGTAAGCTTTGTGGGCTGATACACAACAACAAATAGATTCCATCCCAAAATTAAGAGAATGCTTTACTTTAGTAATTAAACACAGATTTTCAGAGCAAACAGAAAAAAGTTAAAAAGCAAAAAGAAATCTCAGTGCCTCTGGAACCAAGATATCTTGTACTTTATTTTAAAGGCAATTTGGTCTTTAAAAACAAACACATACATCCCAAACCAAAAATGTAGTATTACCTGCTCACTCTCCCAGCTGTTTTACTACTTAACAACAATGGGGCTGTTCATAGTAATATATTTCTGTAACCAAGTTTTTATTGACAAATACCTGCTTCAGATTGGATGTTTTGACCAATAAGTAACAAAAAGCTTCATATTAAAAACAACATTGTTTTATTTTGGTCACCCTTCAAAATATTAGCTACTTAATATGAAGCTAAAGCAATCTGTGAAGACATGTCATTCTCCCTCTTTGCAAGGTTTTTGCAATTATACTAAAAATTGTGCCAAACAAAAGATGCTTTTAGATATGGTTCTTCAAGAAAGTGAATGCTGTTGTGAATGACTTGAAAGATGTTTAAATGCTATTCCCTGCCCTGAAATGTAGTGAAAATGTTTTTTTACTTACTTTTGCCACTTCTTGGTGAAGTAGCACCTACCCATATTTTTTACTGTTTCTTCTTTGTTTTAATGGAACATAAATATTTTTTCCCTTTCAACAAGGAAGTATCTTTTTGCATTTCTTTCAGTTGGTTTCCTCTCCCAGATCTCCTAATGTTTCAGCTGACAGAAGTACTAAGATGTGTTCAGTACACTTCCTGACTCATCATCCAGTATGAACAACTTCAGTACTTGGCACCACAATCCTCAGAGAAATCAAGCATCCATGACCTATTCTTCAGCAGCAACCTGCCAGTCCTGTGATATCCTTCACTACTACCAGTGGTGTTTCTGGTCTCCTTTCACTCCAGGAAAGGAAGAGATACAAGGGATTTGCTCCTACAGCATTGCTCTGCAACACTGGCTGCACAACTCTTTTAGAAAGCCTCAGTCCAGAACCCAGAACTTAAGCAACTGGAATATCAGCATTCAAGCCAACAGACTTGTTTGGAGGTGAATTTTGAATCTGGGTGTGCTCCTCTGGCATATATAAGTCTTATTCTATGGGGTTTTGATCCCTGATTAGCAATTATAGACCCATGTTTGCCTCTCTTCTATGTAGAACAGGTTGTTTCTGCCTCAGGAGCAGCCTAGTCCAGAGCATGGGCAGAACAAACAAAAGAGACAGAAAATGCACCAGCTGTCAGGATTAAGAACACAGCTGTGAATCAGTCTTCATTCAGTAGAGAACTCAATGTGACCAGAAGATTAAGAGCACCACACAAAAGCTTTGAGAAACAAGTATAATTTCAGCTATTTACATGTTCAGACATTTCAAAGTACCAGCAACTTCTGGTTTTGTCTTCAGTTTCTTTTCAGAGAATGTACCATTTTTGCTTATTTTAAGGCAAAAGCTTTGATGCTTCAGAAGTGAGAAAGGAAAGCACACTGTGGTTTACTCCAATCAGAAACTTACTGCAGCACAGTTCCAGGAGAAGTGTGAGAGAACTCTCTAGCAAGTCAAAGCACATTCACAGCTGCTGAGCTGTGCAGCTCCAGCCAAATTAAACAGCTGGTAGTCTCCTGAAAATCTCATTCTTAAAAGGACAAATAATCTAGAAAAGACAGCTCTATAAGACACAAGACTCCAAATAATCTACAATACATCAGATATTGTAAATAATATTTACCCCCGTTACCCACAACCAAAAAAAATAATAAAAAAGGGTCAAATAAAAATCTCACGGTGTTTAAATTCTAGTTTGGTTTCTAGTTTTGACCACTGTTTTGGGGGGCAGTGAGGCTTAATTTTGTTACTTCTCTCATCTAAATAATCACTTATCTTGATCTGTGAGCCTGGATGCACAGGTACCACATGATCTGTTACTTTCAACAGGCAGGACAGGAATGATAATTTCTTTCCAGACACTTACCAACTCTTGAAGCCTAAGAAATGCTGGTAGGATGTTTGCTTCCATTTCCCTCAGCTGTTCTGCTCTATCCAGAACCTTTTAACAAAGCAATGATATTATATAGACAAAGTCAACTCCCACTCCCACATCGACTTAAAATTAATTCTTAGCTGCTGGAAACTGAATTGGAGAGATTATTGCTTCAAATGTGCTTCCAGAAGCCCAAGCAGCTCTGCATCTAAAAAAGCATACAATCCCTAGACAAGCAACATTCTCATGCCCTGTGGCAGGAAGGATTATTACTGAAGTCCAGTCATGAATATCAAAACAAAGTCATGATATCCTTAACAACCATTGAAACCTCCATTTTTTCCCCAAATTCTTCTTATCTTTCAAATTTACATGTAGTACAGTAGCACTGTAACTACATGCTTACTCTAGGAGAGTTATTTTTTCCTACTATGGAAGTATTTTTCAAAAACAAATAAGAGCTGGTATTTTTAAAAAATCTGCTATCATCTAGAATTCACTGAACTGAATTTTGAGAGAAATTTTTCTTGCCATAGTTTGCAGTCTAGGAATTTACAGGATTTATTGTATGCAAACCTCACATAGCAGTAACAGACATATAGCATATGTACAGCTTAAACAAGAAACATCTTAAGCAAGTAACATTTTAGAGTCTGAAGAATTAAAACAGAAGCATGAAGACACACATGGTTATCCTTTGGTAAAAAATGTGTACTCCCAGCACACTTAAAATCTTGACAAGAATGAAAGAAGATAATAGAAACTCATTACTTCTGTGGCTTATTTGCTACTTGCAATATAAACCTAAATTCTAAAGTTCATTACATCTTTTGAATTATTGTTGTTGAGATAAAAAATAGAGGTCCCTAGAAAATTATATTTTTTATCCTACTACATATCATCTCTCCACCAAAATCTTACAACACCTATCATTCCCGTTGCCCACAATAAGGAAAAGATTTTTATGTGTACAACCAAACATTTTCTGAAAATATTATCTCAGAATCCCACCATTCAAACCTGAAAAAATATCTCTGCATCACTATCTCACTTCTTGGGAATTTATTTAAAACTACAACATATGATTTTTTATTGGCATCTGCATTTGGTTCATGTAATAAGTGACTACAGGAATGAAGACTACTTTACAGTACAGACCAAAGAGAGGCCATGCATTTTCACTAATAAAATACTGCTTATTGGACCCAGTGGCATGTAGCTACCAAACACAAAGCTTTAAGGTCTTGACCTAAGCAGATCATACTTTTCAGTCAAATGGGAAACTGTAGTTTCTGCTTACAGCAGAAAAAATAGACTGCGACCCTGTTTTGTGGAAAATGTCAAGTGATTCACAGAAACAGCCTTCCTCTAGGTCTAAAAATCTCCACCTTATTCTTTGGTGTCCATATAGACTTGTCACTCTACAACTTTTTAAAAAAGCCTATACTTTCTAAAATTGACTGCGCACTTACATTAAAAAAAGTAGCTTAATATTTCTGTAAAGTGCTAAATATTGTAATTGTATGAATGACTACAAATTATATCTACTCCAATTTTTCAGGTAGTTAAAATTAATAAATTCATTTTTCCTAAGCAATCACAAGCATTCAGCACCCATGCTTGGGTTAAGAGAAACATTTAGAATTCTTTGCTTGAAAGTAAACATTTATCTGAATTTACTCAGAGTTAATTGAGCTGAAATATTACATTATTTACCACTGAAATTAAATAGAATAAGTTAGCATTGCCAGTTTATGTTACCAGCATACTGGTCTTCCATCAGTCTCAATTTAAAGCACTCCACAATAAATCCAGACGACATAGGTTAATAAACATGAATCGATTTCTCCCATTCCTGTCTGTTCCCATGCAGAATGTAACTGAAATACTAATTTAATACTTAATTCTTCTGAGGCAACAACTATTTTTATTATACAATTGAATCTTTGTAGTTATTTAATTCTTTATTTTCTACAACCATTGTTCAAGAACTTTCTAATTTTCTGAGTGATGCCAATTTTCATAGAATACATGAAGAATTCTTTACTGATGTAGAATAGCTTTTAATCCAAATACTATTCTGAAAGTAAGATTTTACTGTAAGAAGTATTATGTGAAATACACTGAAGGTTATTAGAGAGATAAATTTTGTGCTTATGGAATTGCTGAAGAATGTCAATACCATTTTTGTAACAGTAACCTAAACTACTTGTCTATTTGTATCTTTTTATCTGTTTTAAGTGCTGGTACTTTATTTTCTTCTATATTCCACTTCTAAGAAGTACATGAAATTTATTAACCTTGTGACCTATAGGAAACTATGAGATAGTACTGTTTCCACTAAACACATTATGAAGTTATTTAACTCAGTAGCAAAGTATTTTTAACTGGGAATAAAACATATTTAACTATAGCCTGTGAAACAGAATGAAGAATGTTCAGTATAATTATGAACTTCTTGTTTGACTGCAAAAAACCCCTGAAGCAGTATGGGCACGTTGAGAGCCTAATGAGCCTGGGTAATCACTCTGCCTGTTTCTCACACCAATCAATCTTAACCACGTTCTTGTTTTCTTAACTAATCAATTTCACTCTTAAAAAAAACATTAATTCCTACTGCTGGCCTAAAATTTTGGTCTGAATATTCTACAGGTCTACGCTGTATGTATATACATATTTACACACCAGTAATACTACAGCTTTCATATTGTCCTTTCATCAGACCTCTTGTATGACTGAAATTGGCTTCCATGTTCATCTCTCAGCACAATAAATGCTGTTATAGTCTGCAAATTTTGACTCTTTTATGTAGCTAAGGTTATCACAGTAAAAAAACCCAAAGACCTAAACCAAATCCTAGTGTTCCAGTATTACACTGATTCAATCATTCCTGCAACCTAAATTCTGATCATTTTTCCTGCAATCTGCAGGAATTTCACCATATCATAAACTTGAGCATATCATATATTTTTTCATTGCAGTCTTTTTTTTTCCATCTTAATTTTAAAACTACAGGTCCTGTCTCTAACGGCCACAAGCGTAGCTGAAGATGTAAGATCTCAAAAGCACTTTTACAGAGAAAGCTATGCATTTCAGTTGCTTAATATTATCTTTAAGCTCTGTTCTAGCCAACCAAGCCTTGTCATTTGCATTCTCCATATTCCCTTCTGCCCTATTCCCCACCTCTGCTTTCTCATTAGTGATGCTATTTTCACAAAGAAACTGATAATAAGCATGACATACTAATAATAAAACAAATAAAGGCTCCCTATATTTAAAGGCTTTGTAACACTATTACATCCCCAATTTAAATGTGTGGTAGAATTTATGTTCATTATTAGTTATGCTATACCTTTTTTGTGTAGAAAAAATTCTAAAACCAGCAAAAATAGAGAACCTCACCTAAAGCCTGTAAGCCAACAGAAAGAATCTGTCAACGGGTTCTGAATGAGGTCTACGGAGAAATTTTTGTGCAAACTGCTCTATGAGGCCCACATTTCACACACAAATTATCAACAGCCATAATTCACACCCTCTTAGCAGGAATGAGAGTGGACATTAAAATGAAATTACTTACAATGTATAATGTTTGATCCTGAAGCTCCCGACTGGCCAAAGCTTGTTTAAACAGACGGACAAAGTCATTCAAAGTATCACAACGCACAGGAGAGCTCTGCTCCGTGCCAGAACAGCTTTGCAACTGGGTGAGAATTTCTTCTAGAAGAAGTCGTGATGTGAAGTATTCCACACAGTTCACAAACACATGAGGAAGCTGAAGAGAACAAGAAAAATTATACAACTGCATTTGGCTTTTTCAGTGTAAATACTCTGAAAGAGTTTTCTCTTCCATATGACAGAACGAAAGAAACTATACCCTGCCAACAGAATACAGAGCAAGAACCAAAAGCACTTGTTAAAAAAAGGCTCAGTTATGTAACTAGTCAAAATATTATGTATCACAAACTGAAGAGAGAGCTGATGAATCTTCAAATGGAAGTATACCTTCTAGTTATGTTTAAAAACTGAAGCACAATGTATCTTTTAACTATGTGGAAAACTTGTGAGCAATATACAAAAAGAAAACCACACAGCATTTAGCTCAAAGAAATTTAGACAACTCTAAGACATTACAGTATCATAAAATGGTTTATTACGAATTACAGTGTCTAGAAAATACAGATATCTCAAACTTACATTACAGAGAAAGTAACCTCCCCAGCACACTTCCCAGAATTACTGTGAAGGTTTTTGGCACTCAATGCACACAAATGATCAAGTGTAAGCTTCTATATCAGTCCTGTGATCAGCATTTTCAGAAAACCAGATCTTTCCAGAGCAAAGAGTAAAAAACTAGAGTATGAGATACATTGTAAGTATTAATTTAGTAATACTGAAAATCTACAGTCATTTGTCTTTAAATAGAAGGCACTATAACCTATAAAATAGCACCAGTAGTCAAACCTACCTAAGGCAAAAAAAGATAATTTTCTAGCCACCCTATTTTTACGACAGCTTATCTGCACAACTCCACAATCTCTGGTAAGGCAGATACTCTTTTTCACACTGAACATTAAAACCTCTGTAAAACATTAGTCACTGGGATGCAGGAATGTGGTTGTCTATAGCAAAAAAAAGAAAAAATCAACTACTTCATTCCAGTCTTCCTACTTAAAATACAATATGATTCAGCAGATGTGGGGAAGTGTGGGTACATGCTGGCAATCCACTCACACAGCATGTAATAAAAAGCTTTTCTATGATTTTGAACACCATTAAAAGGAAAGGGCTACATGACCAAAAAGCAGCTATTCCAAGTGCTGCACCTCCATAGCAGAAGGAAAGCTGGGTGCCTCAGAAGTGATTCACATCACCACAGTACAGAGGAGACAGCCACACGGCACAAGGAGGTTCTGCAGAGGAGCTGCTGCTCAAAGCAGCTGCTGCCCAGGGCCTGGCCTCACCTTCGCGCACGGTGCGAGCGGCCGGCACAGCGCTGTGAGCAAGGCACCCAAGGCCACTTCATGGGACAGCATCACAAACCCCTGCCTTCTTAATTCTTAATGAAGAATTCTTAATGCAGAATTTTTAATGAAGGGGGTTTCTGCATAAAACCTGCAGATCCTGCAGTCCTGCAGGTAAGTGCTAAGCTTACTCTGGACAAGCTGGAAGTATCAGGGCTATAGAAACACAAGTGGAAACGTAAGGTTTAGGCACAAATGGGCATCTGTCATTGGATTCAAAACCCTGAATTTCATGGCTGACAAAAACAGAGATATTAACAGATCTAGAAGAAAATTTCTGTAATGACACCCTTCAACTTAAGAGGACTTTAAAACATGTTTTGGAAAAAATTAAAACAAGGTGTCAATGGAACTACTGCAGGCTAAGTCATAGAGACAAGGTAAACAATACTTGCATCTTTTTTATCTTTTTAAAACTTTCTTTAAAAAGTTATTATCATTTATATAATATATTTCAGAATGCAAAATTTCATTTTATCTTAAGTGCCCTAGTGAGCGGAGTGATGCACTCATAACACAGTAAGTGGAGGAGAAGAATCAGGAAGGCAGAAATGGTTGAGGAAACAAACCATTTTGAAAAAGTAGAGGCTATTTTGAGGAACCATGGTTATAAATTGTAAATTCAATACCCTTTGTGACCATTCTTACCTGTAAGGTAGTTAGAAGAGTTTGCATCACATAAGTCTTTCCACTAGATGTATGTCCATAGATAAAGATGGATGGAAAACTAAACTGCTGACGCTGAGGGGGAAAAAAAAGATGTTGCTGTTTCAATTCTTCTTCTTTTCATTCAACAGATAAAAGACTTAACAATGAACTTTCCCCCTGAAAGAAAAGTTATCTCCTAAACTAGGCATTAAATACAAAATACACCAATTATTATGGAATCAACAAGATCAAGTTGTCTGTTCCATCTTTGCTGAAATGCCGGGAGGGTAAGTTGCAAGAATCAAGAATCACAGAACTGTCAGTGAAACTGCTATAACAAACAACAAAAACAAACACACACAGAAAAACAGTGTGCTCTTAACTCAAATTAGTTAACTAACTGAAACAAAATCTTGGCAAGCACAAATTGCAAGCCATACACTCCTCTAGCTTCTGCAAACACGACAAATTGCTTTTCATTAGCACCAAACAGAAAAGAATTAAATAGTGTGAAGGAGGAGATGGTAAAGCTTGCTTTTCTTTCACAAAGTAATATTTGATGTATCTATTTATTTAATGGTCCTGATGCTGTTTATTTCATGTAATTTTTTTAAGATGCAGGAAAAACAACTGAATTATTCTTTTTTTTTTCCATTCTGAACAGGTTTTCACATGGGTGAAAATGAAAACACAGGTTTGTGTTTTCATTTCTAAGAATTATGTATATTGACCTAAAAATGAATACAGAAATAAAATTGAACACTTTTTATGAAAAACAACAGTCAATTTATCCAAGATTAATCACTCTTGTGCAAGACATGCAGGTTTGAGTAGCTGTACATTGATCAAGAATTGAAGTATCTATTTTTAAGAAGAGTTGTTGCCACTATGCTTGTAACATATACATAAAACTTGATTACTGTAATTTGATGTTGTTACTATTAGTATCCATAATAAAAGACAGAAAACAGATACTAATTTCCAGTTTGCTACTGAATGTAAGCAGACATTCTGCAAGCAAACTGCTTTACAAGTTTGCAGATAAAAATCCCCATTACTTTTTACCACAGCTTTGTGAAACAGTAACAGAAACAATTAACAAGCCAGTGGTTTCTCCTTCTTAAACCCGCCTCAAAATTACAAAGAATCAGAACAATTTAATGTACTTAGAATTCAGGCACTCAGATATTGGATTAACAGGTCAAAACCAAACAGACTTTCTACACTGAAAAAAAATTACCCCAGAACTTTAGGTCCAGAAGGAAGAGATTACTCCCTGGTACTAACTGGCAAAGACAGAATAGAGTTGCAGTAAAATCAGGCTTCAGAGAGACAAATTTGTTTAGGTCCTTCCAGCTGCAAGACATCTTTCAACCTTCCAACATACTAGAACCTACTGCCAAACACTAATGTTAACAATGGTAACAAAAAAATTAAACTTCAACAAAGAGGC
Organism: Phylloscopus whistleri; assembly: GCA_017589585.1. NCBI lineage: Eukaryota > Metazoa > Chordata > Aves > Passeriformes > Phylloscopidae > Phylloscopus > Phylloscopus whistleri. The sequence goes on along the minus strand of JADMLD010000680.1, from coordinate 1,737,050 downwards.
AACCACAGCATGTTCACAGTGACACCCCAAACAGACCCTTAAATTTCCATTCTCCCCGGAGGCAGCGGAATGCCTTTGTTCTATTCAAACACAGAACACAAAGAGCACTACCTCGCCAAATATCGACAGCAACATGGACACCTGGGACTCTCGACAGGGCACCAAACTTTCCAACTGAAGCAGGTCAGCTGCTGGGTAGGCTGGATGTTCAAGATTTGGCATTTTGGTGTTCCTGTAGTCAGTCACCTAAACATGCACCCCCCTTTTGAGGTGCAGAGACAGCAAATAAAGTGATCTGGAAAATAAAAAGTTTTCATTATCATTTGCTTCCAGACACAAAAGGAACAGCAATTGACATAAAACCCAAACAGACATTCCAGCTCCAGATAAGATGATATGATAGACTTACAACTATAATAGACTTTAAAGACTTTGGCAAAACTGGACTGAACGATGTAAGGCATTTTACAGACATTTCCACACCGGACAAAATCCAAAAACGCAAATCAAAATGGAAAGGTATATAGGATATGAGCAAATCAATACAAGAAGAATTATCCCAGTTTAGTTAACTGAGGAATCACACATTTAATTATTTTTATATACATTTAAAAGTAGCAAGAAAATAAAAATGAGTAAAGATTAGTCACAGATCATCACCTCCCTGAACAGTCAATAAAGAAGGATTTACAAACAACAGGAAAGAGGCAGGACATAGGGAAAGATAAAGATGACTAATAGATCTCTAGCTGCTAACAGGAACCTTAGCCCCATCTTGAAAGGAGCAGAGGCATATGAAGACAATTCAGTTGATGGTAAAGACTGGAAATACTCCTTAAAAATAGTAGGAGTCCACATCAGTTACATAAGACTGTAATATTAACGATAATCTACCTTTTAGACAAGGACTAGAGAAGGAAAAACAAAGGTCTTGATTGCTGTAACACTGAGATGGCTGAATTTTAGTGACAGCATATAGAAAAACAACTCAGTCAAAAATAGTCTTTGTCTGCACTTCTAAAACTACTGGAATGATGGTACTTTTACCCATTGTGATACAGACAAAATGCAGAGAGACAACTGAAATAACCTCAACAACTGGATTCTGACTTTGTCAAACACAACACGACAATCAAAAAGAAAATTTGTAATTTTCATTAAGGTAATGAAGATATCTCATAACTGACAGGATTATCTGTATGTTATCAAGACAAAGATAAAAACAAAGCATTCACAATTATTTTAAAGAGTATTTATAGACAAATACATTATGCTGGTTGCAAGTACAACAGCACAGGAAAAAAGATTAGGTTAGCAGCAGGAAATCAGAAATAGCAAGGTAAAGGGAAACAAACTGTTGTGAAGGAAAAATGCAGTAGTGGATTGCACTAACAAGAGAGCTACTGGATACAGGGAGGTTTGTACACATAAATATATTCATGGAAATACCTTAAAATACAGTTCTTTTTGGGACCAATCTCTGGTAAGTATTTCCATACATAGATTTGAGAAAATACTTTTTATTTTATTTTTACTGCCTTCAGTGTTTTCTGAGGTGAAAGCTGGGATTGTAGAATCATCAACAGAAAAGTAAGTGGAATTAATGAGGAAAAAAATGGATACCCCCTGTGATCTAAGTAATTCAGTACTTGTATTACACCTACTTGAAAGTAATCACATCACACATAATAAGGACTATAGTTAGATATCAAGAAACTAAGTCTGAAGTAACTTGAGAAATAGGTTTATTTGTAAGTCAATCACATATCAGAGTATGGGAAATCAAAGTAATGCTATCAGGGGCAAAAAAAAACCCCCACATGTATCAAACAAACTATTTCCTATACAGAGAATCATACAAATAGCCTTGGCCCTTTTTACCAGCTTTGAACCGGTCTGAGCATCTCTGGACCGTATCTACTCAAATATCTATTCAAAATGGAATGAAGACACAACAACCCAAACAGCTTGATTAAGGCTGTTCTCAAAAAAAATAACTAAGTATATCAAGGATGAAAAGAAAAAAATTATTACAGGAGCCTCTAAAACCAAGGACAAACAAGTGGGGGAAAAGTTCTAAAAACGGCTGAAAAATTGTGTAAATATAAGGGAAAAAAAAAAAAAAAAAAAAAAAAAAAAAGACAGCCCTTTTGCTCCATTGGCTTCATGAAAACAAGGCTTGAATGTGTCCTAAAAGCATCTAAAGCCATAAACTACTTCAGCTTTTCAAGGCCACTCCCAGCCAAACTTCCCTCCCGAGAAGCACAAATCGCTTGCTGATCACACCGTATCTGCCATCCCAGCAACGTGTTCACAAAACCATTCATTTAGATTAAACGGCAATGATAACACAAAGATAAGTATCAGCCAAAGCTTGAATTCAGTATGTCCCAGCCCAGGAAAGGTTGTACGTGACTCCAGCCAGACCAGGAAGATGCAAAAAGCACTTCTCAGCTGAGACCGAGTAAGGCTATTAAGAGCACAAGTTAAACTTCATGGCGGGACTTCATTATTTACTAGGACTTCTCTGAACTCACTGGTCCTAAAATACGTACACTTGGCAGTCTTTCCACACTCTAGCATAAAAGATAACATACCAAAATGACTGATTTAAGAGACTAGCACGGTTCTGCGTCCCCTCAGGCCCTATAAGCCCCCTGGCCGGCAGGGGCGTGCCTTGGCTAAGGGGGAATGACGACCCCCGGCCTGCATCGAGCGCTGCTTAAGGACTCTTTCCGCCACGCGTGTGTGAGGCTGAGGGTGCTCCCGGCCCAGAGGGCAGCTCAGGTTTCGCTCCCGCACCGGGAAAGCAGAGCAGAAGCAGGTATGCCCCATCTGCTCCGCACCGAGCTCCTTCCCGCCCGCCCCGGCTCCTCTCACCGCCTCACTCGCTCCAGCCGCCGCCGCCGCCGCGCGCGCGCCGCCGCCCCGCCTCCCGGCCCGCGCGCAGGCGCCGTGGCCACGGCGGGTCCGCCTGGGGCGGGGCGGCCGTGAGGGGAATCCGGCGCTTACCCAGGGGTGTCCCAGAGGATATGGTGTGTTATCCCCGGGGAGAGCTGCTGGGGCACTCTGCCGCTTATCCAGCCGGGTATCCCCCAGGATATCCTGTGTTATCCTCGGGGAGAGCTCCCGGGGCGTTCTGTCGCGTACCCAGGCGTGGTGTCCCACAGGATATCCTGTGTTATCCCTCGGGGAGAGCCGCCGCGGGTCTCTGCCGCTTACCCAGCCGGGGTGTCCCACTGGATATCCCGTGTTATCCCCGGGGAGAGCTGCATGGGCGTTCTGTCCCTTACCCAGCTGGGTATCCCAGAGGATATTCTGTGTTATCCCCCAGGAAGAGCCGCTGGGCGCTCTGCCGCTTACCCAGCCGGGGTGTCCCACAGGATATTCTGTGTTATCCCCGGGGAGAGCTGCCGGGGCGTTCTGTCGCTTACCCAGCCGAGGTATCCCACAGGATATCCTATGTTATCCCACAGGATATTCCGTGTTATCCCCCAGGGAGAGCCGCCGCGGCGCTCTGTTCGCTGCGAGAGCCCCAGGGCTGAGGCATTTCTCCCACAAGGACAGGCGTGAGGGTGTTGCAAAGTGCGAAACGTAAACTTTCCTTAAAAAGGGATGTTCTTTGGTCTTTATATACTTTGAAATCCAATCAACAAGAAGGGAGAATTGATCCGTGAAACAAAGAAAGGCTAGCAAGCTCTAAGTGGTGACCAGGTGTTAGAAAGACGAGTTACTTGGTAGAATTGCCGTGTTGAGGTCTAGGGCTGGAAAAGTTTCAATGATCTCAGACCTCGAGGGAGTTTAACAAGGTTTAGGAAGAAGGATGTACTATTGGTAGTGCACACAAAGGATGCAGAATTTCCGAGCCTCAAGGACAGTTGGCAGAACACCCGAAATAAGCAAAAACTTAAAAAGCCAACCGTGCCAAATCAGCTCCGACTGGGTAAAAGGTAATTCCTGCAGGGGCAGATGGTGACCATGGACTTAGGAAACCCCCAGACCCAAAAGAAGAGAGAGTTTGAGAGTTTGATGCTAAGTTCTCTACTTAGCATGAGAAGCGCGAGAATCATTAGCTAATGAATACTAATTAAAAAGAGAACTGTGTAACTCATAGGAAATGAACACTAACTCTATTGTTTGCTAAAATGTACAAATAGTAAAAAGTTTTGATAGTTGGGGTGTTTGATTTCTGGAATATCACCAAGTGCCCAGGCTTGTGCAACTCAGGAAAAAATAATCAGTGTCTCTCTTGAGTGTGTAATTACTGGCTTGTTGCACGCCGGGTAACAAATCTGATTTTTGTGGACAAGTGAAGCCTAGCTTACACATATAAAGTGCACATAACTTACATATATTCATACCCAAAACTGCTTAAAGCCAGGTCTGTGGAGCCTCTGCTCCAGCCAAGCTCTGAAAATACATAACCATAGGTTCAAATTACAGCTGAAGTTATATTATGCATAAGCAGTGCACACTGTGTTAGAGGGATAAATGTGACAACTGCATGCTGGGTTTTGAAAGCTAAAGTGATAAACTCCTTCTGTACCCAGAGTTGGGTGAAATGTTAGATAAGTAAATAAGACTTATGTGAATCAAGCATGGCTTATTTTTAGAAGTCAGGTTTTTTTGTAAATATGCATGTACATGCACAATCATCCTAGCTTGGCTTGAACAGTATTTCAGATCTTTAGATATATACTGTAAATTTATAGACCAAAACCAACCTAAATGGAATTAGATAAAGAGAAGCAAAAAAAAGGAAAAAAACCCACAAACAAAAACCCCCTGATTTATGGTTATCTATACAAATTTGTGTACAGTCTTGTTTGGGTGGTTTTTGGTTTTTTGTTTTTGTTGGGGGGGGGTTCTGTTTTGTTTGTTTGTTGGTTTGTTTTGGTTTGGTTTTTTTTTTAATGGCCTGCTATTTATCACAGTTTTAACAAAGCATAATAATACAGTGAAATTATTGTTACTTCTACTGAATTTGCATATATGTGTACAAAAGTTGTAATATTACTAGTTCAGTCCACGACTTGTGAAAAAATCTTTATTTGGAACAATAGATATGTTTTAAAGTGTCATATATGGAAGCATATGCTTCCCAACAGAGTGAAATACTTTATTTCTAGCTTTCAAAACCATGGAATCTGTTGGGGCAGATTGCTCTGCATACAGATAGACCATGTTTCAGAAAAAAAGTCTCTAATAACTGAAATATGTCCACATTTGTGTAGCATATGTGGGAGATGAAATTAAATACTTTGGAAGCAGTTCTTAGTGAAGTTTAGAACGTTCATCTTCAATGGATGACTACTGAGCAAATATGAAAATTGGGTTGGAGTTGAGCAAGAATCCTAAAAAGAAGAGGTCAGTTTTTAAACATGAAGTTTTCAATTCAGTGGTTATGTTGGAGAATCAATGGTTCAGGCTGGAGTGCCTCCCAAGGTCACTTCGACACAGAATAAATCCATATTACCTCACAGAGGAGAGTCTCACTCTCCTTGCTGTATCCCCACTTCCACTCATTTTCTGGTCCTAGGATTTGTGTGGTTTATAAAGAGAGCTTGTTGAGGGAACCAGTCCAGCTGAAATCAAACCAAAAGATACTTCAGTGATTGCAGCCTCCCTGCCAAAAGCCTGGTTATTAACTGGGTGGGACCCCCACTCCTGTCTCCTTTAGCTCCTAGTCTGCAGTTGAAACAAAATACCCAGTAACAATTCTGTTTATTAATTCAAAGTGCCACCGTTATTACCGTGAGGTAAAACTCAAAAAAAAAAAAAATTTCTGTATAGCTTTAATAATTTAAAATCATTGAGAATATTGTTATTGATTGAAATGGTGGGACTATAATGCTATGGTTTTGCAGGACTTGCCTGAAATAACTACCACAGAATCCTGGACTCTTAAATCTGCAAATGAAAAACTATCACAGAAGACCACTGAACAGTTCTACCAATTACTTGGATGTGTCAGTGTCCATATATTCCTACAGAAAGTCTCTACTTCCCAGTAAAACTGCTTAAATTTAGTAAGTGTGACTTTTATTTTCATTCAAGAGGCCAAAACTGTTTAGTAGCAGTTGCTAGAGATAGAATTCATGCCCAAGTATAGCTGGTTATGTGTAGCATAATGAATTTCAGTTTAGATCTTTCATCAAACACAGTTTTTACTGATGTCACTCAATACGCATTTCTGAAGTGCTTTAAATTATTTCTTAATTTATACTAAGCTGTCACATGTCTTTTTGTCTTATTCTGACTATGAGTTGCTTAGATACCAAATATATTCAAAATGAGAAAGTAAACAGTAAACTGAGGCTTGAAACTTATATGTAACAGAGCAGGAGATAGACCTTTCTCACTGTGTTTGTGGTCTGATATTTTATATTAACACTTTTTCTTTGTGAAACTTATTTTCAGTACAGATAGTGATTAATTTTCATTCAAGTTTTTGCATCCATAGTTCCAATTCAGCAGCAAACTTTAAACATAGAATATTTACTCATTTGGTTCAAATCACTGGGATTCCTCATTTCTTAATCTACTGTATTTAGATGAATTGCAGGATTATGTTCTTTATATATGTCTTCCTATATATCTAAATAGATCCATGTATAGTACCCATACATATTTATCTAGGTTCTGTATGTATGTAGAGCTATACAGAGGCAATTGTGTATATAGAATATGTGCAGTATTTTTTTTTATTTCTCCCTTTCTTTCCAAGATACATTTTACCAGAGATGCCATTGTGTAGGGTGCTATTGAGACTGCATCCAGATTATTTTTTAGCAGTCTCTTCCTATTCCAAAAAGTCAATTGCAGCTGACAAAGGTGCAGAAAAGCACTTTGACAAAGAGCAGGAAGAAATTATTGCTTTGGAAAGATGTTCACTTGAAAGCACCGTTGAGGTGGTTTAAGAAATGACTTCTACCACGTTTCCTGCCTTGCTGGATGATACAATCCTTTCAACAGAGCAAGTGGAAAGGATAGTGTCATTATCTACCTCTACACAAATCATTCACTTAAATTCCCAGGTAAAGATTATTTAAAATATACATGGGGTGATTTTTCTTCAAAGTGGATGAAAAGATCTCAAGTGACTTATCTCCTCATTGTCCTGATAATGAAACAAGAAAGTTCAGAGTTAGTTAGGCTTTGTAAAAGCAGATTTGCATGAAAGGGCTTTGAGTTACATCAGGAGAAATGGTCCCTGGAGACAGTTCTGTGGGCTGTGAATGGCAGGAGCACAGTATATTCCCTTCACGTCTTTTGCTGACTCCCAGTCACCCCCTGTGTCTGTGCCAGGGGTAACGCCAGGGGTGACCTGGCACTGCTCACAGCCAGCAGGGGTTCTCTTCCACCAGCACTTGGCAGCAGAATCAGAAACTGAGATTTGATCCATAATTTCTCATTAAGTTTGCTAAAGATAGACAATGATGAATGTTTAACAATCTAGTCGTTAGTGATTATAATCACCAACAGTGGATTTTCAAGGAATTAGGAGTAATTAAGCTCTCATTTAAACTCATCAATATGGAAAACAGTAATTCTATGGATTAAATACTCCCATAGTATCTAATGCAGAGTATTTTGCAGACAGAAATATATGATGAACGATCTAGAGTTTGAGATCTCCAAATAAGATCTGACAAAAATATCACCATAGGCAATTACTGCTAAATTTCAGCTGGTTGCTCAGACAAATCTGTTGCACAGTGTCATAACAGTTTACTTAGAATTTAGGCCTCAAGGGAAGCAATCTGCTAAAGGTGAAGGAGAGAAAATAAATACCTTTCATCAAACTGCCAATAAACAAAGTCAATTCATACTGGAGATATCTTAATTTTTAGTTACATTTCCATTAATTCTAGGCATGTTTGTTTTCCAAATTATTTTTCTGGGAAAATGATGTTCTACCACCAACATCCTCAGCTAAATCAGTGTTTTAACTAGTATGCTTATTTCTCTAAGAAGGTACATAGAAGATTGCAGGAATGCACATACTCCTCACAGCAAACATTCACCAGGATTGTATCAGTTTTGAATGCAAAACTGCTGAGGTTTTGATAAGTTATTTTATGTTCTTTATAAATCAGAAGGCCAAGGAAGGTGAATGTCATTATAGGTATGTAACCAAAAGCTGTCACTTATCATTGTATGTTTAGATTATGAAAGTTGTGCCAAAGTTCCAGGTCAGGTTAGTTTACCTGGAAGTTCTTGGTTTACTTGCCTAAATGCCTGAACACAGACTGAGTTAATTGGGCATGTGAGTTTGGACTCAATGAATTTGCATAACTGGCATTTGTTTGTAGATTCCAGTGTGAATTGAAATAAAACTGAACTTGTTTTCAACTATATTAAACTCCCCATAGTGCCCAAAAGTAACTCACACTACATTTATCTTTGTTCATGTGCCGGGGTCCCCTGAACAGATCCTGACAGGCTTGGCTTGCAGCTTTACCCCAGTTACAGAGTCTGCAGCACTGGGACATGACATCCTAGCAATTTTAAAGTGATTTTTTTTTCCTCTCATGACATCATTTGTGATACAGAATTCACATTCCCAAGGAGCATAATCTGTTGTGAGGGTTTTGCTTTCCTTAAGTTGGACCTATAACTGTTGATACATTCATTGTGAAATAGTTTTTTCATGTGAGGTTGGCATTATTTTGAAAGTGGTTGAATTGATTGTTATTTCATACTCACAGCAATATCATTTCCGTGGGATTTTTTTTTTGCTAGCTTCCAATAAATTATGAGAGAGAGCACAACTTTTTTTTTTTTTTGTCAATATAAAAGTGAAAGTTAATTTAATATTTAAAAAGAAAATCAGCGGAATATTGAGTCTGCAGGAGAACGCAGAAACTGAGTCATCACATTTGTGGACTAAACTTTAATATTTTTAAAATTAATATTTTTAATCTGGAAAAGTAAAAAGCAGTTAAATTTCACTGTGGTCAGATAGGCTACTTATTGAGGCTATCAAGAAATCCTATCTACTTCTCATCTTGAACTTTTCCTTCAGCTTATTTTCCATGACATATAACTGTCTCAGTCTTATGCCAAACCCTCAGCAAAATAAATTTGGCATTTAGATAACTGCATTGGAAAAAAAATCCACGCTAAAAATTTTAATAATCTTAATTAATCATTGATTAGTGCTAATGACAGCAAAAAAAATATTTGCTGTTTGCACTGAGCTGAATTAATTTACTTGTAAAATGAATGCAATTAACCACTAAGACTAACAGTGATAATGTATTAACCTCCCATTTCTAATGCACTGTATCAATTAAAAAGTGTCTGTTTGTTAAGTGATAAGCAAAGAAAAGCAAGGTAGTTTCAGGTGGTAAATCTTTCATTGCATTTATCACCAGTGTGTTGTGGTTTCTTTCAACTACAGTAAATAATACACAATTTGGAGAGAAAAGCAGCAGAAACCTTGGTAGATACAGGTATTTTTCCTTACAGTACCCTTTGGGTAGCAATAAATGACCATGTAGGGCCGACCTCTTTCTTCTAAATGTCTTTCAGCTACTTTGTCAATATTTATAACAACTGTCATTTTTCTCAAAGCATTCTAGCACTTAACTTACACAACCTATACTCAGCTTTTATCTATAGAAAAATCTGTGCTGCCTTTGACAACTTCTGCACTTAGAAATGGGGTTTTTTCCACTCTTTACTTACTAGTATGGTCTTGTAGTCAGGTATGCCCTGTGCTTGTGACGTGCAAACAGTATTTTTGCTTGTTATTATTTTAAAAGTCAAAATTGAGTATTTAAATATCAGCATGGAAACCACATGCGATGTTTTACTGATACCATATACTGAGCATCATATTCCACCTTCAGGCTTCTGTTTGGTATCCCCATCTGTAGGTCCAGTGATTGTTGGCCCCTTAATTCACCTTTTTTATGAGAAGTTCACGATCAACAGGCTGTTTGTTGGACCATATAGGTGACAAGTATATATAGATGACAAGTATATGTCCCCTTTTTGGGTTAAGTGAAGGTGGCCTACCCACCTGTGTCAAAATGAGTAAGTTATAAGTGTGGGTGATTCAGTCTGTCAGCACTCCTCAATGCAAAACAGACTTTGTCCAACTACTAAGACTTCCCCACCATCCCCTAGGATCTTTGCACAATATTATTTCATTCCAAGGGATGATCACATGCTTCATAATTATGACCTATTCTGTTCTGATATCCGAGGTTGCAGTTCAAAAAACTGGAAACAGGTAGACTGGAGACAGATCAGGTTGATTACCAGAGTAAACCATAATCACAGTGTAGCAGAAGCCTAATTATTGCTTCGTTTCTTCTTTTCCTTGTTATTTATCAAAAGGGTAACGTTCAGGAAGAAACTGGAAAGAGAGAGTTCTGCTGGAATATCAGATGTCTAAAAGCCTTTTTAACTGTAGGTGGTATTGATTGGAAGGACAGGGTTAGTTGACACCAGGAGCTGATCAGAGATGCCGGCAACATTTCCTATTATAGAGTGAGGAGATGGTGTGTGGTGATGGGTTATGTATGCAAAAGTGCTTCTCTGAATGAGGCATCATTTCAGAGTAAAGAGATCCATGATGGTGATTGGGTTACAAGTGACCAGGAGGATGGAGATGTTGCCCACAGGAAATCAAGAAAAAGGATTCGGGCAGGTTAAGAACTCTGGATTAGACCCTTTAAACTCAGCATGACTCAGAGGACTGATGTGACAAAGAGAGGCTGTGATTTTTACTTTTGTACAAAAGAGGTCTAACTTAAAAAGAGAGAGTTATTGCTGAGCTAGAATAGAGGTAGGAGCTAAATCTGTTTTCAGTAGAGAAGATGAGAAGATTTAAAAGAAAAAAGGTGTCGGCTGGGGCTCTATCAAGAAGAATTCTTTCAACTATGAGTAAAAAGCGCTTTCATTTGAGGACATTTCAACTGATGATTTCAAACTTCCAGACTACAGTAATTGTTTTCTCTGCAAAACCAGTGATTCTGCCAAACCCTATCTTTCTGTCAATGTGTATTTGCTGATACCTCAGTTTTATTTGTTTACATGTCTCAAGACACTGCGTGTCTAGAATTATGTTCCATTCTGAAAAGATCAAAGGCAAAACAGTATAACAGCTACATCAATTATTTATTAATCAAGTCATGATGTTGGAGGTGTCATTATTAAAATACAGCTATGGCTCAAAAAAGAATGCTGACCTCTGCTCCAGCTAGGTCTAATGAACAAATTTGTGTGTCAAAGTTGTTCGTTTTTAAATTTTCATTGTTACCAAGGCTGCCTCAGCAGATAAAACCCAATAGCATCAGTGATCCTTGAATCCAGGCATGGCAGAAATTCCCAGTGCTGTAGACTTTCTGTATGTCTTGGTGGGTCATCACATGTTCACAGAACACTCCAGAAGGCACTGCCTCCCTGCCTGAGACTGTGATGCTGTTAGGGAAAAGGGAAGTTTCTGCTTTTGTTTCAGCATCGTGTGGAGCCAGACTGGTGCTGTAGCGGTGAAAATGAAGCTTTTTAGACTCTTGGCACCCTGGGCTACTACATCCTGAGCCTTTTGCCCTTCACAGTCACTGCATGAGCAGCACTGGTTTAAAAGGACACATTTCAATCCATGACAATAAGAGATAAATCAAGAAGTAAGGAAACTTAGTACAAATTGCATGGATGATCCCTCATTCTGCATGCAAAATTATTGATGGAGGATGAATATATGCTGTAAGAAGGCCTGCTTGCAACAGCTGTCAGGATTATAAATAGCTGCATATTCCCAGAAGATACAAGAAGGTTAAAAACAAAAAGATGCTCTGCTTTGTGCCTGCTGCTGCTAGCCAAAATATTCATTAATATGGATCACAAGATAGGAGTGAAATTTGTAGCCAGCAGCTGATCCAGGTGTAGTCCATTTCTTATTAGTAGTTCTGAACCGAAACTCCACAAGCATTGAGGAAGGCATGGGGGAGCAGGGTGAAATAATTAGGGAATCTGTATGTTTAGGGTAAGGATAAGTCTCCTGCTACTGACCCCTATTTCAGTGCTGTGCAAGGCTTGGCAGTCTACAAGCTGCCAAAAATGTGCTGGTGGAGAATGGAAATGGCATTATTCAAAACAGGTTTAAAGAGCATCCTAACATCCCAGTGCATCACCCCCAGCTAAGCTTCATTTCAGCACACATTCACAGAGCCAGCAGAACCACTAATGACAGAACAGGAATAAAGTTTTGTTGTGTCTGTAGCCTCTTCTCCCATTTTCCTGTGGTGGAGACTGTTGGTTTGGGCTTTGTGCCTTCCTTAATAACCTCAGAGACTTAAAAGCTGTTTGGAAATGAGCACACACTATGTCCTTCAGACCAAGTGATAACTTCCAGGACTTGTGGGATAGTGATGCCATCCTGTCTAACCACTAACACAAGGAATGTGTATCTACCACTCCAGCTCAGAAAACGTGAGAGAACTTTGCTCAGCTTTGTTAGAATGTTCTCTTAAGTGAAGGTGAATTTTATCATGTAATTAGATTTTCATTCAAGAAAGCACTTTTGCTTTCTAGAGTTATTTCTAAAACAAAATTCAGATATATTGCTTCAATATTAAATTTGTTTAATAGTTGGAGCGGGAACTCCCACTGTTACCCCAAAGCTATGTTTCACTTCTAAAGCATTATATTGAAGCAGAAAGATATTTGCAAGTCAGTTTTTAAAATGACAATATTTCACTTGAGTTGCATTTATGTGGGGTGAGGAAAGAACCTCTCCAGTGTTTTTATTGTATCATTTACATTGCAGTCAGGTTCTCAATAGCTCACTTGGCAACCATTTGGTATTTCACGGTTTGTGCTGTAGTCTCCACTAACAAACCCAGACAGGACAGGAGGCCACATGCCACACCACTTAGGGAAGACCAGAGCCCTGCTCCTGACCCACGATCTAGCTGGGTGCAGAGGGTAAAATCTGCCTCTACTTTGAATGCTGCTTAGCTTGTTCAGGGGCCATAAAAGCTCTTTCTTTTTCCTTTCTCCTTGTCATAGGGCTTCATCCAAGAAATGCTGGTTACAGACTAGCAAATGGAGCACAGCTCTGCTATGTTGTCCATCCAACAGCTATGGGAGTGGTTGAAATCCTCCATGAGGGCAAGGACTTCAGAGCATGAGGCTGTCCCTATCTCTGTATGGAGGGCCTCGTCTGCTTGGTGTTCCTGTAGCAGAACCCCGCATATTTAATGTAAAGCATATGCTTAAATGCCATCAGGATGCCTGGAACAAACTTCTACAGGAAAAAAGTGATCAGCCTGAACTGATGTGCATCAGCCTGTATTTGAAGTGCAGTGGTTTCAAATGCATTGTCAAATCCCCTGTGTGACTCCTCTGTGTGTTTGATTTAATTACTGCATGTGATAGCCCGAAGAGGAACCATCTGATTTTTTAATGTACTGTACTGGTTGCTAAATCTCACGTGAAGGAAACCAGCAAGAAGTATGTGTAGCATGAGAAAGACCAATGTTCATATTTCTCCTGCATCACTCAGGCTGTAACTAATATCAGCCATTCCTCCAAGGGTAAGAGCTCTGAAAGAAGCTTACTGATGGAAAGCTCCTTACTGATGGAAAAAACTAGGATCCTTAGGTTTGGACTCCTGCCTAGCACCCCTGAAAATTCAAGTCTTCATTAGAGTTGAAATGGGAGATGTGGTGGGGGCACTATCTTCTGGAGCAAACGGGCTACTTCATACTGCCTTTCTCCCTCATTGACTTCACCAGAGCCATTAAGTGTTAAAACTGTCTTTAAAGAGGAATGGCTGTTATCTTCAGGTTTTCAGTATATACTCTGCAAGAGACTAGAAATATTAATTAGCATGGGTGCCACCTTCTCTCTTTCCATTCAGCCAAAACCTGCACTGATTCTCCATTTCCTGTGTTTAGGCTGGAGGCTGCTCAGAAGTTCTGCCCTACGTTTGCTTTACCTCCTTTTACAATGTCTCAGAAGAAGAAGGGGACTGTTTCACGAGCATTACTACAAGAAGGACCTCTGAACATTGGGTTGTTTATATCATTCAGAACAGTGCATTGCATGTTCCAAAATCCCATACCATTCACTGGGTTTAATTGTCTGTCCACATAGACTTGGATTGCTCACAGTCCATCCAAGTAGATGGATGTGATGACAAAATACTTGCAATTTCATCCTTCTTCTTTTGGGTTCTCTGTGACACAGGCAATTCTTCAGTCCCAGCTTTTGTTGTCTATGTGATGTCCAGTGCATCCATCCCAGCCTCTGGAGAAACAAAGCACTGAGTATCAGCCTCTATTAAAATAAACTGAGTAAAGTAAAAGGCAAGCCCAACCATTGTCATTTAATTTCAGAAACTTTTCCTTTCATCAGCTTTTCAATCTGTGCCCTAGATTATGTGGGCATACTTCCGTCATAGGAGATGGAAACGTACCTTGGAGCATAGCTGGAAGCAACATTTTTCAAGTCTACCTTAAGAATGAACAGCTATTAAAATAAAAAAATATATTATAAAGAGATACTAGCATTTCTTATAACCTGTGGACAGCAAGTGCACTACTTTAATCATCCCCTGGTCTCTTTGTAATAACGTTTTTCCAGTGCACTGCATGGCCTTAAATGAAAGTGAGTCCTGGCCATGGGATGCTATAGGTCTAGCTGCAACAGATTCCTAATTTCAAGTACACTGTCTGGCTAATGCTTATTGCAGCTTTAACATTTCTTAATTTGAGTCTTTGATAAGGCACAAATGACCAGGTGAGCTCCAGCAGTGGCAGGAACTGAATGCTGTTCTTCCCCATCGGCAACAGAGGAGTTAAGCAGGCAGTATCTGAGATGCACACTGGCCCCCAGGATAAAAACAAAGCTAATGGCAAGTGACAACCTGCTCTCCTGCAGCTCCAGCTGCAGAGTCCCTATGGCAACTTAGCCAAAATGAAACTGTCCTCACCCACGTGTCTCTGCAATTGCGGGAAGCTCTCTCTGAGTGCCCAAAAAAGCAAGTGAACCTGACAGCAGATATGCTCTCTTGTCACCACAGGGATAAGGTATATCTTCAGCAATTTTTTACAGAGACCATCTTATCCAGATCATCTCTGTAACAAAAACCATGACTACTTTTCACTCTATTCTTAGCAAAAAGAATCCTAACAAAAAATCCTGCGATGCTCAGCAGTGTGCAATTCACTGATCTCTGCAACAGTCACAAATCAGCAGTAACCTGGTCCTTTGAATATATTGTTAGCAGCACAGACAGAGAACATGAACAGACTGAAACAGATGAGTATACTAAGGACATTTTAATGGTTATTTTAAGACCTCCTTAATCCAATCTCTGTACTTGAATTTACAGAATCCATGCTACAAGGTTTGTGTTTCAGCGTCATTACATCATCAAATACTGCTGGAGGGGCCTCAACACAGATTTTAAAAAAGAAGAAGAAGAAACCTTCAGAAAATATCAAACAACCTTTAAGCAAGTTACATTCCCCGTTAGTAGCAGGGAAGGTAGCAGAATGTTTTGTGTCTGTAAGCTTTTTATATTACTTTTTAGTTCTGTACTATCCATGAATAAAATTTGGCTGAGCACATAAATTAGCATTAACTTGAGTCTGCCTTTCCATTCTCTTAACTCTTGATATTTTGATTCCTGTATCAATAAAAATCATCTCACTATTATTTCAGTCTGTTTTCAGGAAACATAATTAGCTAAATAGGAAACTATTAACTAAATAGAAAATACTAATAAAATTTCTCCAAATTTAATTTTAAAAACAAAGCATACACAGTAGTCAATTGTTCCTAAACCTGTTAGATTCCGTTCAACATTATTAATGGAGGAGGCTTTTTGATCACTGCTGCACATTTAGTAATTCAAAGCTGTAATATCTGTTGCAACTACAGGAGGTATTCATTATTTACTATTTATCCATTAGACATTCTGAACATTTCTGTGGGTCTTGATCATTGTCTTATTTTTTATATAAATGCATTTTGGAGGGTTTTGTGGTTTTTTTGCCAGGAAAGTAACTGTGATTCTACCTGCAAGGGAATTTCCATATTTCCCCACATCAGAAAGGCATGTTGACTGGTGAAATCTTCAAGAGAGACAAGAAGACTTGAAAAAGGTCACCCTAGCAGCATTAGAGCTGTACAGCCAGCCAGGACTTGGGCTGCAGCAGACTGGTTCATTTGTGCACCAGTGCAATAGCATTTTAACCTATAGCTGTTGATCCAGAAACTCTGGAATTGGATGTTTTGAGCCTCACCTTGATTTTCCACTGAAGGACATGCAAGAAACTCAGAATTTCCCCATTTTTTTCGCTTTACTGAACTGTCAGTCCAGTATATGTCCTCACACCCCGGGTTGCATGGCTCTTAGTGGGTCTGATTCATACAGAGCTCTGGTTCCCACTCACAGGGCACAGTCAGCAGCCAGGAAGGGCCAATCATCTTCAAATACCTGATGTCAAAGCAGAAGAACTCTTTGGACCTTTTCTTTCCTTTTTTGCTGGTAGGCCAGAGTATGAAATATGAAAATTTCCCTGTAATCGAGACTGGAATATTAAGGCATAACATTTGCTGGTTTTTTCTGCTTGTAGAAGGAAAAGTGCTGTTCAGTCTTTCTTCAGTGCAAAGATCTCCTACTGAATGAATCTACTTGTTTCTGAGACTGCTGAGAAATTGAGACTCCATTGTCTGAGGCTTAAGAAGGCCTCACTAGCATTCAATAGACTTTGATGTAAGATGTTCAAGGTAGGACTCATGTATGTGATGATTCAAGAATATGAGCAAGGTGGGCCTTTGACAGCATGGTAAAACCCTATTAAACCAGCAGCAAATTGGGTAAAAGGGATGTGTTTTTCATTCTACCCAAAGGGTTTTTGCCTGAAGGCTCTGCTTTCAGTTTCCAGCTGCATCAGGCAGTCAAATGGAGAGGTAACCTCTCCACACAAGCTTTGTCTCTATAATTAAGAAATAACATCTCTCCTTACCTGCTCTGATGTGGAATTGCTATAAATTTTAAATTGGTTTTCTCCTCAGAACTTTTCTAACTGGGTCCAAGTGTCTCGGATTTAAATGTGAGTGATTTAAATAATAACACATTTCTCCATACTCAAGGTTCTATTGCCTCCCAATAGAATAATAAACCCCAGTTTTAAATCAAACTGTCCTTCCACAACCAATACAATAAAATCCAGGTATTTTCTTATTTTTCACAGCATGACCAAAGTCCTCATAGAAGAGCCAGTGTGATTTTTCAGTTGGAATGTGGATCACAGGTCAGGAAATCTGTCTCTGCTCCTCATCTGCCCCTCAGCAATTTTACCATGTACATAGGGGTCAGGCTGATGTGTGTCCAAGAAGAAGCTGCACAGCTACAGTTCAGATAGGGCTCACCCCCCTACACATCCTGCTGTGAGAGACTTGCACCTGCTCTGGGTCAGTGCCATGCTGGCACAGCACAGGGCTGGCTCCAGGCTCAGACCAGAAATATGTTTGCATCTGCCTGCTCAAGAGCACACTAAGAGGTGTCTGTGCTTCCACATCTTCTCTCACTATATACATGGTCATTTTACATTCTAAGGAACAGAAATTTTTGCATCCAGAATTTTGTAATAACATTTGCAGTTAAACTGTGATTTTCTTTGGGGCGATCCTATGGAAATTATTCATTTATATGCCACATTAGTTACATATAAAAAAACCCAACTCTTGTCAGGGTAGTAGGGTACAAGTAGTCCAGGGAACTCATTATCATTATTTACCATATGAATCGGGAAATGCAGTAGTACATGCTAAACAATGAGAAGATGTTCAGGTGCCTTTCCCAGGGAAATGACTTCTCTTCCCTGTTGCATTGCTGTTGTTGTTATGTATTGCATAATCTGAGATGGTGATGCCTATCTTTTCTCTTGAATTATTAGAAACCTTTCTTGTCAGAATATATTTTAAAAAATGGTTTGTCTTTCATTGCTTTTAGTTCCCAAAGCGATGACACCAGAGAGACTTAGCACTGGACCAGTGAGAATTCTTTTTTTCTTTTTTTTTTAACAGATGAAATTTTATCTCTAGAAACCTACTACTGATGCATATTCTGGATGTGCGGGTGCCTACCCTACCAGAATAATTTTTTCTCCGATGAAGAGGATGGTGTTGCTGTACCTAAGTCAGTATGGCTAACATTGTTATGTTATGAATTCCAGAGAATAAAAGTGAGAATAAAATAAAGAATAATAAATAAAGTTATAATGGTGGCTGGATTGGGTAACAGTGTGTGTTTGTAATTATGTCATCTAAATGTATTTGGCAAATCACCTCCAAGGCATACCTGATCATGTGGAACAGTGCAATTTTCCTAAATGCAAAGGAGAACACTAATTTCTGAGCAAAGTCACTGTATCTAGCAAAAGCATAAATATGCAACTAAAAGTCAGATGAAAACAATTCAAAGTCTTTATTTTTAATTTCTCCTTACATCCTAATGGAAGAAGGAAGAGATGGGTAAAGCAACAGCAGAGAACAGAAAGAGGATATCTGGCAAATGGGTCAAGTTTCTTAGAGTAAGATATTTATTTGAAATAATACAAATTGATTTAGAAGAGTTGAGAATTCAAGGGCAAAGAGACAGAAAATCCAGAGTATGGAGAGGAGATGGTCTAGTCTTGCTCCTCTAGAACTGACCCATAGAAGTTTAATGGCTTTGGACTTGGTTTTGCAAAACCCTATTTGGCAAAAATCAATCCCCTTGCAAGGCATCCAGCCCTGGCCCATGCTCTATAATTCACAGAGAATTAAGTTCACTTCTTTGGTAACACAAAGCGGGAGGATGTTTCTGGAAAGAACTGACTGAGATTGACGATGAGACTGGAGAGGCTGAATGGTTTTGTGAGAAAAGGTGCAGGGATGGGGGGAAGAGTGCCAGCTCCACTCTGCAGTGCAGGGCTGAATTTTAATTTCCATTAGATTTAGGAATACAACAAAAATTTTCTATGTTTTAGCAGGCAGTTTTAAAACAAACACACACACAAAAAGGCAATGCCGCTACTGGTTTGTTTTGGTTTTAGTCCATTCGAGCATATTAAGCTACTCTTCTATCTCAGGCTATTGACACAATTTTGCACCTTTCTGCATGTAATCTTACTATCTCTTATACAAGCAATACACATTCAGGTGTAGGATACTGGTTTCTGTGCTGGCTAGGGATATAAAGCCAAATATAAACGAATATAATATAAATGAAATATAATAAATAATCTCTTGGAGTATTAGTCCCCCTGGGCCAAATCCATACAGGCCCAGGAGTGCTCAGAAAGTTGAGGATTGAAATAGAACCTTCAGAGAAACTAAAATACATAAATTCACACAGACATAAAGTAGAAATGCAAGTTTAGTTTTAAATAGAGGGTTTTAAGTGCCTGTAGTAGCTAGTAAGAGAAGCCTGAAAGCCTAGTTTAAAGTTCAAGTAACATTGCCTTTTGTGAAGTTAGTTACATTCTAGTCATAACAAAAATAATGTAGCCTTGCTAGAAGTCCCTAGATAGAACAGACAAAGCTACATGCATAAAATTTGTGCAAGAATTTACAAGAATTGTTGCAAATCATTTTTAGCTTAGGCAAGGTCACACACTATTGTAAGAAATTCATGTAAGTTCCTAATTGGCTAAAAATAGAATAAAAATGCACTGCTCTGAGAGCACTCTCACACAGGACTCACAGAAACACCAATGCAGCTGTTGTTGCTACTGTTGCGACTGCTACTGATAAAGATGCTCACAGGACACAGAGTACGGGCACTGTGGCTGCTGCTGTGGCGGCTGCTTCTGCTTGGGACTTAGAGACAATGTCAGAGACTTTCTGCATACCAGCTTGGACTGTAACAGCTTTGCCTTCATGGGACTGATTTAGCCACGCAGTGAAGGACTTACTTTTATAACTACCCATCGCCATAGTCTTCAATGAAGACACCCCAGAAACTTGACAATAATCATCTGTGGTCAATCTATTCAGACATCTGCAGCAAAGAAGGCAGTGACTCTCTGTGAATGAGGGATAATAACCTGCTAGGCATTAACACCATCTTGATAACTTTGAAACAATAAAGAGGTAGACCAGTTTTTAAGGCAGTACACAGCAGTCAGCCATTTTTTCCTTCCCATACATCAATGTCTTTTCCCTTCTCCCTTTCTTCTTTCAGATCAGGCCTCTGAAAAGATGTGTTTCTATAGTAATCTGAAGAGCTGAGTACACAGAAGGATGACATCTTTCTCAATTAAATAGCCTGTTCATCAGCAAGATACTCTGCTCGTGTGTTAAGACACAGTCCTAGTGTACCTTTTCCTGCTGTTTCTCTGGTAATAATAGCTCAAGCTGCAGACCTTGACACTTTAAGGAGCATTAGCCCCATGTTGCTTAGAATATCTGCAAATGTGCAAAATTACTTTCAGACTTGCCCCCACAAAGAGAATGAAGAAATTTAGAAAAAAATAATGTCATCCAGAAAGAAAAGGCTCAGCTTCCATGTCATCAGTTATGTGACACTGAAGGTGAGGGAGGATCATTTCTGCAGAGTGCAGAGGTCACCTGCCATTTGCTGCAATATTTGCAGGTGCTTTGGTAGGATTTGGGGAGGGCAATGGAGGTCTCTTTGATAAAGATATATTTCACACATGGCAAAGTCTGAATGACTGCTCTGAGGACTTCATTCCGTGCTTTCCATGGGGTCTCAGCCTCTGCTGCACTTGGCTGAATGCATTCAATTTGTGCTGATTTCAGCAGTTAAATGTCACAGGCCTGTGTCATTACTTGTAAACATTGGGTACCAGGGACACAAATGAAGGAGCTGTGGCAAAACCAGGCAGCAGGCTGTAAAAGCTGAATAAATTGCTGATAAAGATGGGGAACACAGGAGAGTAATTTTGACCTTTCCCTTCTAAATGTGTCTTTCAGAGTTACCTATTTATAACTTTTGATATCATTGAAGTGGCAGAAGAGTAACAAAACAAAAAAAGAGGAGGAAAAACCAGAAAGTTACAACAAGAGAAGACATCCTGAGGTTTTGAGATAGTGATGGATGAATACCCCCACAGTACTTGAGCTGTTGCAGTTTTAGATGTCAGCTCAGTACCAAACATGAGAAATTGATGTGACATACAGGGGACATAAGTGCCTCACAGAGGTGGGAAGAGGGACTGTGAAGGTCTGAAGTGACTGGAGGGATGTCTCCTTTCCATGTCTCCAGTTTTAAGGTATTCTGGCTGCACTTCCAAGAGGCCAGCAGGTCTTATGAAGGCTGTTTCTGGGTCCAAGACTCGTGGCTCTAGGCTGGAAGGCCTTTTCTGTCAGTATTTTCTCAGCAGACAATTACTGCTCTTTAGCAATTTTCCCTTTCTAAGCAAACTGTCTTGCTGGCTGCTCACATCAAGGTTAGTTTCTTGTCTTTTTTTCCCATTGCAGTTGTCTGCCAGGTTTGAGTCTCTGGTTTATGGCTTCTTTCTTGTCCTTATCATTCCATTGACATCCATTATCCTGGATCAGATAACCTTACCAAAATTAATCTTATTATGTCCAATATCCTCATCTGTCAGTGTGACTGACTCCCATCACTGCCTCATGGATCAGTTGTTGTTTAGGTTTGCATCCCTGTGCCTTCTTGCTTGTGGTTTTCTCTTTTTTCTGTGACCCCCTTTTGCATTAGGAAGGCCCTTAGCAGAACACCCTTCATGGAGCAGATGCTCTCTCCTTCCACAGGCCTTTACAATAATAATTATGATCTTGCTGAGCAGCAAGGAACGTGCTACCAGCAAAGGGAACCAGTGTAACATCCAACATAGCCTGTACTACTTGCAGGACTTTGATCTTGACACAAAATTTCACCAGAAGCCAGCAGAGAGATTTTAAAAAGGGAGTACTATGTTGAAACAACTGAGTGCCCAAAAGACTGTGAGCTAGTGTATCCTGTATCAGCTGCATTTCAGAGATAACATGGTTGGTAACTCCTGCAAACAAAGAATTGCAATAATCCAGCCCTGACAAGTCAAACCAATTCAAAATCCTCCCCCCTTAGGAAGGAACACAACCTGCTGCTATTTCATAGGCAGCACAAAGAGGGCCTGGTAGTACAATGCACACATATCTGTTGATCAGTCTGACAATACCAAAGCTTAACTCTGGGAGATGGATTTAAAAGTGCAAGGTGAGGTGAATCCCAGGATGGCAGTCACATTCAGCAGATGTCTCTGACGTGAGCCTTATTTGACTCCACTGTGATTGTTGTGTTCAAGGATTGACTTTCTCCTCTTATGTCTCCTTACATCTTGGCCTAATACAGTTGCTGGTGTAACCTTTGCCCTGTCCTAGATCTGTGTCCCTGCTGTTGGTTTTTTTCTCTCTTTGATCCTTTTTAACACAAAAAGCTCAAATATGCTATTCACAGGCACTGGGACCCCTGTCAGACAAGATACTCATTAAAGGTAAATGTAAATGGAAAATGTTAAGGCATCTGCAGCTGTAATCATCAGACAGAAGAGGTTTAACTGATACCACTGAATGATAGAAAAAGTGAAGATTCAAGCTCACTGTTTTTTCTCCATTTACCTGTCAGCAGTTACAATAATGTAGTGGGACAGGGAACAGTGAAGGAGAGTTAAAACACCTCCTGTTTTGTATAAAAATAGAGCCCCTGATCTGCTGTACTGTCCATACTCCCCTCTGCCACAAGGGCCTGTGTCCACCCCCAGCACCAACAACACATGATGGCTTCTGCTCTCCACACTTCTTTCTTCAGAAAATCCTGCCTCTGTGGGGTAAGGCAGTGTTAATTCAGACTGTAGAAAGCCTGAACTATTGCAGTCAAGAGAGCTGTGTTAAGATAGCAAGGGCAAAGAAGCACCTGCTACCTTTGCATTAATCAACATCTCAAATCTATCACATGCCTTGATTTAATTCCCAGCCAAAACTCAACCATTTTTCAAGCACTTAACACAAACCACATGCAGAAATTAGACATAGCTTTGATTGATGATGATTTTTTCTGATCAAAATGGTTATTTGTGATATTTTCAAATTTCATTTCAGTAAACTCCAATTTTTTTGTTGACAAAACTGAAGAGCATTCTCTTGGCAATTCCTGTAGCACGGAGACCCCACCTAACCTTGTATTTGAATATCATCTCATTGGCACAGTCAGACCTAGGAAATGCCTCTGCTGCATTTAATCACTGAGGTGATTATGTGAAACAGAAATGTCCACATTGACTCTGAACTCACAGGGATGGAGGAGGCTGTGCAGTTGATGGGGCACCCATTAATAGAGCAGTCAGGTAAGGTATCACACAGTGCAGTGCAATTTAATTGTGCAGTTCACTTCTTCCTTCTTCTCTCAACCAAATCAAGCTTGATCCAGTGTTGGAGCCAGCTCAGTCAGCCCTGTGGCAGCCACACAGGGCTCAGAGAAGCCTAATTTAGACTCATCAGGAGAAAATACTTAAAGAAAAGAGCTCATTCCTTAGTCATCACTGTGAGAGAGAAGGCACAGAACTACTCATTTTGAATTGCCCTAAAAATGTGTGATCATTCCCTGAGAAAAGCTGTAATCTTAGCAAATTACCACAAGGCAGGGCAAGGATGGGCACAGTGGCACGTTTACTACGTTATTGACTGACTCTGCATTATGCACAGTGTTCTTACAGGTGGATCTCTCAAAGAACCAGACCAAGACCTCAAGCCAGCATCCAAAATCTCCTGAACACATCTCCTGCCTGCTAAGATGGGCTTTTTCAGTGCCCTGGTTGGAGTTGAGCTCTTCTATCTTCTCACTGATCATGTGGAAAAAGGGCAATGCTGGTAGGGAATGGGATGCTTCTCCTTCCACCCTGAGATGCAATCTTGATTGTCTGCATGAGACTGGGGGAAACTGTCCCATAGGAGCAGGCCAGTTGAGGAGAGAAAATGGTCCTTACCTGCTGAAGGACACATACATGACAGTCACTTGGTGAAGTGTCAGTCACCTTCCCCAGCTGAGCTGTCTGCAATAATACAGCCACATGCTGAGTTCACCCTTTGATACAGGCACACACCACTGCCACACACTTCAGAGGCACTCCAAAGGGATTTAGTATTTAGGAGGCTATTTGTGGTGTTACAGGAGTAATTCACATAGCTCCTCCAAGAAGAATAATCTCAAAATAGATTTGCTTAGTGCTAATGAGAAGGTACTGGTATACAATTGCATGTAGTTTCTATGTATTGAAAAAAAGACATGCAGTCTCATTAATCTTCTTTTACTGTGAGCCATTTTTCTTTTGCTTTTAATATTCTGGAGCTTAGGGAGTGCCAAGGGGAATACAGGACAGGCTGACTACAGAGGAGTTATTTTCTCTGAACTCATCGTCATCTGTCTGTCAGGAGTTCTTGAAACAACTGCAATAAATCCTGAATTTTTAATATGGTTCACAAGTTCAGAGACAGAAAAATCGGTGCTCAGACAGCTGGAATTGTGGTAGTTATCTACGATGTCAGGGTACACATGTTTTTGTAAAAGGAAATCAAACAGGAAACAGTACTGAAAAAAAAGTGATCAAATATGGTTAGAAGACAGACAAAGAATGACTGCTGGCAAGCAGAGAAAGATGGGTCAATAGAAATGAATACAAAAGGTCAAGAAAGAAAAATTAGCTCTCTGTCTGATTCCTTATTGTTCTACATTGTACCCTAATATATGGGTCAATATTTGCCAACCCCATACATTTAAAGTAACAGTGCCCAAATAGTGGAACATAGGCTGTTGTGTTAACTCAAAAATCCAGGTAGTCAAATCCTTGGTTGCATTGTCTCAGCAAATGAGACAGATTTCTTTGGATAGCCTTGCAGTTCCTGGATCACTGACTGGGAAATGCTGGTATGGACTGAAATTTCCATCCTGGTCCCCTCAGCCTTGGGAGTCCAGCCCGCAGGGTATCCAGGGAGGAGTGGTGCTGCTCTGCATGTGCATTTCACAGCTGCAGCTGTGGCCCCACCAAGGGCAGACAGTGATCAGAGGAACCCAGGCAGCCCAGCCTGTGAGAACCAGCCTGTCCTTAGCCCATCACAGGAGAATGATTAAGCAATTTCCCTGTTCCAGAACCCATTAAGACTCTCAACAGAAGAATTTTGCTCTGCAGTGCTCTGCAAACCAAGGGGGTCCTTGTCCAAAGGACTTATTATGGATTGTTGGAGTGCACTAGATCTGATGGTCCTTAACAAACACCTACAATGCAAATGCATCTCCACAAGATCCTCACTGTGGAGAGGTCATCCTTGCAGGGCACAGTTGCATCTTTGGCTGCTGAAGATTAATTTGATATTGGCTAGGTCAGTCTGAAACTGATGTAGAAGAGTTTGGCAAGTTAAAACCTACATAAACCCCCTGCATTTCAACATATGAGAGATGAAAAGCCTGAGTAGGAGTATGTCCAGAAAGAGAAGGAGACCTTGGGTGACTTACTTGACCTTGTATTTGGACTTTGTATTTTGGGACCTTGATAAAATGCAGCTGTTTTCACCCGAATGAGGGTCAGATGAAGAGGCAGAAATAAGAAAAGAGGAAGAAGTACTGCTCCCACTAATGATGAGGTAGAAGACTACAATGAGGTCTGCCCAGCAGTTTTCCCTGGGTAGGATCTGCACTGCTGTGCACTGTGAAAGCTGCCAAGGAAGATCTCTCCACTGTGTACAGACACACTGCCAACAAACACCCCCCTGCACAGCTCATTCATCTGCACACAAATCAATGCTTGCACTTTGCCTACAGATAGCTCACATCCATCACAGCCATGATAGAACCTGTGGCATCAACAGCCCACAAAAAGTAGAGGCAACTAGGTGGCACAGGCTGTTGCACAAAATAAAACAAAAGTGGTGAAAAACATGGAATTGGTTGGTAGGGGCTGAGAGAGAGTTAGGTTAAGTACTACTGTGATTTCTTTTTCTTTACATATACAGAAATGAAAGCATATTGTGCCTATACAGAAATACACTATGCAGATTTTGAATAGCTGTAAAAAACTTGTTAAATGGTGCAGATAGTCCACAACCTCAGGCAAATGACAGCCAAAGACTTGTTTATTATATTTTAAGAACAACACAATGATTCTTGCAAGTCCTTTTGCATGCCATGGATTTTAGTGGGAGATGGAACCAGTTTAGCTGTAAAACAATAATTGCAAGCATTGAGTGTGGATCTGGGGAAAAGGCCCCTTTCTGCCTCAAATGCCCACTTTCTGTGAGAGGAGCTGCCAGTGAGAGCTGCTCACAACCAGAAGGATGGCTCAAGGATGTCTTCCATACACCGTGCTCACCCAGGACTTTCAGGCTTGGTTGCCTGAAATGCTGGGTATCTGAAACTGGTGGTAAGTGGCAGGTTTCTGGTGAAAACAGGAGTTGATACTGAAGTGAAAGATGAGGCAAGTGTCTGCAAAGTTACGAATTTCTACAGCAGCAAAAGGTCCTTTCAGAATAATTTCAGGAGAGCAGGAAAAGCTGATTGCTGTCCATAGAGTGTGTATGTCCAAATAATAAATAAAAAGTCAACCACCCTTCTTTTAAAATTTCCATGGCTTCCAAGGCCTATTTCTTGATTTCGGAGTTTTGAGTGGTAATTTCAGATCTTGAGTGAAAATTTGAATCTCAACTCTTTCATTTGTCTCTCTGAGGTAGAACTTAAGACACTCTGAGCTCCTATGCAATTGCAGGGGTCATTGAAACCCTCGGGGCAAGAACAGCTTTCTTTGCAGCATAGTGTACTTTTCTTTATCTGTTTGTAAAAACACAATGTGGACTTACAAGACCACCCTCAACAACAAAATTGATGTACCTGAAAGGAAGGAAACAGAATGGCAGAGAAGAAAAGCAGTGAGTGAGCATTCAAAGTGCAAGTAGTTTTTAATTGATTGCAAATAATTAAAGGTAGCAACACTACAGTATGATCTGTGGATTCTTTTCAGTTTTGGTGATCTTTTATTTAATAGCTGAGAAACACTAGTCTAAAATCTGAATATCCATCAGTGCCACTTAGTGCTGTTTTGATGGCTTCCACTTTTTATGAAGATATCTAGCACATATGTACCAGTTTACTACGTAGGTTGTGTGCATAAAGCCCATGGCAGAGCACTAACAAGGCAAACCACTTGGCAGATGTGGCAAATTCCATTACTGTTGTTACTCACATCTCTGCATCTGCTGGTCTGGAGCCCCAGAGGGTCAGAAAGTCACTGCTATCATCATGAGTAGGTAAGAGCTGTATGAGAAGAGACACAAGGAGACTGCTCACTCTCAGCATCAGAAGATTCAAACTAGACTTGAACTGCAACCCATTTAGGTGAAAGTTTGGCTATTACTATTTTATTAATTGGCTTTATAAAATTTATGTTCCTTCTGTCTTTAAGTTCTGTTTGTTTAAAATCACTTTAAAATCAACACTCAGATAACGTAAAGCCTCAGGTTTCCAGAGGGAAGCTTGGATTGGAATTATTTCAATGTTCGTTTGTGAAAGAACCATAATATGATTATTTCCAACTAATAGTGCCCTATTTAATGCTGAATGCAGCTGGCAAAGTAATTTTGTGTCTAAAAATACCATGGTTTTGTCCTTTGCCAAACGTTTGCAGTATTTTTCCGCCATTTATGTGATACCTTTCTTTTTCTAACTAAGGCTATCCAAAATAGCCATGAATCCATCAAGTACCCTACTGCTGTCTCATATGGCCATTAGCTTTCTTTTCATTGAAAATTTTATTCAAATTTTCTATTAGGTTTCAAGACTGTATGCATTTACTGTAGTATTATTGGCAGCCCAGTCTGATTCTTGGTCCAGAAAAAATGCCATCAATATGTGTGATTTAAGTAGGACATGTGATAAGCTGTAGACTCATATTCCATCTCCTCTGTGCTATTCATGAAACCTCATCCAGTTCAAGCATCACATGCACTTCCTTGCAGATTCCATCTTTGCCCTTTTCCACTAACTTTCTGCCTACTTTGTCCATGTGCAAAGATCTTTTGTGATCTCTCCCCATTCTGGCTCAATCACTCTGCTCATGTCAGTCTGGAGAAAATCCTTTCCCAGATCTGTATGGGCTTCTTACCAGTCAGGGAGGTAGTTCTGAGAGGATGCCAATACCTCTTGATGTCTGTCTGCTTGATCCAAATATTCCTGCTGAGCACAGTTAATGTCCACATCTGTCATCAACTGCCAGATACACTGTGTCTGGATGTAAGTGGATTAATCCAAGCATACTAAGAGTAAGCCTGCACATTGTCTTCCAACTTTTAACATCCAATTTTATTTCTAATATCACAAAGTAACCAATGTAGTTAATGACTTTTTTCGTATCTCTTTGCTCCCAGCACCATTATTATCTCATACTCTGCAGCGGTTCTCCTCACTATGAATATACAGGCAGTATTTTGCACTTTAAAAATGACATAATGGTCCTCCCCATATTTCCAAACCTCCTCTTAATGTCTGATGAAGGGAGATGGCAACAGAGGAAAAAGCATGAAGGAGAAGAGATAAGACAGTAAAAAATCAAAACCAGGAGTCTGTTTGCTGGTTTGAAAGAGAGTTGAAATCAGGTGTTGAAGGGTCCACAAAGAAATGGGGGTCAGGAAGAGAGAGTAGCAAAAGTGGATGAAGAGAGTGTGGAAGAACAAATTATTAATTAGAGACCCTGATACATCTCCCTTTTGGAGGAAGAAAGATATGTCCTCCAGAAAGAGAGAAAGCAAAAAAGCTTGCTGAAAGGTTGATGTTAAAAGAAAGGAAGCGAGGGGAAGAAGGGTTTGTGGGAGAAAAAAAAATCCCAAAACCAGTGGTACCATCTGTGTTAGAGATGCAGTTTCTGTTAAAGGAGAACTGTAGATTTTCTGTAACCTAAGCATTTTTAGAAACACTGTGGAAGAAAGGGAAAAAGTACAGAAGAGAATCACAAGAAGTACTGGCCGGTTTGTCTTAAGTAAAACATCCTTCAGTTAATTGCTCACAGGAAGGTTATTCATCCATCTTGTGAAAAAAGGATGTTAAATGTTTTCGATGCCATACTTGACCAAGCAACTCCTTGTTGCTTTTGAATGCAAGGAGTGCCAGATGACTCTTTCTTGCTATGCACACCTCTGCTGACCTCCACATTGAGACTGCAGGTCACACTGCCCTCCACTTGGAAACACAAGTTGGCACCTGAGTCTAATGGTGAGGATAAACATTGCAGAACATGTCCAGGTTCTTTAATTCCAGGAGCTGGTTAGTGAAATGAGCAAGTGTGCAGACAGCTTACCTAATCCAACTTTACTGCTGATCTCCACAGAGATAACCCATCTGGAGTGCTGCTTACCTGGATAACAGCTGCTACAGCCTGGCTCACCAAGAGAAATGTTTAAATGCTCATCCTCAGCGATGAGCAACCATATCTTTGGATTCCTGCCAGCTTTCACTCACTTAAGGTAGTGTACATGTGCCTTCTTAATTGAGAGGAAAATCTGATTTTGAAATTGCCATGACACCTGGCATATGTGCATGGTGTGTACGAAAGGCCGTGTGAATGCAGAATAAAAGTCAGGGTCCAAGAAGCAGATTTGCAGTGGGTGCCAATTTCATAAAGTACTGGCACCTCCTTGGACCTAGACCTGCCAACTGCAGCTCAAACATAGTTTATAGTCACTCGTTTTTGGGGAAGGTTTTTGGTTTGGCTGTTTGCTGTCTCCTTCAAAGCAAGAGATGGAATGGAATTGAGAAAGGTGAGCAAAATGGTTCCACTGGCAGAGCATGGAAAAGCTTAACTGAACCAGTAAACTCAGTGAATGCTACCAAAGATTTCTGGCACTGTGGTCTTGTGCTGTGGAAGCAGGTGCTCCTGGATGATAGAGGAGCTGCAGCTGGAACATCAGCTTTATCTGCAGAGCACGTTGACTTTTGGTGGATCACACTGCAGTTTGCCTGTGTGCCCTGTCTTGCATGTGTCAAGGGATGAGGGAGGGATCATTTCACCTGCCTTTACCTATTTTTGCCTGCTGTCAAACACAGCAGAGCAGCAGGAGGTGATCTGTGAAAACACACCCTCCAAGCAAGCCACCCTACCAGTGCATTCAAGTTACCACTGCATCCCAGCTGAACTATCCTGCACCTGCAGGACAACAGGGGAAATCTTCTTACATCCTTCCAGCTTCCTCATGTAGCACCATATCCCAACATATCCTATTCTGGGTACAAGAACTTCACTGTAAGATTTCTCTCAGGCAGGTCAAAGGTCATTTCCACCAGTGGCCAGGTGTTCCTGGCACTATGTAATGCTTCAGACAGAAGTGCATCATTTGTCTTTATTTTTACAGTAATATGGTTGGTTTCCAATTACTCTGAAGTCCAAATTTATGGCTCCACTGCCATACTCAGATTTCCTTTGGTCCCTCAGGAAATTTTTGTCTTTTCTGAAAATGACTGCTTCATACAGTGGAGGTTTAATTCTCCATTTCATTTGCATTAGCATGGTACAAAGTGACTGGAGGAAATCAGAAAATTTAGTCTGTGTCCTACTGTCTTTTTTTCATCTCCTTCTACCTGGACAGATTGCTTATCATGGTATCTATTATCACCTCCACTTTTCATTATCACTTGCTGACACTAGCCAATTTGAAATCTCATTCAGATAAGTTTATTCCCTTTCCCTCACTAAGCTCACTGTGAGCTGGGATGGATTCATTTCCCTGAGTTCAGTTTCCCTTTCACCCAGAAAGGAACAGTACATTGGCAATTATAGGAATGGTGCATCCCCACTGGCACATCCTTATCCATTACCTTTTTAAATAATACTTTTTTAAAATAATTTCCTCACACATCTTAAGAAAAGCCTACCCTTCTGGAGTCACCCTCACCTGGAAAATGGTCTTTACCCTGTTATTTGCTGCATTTTGCATGATTCCCCATTAATTTACCTTGTAATAAACCACTTCTGCCTGTTTCCAGTTGTGCATTTGCACCTGCTTTCACCTTCCTCCCAGACTATTGCAAGCCCTATCAGTATAGTTTCAGGTCTATATTCCTCTCTTGACAGACCTCTCTTTGTTTCCTGCCTCCTACAAACCCACCCTAATCATCCCAAAGTCCCCTTGTGGGGCTAATGTTGGTCCCTGGGCATGGTGCTGCAGCCACTCTCTGACCTCTGGGCTGTGGCTCTCAGACCAGCAAGAGCTGAAACTCGGGATTTTTTTTCCCGTCACGGGATTCACTGCTGCTGTCACTCCAGATACAAATGTGATTGGTTTTCATGCTGTTATACACCTCTCCTATTAACACCTTGTCTCTTTCAGAATTGCAGGTCCCAAGTGCTCCAGTTTATTTTGCTTACAGTCTTCCAGGCCGTGCCCTATGCCTGCCTTGCTCCTACCAAAGCATTCCCTGGTTCATGGTCCTGTATCTCCTCTGATTTTTGACCACTACAATTTACACCATTTTCCCTTGCTATAATTATTCTGATTCCTAGGGTTTTGTGTGCACAATGCCTTATAAAAATAAATTGCTGCTCTTTTTATTGTTTTCTACACATAAGGGAAAGTAATTCATTTGTTTGAGGAGAGAGGTGTTGAGGAGGCACCAGCACTAGGTCAAACACCTCAAACTTAAAAAGGTTACACTTTGCTGAAAGACAGAGAGAACAAAATGTTTCTTCAAGAATATTCTGGACATTTGAGATCAAAGTTAGAAATAAAATTGGTTTGTATGTATTTCCCTCCAGTTTGTGTCACTTTATCAAATACAGAAATTTTCAAAAATGTCTCAGTAATAAATCAGAAACAAAGCTTTGGAGAAATCAACGGATCTTCACTTATTTCTGAAAGATGCTTTTAACTGGATAGCATCCCACAGATATGCATGATCTTTCTCTGCATGGATATTTTTTACTGCTTCATCTGCCTCATGTGCCTTTTAATAAACATATTAAAGTGTCAGCTAGATTCATTGCATCTCTGGAAAGAACAATTTTGCATCCTTTACTTAAAAACCAGTTTTGAAACATCCCAAAGCAATTATTCCTCAGTGAATCACAACAGACATCTTGGTATTGTTAGAGAAAAAGTGCCTAAGGGTACTGCTCTTTTTTTCGTAGGAACCAGAAAAACAGCAAAGGCACACTTACACCTCTAACCCCTCTGCTCTCTATGTCTCAACCCAAAGAAACTCTGCTTTTACAGTGATGTCCTCAAAAAGTGTAAAAAGGCAGTTACATAAGAATGCAGGGGATATGAAGATAGTTAATGGCTAAACCTACACAAATTTTTACTCTATATAGTACAGCATTTTATTTTTTTAAAAAAATATAATTTATTGCATCTTTTCACATCAGTTCATCTTAATATAATCTTTCCAGGAGGTATTACATCAATTGCTGTTCTCCTCTCTCACAACAGGAATTGTGCACAACTTCATTTGCAGTTTGTATTAATTACAGAAGATGGCAGTACTTAAAGTAATTACGATGCATGAAGATTCCTTCATCCTTTATTCCCTCCCAGTGTGGCTTTAGAGAGGCTGTAGCACAGCAAAGCTAGAGTGGGCTTTGTGGTAAAAAAATTACAAGCTCTGAGACAAAAAAAAATTCAGTATCTTCAGGTGAATTAAAAGATTTGGTCTATATTCAGTACGAATAGGAATGTTTCCTTATACTTAATTATGCTAAATAATATTAGATATACTATTTCTGTTAGTTCTGTATTTCTGCCCACCTTCTCCAGTAAAACATTTGGGTGCCCTGCAGAATTCTGGAAATTAAAAGTGGGAGGTCAATCCATCAGTACTGGGAACATTGTTTGTGGTGAAAAAGGTGTAGGGGAGTCATTCCACCACACCCAAAAGGAGTGGGATCATCTGTGTGGATTTGAGAGTCTGGAAGTGAAGTTCTCTCTTCCTCCCCTCCCCTCCCCTCCCCCCTTTGCTTTGTGGGACACTCAGTACCTTGGGCTGAGGAGCAGAGGAGAGGACGTGGCAGTAGCTGTCCTTGGGTTTCTGTGCCCAGCCCAGGCAGCTGCTGGGGGCTGCAGGAGAGCACAGTGTGGCTGTGCTGGGTGGCTGCTCACTTCTGGGGGCTACAATCAGTTTTAAGGAGCCTTCCTAACCTGGAGCAGGACTGAAGCAGTGAAAGTTCTTCAGGATGGACAGTTCTGAAGGTTACAGCCAGTAACATTATTTAATGGATTTTTCTTTAAATTGGCTTCCCTAAATGTACATAAAATACAGGAGATGGTTTATTACTAGAGGATATTTTTCTTATTAGAACCTCTGTATAAACAGGGACAAAAACTGACTTCTGGAGATCATAAGACTCTTGTCACAAGTAGCTGGAAAAATTACTATCTGCATTTCTGTTCAGGACCTTTAAGATGTAAATTCTGCTGCAAGTGCACAAAGCTTTACTAATGAGTCTGATGCAAAATGCTGTAAAAACCTGAACCACCAAAATCAGAGTTTAGGCTCTTTTAATGTCCAAGGAATAAATCAAAGTATTTGAACTACTTACATGATTTCATTATTATTTGTGCCTGGACTTCATTATTTATCTTCTTCAATGCAGAGATCACATTCTGAGAGATAAAGACAAAAAATCTAGTTTTACTACTCATTTCCATGGGAGTTAATAGCCCAGTTACTTCAAAAGAAATGGCACATAGCTCACCAAGCCTGAATTTGGTTCACAAAATATAAAGTGAAATATGCTTATGCAAAACAAAATCCCATAAAAGTCTTAAAGGATGAAATCTCACAGTCATGGAGCCCACAACAGAAGCAAAAATTGAACAGGAGAAATTCTAACTCTGCTACCACAAGATTTCACAATTTTTTGTGAGAAGTGTGGGTAAAGTGATTTATTTCTTTAAGCAGGTTGTTTCTTTACTTAAACCTCCCCAGTCCTCAGTGATAAGCTTGCTGCAAATAACACAAGTGAGAGTGTGCAGATAATATTAAAAACACTGCAGAAATGGAGAGGCTTTTCCTCTCAACAGACCTCAAGTCCTGCATTTAATTTTTGGTAATACTGCTTTTATTAAATTATTTTCCATAACTTCAAAGTTAATTCCAAAAGGAATTGAGGATGGCAGAAACTACTTAAAGAACAAAGTGGGTAAGCCTACTTTACATTAACCTGCAAATTGAGACAGACAACCAACAATTTGAGAGAGATGAAGCAACCTTGATGATCCACTTATGTGCATAACCTGGTTTCCAAGTAAAGGATATAGTCAAAAATAAGTACAAAGAAGAGTGAAAAGAAGGGAACTCCCCTGAAATATTACTGGGATATGTCCACAGTTGTTGAGCAGATTCCTTTTCCTCCTGAATAGGTGCCTTTTTGCCATATAGGTGCAAGTTGGGAATGCAAAATGGATTTAAACCTGGCTTAATTAAATCCTCTTCCTGTCAATCTGTCTCTTCTTGAATAAATTACACCATGGTATTTTTAATCAAGGCAAAGCCAGGGCAGCTCAGCCCACAGTATCCAAACCCAGCTGTGCCCTGTTCGTCATTGCCCAGCTCTTGTTTCCATTAAGAGTATTTTGAAAAGTACCCTGGCTGAACAGCACTGCAAAGCTTCCAACCATCTTACAAGAGTCCAGTTTTGCAAAATGAGGACAAGACTGTGATCAGTGGAGAGTAACTTGCAAGAAACTTTCCCTTTCCGCCCTCTCTTGCTCACAGTTGCAGTCTACCTCTGCCAGGCATGAATTCATGCTCCAGGATGCTCTGGGTCATTGCTGTGAAGCTGAAAAGGGTCTACTTTATTAAGCACATCCTCCTCCTAGATTTCCACTGACACAGCACTGTTCTATCCTTCCAGCACACACTTTTTTTATACTTCTGCTGAGCATCAGACAAGCACAAAGTATACCCCATGTATTTGTTCTAGCCATCTGATTCTTTCAATGGTGTTGTTCAAACCAGTTGGTTCTAGACCAGATCCTATCAAGCTCTGCTTCTGGGTCTGTTAACCTGGGTCCCAAATCTTCTGTGGCTCTTAATCTTGTACAGTCCTTGGCTTCCCAAACATAGTTGCACAGGCTATATTTGGCCCTAGCTAGGTGTTTGGATTGGGGACCTGACAATGAAATGATTTATATATAGGCCATCATTTATTAATGCATCCAACCTCCAGCAATACAGAGGAGGCAGGAGATCTGAAGCTTCAGAATGCAGATTTTAATAGGCAAATGAAAAAGGTGATTGTGCTGTGGCAGTGCTTGGGGAAGTGCTGGTATGCACTCTCAAAGTGGTGATGGGGTGTAAAAGCATTACAGGCCAGTCCAATTTCAAGTGGTGGCAAAATCAGAAAAAAAAACATCAAAAATTTGTGTTTCCTTATTAAAAAGGAAGTCACAGGTGTCACTCTGCGGCTTGGGAAAATGTCATCAGGTATGAACTCTTTGTGTGATTTAGCCACTTGGAGGTGATATTCGGTAAAGATGATGAAAGTAGTGGGAATACCATTTGAATGGTTTCCTTTATTAAAGGCAGAAATGAGCACCTATGAACAGTATGTGGGAGTGTTCAAGGATTTAACAGTGAAACCAGGCAGCTCTTCACTAGTCTTTTGCTAGTAAGAGACTCAACACACAAAAAATAACAGTTACATTTTTCTAGTTCCTTTTATTTAGTGATCTTGGAGTGCTTTGCAAAGCAGACTCAGCAGCCAAAGAAGTTGCATTGCTTCATATTCAGTGTTACAAGGCAAATCATCCTGGGCAAGTCAGGAGCATGGTCCCAGTAACTGATCCCTGTGGGGTCTGCTCCAAACCTGTGGAGCTCAGATTCATCAGGGTAAAAGCCATTATCATTCAACAAAAGCATTAACTATCAAGGTGGAGTTTTGCATATCCTGAGAGGAGAAATATCCAGTTCTGGCCATTTTTTGTAAACTATTATTTACAAAATCGGACAATTAATTCTATTTTGTTCAGATGTGGTGATGTTAGAATTCAGATACCAACAGATCTCCCATAAATCATTTTGTACATTGCCTTTTCATTCCTACTGAAAATGTCTTAGCCCTGTACTGGTTTGAAACACCATCTGCATTGACTTTATTGATGTAGTTCTTAACTTGAGAAAGACTTCCACTCTGTCCCCTTGAAGACTCTTTATAAAAAGCAACACAGCTCCTTTAGCTTTGCTTTATAGCCTGTTTTGCAGAGCTAGTGTAAGCTTTGTTGACCTGGCCTGTACCCACTCCAAGGTAATAATAACCTACTGATGTGTGCAGGGACGGATGTAATGCTCAGTGTTTGAAAGAGTGCTTGTCAAGTGGCTCACACACAAAAAGCATTGGGGTTTTTTGTTGCTTGCCTTTTATTGACACAACATTAGGTGTAGTTTTCTTTCTGAGGCATTTGTTGACATGAAAATTCCAATTATTGTTTTTGTACAGACTCCTGGTATTATTTGATTAGCACTTATTTCTTGGGCTGTTTCCTCGATCTTGGGCTAATTATTTTACAGAATTCTACACTGAATTTCCATTACCATCAGCTGGTGTAATCCAGCTAATGATCCATGTCCCCTGGAAGCAGATTGTATTATTCCTCATTGTTTGCTCCACTTCTGGCTTTACCATCTCTCCTTCTGCAGACTGAGGACTTGGCTCCAGCACTTGTCTACTGATGAGGGCAATGACAATGCATGTTTAAGCAGATTTTATTTAAAGTTACCTCCAGGGGTACTGGTATCATCTGCTAGCACAACTCAGAGTAGCCTAAAAACTGCCTGAATTGAGAGCAGGCACCCTTTATCCCCCCAGCTACAATTACTGAAACAGATTCAACAAAACTTGGGGGGGGTGGGGGGTGGTATTACATAGCTGTGCTCTAAATGGTGCCAGAGGAGGGGGATAACACAAAAGCCCACTTTGTGCCCATATGCTACCAGTGATTTCTCCTACCAAGACTGATTTGATGGCAATTTTATACTTTCTTCCAGGTGTAAAGCAGTTAAGTGCTATCAAGATCAAGACCTTATTTTCACATACTTTTTGATCATTTTGATGTAAAATTGTTGAATGTATCAGGGCCCTTAAAACTGACTCAGCTATTCTAGCTGTAAAACCAGTGAGGCAGTAAATAATTGTTCAGGATCCCAATGTCACTTTTTTCCTGTTTTAAAGGCATACAGCTTTACACTAAAAAGAAATAAGCTGGAATTTCAGCAACAACTGATGTTTAAACTCATATTTTGGGTCTAACATAGCTGGTCATCCTCACTACTGCTTCTGTAGAGGCAGTTCCAGAAAACACATTGACCATCAGACTCCTGACCGAATTAGAAAAATCTATTGAATAGGAAAGGTACTTTTTGTTACAAGCTGAACACTAGTGTCCTCAGGTATAGAAGTTACTGAAAGTATTCATAAGATGTCTTCAGAATACAAATCTACAGCAATAAAGTTTCTGCAGGTTTGATGTTAGTCACTGGAAGGATTTTCTGTAGAAAGGTACCATGATTTCCATGTACCTTCAGAAAAAGATACCTACTTTGTTTTCTTCTGCAGTGATGAACATTAAGGGGTCTATATTCGGTTTCCTACAAAGAGGTTGCAAAAATACCCTACAGTATCAGAAATATGAGGGCAAACACAAATCAAAACCCTTGGGAGACCCCTCTGAGATGGCAGTGAGAGGTGCAACTGTATTCTCCAGGTGATATTAAAAACTCCACAACAGCCAGGGTGAGCCCTAAATGGAGCTTCAGGACATCTACCAAAGCCTTCCCTAGCATTAGCAGAGTTACTTTACAGAGACTATCTGTGGTGGCAAAAAGCCCTAAAAATGGTGAACCTTGGCAAAAAAGGGCACAGGGATGGGGAGAAGGTGTTTTAAATGGCAACTTGGTTAGCTCTACAATGAATATGTTGGGTGTTATTTTTGCAAAAACCCAGTGAAGCATCACATACTGTCAGCCCACCCAGGGCATTGCACAATTAATATTATTTTAGAAGCTGTGATTTATATGATCTTTTAAAAGGAAGGAAAAGATAACCATTGCACATACAACTGCCTGAGAAGGTAAAGCACAGATAAGAAATCAATGTTGCATACAGGCTCTACAGAGAGAGCACATCCTGGCCCCAGACAAGCCTGGCAATGTTTGCATTCTCACAGAGAAGAAGAGCTAATCAAAGCTGTGACACGCTTAAGTTCCCCTAAATTAGAAGATAAGGAGGAAGGAGAACTGAAGTCCCCAGGAAATTATTTGATACTTCATTTGCACTCAAGAGGCAACCCAACAACTGTCACTGTCAGAGGGGGGACAGAAACACAGGAGAGGTGCTGATTCCTTAAGATAACACTGAAGGAGCAGGGCACTGCTGATTGGTTTCCTCAGCTTCTGTGCCCCAGAGAAATCTCACAATGACAAGTACACTGGAGGTTGCTTTCGTTGTTTATTGTTTCCCTTTCAGAACTTGATTTCTAATCAGGAACTTAACCTTTCTTTTATACATAGCTTGTTTCATAAATAAACTTGCTGAGCTTCTGAAGTTGAGGTGAATCTTGTAAAGCTGTGTTGCTTCAGAGGAGATGAATTTAGAGAGAGTGTAGCATACAGGCATTTGCTGGAGGGGATCAGGTCTGGAAATTCAGAAAACTGGTGCTTTGTGCACCACCTGGAAAATTTGGGGTTGGGGTTTGCGGCAGAATGTGCCACAAGGAGAGAATTGCCACTGGCAGGGTGTTACCAGAGAGAAATATTGGGGGGGGACCAAAACAACACTTTGACCCTGAAAATTATTTAACACAAACAAATGTAACAGTATTGTTTCAAATGTTTGATCCCATTTAAAGTGGGCATTGAAAATTAAAATAGGTTTGAAGGAGGCTGCATTCTTTGGGCAAGAATATGTGAACCCAAATCCACTATAAAACAGGGTGAGAGTTACCTGACCTGTGTAGTTCAGACTAAAAAATCTCCTTAAATGAGCTGCATTGAGAAAACATTTGTCTAGAAAGACCTTTGTTCATGATCCTGCATGCAGAAATCTCAACAGCAACTCTCAAATCCTGCCACTGCTTTTAAGAGTCTAAATGTAGCTGGAATTCATCTGAGTTCAATTTTAAGCCAATGACTCATCATCTCCATTTGTCTAATGGAAAGAAGACATCTATTCCCAAGTTTCTTTTGGAATATAGGAAAGGATTGATTGAGTCCTCTTGCAGCCTCATGTGTGCTAATCACACAGATTTGGAGTGTGGGGTTTTCCAGGTTAAAGCATGACCTCTCCTTTCATTGCTGTTCTGACCTTTATGTAAACCATTTTTAGTTAATTAATATCCTCTATTAACTGAGGAACCTGAATTACACATGACAGTGTGAAATGACTGCCAAATGCTCTCACTTGGTTTTTTTCTGCATGTGCATCCCAAAATCCCATCTGTAGAGATGTTTCCCATCATTCATATGTGATGCTGATTATTTATAACTTCAATTTGTAAAATTAAATGTAGTACTAAATTAATGTATAGAGATTAAGAAATATGGGGTAAATAGCATTAATATTCCTTTAAAAGCAGAGATGCAGGTACAAGCTCTCTTTTTTATTTTTCAGATGTGTGTTGAAGGTTGTTGCAACTTCCATTAGAAATGGTTATCTAGACTTAATGCTTTTCTGTCTCAAGAACAGCTAACTACTACATTATTATAGTGTATAATTCTCTAGGTGGGACCTTCCAGGACCACAGTCTCTGTAAAACTGATCTCTGGAAGTGGTCCTGGGAAAATGGCTTTATGGCGGACTCCTGTTTCTTTTGTTGGCATAGTGCAGTTAATGCTAGTAGTCCTGCAAATCAAATGTAGTGACATTACCCTTCATCTTTCATATATTAGTGCCCTCAAGGTTTTTATTCAGTTTTATCTTGGGGTGATATTATTTCTTACTTGTCAAGACAGATATGAAATTTTATGGCATACATGGAAGGGAGATACCACACATTTAATTTTTTGTCTCTGGTGTCAAGACAGATGACAATAGATAAGGTATCAAATGCTCAGATGGTTTAGAGTCCTTATGGTTGAAACTACTTGTAAAATTGTTCCCATTCAAAATGCAAAATTAAAATTTTAATGCTTGTGTGTAGACTGGCCATGCAAGAAGGTAAAATTTTTAGAGATTGATCGCACATGTAAAAAGGTGTCTGTTGGACATTTTCAGTAGTATTTAAGAGACTTGTAATCATTAGACTAAACCACTATTAGCCTTGTCAGTGATACAGTATTATGTTGAGATTATGATAAGCAGACAAAAAGATTGAATGTGCAAGTCCTTCAGTAAGGAGAGGTCATTCTGCTTGTGGTACTGAGGGCAGCTCCTACTCCCCTGTCCTGGGGGGATAACAACTTCTGTTGAGGTGCTAACCACCCCACAATCATCTCAATTTACCTGCAGACTCACAGACAAATAATGTTTGCAGAGGGTGGAGGGAGGGGTCAAGGCAGCCACTCACTGAAACAAGCACACCAGCTTCCCACGCAGGAGGACTCAGAGGGAAAATTCACTCAGGGATGCACATTTAAGAAGGCTGCAGAGAAAGAGCAGATGTCCTGCCTGAGACCTGCTGCCTGCTGTTGCATCAAAGAGTCTTTTAAATCTTCCAGCTGGGTTTCATCAAACACTTCAAAATCCAGGGCAGTTGCTGTGACCATGCTGGAATTGTACCTGAGTGGCATTGAGAACTTAGTCTGATGTCCACAGTCATTCTGCCATTGTCTTCTTTCCAACCACAAAGAAATGAGTGACTTCTTAGGGAAAAAAAAACCCAAACCAACCAAAAACTTTTTCAGTCTAGACTTTTTATGCACCTAAATGTACTTCTGAGTAGCAAATATTATTATGTTTTCTTTCATGTGATATGTAGGAACTTAAGAAGAGTCTCTTTTTTTTGGTGACTTGTCTGCCTTTGAGAAGTTGCAGCAGGGATTTTCTCTTTTTTTGTACTCTTACAACTCTTTTAGTGTTGTACTTTGCTTTGATATAGTTATGTATTAAAAATAAGATGAAAAATCTGCAACAATTTTTTTTCAGGAATCCCACTGCACAAAACAAAAGTAAGGAGTAACTAGAGGAACTTTAGTAACCTTCTCATACAAGATGAAATGCTTAAACATCACATAATTCAAGGAACAGGGCCATACCTCACACTGAGAAAAGAGATCTATCCACTGAATTACTTTAGGAAACATTTAAATCTCTGCTTGAGGGCCAAATAATACCATACCCTGTCCATGCAAAAGAGCAAGGAAGAGGCATCTGATAAAAAGTCTTGAAGGCAATCCCTCTGCAGGCAGATTTCTATGTGATCATTCTTGCTCTACTCCTTTGGACAATAGGGAAAAAGACCCACAGGGGCAAAAAAAAAACAAGAGTGGGGAGAAAAGCTTTTGCTCATCTAAATTTTTCTTGAATTCATGAAAGAGCAGCAGAAAGGCAGCTCTGCTTGCTCCTAACCACAGTTTCTGTGGACTGCGTTAAATCAGGTAAACAACTTCTTTCTCCAGTCCTTTTCCTGTCCTGTGTAGCTGTGTCGTGGTCCTGAAGCTGTCAGCATGTGAACTGCTCAGTCCTGCAGCCACCACAGCTCTGCAGCCATGAGCCACCCACATGGCACATTTGGGCTTTGGGGTGAGGCAGATGCTGTGGGTTCACATTTGCTGTGAGCAGCTGTGCCTTAGGAGGCACAAACAGGATGTTTATTATGGTGAAGACTGGGATCCACCAGTTCAGGTGGAGGATCAGGATTTCTGCTTTCTCCTGAAGGGTAACTGCTAGATAAGTCACAGCCTGATGAGGATGGGCAGGGGTCTGCTGATAACTGCCAGACTGTGGACTGTTTCTGAGGTGTCTGCAAAAAGTGACAACGTGACAACGTGA
The DNA here is from genome assembly GCA_017589585.1 of Phylloscopus whistleri. NCBI lineage: Eukaryota > Metazoa > Chordata > Aves > Passeriformes > Phylloscopidae > Phylloscopus > Phylloscopus whistleri. The sequence goes on along the minus strand of JADMLD010000680.1, from coordinate 1,695,120 downwards.
AAACTTGCTACATGAGCTCTGTGCCTTCCCTGGGAAATGGAAAAGTCAGTGGCTCAGTGCACAGTTCTGCTGGAACCTGGTGGCTGTTCTGCTGCAGCACTGCCAAGAAAACCAACTCACGAATGTGCTTCATTCACCCTGTGCAGGAGGCAACAAGTATGGATTCCCCAGCATGCAGCAATTTGAGAGCCACAGGAGAAATGTGTGGGAGTGAGGAGGGAATCAGCCTGTTCTCCAGGTGGCAAAGGAAAACGTGATGTGTCATTATTGAGCAGTGGCAGGTTCTGAGGCACAGCTTACTCCTTCTGCTGCAGACCTAAGGGATAGCTCAAGTTCTGTTTATTATGAGAAACCTGCAGCCTCCCTGTCCTCCCCCAGCTTGCCAGCTGGTCATTCCCAGGATAATGTCACTGTCACTTACACTATGGCTCAGGGTGTAAAGTCACCCAGGTGCTTGTTTGAGAACTACTGTTTCCCAAGATGAGGACAGCTACTCTTCAGGAAATTACTTTCCTGAGCATCCAGATGGCTGTGAGGAAGTTTGCTAGCAGGAAAAGGATACAGAAAGTGCAGCCCTGGAAAAGAACAAAAATATCTGAGAGTAAGGAAAAACAGATGTACTGAGAAGGATAGCAAGCTAAAAAACCCAACTAACCAACCAAAAAATCCCCACAACAAAACCACACTCCTGAAAAAACAACAGCAAAACACAAGAAATTTATCACACCTCTTACCCCCCAAACACCCCCAAAATTAAAACAAAACAAAACAACAACAACAACAAAAACCACAACCCTCCCCTTAAAAAAGAAAAGAAAGAAACCACAAAAACCCCAAACCAACTCACCTACCCCTCCCCCCTCCAAAAAGAAACCAAACAAAAAACAAACAAACAAACAAAACAACAACAACAAAAAAAAAGAAAACAAAACCCCTCCAAACCCATCAGACTGAAGTCTGGCTCCACTGCAGTGCACATCACTGAATGCAGAAGAGGGACCAGGAGCTGCAGTGAAGCTGTCAGCTGGGTCAGGTTTGCCATACAGAAGGGACAAGGTGTTACCTAGGGCAACAAAACATCTGTAGCTGCTTAGGAAGGTGCCTGCATCTCTGCAGCAGGTCCAAGACTCTGCCTGCAGCAGCAGCCATCCCTGGCTGGCAGCTCTGGAGGGCAAAGCTGCTGCTGACAGGCAGCTCATCAGTCCCCAAGGTAGGGACAGGGCTGAGAGCACAGCAGCACTCAGCACTGCTGCCCTTTGAACCAGCTCAGAGGTACCAGGGTGCACTGGATAAACATCTTCATCCAATTTAAGCAAAATAATTTATTCATAGGTGTCTCATGAGAAAGGAAGGCACACCTTATTCAATATTTTATGTAGCTGATGTGGTTTGCAAAGGATTTGTAACTGACAGGCTAGTAAACAACCTTTTTTAAACTCCTACAGGAAAACTGGGCAAATGGTTGCATTCAAGCTCCTGCAGAAAACACTGGGAACCCAAACACTGCCATGTCTCTTCCTTTCAACAACATAGTATGTTTACAATTTTGCAGAATGCACAGGAAAAGAATAAAAAGTTAGAAGCTGTATTCTCCAGAAAGGCAATTATGCTGAAATGTGTTGAAAGATGTCATCAATTTCAATTTGAAAGAAAAAAGCGTAAAAATTCAAGGTTGAGATGGAGTCTTCCTTATGTTTAATTTCTTACAATCATCTTTGTTGTTGTTATACATAGATGTTTATATTATATGTTTACAATTTTTCTTACTTCATTTTGTGCAGACAAGGCTATTCAAAAAGATCATATCAGCATTTATGAACTGAATTATTCTGGGATTTCAAATTTTTCATTTTTGTTTTCCCTGGGCATAAAAATCAATCCCATCATGAATTCTGACCTTAGAGGTGGTGGGTTGCACTCTGCATCCACAACTGCAACACAAAGCATAAACAGAATGTAGTAAGGTCAGGAGAAAATCCTACTCTGGGACTTCACAGCTCCTTTTACTTTGTCATGCATCCAGCATCCTGGGAGCAGACAGAAGGAGAAAAAAAATCTAAGCAAGTGCTGCACAAAAAACCTGTCTATAAATGATTGGAAGTGTTTTGTAGTGAGGACTGTAATTCCAAGTCTGTCTGTTTTATAGAGTAGTTGGGATTTAATTATACTTGTTGCAAAGCTTTCCCAAGCTTTCTCTAATTCTTGAGATTACTGAGCCCATATTTAAAGCAGTAAACTCTACAAAGTTTATAGACCCTGGTAAAGTGGAAATTCTGTCCAAAACTGCTGTGGCATTTTTTAATCATGCTAAATGATTAAAAATCATTTGCCATGATTAAAATCATAGGTCAGTCAATGGTACAGTCATTCCTAGCAAGAGAATGGGAAATGGGACTTTTTCAAATTAGAGTGTCAGAGCAAGAGTTCCATAGAGCATTTAACCTCCAACTGCTGACATTTTGATTCAAAAATTAACAGTGCCCAGTATCAATATCGCAAGTACTAAGTTATGATATGCTTCATTTCTTAGGAAGAATGCTTAAGAAAAGAAGGTGTCTCTAAAAAGTTCTTAGTGATGAGTGCCTGGCCCAGTACTGGTCTTTTTTTGTTGCTGTTGTGTTTTAATAAAGTTGGGAAAAATTCACACACTATCAGAATAGCAAATCATGATAAGAACTTCTGGAGCACTGTATAAACTGAACACATATCACAGGGGAGAAAAACAACAAAACAAACCAAACAACCAACAAACCCTACCAAAGATTCTTACTGCCTTTGAAGGACATGGGGTTTTACACAACTTGCTGTAGCAGAGCCAGACAATGGTTATCATATTTGTAAACAGAGGTTGCAGTTCTGCCTGTGAACACTGGGGCATTGCATTAAGATAAAGAGGGTTGAAAATATTCATGGGACATGACAGATCAATCAGCTGAACAAAAGCACTGATGATCAGATTGCTGCTGCAGGACTGGGCTGCAAAAGCAAGGACATTTTAGCCTCCCTGGACTGGAGCCCCTGGCCTGAGCAGGTCTTGGAGCACCCACCTGTCACAATACAACACAAAAGAAACAACACTCACCACTGAGATGTCCAAGGCAAAAAAGCAAGTTTATTTACAGACCTTGACATTTATAGAATTCCAACAGTGCCCATGGATTGGAGGAAGAAAATCTTCCTCTCCAACCACACTGGTCAACTCAACAGTCCATCAGAAGTCTCCTCCTTGTGAGAAGAATGTAAACATGAAAGAACAGTTACAATAACAATAGATTGTTTATGTGAAAATCCATGAGAAACTCCGTTACAAAAAGTAAATCATCAGAAGACTGTAGGAACTTTAGAAAAACAGAGAAGAACAGGGCAACACCCACCATCTTACCAAACAGCTGAGTGGTCCCAGGCCAGATGCTTCATGCTGTCTGTCATTACTTCCTAGCTGATGATGCTGTGAGCCAGCCTAGATGTTTCTTCCACCTCAAAAGTCAAAATATTATTTACCAATTGGCAGAGGTTCAGAAGTGAGACATTAATCCAAAATCTGGGAAGTGCATATTACAGTCATCTTTATCTTTGGCATCTCTGGCAGCTTGGCTTTTTCAAAGAGTAAAAAGCAACTTGATCAAGGTCTTTATGTGGGAAGAAGACACCATCTGATACATTTCAGTTCTCACATCTATTAGAGAAAGGTACAACAAAATCTAATACCTGGAAGCTGAATCTAGACAGATAATTACCTTTCTATTATATCCCAAATTTTCTGTGGGGTCTTGTCACAGGCTGTCACTAGGCACTTTTCTGGACAAGTGAATCTGTAAAACAGACCTAATATTTCAGTGTAGCATCCTGATTTCAAGACACACGTTTAGCTTCTGTCAAGCTACTGTCCTTAGTTCTTCCCCTCCGCCATGGGGGAGGGGAAGACAGAGAAAGAAGCACCACAAAGGAAACAACCACATTATTTTTTAGTCAGATTTGTTTTCATTTATGACATTTGACAGAGCCAAAACCTGAAGCAGCTTTCCTCTGCCAAGTCTCCCTGGGCACACCAGCCCTTTCCATCTCCCTGGCCACAGCATTCCCATGGTGAGTGAGGGACAGAGATGCTGCAGGCTGAAAACAAACACCTCTCCTGGCCTCTGCCCACTGTGAGCTTCTGCAGAGAGACATCCTGCATGGCCCTGTGCTAAAAGTCTCCATGGGGCAGCAGGGAAGAGCTGCATGATGCTGATGGCCCTTTGTCCCATCTTCTCCATGCCTGGTGGCTGGAAAGGACCAAGGCAGTGCTGTCACATGAAGGCTCCAGCACATAGTGACTTCTGCAGGATTTTAACAAGACCAAACAGGATTTGTAGTTTGACAAGGAAAGCTCCCAAACTGAGTTGTTTTCCTAAACACATATCCTAAAGACCAAGCACAAGCTTTTGGTGTGGACACACAGTGTTCTGGGTGAATTGTTACAACCTGTGCTTTGCAAATAGGTATATTGTAGTCATTTCTCAAAAAGACACACTATGAATCAAAAATCAATTCACATGCTGAGATATTAATTTTGAGTGCTAGTACCAGGGGAACAAAAACAAGCCAGAAGTGCTCTGTTGCAATATTTTCTAAATGAAATGGTCTTGGCTTTGTTATCTAATACTGTTTCATTCTAAAATTGATCTATGTTTAGTGTTAACAAATAGTAAAAATACGTGAAAAGTGAGTAATGTATCTGACTGGATATTAGTTTTCCCTAATTTATTTTCAGTTTGGCCACCAAACAGGAAAATCAATTATTCTCACAACTCTATTCAGCATAAGTCTCTCTTCCAGCATATTGCTCTCCACAGTTTTCTCCTCTATTATGGAGACTCTTACTTCTACCAGTGGTATTAACTTGTGGTTTTCCCCAGATGATGACTTCTGACATTTTCATTTACATAAGTTCTCTTTAAATTTTTCTGCTGTTAGTTGTGATTATAATGAGTTAGCTTCTAATGTAAGTTTCATTAACAAAATGTTTATTGCCTCCTTTGGATAATGAAGCTATTAATTAAAATTGTAGCTAACAAGGATCCACTGGGTATATGACTAAATATTTCTCCAACATTGGTTTTGATTATTTTCATTGTCTTTCAGTACACATATTTTCATTGTCTCTCAGTACACATTGTAAAGAACCTATCCAAGTCACTTCAAAAATTTTGGACAAGATACTATAAAATGCATTATCAGGTTTTCCAATAAAATGAGAATGGTATCCCACTTCCCTCCTATTCCCTGGCAAGAACTATGTTGGATTAAACATATGTTGTGTAAACTCCCACTGTTTACTGCTGTTTTGTTTCATTAGCCTCTTCATGTTGGTGGCCATCTCTATCTATTTCTTCCATCATTTTACACATTGTACACTTTTTTTATGCAGAGTGTAAGAATATTGTCTTTTCCCATTGTAAAAGTCTTGATCCTTTTTTCAGAGCTATTAAGGTGTTGGCTTTACTTAACAGCTCTTTACCTTGCTACCACCATTAAGATGAAAAACTAGTTCAGAGACATTTTTGGGCCAACTATAATTTCAGCAGTGCATGTGAAGTAAATATTTATTCAAATGACTGCTTGGGGCTAAAAACAAGGGAGGCATTCTAGAATTCCATTTGCATCAGAATAAGGACCAAAAGTCTACATAAAGTGTTATTCTCTCAGGGGAAAGGGAAAATTTGTAACAGGTGGCACAAGGACCTAAATTTGGTGGGATTTTTTTTTTCCATCCTCCTGGGGGTTACATTTGATCATATGATTAGTGCCATTATCTTTACTACAAAGAAGTGAAATTCTAGGTGTGGAATAAGAATAGGTTATGTAGACAAGATTGCTTATTTGGGGAGCCTGCAGAAATTACTGAGGGAATTATAAACCTCATAAGAGGCTGAGAAAATATTACAGTACACAAGAGGGACAACAGGTTTTAGAATATTAGGAAGATTATAAAAGACAAATATAGTGTCTGCATTCAGAAAGGGATGATGGAGGAGTATGAACATGGAGCATACAACTGAAGAAATAACAGATAGGTAAGCTTCAATTCCTAGAGTAATGTGGAAACAAACAATGTTTTTATGGATACATGGAAAAACAGGGCTGAGGAACAACTAATACAGAACTATCAAGGAATGATCTTGTAATATTTAATTTTTTCTGTTCTATTGCAGGATAGCATGTAGATAAAGGTAAAGACGTAGGTATCTTCTATCTTGCCTCTTTTAAGGCTTTTGATGCTCTCTTAAGTAATATTTTCATAGCCAGATGAGAAAAGTTTTTAGGTGAAGCTCCTGGAAGGTGAGTGCATAGGTAGGTGGCAAGGAACACTTTAAAAGAGCAGCTGCTTGCAGCTCACTGATATATTGAATTTGTGTGTCTTTAGCAGTTCCACACAAGTCTGCCTTAGGTTTGGTGTTACTCAATACTGTTATTAATGGCTTGAACAGTGAAATAGGTTATATGCTTATTAAGTCACTAGATTATATTAACCTAAGTGAGCTGCAAGCACTCTGGAGACTTAGGCAGTTAAATACTTAAGCTGTGCCCAGGTTAGTATAACCTGCTTGTCATCAGGGCTAATTAATCACATTAACATCTTGCTAATGTGACCATACTGCTTGGGGTAGCTGTGATATCCCTGAATGGCACTGCATTATGCCACTGAGATTCTCTCAAAGAGAGGAATTCCACACTTTCTCCATTTAATCACATTCCCCAGTCTGCTCCAGGTCAGGATGCTGATTTACTGGCAGGTCACTTAGGTACATTTAAACATTTAACCATAAATCCTCCTGGAAAGAGCAGACTCAGCTGTGCTGTGTTGTGTAATGCCAGAGTGAATGCTCACTTTATGCTAGGATATCATCTTGTGCAGCATCAAAATCACACACTGCAGCTCCCAAGCTTCCCCTGCAGATTCCTCTATCCAAGTATTGATCAGGCCCTGTGTGTTAGAAAGGTCTGCATAGTTCCTGGTATGTATACTAGAAGAGTGGTGATTTTCCTGTTTTACATGAAAATATATTAGATTGCAGGAGGACCATGGTTCTAGCAGATCAATGCCAGAGGAGTTAATATCACCTACTTTTGCCTTCCCGTTGTACAGTTCTAAAATTAGAAGCAAGCAGAAACACTGTGCAGCATCCTAATTGGCTTGTCACTAGGGTAAAGTAACTGGCCAGCTTCTGGCTTACCAGAGATCAGAAGTTCCTCTTGATACATCCTCACTGGTCTGTTGCTCAGCCTCTTGGGAAGAAATATTTGGAAATAAATGTAACATGTATTTAATTAATTAGAATTTTAATCTATTTAAAGCATAATTTTTTATCTGGTGTGAGGTAAAATATTTTAGTCATTCACCACTGTGAAAAAAAATTACCTGCAAACATTGTCAGTCACATCCTGACTGCAGTAATTTTACCTTGTTAAAGGCAAAGAAGGGGACTTCACCACTGCCAGGTACAATTTTTTGAGAGCAACATCAAAGCTATATTTAGCATCATATAATCCTTATACAGATAACTGAATGTTTATGGTAGTGAAGTTTTAGCTACCTACATGATGCTTGGGGCTCTGTAAAGGAAACCTAAAATGCATCTTGTTGGCAGAAGAGTCTACGTACTTACCTCAGACTAGGCTGGTCCAGAGAAATAGAAGTCCTTCTCCATGTGAATTTCAGTCCAGGAGACATACATTAACTAAACTTTCATTACATGAAAAACATGTCTAGACAGCAGCCTTGGCTGCACAGCTGTCTTTGAAGATGTACAGCAGATAGCCTGCAGCAGGGTATTTCACAGCCCCTTTTGTGTTGGATCTCCTGACCCTCTGGCAAACAGCACGAGCGGCAAATTCTGTCACTTCAGGAGGAGTCTCTGCTGGTGTCTCTGAACAGCACAACACAGCAAGGCACTGAAAGCTCTGTCTGGGTTAATTAGCAGCACTGACAAGCAGGCTATGCCAGTGAGGCAGAGCACTGCACGGGGTGGCTGCTGCTGGCAATGACTTGCTCAGAGAAGCCCCAGGTGCAGCACCGGGCTGTGCTGAATGCCCCTGGCATTGTAACAGAGCTTACAGGGCCTCAGGAGGAACCATTCCTTGGAGAGCAGGGACTGGAAAGTTTAGCTTCCAACTGGTCCATAAAGTTTTCTATTTTAGACAGTGTGTTTCAGAGTCATTCTGCAACTCCCCCAAGTCAGAGACACTGAGGGAAGGAAGCTGAAGCAGGTCTAGCTGAGTCATGTGTCATGTGTCATGCCTTAAGATCTCTCTTTCCTCACTATGGATCTTAATAACTATGTTCCCACTTTCCCTGTACTTTTACATCATCAGCTTTATCTCTACTCCCACCTGCTCTCCCCTTCAACAGCCACTGTTCATCCCACTTTTATGCAGCTGAACCTACCCTGGGTTATGAAGTCCAATCTGCTGCCATTACTGGGAACCCTACTACTTAATCCCTTTACAGAGCATTTCTTTCTTTTCAAGGCTGGTGGGATCTTTCCTTCCTTTCAGTCTTTGCTTCCACATACAGCCCAGGTACTCACCTTCTCACATTCTTTCCCTCATGAAAGCCACTGCTTCTTGCCCGACCACTGTTCTTCCCCTCTCTGTCTACTGAAGTGGACTTCTGTCATTTGCAGCCAAGCACCTTGATTCAGGGCAGACTTTGCAATATGTGACTTTTTTTTCTGATGATTGCACACCATTCCCCAGTGCTTTGGGATATCAAGTCCTGCAGCCTTCTGGGAATGTGGCTTCAGAATGGCCACACTGTACTTCCCATCCCTGCCCTTATGGGTGCCCTACATAACACCCCCTCCACTATCACCACCACCAGTAGGACTAAATTCAAGAGAAATTATGTAAATCAAGCTACTCTCTAATTTTTACAGTAGGCCTAAATTGGACCATTTCTGACTGAAGCAGTGATGGCAAGAACAGTTTCAGCAACACGAATAACAGTAATTCTAGCCAGCCCTTTGCTGTGCCTCTCCCACAGTTGTTAACACTACAGAAATAGAAAGAAATGCCATTTACTACTCCCCAAGAAAGAACATTTCACCAGTGCAGCTGGGTCCCAGGGGAAAGGAAGCCAAAATGTGCAGAAACTATAATAAAATAAGACATAATGTAAAAGTTAATGCTTTGTGATAGACCACTGGCGAGGCTGTGGGTTGCCACAGCAACAGGACTACACACACCAGGCTGCACATTGGGGCTGCTTAAAGGCCATCATCCTGCTGCCCTGAGCAAACACACCAGCAACTGTTTGCAGCCAGCTCCAGACAACATGGGGCAAGGGAAAAATCGATCCGGACTGAGGCATGCCTTAAGATGCTGTCAACCAGCAGTTAAGCTGTAATCAAGCCCAAAACCTGCATAGGTTATCTCAATCATCAGTGAAATGGCACAAAAAGTCCTGCTTGGCCTTTAGCATTGTCCCAGCTTTGGCTCACACTGGATGCTGAAGAGCAGGGAGCAGAGAGGAGACCTTCTGATTTTTCAGCTTCTGCTCTGGATATCCACATATCCTTGGACACAAGCCAGAGAAGCCTCAAGTCTGCCATGACTTGCCCTCCTTCTCTTCAAGACCCAGGACCTAGGCCAGCCCAAATTAAATGAGCCTGTTATCTGTACCTACCTGTATCTGCTTTGTTAAAATATTGTAACAATTATATGTAACTGTTTAAGTGGGGTGAGAGTGAAATTCTAAGTTGTTGATAGCCACTGGGTGGACATGGTAGCCAGTGAGTGATACCACAGAAAAATGGGAGGAAAGCCCTTGAGGGGTAGAGCAGTTCATGAACCATTGCATGCAGCTACAGATATGAAGAAACACCTGGCAGCCTAGACCTCTCTGTGAACCAGGGAAAAAAAAATAAATCTGAGGCAGAGCTGCATTTTAAGAGGATTGGATGAGAGACACTGCTCAGAGGGGTTGGCAGGAGTCAGTCATGTTCCTGGGCCGGGACATCCCTGTCATAGAAGTTTGCCTGTGCCTGTGTGAGCCTGTTCTCATGTGCTCAACAATCTTTCCCAGTTACCTCAACTGTCACCAAAACTTATCATTCATTGTCTGACACTTTATTGCTATTGATTCATTGACATGTAACTTCCTACTACCCCATTCCCTCCTCACAGACATTTTTGTGTAATTTCTCTCTCTTGATAACTCTTCTCCAATCATGCATTCACCTCATCCCCCTTCTGGTTTTTTCTTCATTTCCCACCATGTCAATCAATCAATGAATTCCCAGATGTGCATTTCTTCCCAGACATTACCCATGGCCCAGCAACAGAATGCATCTGTTCTTCTTACCCACCGTGTACAAGGGTTTCCTGGCACAACACACAGCCTCTCTCCATCGTGCTCCAAACAAAATATTTAAGTAGTTTTCCACAGCTCCACCACTGTAAGTAACTGATATGTTCCAAAGAAAAATGTTGTGATTAGAAACATCAACTAACTAACTTTTATTATAGGCTTTTATTTCGTGTTTTGTGTAATGATCTACATAAACAAAAAAAATGAGCACATGCATGTTCAGATAAAAAAATCAGTAGTGTGCTCCAGGCAAATTTGGGGCACAATTATACTTTAAAAAATTGTATAAATTCTCTTTAAACTTGCCTATTTTTAACTACACATGCACACGAAAATGTTTTAAGAGCAATATTATGGTTGGAAAATCCAGTACTGAAGAGGATGTGCCAAAAAAAGAGCTGTCTGTGCCACTTGATTTACATCCCTTTGTTCTGCATTGCACGCTCACATGCTAATTGGTAAACAGGATCCTGCCTTATCAGGTGCAGGAGACAGCAGCTGCTGTCCAGAAAGATCAGGATGATGAGAATTCTGTTTCACCAGTTGAAGAAGAATTTGGTGAAAATCCTGGCTCAAAAGTCAGACTTCTTTAGATGAGACTAGCTGGCAGCCACAGGGCTGGGACCCAGTTAATTTTCAGGGAGAAAAATCATGGAGGTACAATATTGTTGGAGAAAAAGGATAATCTTCTGAGGATTAAGGTGACAAAAGCTGTCTGGAAGAGCTGGGGACTATCCCTGCTTCTGCCACAGAATTCTTCTGTGATGCCAGGCACAATACTTAAAACCTTTCATAGATAAGCAGCACCTCAGTATGGCTCCTTCTGAGGCCTCATTTTCAGAACTGCTGCAACCGAAATCCATGCAGGGTCTGCTCTGAGAAATGAGGTACCAGCTGCTTTTTAACTATTCTGTCCAGAATACGCCAATCTTCTATCTCATAGAGACATTGTATTTTCTAATGTTATGAAGCACACATATAATTGTGGTAAGAACCATAAAAGTACCTCCTAAGTCTGTCTTCAGGTATTGTGAAGAAATTCCGATATCAAAAAGTGAGACTAGAGGATTCAAAGCTGTAGAGAGGGACGCAGCCAGAGATTCAGGTGCCCCCAAAACCAGACATCTAGCACCACCTTCCCATTTCCAGTGCATTAAGCTGAAGGACTCATGTGCATCACCTAAAGTCCATGTGAAATATGTGCCTTTTTCGTGCTGGAAACAAGAGAGGATATTCTAGGACAACCAAACCAATCACTGCCAGCCAAAGGTCTTTTTTCCACAGTTTTTTACTCAGCTTTTCAGCAGAATCCTAGTTTCTTCCCCTGCTTTTTGCCCTTCCTTTTCTTGTCAGGACTGGCTCCCACATTTACCTACCCTAGTCTGACTCTTGTTCCCCAGCTTCTTCTCCAAACTCAGTATTTTGTCCTCATCAGCTCTGTTGGCTCATTTCTTCTACAAGCAACTCATTTCTCCCCTCCTGACTCCTTCCCAGGTCCATATCTCTTCTTCCTGCCATACCAATTCTTAGGTTCATCTTTGCTGTATGTGTGCACATTTACAGGCCCACTACCACTAAACCTCCCATTTGGCACAGATCCCTTCCCCACTACCTCCTGGTTTTTTATTATTCTTTTTTCAAATCTCACCAAATCCTTCCCAACCCTCCCTCCGACCTCCATTCCTAAATTTTCTTGTGGCACTTCAGGTTTCTTCCAGCCTTCTATATCTGGCTCCTATTGTCTACACCTCCGTACTCCACAGCCGCTTAGGGGACAGTGAAGAGAGGCATCCCGCACCGAACCCTGGGGCCTGGTAAGCTTCATCCTGAAGAAAACAGGAGGAGCACCGAAGAACCATCACTCCTCCTGGTGCTCGAGGCTGGAACAAGTTCAGCTCTCCTCTGGAGGCGGCGGATGAGCAGTCCGGTCACGCACAGCAGCTGCAGCAGGAGCAGGCGAGGCGCCGGAGCACAGCCGGGCACCGCCAGCAGCGCTGGACAAAGCGCGCTCGGTGTCAACCAAATCTCCAGGAATTTTAGCAGTACTTTCCACATTTGGACCCGCCTACCTAAGGAAGCGAGGCAAGTGTGAGTATTTGGGTTCCACACTGCCTGTGTCCAAGCATACCCATGCCATGTGTGCCAAGGGCAGTGCTACCACGGCCTGACTGCACGTTCACGGCTCCCTTTGTGCTCCCACCCCTCGGCCTTCAAGCTTCTCAAGCTCTGACTGTTCCCGACACGAGGGTGGCACTCTGAAACTGGTAGCAGGTGCTGCCCCTTCCTAAACTCCTCTGCGGGAAACTTGGGACGGGCTGGCGCTGCCGCTCCATTGGGCTGCGCCTGGTTAGTGGCAGTCGTGGGGCAGAAACCAAACTTTGCTCGAAACAGGTGCAAATTTAAGGCACGCCAGGAATCGTTTCCACGGGAGTCTCTGGCCCTGCCGCCGGTGTCTGACTGAGCGCGGCCCCTGCCGGCACGGCGCGGCACCGGGACCGCTCTCTGTGCCGAGCCTCCCGTCACTCACCGCTGCGAGCTGGGGCTCCGCGCACAGGTCGGGAGCTGCAAATCCAAGTGTCACTGGCACAGGAACGATTATTACCAGATGCTAATTGCTCGTTAATGTATGCTAATCACTGCTGCATGCCAGCGCGCTCAGAGCACCGAGTGTCAGGCAGAAGGCACCCGGCTGGAGCGGAGCGGAGCGGCTCCTCTCCTGGCAGCTCAGCCCCGCGCCGAGAGCCGCCGCCGCGCCCCACGGCCACGCTGTGCTCGCACAGCGCTCTGCTCCGCGGCCGCCATCCCGCTCCCGAGGCGAGGAGCGGCCGCTGGGGATTCCTGACTCCCCCGCGCTCCAGGCTTTGCCCCGCGGAGGTTTCCTTCAGCCGGGAGACAAGCGCCTCCGGCTCCCCCCGCGCCACGGCAGGCGCCGGGGCTGACCCGCCGCAGGGGACCCAGCAGGTGCCGCCCCCGGCTGGAGAGGCGATGATGATGTTGTGTGCGGGGACGGGAACACCACACACACCTTCTAAACTTTAGTAGCGCTGCCTGAACACGTCTCCCAGGACGCGCTGCATGAGCAGCGTCGGGAGCGGGTCCGCTCGGCAGGCGCTGCCCCGGCCGGGAGAGGTGCCCACGGGCCGGGGAGAGCCGCACGCAGGGCTCGCCCGGGGAAGGGGAGCGGGCGGCCCCCTCGCCCCCGCCTGCCGCCGCCACCTCCCCTCGGGCCGGCCCTGAGCCGTGCCCCCGCCGCGGTGTGAGGTGTGCGGTGTGTGCGGTGTGTGCGGTGTGCGGTGTGTGCGGTGTGCGGTGTGTGCGGTGTGTGCGGTGTGTGCAGTGTGTGTGGTGTGTGGTGTGTGTGGTGTGCGGTGTGTGCGGTGTGTGCGGTGTGTGCGGTGTGCGGCGGGCAGTGTGCGGTGTGTGCGGTGTGCGGTGTGTGCGGTGTGTGCGGTGTGCGGTGTGTGCGGTGTGTGTGGTGTGTGCGGTGTGCGGTGTGTGCGGTGTGCGGTGTGTGCGGTGTGCGGTGTGTGCGGTGTGTGCGGTGTGTGCGGTGTGTGTGGTGTGTGCGGTGTGCGGTGTGTGCGGTGTGCGGTGTGTGTGGTGTGTGCGGTGTGTGCGGTGTGTGCGGTGTGTGCGGTGTGTGCCGTGTGCGGTGTGTGCGGTGTGTGCGGTGTGCGGTGTGTGCAGTGTGCGGTGTGTGCGGTGTGCGGTGTGTGCGGTGTGTGCGGTGTGTGCGGTGTGTGCGGTGTGTGCGGTGCCCGGTGCGCGGTGCTCGGTGTGCGGTGTGCGGCGGGCGGTGTGTGCGGTGTGCGCAGTGTGTGCGGTGTGTGCGGTGTGCGGTGTGCGGCGGGCGGTGTGCTGTGTGCGGTGTGCGGTGTGTGCGGTGCTCGGTGTGCGGTGTGCGGCGGGCGGTGTGCTGTGTGGGGTGTGCGGTGTGTGCGGTGCGCGGGAGGCGCCCGGCGGCGGAGGGCGGGCTGCGGGGCGGGCGGTGCGCGGGGCCGGCGGCGCTGCGCTGCGCCCCGATAGGCGGCGGCGGGCGGTGTCGGTGCTGCCGCCGCTGCCGCGGCTGCTGGTGCTGGCGCGGAGCCGCTGAAGCCCGGCAGAGGGGCTCGCCGGCTCTCGCACGCAGCGGCGGCGGCGGAGCGCGTCGCGTCGAGCGGAGCGAGCGGGGAGGAGGAGGAGAAGGAGGAGGAGGAGGAGGAGAAGGAGGAGGAGGAGGAGGAGGAAGGGGAGGGGGGCACCTTCTCGGAGAGGATGCCCGGAGCGGCTGCAGGGACGGCGGCTACAGGAGCAGGCTCGTCAGGAGCGGTAGCAGCGGGGATGCTCCCAGCTCAGGAGGCGGCCAAGATCTACCACACCAACTACGTGCGGAACTCGCGGGCCATCGGCGTGCTCTGGGCCATCTTCACCATCTGCTTTGCCATCGTCAACGTGGTGTGCTTCATCCAGCCGTACTGGATCGGGGACGGCGTGGACACGCCGCAGGCGGGCTACTTCGGGCTCTTCCACTACTGCATCGGCAACGGCTTCAGCCGGGAACTCACCTGCCGGGGCAGCTTCACGGACTTCTCCAGCCTGCCCTCGGGAGCCTTCAAAGCTGCGTCCTTCTTCATCGGGCTCTCGATGATGCTCATCATCGCCTGCATCGTCTGCTTCATCCTCTTCTTCTTCTGCAACACAGCCACCGTCTACAAGATCTGTGCCTGGATGCAGCTGACCTCGGGTGAGTGGAGGCAGCGGCCCCGGTGCTGGGGGCTCCGCGCCGCCCTGTCCGGCACAGCCCGGCCCGGCCCGGCCCGGGGGGCACGGGCGGCTCTGGACAAACTTGCGGCGCCGGTGGCCGCCCGGGTCGGAAGAGGGTCGGGGAGCGGCGGGGGGCGGGCGGCGAGGGCCGGGGGTTCCCCGCCGGGGCAGGCCGGGAGAGGATGCTCGGGGGTGCCGCCACACATCGGCAGCGTCGCAGAGCGGTGCCCGTGCCTGCCCCGGGCCGCCCGACTGGGCGTGGGCCGAGTCCGGCTCAGCCCGCAGCTCCTCGCACCTCTCCGAGGGCTGCCCGGGGGAACTGCCCGGCTTCGCTCTGCGAACCGACCCGTGGGCAGCTCCAGCAGCTCCGGGGACTGCGGGCGGCAGCGGGCGGGTGTCCTCCAGCGCGGGTCTGCTGTAAAGGTCAGGAGAAAATGGCAGTGGGGACAGTTCGAGCGGGCGGCGGTGGGTGAAGGCAGCTGCCCGCCTGTTGAAGCTCAGTCCCGGCCCCACAGTTCCACCCTGCCAAGGCAGAGCCCACTTCGGCTCCGCGGGAGGGGTTGGCGACGCCTTTTGCTGGAGAACTGGAAGGGCAGCTGAGGTCGTTGGATGTGGCATGCATGAGTTTTGGTTGGGGTCTGTTTCACCTATCCACAAGATTCATTTTCCACTATATGCTAGGAGTGTAAAGAAAAAGAATTAATTTCAGTTGCTGATTTTGTCTCAGAAGATCTCCTGACTTCATTTGACTTTCCCCATCACATCCAATGTCTCCCTGGGGAAAGTGTATGGTAAGAAAGGGAAAACACCAGGACATCCCTTTTTGTATTTCCAGCACAGCTTTCCCTCAGAGTTAGTGGAGGACTGGTTATTTGTGTGCAGCTGGGAGGGTAACAAGAAATGAATGGTCTGCAGAATTAAGATAGTAATATAAGCAGTTTTAGCAAGACAGAAAATAATAATTCTTCAATAATTTTGGGGGGAAAGGGGGATAAAGTCAAAGCATACCTGTTACATGTTCTCCTGGTAAAACCCTGAAATTGAGAAGCTTTGGAATAAGCAGTAATAAGCTGTTAGGGACATAGAGCAAAATGTCACCAAAATGGGCTCACAATCACTTTTTCAGTTCCCTTAACTGACCTACATTTGTTTCAGTTTCTGAGCAAAAATTCTTTTGAGTTTTCTGCTGAACAGCTTTAGCATTATTCAATTTGCCATCTAGTCCGTGAGACTTGGTGGAATTCTCTGGTTTATATGAAAAAGCTTTAACCACTTCTCTCTCTGATAATGTTTTTCTGTGTGTTATTATACATTTTTGTGCTGAAGTTTCCTTGTAATTTCTTTCTGTATCACTTGGGGAGTGATCTGCAGGCACTTGAGGTTGGTAGGTTTTTCCCAATTCCGGTGAGTTTAGTTTTGGGATCATCATCTCTGCACATTATCTCCTTTGATACCGGTGGCTCCTCTGTCCATTCAGTAACATGCATTCTGATATGGTCTGGTTAATTGTACACAGTCCTGTCACTTGGCTCTGGGCAGAGCAAACTATTTCCTCTTTGCACGACTGATGTGTCTTCTGCTCCATTAAGGACTTCTGCTTTCAGCTGTCTCCTCTTCTTATGGTTCTGCTGCTAAAAGGTGCCATGAATATTCATTGTTTTGATGCATTTCAGCATGTTTTTTTCATGTCCAGTATGCAGCAGGACTGCACGATTTCCCAATCTCTTGCACTTTCCAACATCAATATCTATTTATATGGTTGCACTTCTTCATGCCCAGAGGTGCTAGTGCAAGGTAGATAAAATGAATCTGATTCCTTTACTGTGTTTCTGTACAGGTGAATGATAATAATTATTATTCACTGTACAGAAACACCACCAAATGTGACAGATCTACTGGAGCCCAGTCTATACCATCCTGCATGTGTGCAGCTGTGGCTGGAGATATGTTTTCAGGCAAAGCAACACAGAATTTTTGTCATCTCCAAAGCTGGTAGATGCACTGTTGGCATTAAAAGTCAAAAAAAGGAGCTTCATGTCAGCAGAAGAGTCACTCCTCAGACTGTTTCCCTCCAAAATTAATAAGGGAATGCATGCATAGCCAAGTGGTTGTTTGCTGTCTTTTCCAATTTGTACACGAATGCCCAGGGAGAACTAGAACAATGTTGGGTGTTGAAGGAATCTGACTTTATTGTTTGCTGAATGTTTTACCCTAATTCAGTATTTACCTCACTGTTCATTTATGTATTACTTAAAGTTTCCTCAAGGGAGAAAAAAACTACTAGAAAGTTCATAGTGCTTTGGGTTGCATCCTTTGAAGAAAATAAAGGTGGTAGAACAGAAGGAAAACCTAGAGTAAAATGTGCAGGACAGGAGTGTTATAGTGACAAGTTTTCTCTGAGCTATATGACCTACTTCTTTTACTAGTTTACTATCTGGAGAGTGTAAGTAATAGATAATAGTAATCCTAAAATGCTTATCTCACAAACAACAATATAGTAATGTCATCTACATATGCACATAGTTCTGTGTGGTACAGGAACAAAATTGAACCTGAAGTAGTGAAATAAAGAAGCATGTGAATATAGCTTTGATTTTCCTTGCTATTATGTACCTTCACAGTGTTAGCATTTGGTTAGGTCATATAATACTTAAAATTGATGCAATTTAAGTCTTGTTAGAATCAGATTTCTGATGTGGGATCATGCCTGGTTTAGATTTGCAAATAACTTAGGAACTGATTTCTTTAGAAGAAAGCTTTGGATCACAGTCTGTCCAGCATGAGTCATTATAAATTGTCAGCATGATATAGCTCTTGTTTCAAAAGGTGGTTTTTGAATAAGAAAAATATAAACAGTATCTTGGGCACATACACTTTCAGTCCTTGTTGCTGTGTAATCATGTCTATGAGCAGACATGTCTATGATATGATAGAGAAGAAAAATCCTGAGGAAAAATGTATTTCCTGTGTGTATGTGAGTGCAGCATAGATTAGATGGTCTTATGATTTAGCCATGGCTTAGGCTGCCTTTTTTTTTTGCCTGCACATAATGCTGTCAGGGTACACTTGATACTTTGAGAGCCAGTGTTGGCAGACTCATTCTCCATCCCCTAACCTCTTCTTCTGCAATTGCAAAATCATAGGTACAAGCAGTTGCATATGCACTCACCTAATTTGAGCAGCTGAATGATCACAAGCTCTTGAAATCATTAGGAATTAGGTATTATTGTTCTTCATTATTCTACACCTAAAGTTTGCAGGAGACCTCACAAATAAAAATAATTCTTGAGATTTATTCCTTTATACGTTAGGTAAATTAAACACTTCTGTTCTGTCATTGTGATTTTTTTCACTATTAGATATTTGTCATTACTTTATTTCCTTTACTAGGATGTTTCATGTTGTAAGGAAAGCAAAAGAAAGGCATAGAAGTGTCCCATGGACAAGTAGGATGAAACCAATATTTAGGTTTTTCAAGAGATGCCTAAGCCCATGCCCACTGTAAGAGGATCATTGAACAAAACATAAAAGTTCTGTACTTTGGCAAACCACAGTCCAGTGATATTTGACAGTGCTCTGTAACATGGGCTCACAAAAGCATCAGAGCACCTCAAGCTCATTTTGCCCTCCTTATTTTTGGTTCTCCAGTACTGGTACTCAGGGACTTCCTCAGGTGGATCTTGACATATAAAAGATCTTGCTAGATTTTGTTTTTTTGAGACTTTGGTTGCATTTTGAACCTCTGTACAGTTTTAGCATTTACAGTGCCTCTGAGCAAGGAGTTCCACAGCTTGATATGTGCTGTGTGAAAATTCAGTGTGTTTTGTCTTTTAAATCTTGTGCCTGCCCATTTCGTTTGATCCTCTCGGCTCATGCTTTGGAAGAGGCTGTAAACAGGGAACTTGGAGACACATTCTCTGTCCTGGCTCTGATTACACCTTTGCTGTATCTCCTCAGTTACCTGGTTTTGAGACCTTTGGCTTAGTCCTTAGTTGTTAGGTTGTACTGAACTTGTGATCATCCCTTCTGCCTTACCCATAGCCATTTCCAGTCTACTGTATCTTTTCAGAGTCTGTGGGACTAGACCTACACACAATATTCAAGACAGACAAACCAGCCATTCATACAGTGACTTAATAATACTCTCTTTTTTGTTCTTTGCTCCTTTCCTAGTAATTAGTAAAACTCAATTTTTCCCTGTTAGTGAACAGTGGGCTGATGTTTTCACACCACTGCCTATTATAACCCCAAGATCTCAGTCCTGAAGTGGTAATAATCACCTTGGGGCACATAATTTTCTGTAGTTAGTTTTTCCCCCCCTAAAGAAATGACTTCATATTTATCTACACTGACTTTAATGTGACTTTTTATTGCCTAGTCACTCAGTATTATAAAGTCTTTCTTCACAGTCAGCCCTTATCGTAGCTACCCTGAATGCGTATCAGCTGCTAACTTTGTCACCTCACCATTTATCCTGTTTTCCAGCTCATTTATAAATAAGTGAGTAGCTCCCAAGTTCCAGCACAGATCCCTGCAGGATTCCACCACTGACCTCTCTCCAACTGAAAAATTGACAGTAGTGTCCTACCATCTGTTTCCAATTATTTATCCTTGCAAGGGCATTTATTTTTATCCTCTGGGAGTCTAGGTTTTTTAAGACTTATGAATGATAGATTCATCAAACGTCTTTTGGAAATCCAAGTAAACATTGTTAATGGAAACCATGGTGCACATTATTTTTTTTTACTTCTTTGGAGAACTCTAGTAGTTTTGTGAAAAATTACTTAAAATAGGTGTATTGGTCCTACCTCACTTCCTTTCATTACACAAATATGTCATGTTTGTACACATGCTGACATACACTGTTTCTTTCGTAGTTCTACTCATTTATGTGGTGTAGGTGTTGGTCTTTCTCTGGTTCCCCAGGTTTTCCCCAGACTTGTTTTAAACTGGTTTTTAAAACTGGTTTCCTACCACTCAACTGCCAGATCCTTGAGGCCAAAGCAGCCATAATAAACAGGTTATTACATGCCACAGTTAAAAGCTTGTTTAAAAGAGGGAATTGTTTCAGAATGAAAAGGAGGGATTCTTCATTGCAACTGTGTTGTTTGCCTTTATGCTTGAAATCAGTCTGCAGGACCAGGTGACTTTTATGTAAGAGTCTTAAAAGGCTTGACCTTGATGCTCTTGGAGCCTTTGTTACTGCTGTTTGACAGATCTTGGTACAGGGGTAAATTCCTGAAGGCTAGGAAAAAACCCAGCCTTGCACCAGTATTTGAACAGGGTATCTCATGGTGTCAGACAAGGATCTTGTTCATAGCCTCAGCATCCTTAACAATTTATTGAGAGAGTAATTTACATTTATGGCTCCTGAACTTTGCAGGTGGCATAATTTTTTTTTTTTAAATAAACAATAGTTATTTGTCTAATATGTTATAGTAAGGATAGCTAATTGCATAGTCTGATTTGGATGTCATAAGAACATGGGCTGATTTCTACAACCTGTATTTTAATACACTAAATGCAGTGTAAGACATCTAAGAATCAGAATAATGGAATCACAGAATCATAGAATGGCCTGGGTTGGAAGGGACCTTAAAGATCATCCAGTTCCACGCCCCCTGCCATGAGCAGGGACACCTTCCACTAGATCAGCTTGCTCAGAGCCCCAACCTGGCCTTGAACACTCCCAGGGATGGGGAATCCCGAGCTTCTCTGGGCAGCCCATTTCAGTGGTTCACCAGCTTCATAGTAAAACATTTCTTCCCAATATCTAATCTAAACCTACTTCCTAGTTTCAGTTTAATCCATTTCCCCTTGTTCTGCCACTATGTTCCTTGTAAATAGCTCTTTGCCATCTTTCTTGTAGGCTCCCTTTAGGCACTGGAAGTCCACAATTAGGTCACTCCAAAGCCTTCCAGACTGAACAATCCCAGTTTTCTGAACTTTGCCTTCACCTTTCCTTAGAGGAGAGGTGCTCCATCCCTCTAATCATCTTCATGGCTCTTCTCTGGACTTGCTCCAACAGGCCCTTGTCCTTCCTGTGCTGGGGACCCCAGAGCTGGATGCAGCACTGCAGGTGGGGTCTCACCAGAGCAGGGCAGAGGGACAGAATCCAATTTAGAGAGAAGGATGTTGTGGGGGACCATGTCAAAGGCTTCACAGTAGTCCAGATAAGTGACATCCATAGCCCTTCCCTTGTCCACTGATGTAGTCACCCCATCATTGAAGTCCGCTTGGTTGGCCAGGCAGGACTGGAACTTGGTGAAGCCATGCTGGCTGTCCCAAATCACCTCCCTGTCCTTCGTGTGCCTTGGCACAACTTCTAAGAGGATCTGTTCCATGATCTTCCCAGGCACAGAGGCTGACAGGTTGGTAGTTCCTCCTTTCTACCCTTTTTAAGATGCATACAATGTTTCTCATTTTCTTGGGACTTCACCTGACTCCTATGACTTTTCAGATATCAGGGAGAGTGGTGTGGCAACTACAGCAGCCAATTCCCTCAGGACTCTGGGATGCACCTCATTAGCTGCCATGGACTTACATATGCTCAGGCTGGTGGTCATGAACCTGGTCTGTACTTGCAGTTGGAAGCATTTTGCATCCCCAGTCCCCATCGTGCACTCCACACTCTCAGGAAGTGTGGGAAGAAAGATTACCATTGAAGGCTGAGGCCAAAAAAGTTGTTGAGTACCTCAGCCTTCTTCTTTTCCATTGTTACCAGTATTCCAGCATTTCTTATCAGGGGGTACATCTTCTTTGACCTTTCTTTTCTGGTTAATACACCTGAAGAAGCACTTCTTCCTACTCTTTGCATCCACTGCCAGATTCAGTTCCCACTTCAAAAAATGCAGGAGGCATCTTGCTGATGGGAGAATTATGAAATTTTGTGTTATGGAAAACAGTTGTTTAGAAGAGAAATTACAGACTGTGGTAGGTGGGCACCTGCATGTGAGCTCTCACTGCAGTGACCAAGTCCAGTGCTGTCCCTAAATGTGTATGCAAAAAGGGGACTCCTCTGCCCGCAGAGCTTCCCATGCCTGTTCTGTCTAGGTCAAATATCTTTCAAGACGCCCTTTCAAGTATAAAGTAGAAAGGATCTCAGAACTGATTTAAATAAATGAAAGAAGAAGAGCTAAAAGGATGAATTTTCTTGCTGTTCAAAAGAAGATTAAAAATTGACAGATGATGGCATATGAGGACCTACAGGGAAAGTTTTCAAGTCATGTAGTGTTCTTTAGCTTGACAAATGCTGTGTTTGGAAGCTGAAGTTACACAAATTTGCATTAGCCATGAGGTATGTACATTTGTAACCTTTTAAGATGGATTTTTCATTTGTTAATTGTCTTTACTAACTCACCAGAAACAAAGGACCAAAACCAAGAGTGCTTTCAGTTTTTGTTGCCACTACATACTCCACATGTAATGTGGGGAGGCACATGGGAGGCAAAAGAGACAGGAAGACAAGTCCAGGAATACTGAACAGGTTTTTGAGCTTGAGTTTCATCATTGATGCTGATTTTAATAAAAGTGTTAACATCCCTATGGCACCTACAGGGTGTGGTGACTGAAGTTACTTAGTGGTCTCTAAACAGTAGTGAGTGTTGGACCATCAGAGAGAAAAATCAGGGTTCTTGAAGGCTTTGACCATGGTAAGATGAGTACTGCCTCTGCATTTCGGGGCCATGGGGTGCTGGAGATGTGCAGGCAGGCAGGGAGCAGGGAAAGATGCTCTCCTTTCAATAAATGGACTGTCTCATCAAGCCTGTGAGGACTTCTAATTCAAGCGGGCCTGGTGCATGTGCTTCTTTTCCCAGAGGAGAAATCATGCTCCAGTATGATTTTCTGTATGTTCATCTCCAGAGGGAAGTTCCCCATTGGGTTTAAATGAGATCCCTGGAGCCTCCTACATCCTTGTCTGGGAATGCCCCATGGCAGCTCTGCTGCTGCCACACTGGCTGTGCTGGGCATTGCCATTGGGAGGTGCTTGTGTCCTGGTGTGAGTCAGAAGGTTGCTTAGGAAGGTTGGAAAAATCACCTGAAGGTTTTAGTGGGAAGTTGTGGGTGAAGTGAGTGATGGGGCTGTGCAGCTTTTTCAATTTCATTACACTGAAGTAAACATTTTCATATACTTCATGTCTGGCTATAAAAATGAAAGTAAAAGGTGTATCATGTGAACAGTGGAAATGAGGGAGAAATGCTGTGCCCAGTGTCCCATCTCTAAGTAATTTCTTTCCCCAAATACTCTGTGCCCACCAAAATTCTCTCCTGCATCCCATGATGTCATGCCTTTGGCAGCTAAACTCTCCAGCTCCTCACAAGCTATCTCTCTAGTTGACAAAGGCACAGCATGGGCTATACCTGGCAGAAAGCTATTTGTCTTTTGGTTTGATGTCCTCAAGTTGCAATCTAGATTTGTTAAAGGATAAACTATCCCTGTCTTTCCACTGATGGGAAATTGGGATTCTTTCTGCTTCCAGCTTTTTCACAAAACTTGGAGGAGTTTAGTGTCTTGAAGGCTCGTAGCATCAGTCAAATTTGGTTGAAATTGGTCATCCAGCTCAAAATCACACAGCCACATCTGTCTTGATCCCAGAGGGAACCTGTCTAAAATGTATCATGTAAGAAGTGAATATCTTTTATTTGTATGAGTGATTTGAGATTTTAGTAGCAAAACTTGTTTTTTGAAGGATAAAGGTGTTTTGGGAATGGAGAAGAGATATTTTCTTTTGGTTTAGAGTGTAATAAAAATTTCAGCATCTTTTAAGTCTCCCAATTGCCTTTTATGAACATCCTGGGGACTGTGGTCCACTGTTTGAAAAACAGTAAGATAACAGAATAGTAAAATATAAAAGGAAATGCATAAAGTTATCCAGGCTATTTGAGGATGAATAACATTTCATCAGGAAAAAGTATCTGTATGAGGGAAGAAAGAAGGGGAAAAAGAAACTGGGAGAGAGTTTAAAAGATGAGAATAAGTATACTTTCAATAAGTATATTGAAAGGTGGGAAGGTGAGAACTTGGATATGGTTAGGGAAGAGAAATGGGAGTGGGGTTTTGGAAAGTGGCTGGTGTCAGAGAAGCCCTATTTTCTTGCCACTGAAGGAACATCACTGGCATAGGATACAGCTGCTGCTAAGTTCTTTCAGGGATTCCTTCTAAAAGTTTAATGAAGACAATTGCTATGTCCCAAAATGAAGCCAGGAAGAGGTAAACATATGGATATTATCCCAGTAAAAAGGCATGGAAGAAAAGAAGGCTGGATTTCAGACAGGTTATTTTACCTTTTGTGAAGTGAACCTTTTTAGCACTGTGGTGTAAACAGCATTAGCTTTGATCTTGCAAACATAAAGACAGCAAACATATCAGAACAGGAAATCTGTGGTATGATCAGATGGTGTGGACTCAATATTTGAAAACTAACAAGATCCAGCTGTGAGGAATGGCAGGGTCACAATATCGAGGCATTACAAAGGAAAAAATAAAAACATTTTTGCTGAAAAATGATGAAAGAAAAAAAAAAGTCATTAACAAGGCTATAACCTGGAAGATCTGCAGAATTCAATAACCTCGGTTGCTATCAGCATTGTTCAAAATGCAGTGGCAGCACCATGACAGTGAATAGCTAGAATATGCATTACTGTGTGGAACAGTGTGTAGCCCCCAATTACTGGGAGAGAATTATGGCTAGAATCCTTAAAAAAGACAATATAATAGACTTCAAGATCTGTCTATTCTAAGAAAGATATTATCCATCTTCACATTGGCATTCAGAGATGCAGAGGACTTGAAGCAAGCTGGCCTTAGAATAAGAAGGTCGTACTTACTGGGGAAAAAGGTTCTTTTATTTTCTCCTTGAGAAGCCAGATGCAAATTTATGAATTTAATTGATTTTAAAAGGTAGCTGATGGCGTCTGTGGAGAGCCTCTTTGACACAAGCACATCATGTGCTATTTCAGAGAATATTATTCAATCAAGTAATTGAGAGTGCATCAGAAGGAGAAAGCTACGGAATACACGGTTTGAAATAAATTATTACAAACAGTTGATGAGTTGTCACACGTTCCACTTTCTTTATTTTTCTGGTTATCTTTCAAAAGGAAAAGTTTATAGAGAAGAAAACTAGACATGCTGTACTTGCAAGGTCAAGGACAGATTTTCTGAGTTCAGAGGTTCAGAAAACGCTATTTGTTAAACCTTGGGAGGTTCTTTTATTTCTTCAGAACTCAGAAGTCATGTGCCTTATTTTGCAGAAGCTGACTGAATAGAGTGATTTCATGCAATGTCTTGTCCTGCCGTGCTAGACTGTACCTCTGCAACCTAAAGTACTTTACTGGTGATGGTGAACCTTGTGTGCAGCAGAGGCGTGAATAAAATAGGACAAGGGGCCCTAAGATCAGGGAAGATTTTAGCAATGCCTCTCCCTCCAGTTTGACCTTTTGCCTGTTCCTGTGGAATAACAGGCTTCTGCAGCGGCTGGGGAAGGTGAATGCTCCTCAGCTCCATGGAGTTTCTTGATGGGGGCAAGAGCCTTGGAGAGGGTTGTTCTGCCCAGATGAAACAGCCTGTAAGCATGGAACACTGACTTAAATGATCCTGTGCCTCTTGGAGAGACATTTCTGTACTGAGCCATCTCAGCTTGCCAGGGCTCAACAGAGAGGTGTGGTTGCTGTGCCTGTACCCACAAATTAGGGGGCTACAGAGTCCCCCTCTGCTGTAGAGTCAGCTGGGCACACTGGCCAGTGTCCATACTATTACATGTTTTACCTTATGAAACTGTGTCACTAGACTCATTCTGCCTGTTGGGAACCATTCCTGGCATGTCCCAACTTGCAAACTGTGCCCTGGCAATATTTTGAAAGATTGTTAGATGGAACAGACTAAAAATTCTCCTGTGACACATGCTGAGGGACAACTCTAACAATTTAATAGTGTAGACAGTCGAGTTTCAATGCCTGGGAATACTCCTCAGTACTGCTTCATTTATGTCTGTGTAGACATAACCAGTATGTAGCCAAGTCTCAAAATAAGGAGCTCGAGAATTAACTGTGCAGGAAAGTTAAGGTAACATGGAATTTAGTCCTTTAATTTGAACCAATTTATAACTGCAACTTAGTGCCATAGTATAAAGTTCTGATTTGCTTTGTTTAAATTGACAACAAATAATCTCTGGATTAAAAATTTACAGGGAATGTGGTTATCTTTGAAACTAGACTTGAAATCACCTTGAAAACTACAGATGTTTGTAACCTTTGGCAAGAGGAAGAAGATCAAAAATGTAGAACAAACCATAAAAATAGGTTTTCAGTTAGAGACAGTGGAAGAATGTTACCCATGAGCCTAAAAATCATAAATGAGACTTCTCTCTCACGTAGACTGTTTCAAAATCAGATTTCCCATAGGTATCTTCAGCTTGGCTAATACATCTTTGAACACTATAAAACTGTTATGCATTGAGTGCATATACTTAAGAACATTCAGTACAATTTCACAAAGAGTTAATTCAAAGTTTTAAAATCAATTTCATGACAGAAGTATTAGACTTTCCATGAAAATAAAATTATTCATCCCTGCAGCTTTATGTTCCTCTAAAGAAAGTTAATTATTACTTGGTTGCTGTATATTAGTATTTAGGCTTCCTATTATTGGTGAAGATATATTAGACCATCATTAAAATAAAAAGGTTGAAATTGCAATGCATGGTCATTACACTAGAAAAAATACAGCCCAAAACATTCCAAAGATGCAGATGTCTTACCAGCCACAGTCACTTGTGTTTAGTTCCTGTCAGGCATTTGCCTTTGATTGGATTCCTCTGTTGGTGTGGCTCCCCAGCCCTCACTGCCGAGGTGACACGTGGCTGTTTGTCAGCCCTGAGGAGCCAGGGGACTGTGCTGGCACAGGGTGCAGCTCAGGGTGGGTAACAGTGGAGATACTCAACAGCCATCAGGTCACAACCCTGAGGAACCTGCTCTAGGGGACCCTGCTGGAGCAGGGAGGTTGCACTAGATGGACCTCCAGTGGTGCCTTCCAGAGCCACCTGCTCCGTGACTCTGTGAGGGAAGAGAGGAGCTCCTCACCAAGGGATGGCAGTGGGATGGCAATGGGATGTTGCTCTGGACAGGTATACATGGTCCTGGAACTTACTTTGTGAAGTATCTCCAGCTGATCCAGGGCAATGCTGACGTAATTAAGGATGGATTGTGATATTTCATGTGGGATTCTGGACACTGATGTGCAGTTCGGATTGTGATATTTCATGTGGGATTCTGGACACTGATGTGCAGTTTGGAATGAGTAGCTTCAGAAAGGAAAACAGTGAGCGGGGACATGTCTTGGAAAAAGAAAACTGGGATAGCTTGGTTAGTTTAATGTGGAAAGAGAAAGGTTGGTAAGATGTCTGTGCTGACTAAAAAACACCTGTAAGGGCTAAGAACAAGAGGAAAATAAAAGAAGTGTTTGAGCCGCTGATTTTTTGTTTGACTTGATTTGGTTTCCTAAGTGTGATGGTTTAATCACGTTCTATATTTTATTTGACTGGAAGAATATAAAGCAAACCAGGCCCATCTTTAAATTACAAAGATAGTTTATTAATACACACAAAAACAACAAGAAAAGGGAAAAAAGACAACAACAACAACAAATGAAACTTCTAAAACATCTTTCTTTCTCTTTCTAAGTTTTTTACCTTTCTTCACTCAACATAAAAAGACATGACTTGCAACTTCAGCCAGTTTTACCATTTTAAAAATAACCTTTTATCAGTTCTTTTAGGAAAGGAGTCTCTCTGGGTTCTATATAGACATACCATACCCATTAGCAGTTCTCTCAACACTGCACATAGGCCATATTTGCTTACTGGGGTACTGTTTAAGGATGCCTCCTCTAGTATGACACAAAGATTCTCTTCTTCTATTTCCAAAATCATCTCAAGACCCAAAAACAAATCTCCTCTTTCTTTAGGAGCAAAAAAGCTTCATATCACTTTTAACTAGAACCTTACATCCCCCCAAAAGCATTTATATGTTACAGGAAACAAAACCAGTTCAGTCTTTATAGTTTACCAGAAATGTCCAGCCAAAATTAGGCCACTCCTTGTCCTTTTGCCTTAAAGTCCTTTTCACTCTTCCCTTACCGACTGTAGCTTCATGCCGTGTCTTTCCATAGTTCCTTCGCTATAACTGTTCTTCTTCCGGAGAAAGATGATGTTTAGGAAAATCCATTTGCTCACAACAAAAGGTTAAACTTTTCGGGCTGTCGGGCTGCCCACGTGGCTCTGCGGCGGGAAACTGAGTCGTTTAGAAGCCGTGCGCTGGTTTCTTCGGCTTGAAAAGAAGAGCAAGGGCGAAGGGGCACTCCGTCCGAGCTCTCTCTCTCTCTCTCCATGCTGTCCGCCTCTCCGCGAGACAGCGGCTCCTAAAGCTCCGACCCGGCCTGCCCCGGCTCCGGCAACATCGGGGCCCGGCCCGGCCCGGCCCGCCGCAGCCGCCCCGGGGTGGGGGGGCACCGAGGCCAGCCGGCCCCGGCGGCCCCCTGTCCTTAGTCTGCCACCCTAAAGACAAAGAGACCGCTCCTCCCCCCATCCAGCCTTTTTAAGCATTCCGCCAAAAGTCGCAGCTTGTCTTCTACTGGATAAATTGCTTGTCAATCAAAAAAACTGACCCCGATTGGAACAAAATCAGGCTTTTCCTAGCCTATGACACTAAGCTCTTTCCAAAGGTGGTACTACATGTCATGTAACATCATTAGAACACATCACAGCATGTTTGCCTGCTTTGCTTCATGGCTCTTTAAAAATCTCAGAAGTACTTTATGAACCCGCTGGAATGCATGGACGGTAGAGTGAAATCTAACGATTCTAAACTCATGGCTAAGAGTGGTACAAGAAGAAATGGATATTATCTGGATATAAATCACTTCAGGTTGAAAATTACAAGGTGTTTTCTAACTTAGAGCAGGAAGGTTCTACAGCAACTTTCTGAAGGAAGGAGATTTGGTAAAATACTGAGCTGTGTACTAGAAGCAGATGAATATCTAAAAGGCATTACAGGATGTAGTGTTTCAAACAGCGTGCCTTCTTCCTCTCTTTCTTATTTCTGAAAACAAACTCATCTGGGTGAATGCTCTTTTCTATTCTACTCCTATTTGTTCTGTTTTTTTCAACAGTAGCACTTCTATCTCAGTGACTTCTAGGATTAAAAACAGACAGTGACCAAGATCTGTAGATCTGTCAAGTGAGGCTTATTCCTGCCTGGCATTTTGATCAAACAGGCAAGGGCTTTCCTTAAATTCCCAGCAAAACTGTAAAACTTCAGAAACAACAGTAGTTGCAATGCTGTGCTTCATATTTTCTCTTTGCCTTCAGCATTTTCATGCTACTTGGATATTAAACTTCCTTAAGAAAATATCGTTTATGTTAGCTAACTGCTGGTGTTTAAAAGTGAAAGCAATCAAAAAAAAGAAATCTTCAAAATATTCTAAAATATCAAGGCTTCAGGAAAATAATTTTACAAATCATGAGTTCCGTGACTCACCTGAGATGTAATTTTGCTAAGGATGTTTCTTGGAGAAGTTGTCCCTTGTTAGCTTCCCATGCACCTAATTATTTTGCGTTGCCATGCTGTTACGTAAACAGTCTTTCTAAATAGTTAAGAAACTCATCAAATCTCACAACCTTTTTGATATGCAACTGCACGTGCTGTGGTTTGTGTGAATGGGTTGGTGTCAAGTACATTTGCTGTTGGAAGAAGGGAGTCACTGAGTGGTCCTTGCTCACACCAGAAGGGCAGCAGGGTGAGTTCCCTGTTCTGTCCTTGCTGCCTCTTTTCCTGCCTCCTCTGGCAGCTTCAGAGAGGGAGAGAGAGGAGGGAGCACTTTGTCAACAGGATAAACAAGTGTTCAGTGCATCAAATAACTGTATTTAAGGCACACCCTGAGCTTCCAGTGAAGCACTGCTGATGCTGTACATGTCTGTGAAAGCTCTTGCATGCAATATGGGTATTTACAAATGCTGTTCAGGATTTTGCACCCTTGGAGGGACAGATCTGCAGATACAAGGGTCTGGGTTTAAATTTAGTCTTACACTAAGTAAGACTTAAAAGTCTTTTAACATTACACTGAGGTTACTGTCTTCTGTCTTGCATTCAGCAAGTTTATGTTTGAACCTAAGATGGTATATTTAAAAACTGAGTGTTAAACATATAAGACAGCATTTCATTTAATTTTAGCTCTATGGTATACTGGAGGAATTGTGCCGAGGCAAAAGTGAGGTGGTCTGTGAAATTGTTACTGCATTTTTATTTCTTCACAAGAGATTTAGTTTATTTTATTCCCTGGGGCTGCTTTTCCCCAAATCAAGTCTGGACCAAATGCAAATCACACTTCTACAGACAGCTCCATTTTACTTTGCACTTCACCAGGTGATGGGTAAGCACAGATCCAAGGGCAGGGATGTGCCAGAGAATGTGCAGTGAAATACTCAACTACACACATCTGGCTTAGCCTGTCAGACTGCAGGAGGGTGAAAGGACCATTGGCCTTGGCAGGCCTAGCCTGGCTATGGCAGGGCCAGTCAAGTGTTTCTGCAGTACACCCAGAGTGGTCAGGCCCTCAGGATATGCTGTCAGTCTGTGGTAGCCAAGCCATCAAGCAGTTGCCTACATCAAATTTTCTGGGCTTAAAATGCCTGGGGGATCCTGTCTGACCGCTGACTGCTTTTTCAGCAAGACACAGGTCTTTTATGGGTTCTCTCATCTACACCCAGGTGTCTCACAAGCAGTAGAACAGCTCAAGTGATTATTAGGCATGGTGGCAAAGTGAATCAAACCCTGGTTCTACTCTCAACTTACCTGTAAAACTTTGACATAGGTTTTGCAGTGTAGAGCTGAATCCCACCCTCTGTGGTTATGCTTGCTTGTGTCTTGAATTTATGAAGTTGAGTTTAGAGAGGATTGTTTCTGATTAACAATATTCTGTCAATCATAGTTCCTTCTTAATGTGCTTTTGCCTGGGATTAAAATAAAGCCACAGTGTCATGAATACAGGTATCAGAAAATGATAAAGGAATTTGAATTACCTGATGCTAAAGGAGATTAGTGGATGGTGTATGAAGAGCTGCAAAATACGTATTGGAAATTGCTAAAGAAAGCTGTTGTTATTTATTGCTTCCATTTATCATTGTACTAAAAGTCAAGTTCTAATCATTTAAGTAAATGCCTCAGTTCAGCTGAACTTCAGTGATGCCTGGGAGAGAGGAAAAAATGCAGGTAGTAATGTGCACCTAACATCAATTTCTGAATAATCTGAATGGTCTAAAATGAAATTGCATTAGTATTTTTTATGTAAGTTCTTCAGTGCCTTAATTTTTGATGCTGTATCCTCAACAGACATTGTGATAGGTCATTAATTTGTATATGGATTTAGCCAACTGAAAATAGGGGCAAGAAAAGTCATTGTAAATGAATGCTCATTCTTTTGCTCTGTAAAATAATGTATTTAAATTGTGAATTCTCAAGCACTTCTAGAGTACATTATGGTATTATTGTGCTCTTCTAGAATCTGTTTCTGTCAGTGAAAAGCTGGTTGTTTCAACAGAATACATCAGCTGAGGAAAGGATTTATAAGCACATGCTTTGATGGACTGGAAACATGTTTTGAATGTTTGGCTTAATTGAAATCTGAAAAAAATGCCCACCCATCTGAGGTTATGGATGTCAATTAAGTATTTCCTGTATGCTCTTTTGCATTGGTCATACAAATACATGCATTATAATAAATAATAGGGTAGCAGATTGCTACCAGATAATTTAGGAGTTGACTTCTAAGGACCACTCAGCAGTCCTGACTTGGTACTGAGAAATCTTGCTCTTGAAAATAATCCCATTGTGTCTATGTCATTCAGTATTAGAGGAGCTATTAATTCTTATATTAGACTTAGTTAAGGCTTCTGGAGAGGAATGGCTATATGGTCATTTGGTACATAACGTTCTGCTAGCACGGAGCCACATTAGGATGCAGTCAGAGACAGTAAGGTGGGAGTTAATATGTGTTTTACTACTGCAGAGATTAGTAGCAGTCTTAAGTCAGCATGAGTGAAATGAATTCATTAGCTCATGGCTAGTGTACCAAATTGTTATGTGCTGTAAAATGTATAAGCACATATTGTATAAAAAGGTCTACAGCAAGAATTGCTCTAACAGCTGATTAGGGAGTTGTAAAATTAAGTATGGTATCACTCCTTAAGAAGTAGAGTGTACTCTAAGTATTGGGTGAGTGCAGTGTGAGTTAGTCCCCTGAAGAGCAGGATCCAATTGCTGTCTCTCAATGTAATCAAAGACCACAGGAGTGAAAGTAAAGTATTTGTGCAATTAAGATTATGAAGGTAAACTGCTACCTAAGTAACTAGCCAGGCAACTGTCAATAATGCATTTACATTTCTTGCTAACCTAAATAACTTAAGTAATAATAAGTTTCCAAACCTTTTCCAAAGCAAAGTGAAGTCTTCCACTGAGGTTACTGCCTTCTGCCTCTCCCTCTCTCCTTCCCTACCCCACCAGTGTGATTTGTGTTCCCACAGAATTATGTCCCTACTGAGATGGCAAGCCCCCCTGGAGCAGGGACTGGATTTGATTTGGTGTTTGAACAGAGCCCAGCGTAAGCTGAATCCTGATTGTGGCCTCCAGCTTTGACTGCCGTGCAAATTGCAGCAGAAATAATAATTATTGTTTGAATTGTATCTGAGTGGTGTGAGCAGCATAAGCTTGATGAGCTACCCAATTTGCAACAATAGTAACTATGTACAGAGCAGAGCCTGCTGTGCGACCTTGGGGAAGTCATTTCACCTTTCTGGGCTTTCCTGGCTATAAAATGAGAGCAAGATAATTTCTTTAAAAATGCTCTACAGGCATGGACTGTTATTACTGCAAAGAACTGATTGCATGCTGATTCTGGTCTGCTTTGTGCAACGTGACCCCTTGCCCTCAGAGCAACTCAGAGATCTCTAGGCCATCTTAGAAGTAGTCAGTGTAAACAAGGAAAAATTGTAATTACCTAAAAAAGGAAAAGGCAAAATTAAACATATTTGTGGCTGTACATCACTGTGAGTAACCATCTGTAGAATGATAAATAGTGGCATACATACATAAACACACTGCGTTGTCATTGCAAACAGCATATTCTGTGTGTTTATCTCTGCATTAATGAGGTACTTGGCTTGGTTTTGACATCTGTCACTTTGCAGTCATGGCAGTGCAGATCTGAATTTGAGAACAAAATTCATGGAGGATTATTTTAGGCTTTTATTCCACGGACTGGAAGTACTTGTGGTGCAACACGTTTGGCTAAACAATGTTTTTCCCTTGGATGACAAGACCAAAATGAGTGCATAACACAACACATGATATAGCTTGAAAAGCATCAGTTCAGGAACCCAGGCAGGTACCAAGGCTGTCAGCATCATGGGCAGCCTTGAGAGGACTGCTTCCATACAGAGAGGAATGACTGACAGATAAGCAAGGTTTAGCTAATCCTATTTATTTGGTCACTCCAGCATTCAGCAGAGTGTTACACTTCCTTGTTGACTTGCTTTTTCTTTCAGAAAAGAACAGCAGCAAAGGCAGATATATAGCTCATGGCTCATTTACTCACAGTGCCAGCGAGTGTCTCTACAGCGATTCTCTTTTGAACATACATGAGTGACAGATTGTTCAGACCACTGGTTCTCAGCATCCCCAGCATGCTGGTGTGCTGTAGGGTGTTCTGTTGGCAAGAAGTGCTGCAGGGAACAGATGTACACTTGATACACCAGGAGTTACCAAAGGCAGTCGAGCCACATCCTGGGACCTTGCCTGTGAGTGCACTAGCTTTAAGTTCACACAAGATTTAGCATTCCACTTTGTCCTTCTTCCCATACATGTTCTAGGGGTTCAGCTGTGACTGTTTGGAGTGGGTAGGTGATGGGATGCAGGAAAGATGGCATGCATAGAGAGGAGGATCTGTTTATGGAGTGACAGAGGAACAGCAGCCAACACTGATTTTCTCAGCTGAGTGGAGAGAGGCAACTTCACCTTGATAAGAAGGACCAAATCTTGGAGAACTTCAGTGCACTGCACTATTAAGCAGAATTTAGTTCATCTCAATAAGGAGGAGGACTTTCTCCTTCTTCACTGTTGGCTCCACTTAGTGAGGTATTTTCCTTATGAATATATTTGCCCTTTTTGAAAACAGCCTATGAAGCTGTGCTAATTCTCACACAAGGCATGCTGGTGAGAAAATACAGGTAGCACAGAATTAGAGGAACGGATGAGTAAGCACTCTTTGTGTGGCCATGCTTGATGGTTGCCCAAGTGAGTTCTACTGTAAAATTTTAAAAGATGAATAGTTATTTATGGTGTATTGCTGCAAGCTAGATTCCTGGTGTCTGAAAAATAGAGAACCTGCAAATTGTCTCTGAGAAATTCTCAAAGGCTGCTCATGCTATGTATGCTCTGGTTGTCACTAGCAGTTCTAGCAAAAGAACTGATGTGAGCCTGGAAGTAAAGGGATAATAGTGAAACTCCAGGTAAATAATCCTTGCTATTGTACTACAAGTATATCTATTTCTTCTCTAATGCAAATACCCATCTGGGAAGAGTTTCCTTCCAAAAAGCATGAAAGCAGTAAGAAGATAAGAGTTTTCACCCAAGGCTAGTAACCTGGCAAAGATCTGGATACTCTTCCTGAGCTGTGAGTTTTCGTGCTACCTGCAGAGATGGTGGATGGATAATTTCAATCACAAACACTTTGAAAAATCTGACATGGGGCACTGTTCCAGGAAAGCAGTGCCAAGGATAATTTTATTCTTCAGTGAGTTTTTGGGTGGTACTTACCTTATGCACTGAGAACCTTTTATAGGTTATTTCTTGAGCCACATTTTGCCAATGAAACTTCTGCTCTACAGCCAGAGAACACTTCTGTCTGGGGAAAAAAATCCATAGTGTTGGCAGCAGATTTTATGACATATTGGGTGATGTCATTAAGGGAGCTGTTAGCAATCTGTCATTTACAGAGCAGTTTCAACTAGTCCAACGTAAGGGAAGTGATTTAATTCCATGTCTGCTTGGATTTCTCCTATATAATCAGTGGAGGCTCAGGAGAGTTAGGAGGCACAGCATGATCCTCTCCTGATTACTTTGCTGTCATTTCCAATTTATGGCCTAAAATGCAAGAGAATAAAGTCTCCGTGCCCAGAGGGGCTCATGAGGGGTTGGTACAGGTGATCCCCCAAATCTTTTAGCTGTGGTGGGTGCACAGGCTGGGCACTCCTGTGCAAGGACTAAGTAGAGTGACTGTAGCTTCTGTCTCAGGTTATGCAAACGTGGTTGCTGACAAATGGCAGGGGAAAGGGACCTCTGCAGGAGTGTCCACAAAGAGGCACATGAGGAAGTGCTCTTCCTGATGGAAGGCAGCACATTAACCCAGCTTGTACCTATCCCTTGAAGCCTGTTGTGGGTGTTGCAGCCTTCATTTCACCTGCAGGTAATTTGATCCTATCTTCCATGAGTTTTCCTGTAAAGGGGAAATGGATGTCCCACAAGGAGAACAGCTAACTACAAATAGAAACAGCATGTTCCTATGCTGCCTCTTTGAAAGCTCCTCAGGTCCTCAGTCTAATATTCCATTTCTTTTGGATATTTGTGGTTTGGGTCAAAGAGGAGAAGAGCAGAAAATTGTCCTAAATTGTGCTTTGGACAAGCTGCATAGCACATCTAGCATCCTCCTGCTTTTCTTGTAGGACACAGGAAGCTGGCTTAGGAGTACCATCATCAGGAACCAGGCTGGTCCTCCTCCCCATCGCTGCA
Source organism: Phylloscopus whistleri (assembly GCA_017589585.1). Taxonomy (NCBI): domain Eukaryota; kingdom Metazoa; phylum Chordata; class Aves; order Passeriformes; family Phylloscopidae; genus Phylloscopus; species Phylloscopus whistleri. The sequence continues at coordinate 1,659,188 of JADMLD010000680.1, read as the reverse complement.
GGGTGCAGAGCAGGGTGCTGTGATGCACCACGTTTTGTTTCTCCAGCTTCTTGCCAAAGGATGTGGAAAGCAGAAGCACAGGTTGCTTCAGAAAAGTATTAGACAGTTAAGAGAGAAGAGATGCAGAGATGGCTGTTACATGTACTGGTCTGCACATCTGTCACAGCTTCACCCTGTGGGGAGCAGACTGGTGGGAGGAAGGGGTGTGATGGGGGAAAACCACTTCAAATTCATCTTGCTTCTAAGTGTCTGATATTGTCTGATGTTAAAAATGTCATTCCAGGCCAGATGAACCTTTGTTCCCACCAAGTATATCCACTCTTGTGTATTAGTTGCTCCTCTGCAGGTAGGTTTAAGAGAGATTATTTGTTCTTTCTGTGGGAAATGACATATTCCAACACTAAGTGCCAGTCAGAGGATTGCCTGATTGTCAGCATCCTGTTTTGAATTTTGAAAATGCTTTGGGAGACCTTTTCTCTTCATATGATGAATTCATGGATCTGTAGCCTTCAATGCCAGACAGGTCCATTAGTCAGCTTTACTGGGTAACACACACCACAGAGCTTTACCAAGCTATTGCTGTACAGAGCACTATGCTAATATTGCTTCCTTTACTCTGCTAGAAACTGTAATGAGGTGCAGTGAGTGTTTGCTGCCAGAGTTGGGATCATTCTTTTTGCTTCCCAGGAGATGGCTACTGAGTTTATTTTCTCCAGATAATCCTATGATTTAAAAAATACGGTTGTGGCTGACTAAGTAGATGGTTTGTGCATGAGAAAGTGCCCTAAAGTAGGAGCAGTGTCTCATAATACATAGTTAGCATTTACATAGTGGCTTTCAGCCAACTGTTTCAAAATATTTTTTACATAAGGATAGGCATAGCTATCACTCTCCCAGTTTTCAACAACTGAGGGCAAAGTGCTTTGCTGTCTGCCAGTTTTTGTGTTGCATCAGTAGCAAAGCCCAGAATAGAATCCAGCCTCTTCCTCTGCTCTGTTGTTGTCTGGGTCTAATCAAACTGGCAGTTCAGGCACAGCCTGTTATGGGGCTCGTGGCTGTGCAAGTGGCTGAGCTGGAAAGGAACAGAGGACCACAGTGCTATGGCAGATGGCACTTTTGACATGCAGCTTTGTCCTTGCAGTCCTGGGAGGTGGTGGGAATGATGTGGTAAGGATGAGAGGTCAGAGGTGAGAGTCATGAGGTCTGAAGAGACATTATATAGTGGGAATCAGAATTGGCAGCAATGTGGATTCAGATGCAACTGTTGATGATACTTCAATTCTCAGATTTGATTGTAAACTAACCATGAGTCAACCAGCCATAAGGAGTCATGAGCCAAGACCCTCTAGAATCAAAAGTCTCCATGAAAATACAGCATCACAAAACCCAAATACATTTTGGAAGGCCTAATTGCCATTTAGAGTTATATCAGATTCAGATTGTTCATCTCCAGAATTTGGTCTAGAGCTCTGAAGGTTACTGGCATTTTTGTGTTTGCACAGATCTCCAAGAACCATCCCTGATAAATCACAAAATTTTTGAGATTCTTTGTGAAATTCTGAGGGTAAGCAAAAATGGGGACAAAATAACAATTACCCCAGAAACTGCAGCCTGAGATTCAGAGGCAAAAAGTTCCAAATGTATGTTTTTTAGGATAGAAGAGTAGTTTTTAACCTAGTAGGAAAACCACTAGTGAGACAAAAATTTAGAAATCTAGGTAAAATGACAGGGCTGAATGATGATCCTCTTTTAAAAAAAGGTTTACGTAGAGGACAGAAAAACAGCAGAAACAGTAAACAAGTCTACAAGAAAATGTATGACATTAAGTGCTAGCATGCAGAGAAGTGATAGAAATTGGAAAAATACCTAAGAGAAATAAATTCGTCTATGCAGTGATTGTCTATAAAAGCAAAGTTTAATACAAAAAATCAATACTTGCAGGTTTTTTTAAATGTTAATTGTATAATTTCTAATAAGCTACAAGGCTTACATCCTTATCACAAAATTCCTCTAAGCAGGAATTAAGAAAAAAGCAGAATGAGATTTTCAGTTTCCAAAAATAGATTGCCAAGAGCAGAGGTTTTTTTCTCCTTCTGATTGCAAGAGAATCACTCTGCAGTGTTTTACCAAAGAACAAGTAGTGCTGAGTAAAAGAATAATTGAAAAGTGATTTTTCACAGATTTTTCTACATTTCTATTCTCTGTACTGGATTTTGTTGTGCTGTCTAGATGAAATATTCACGATGGCACTGACCCCTTCCCTTGTGCAATTTGTCCAGTGTTTGCTTGGTGATGTTCAGAAGTAGTGGAGCAGAAAATCCCTTGCTACAGCCAGCATTTGCTGGGGATTACTCTTCACACTGGTATATGTTGAAGGAGATTCACTGGACAAAGTGATGAAATGTCTATGGCTTCAAGACTAGAAATCTTTTTCCAGCCTGGAGAGCTGAGCTCTTTTTTCTCCTTTTTGAAAGGGGTAAAAATACTGAAAATGCAGAGCAGTTCTTTGAAATGTGCATATCTGAGCTTCAGGTTAATGTGAGGTGAAGACAGTGCTGCCTCTTCAGTTCCTAGGAAGAGGACTCTGGGGGTTGACTGGGGCTCCTCATTTCCAGAAACAATGCTGAGTGTTTGCTGCTGTGTTGTACTTGTCCATACTGACGTCACTCCATTGCCCTGTCAAGGGCATTCTTAAACTTGGGGCTTAAGTCTCAGTTAATTGAACTATCAGGATAAGTGTATACAGAAATACATGTGTGCCTTGCAGAGTGACCAAGGGGTTTGTGTTCTCTCTTTTGATAATTGGCCAATTTTCTTAGAACTCAGACTTGGGAACTCATCAGAGTAGTGACTCCTGGTCTCTGAGCAGGCTGTGCTTCTCTTTGGGTATTCAGAGTCACTCAGAACACCTAATTACTTACCAACATCTCCCCCCTAGCCTGTCTCCATTGTCACCTGTATTGTCACCTTCTGCTCATTACAGACAGCTAAGGATGGCTGGCAGCAGAGCAGGTGCAACTTACAGTGCCCTTGGCTGCTCTGTTCTGTGTGTCAGATATGCTGTAGTGGCCACCTTGCCCCAGTGCTGGCATTTTGGGATCTGGAATCATCAGAGAATTACTTCTTCCAGCCTAACTAGATGTGTCAGAGAAGCAGAGAGGACAGCATCTCGTGTCCTGCTTCCTGCTTGAAATTCTCTTGTGTTTCCTAGGTGTCTCATGCCATTTTTATTTCTCTGTAAAATCCTTCCCAAAAAGTCTCATCTCTTTTTGACTTTTTTTCTGGCAGTTGACAAAAATGGTTTGTGGCAAACACCCAAGAGGACAAGTCTCACTGAATTCAGCACCTGTGACAGGAACTTACTGCCTGTCTGGATAAAAAAGGAAAGGGCAACTCTTGGGTGATGGGGGCAGTCAAGGAAGCTCTCAGCTGTAAACTTGCATCTACTGTGTGCACCTCCTGGGACTGTAGGCAGGTAACATTCCCAGTTTTATTTCTGTCAGTAGGCTGAGCAGAAGAGCATGTTATTCTGGCAAACTCAGTTATTCCATGTCGTGAGGAGGTTGCTGAGATAACCAGGATGAAGGGAAATACAGATGGTGTCAAACATGCAGATAAGGCAGCAGGAACTTGTGCATGGAGAAAAGCAGGGCTGTGATGTTGCTGATTGCATGGAGGAGCAATCTGTAAAGCCATCTCAGGGTAAGTTCAGGGAGGTGCTGTGTGAGTGCAGCTGGCCTGTTCCCTCTGTGGGGCTCCCATGGTTTGCAGCATGGAAGGTGTCCAGCTGGGATCTCAGCCCTGCTGTGCTGAGCCCTGTCCAAAAGGTACAGAGGCCAGTGTCCCCCAAAATGTTCTGTGTTCAGAGCAGGCAAGGCAGGAAGGGAAGCAGTGGCAGAGAGAACAGAAATGGCTTAAACATGGTGCCTGGAGAGCTGGGAACACAATCTGCATCTCCTGACTTGTGATCCAGTCCCAGCCACTGAACTCCATGGCCCAAAAATGGTCATGGGAGGGCTCTTTGGGCTGATGTCCATGGATTGAGCTGAGTGTTTTTAAAGAATGCTCTACCAAACTTCACTGAGAGATATTAGTGGTAATGGCATGTCATTTGCTTCACAGTGCTCATTTCAAATTGCTTGGTCTCTTTTTCTAAATCACTATAGCACAGCTTGGCTCTGCCTCCAGTCCAGCTCTGTACCTGTGCTTGCTAAAAGTTTCTATACTGAATAGCTGCCATAAATGTACAATATCAGCTTTCCTAATGTGGTTAACTCAGTAATTTTTCATTATTTGGTTTTTACAATATCAAAAGGTCTGAGTGCTTTTATAGCTGGATGACTAGAGAATATATTTTTGTGAAAAGGATCTCTTTTTTACTTAGAAAGCGATTCTAAAAATGCCTGAAAAATCCTTAATGATATTTATTCTACTCATATGACCTAAAAATAGCTAAAGCAATTTGAGTAGGAATGAAAAATCGTGTGCATATGGAGTTTCAGCTCTAAGTGAAGGCAACCTACTCTCAGATCAAACAGTGAAGTAAAAGTCAGGATTTCTAGTTTCAAATTGCAATTTTGATACTTTGCAAAAGTACTGTTAGTGGCTTTGAGCACATCATAGAGTTTCTTCCTGAAGCCAGCTGTGTGAATTACTTGCTACTGATGTCTGCTGTAGAAATATGTTAACATTTCTAAAGTGCTTAATCAATCACATCATGCTACTTTGTAGTTGAGCTGTGTTTGGATATAACCTGTAGCTTCATTTCATGTAGACCATGCCACCCCACCGTGTTGGTTGGGCTCCTTTGGGAATGATTGTTGGAGAACAAGAGGTTAATATATAACCTGTTAAAAGCCTGTTTGGCCTCAGGAAGAAAAGATTCCTCTTTCCTGCTCTGCACTCCCTGATCACTCTCTGATCTAAGAGTGTTGGAGCACTTTGCAAACTTCCATGAGCTGAGCCTCTCAACCCCAGCAGCAGCAGGCAGCTCTGATGGGCAATGAGGAGAAAATTGAGGCTGAGAGGAACTTAAACCAGCAGTTTAGGCCTGGGTCTAAGTCTGAAGATGCTGGTTTTTGAGACTGGCTCAAGGTTGCTTGGGAAGGATGTGTCATGTCCAGGTCCATAACCTACAGCTCCAGTCTCTTTGTAGCCAGATTACCCCTGCTAGGACTGCCAAACTTTCCTCTAAATGGAGCTCCATGCAGAGCTGTAACTGCTTGAACTGCTGGGGGATTGTCACTGTATTAGAGCAAGCCAGTGACCCTGACATGATAACATGTCCTGGATCAACACAAAACTTTGTGCTATGTTTTCAAAGAGTTGTTATTTAGTATTGAATGGCCTTTTCTGTCTTTTTCTTTCCTTATAAATGGAGATGAATCCAAGTTTGTCTAAGGCCACAGTTCTTGGTGCAGCTGATGACAATCTTGCAGTGAAACTGTGTAATGAAAAGCCTGTTCCTGTGAAATCTCCCAAATGACAGTCCTCTTGTGTGCATGCAGGGATTCAGGGACTCTGAAAGTGTGGTCTGTAGGAATCTGATGCACGGGGGCTAAAAAAGCAGCACACACACTGTCTACCTGCAATGCCAGAAGAACCTTGCCTTAGCTCAGTGTAAGAACCTGGAGAGCAGCATGAGATTGCAGTAAGAAGGGAGAAGTGCCTTTTGTGGTGGCTGAGACAACGTGCACTGGTGTTCAGGCTGGTCTCTGTGCTGGAATCTGGTACAGAGAATGAGGTGCCTTTTCTTTCATCTCAAAATTCCATCTTCACTGATTTTCATACACCAAAAAGGATTGCCTTGAACACCTAGTCTGACCTTCTGGTTAATGTGCCCCACAGGGCTTCCCTGAATTAATTCAGGTTGAAATTAAAGAAAGAAAAAAAGAAACAGAACTGGGTTCTCCTGCCAGTTCACCAGGTTCCTAACCAACTCATATTTCAAAATTTCTAGTATTACTACTCCTCCTGCAGTTACAATTTCTTTTCCAGTTTCTTTCTAGTTCAGATCTGGATAAGAGAACACCATGTTGTGAGTAGTTTTTCCATTCCTACCAAAGGCTTTGCACAGGCATCAGGCTGTAAGGAAGGATTTGTTGCAGAAACAGTGGAGGGTTGGGTAGGGGCAGGATGGATCTAGTTCACTTCACTGCAGTGTAGCTGAGAGAGCTTAAGGGAACAAAGACACCCTGCACAACAGCCTGGCAGCAAAGGACTGTGAGGAGGCTGGGTGTGCTTACAGGGAGATGAGCTGGAATTCCTGTCCCTAAGACCTGGAGGTGTGGAAGGAAGCTATCTAAGTAGCTTGTCAGTTTAAGATTATTTTGATAAGCTTTGGAGCTAGTCAGCAGATGAGATGGCTTAGGAAAAAGATACTCCACAGTGCAGGACCTGCTGGGATCCTGCCTAATAAACCCAAAGCTCGTGGGCCTCAGAACCACAAAGCCAGAACCTGTGGTTTCTGCACTGTAAGAGGAATGAGCCAACAGGCTGTTTGCAGAGTCAGATGTCTGTTTCCCATTTCTGCTCTTCTCCATCCCATCATCTCATGGAACATGACTCAGCAGCCCTTTGGGGCAGGGCTGCACTCGAGCTTGAAGCATGAAGTACCTGGTTTGCTTGGCTACTGCAAGCCTCTTGGTATGAAGCAGCAATGAATAGGCTGCACAAAGGTCTGTGGCCTGGTAACTTTGTGAGACAACTGTCTGGGGTAAGTATCTCAACATCTCATTGTTTGCAGTGTGAACATACTTCAGTCACCATGTGGGGAACAGTTTGTTCCACTGCTATTTGCCTTCCAGCAGGGAAGGGTGATGCAAGCTGAAGTTCTCATAAATGGAAGGGTGATGGGAGCTCCTGTCCTGCCGTGTCAATCATAACTCACTTTTCTCCTCCCATAATTCAACATATCCTGAAAACACAGCCTTTTTCTGCACCCTGATGGACTGCCAAAATTCTCCAGTCAGCACCCTGGTGCCAAGCCACTCACTCAACCTGCCCACGTGTCTGATTCACCCTGTTTCCATCGAGAGTGCTCCGTGTTCTCATTCCTCTAACCTGCCATGGTCACTGAGCCACCTGCCTGTCAGCTCTGCTCAGCTGAGATGCCAAAGAAAAGTCCAACATTGACTGTTGGTATTTTGTAAAAATATTTTACCTGTGAAAGTGTTGCATAAAATGCTGGCTTCTAAGGAAAACCTGATTTCCTGTACAAAATTTGACTGCTGTTCCTGACTCCATTTCCAAGATAATAATTCCTTGCAAATCCCTAAAGCGAGGAAAGGTCATACAAAAAAGGCCACGGAATATTTATGTTAGAACATGTGTATTATTTTCTTTCTGTCAAAGTCTGTGTAAAGAAAAAGAGGACTTTATTTAAGAAGCCCAAGGAGACTCATGGCTACCCAGCTTCACTGCAGCAGATAACAGAGCACTTGCAAATGGTGCTGACAGCTCGAGGCAGATTGCTGGGGATTAGCAGAGTTGTGACAGGAGCACGTCTGACCTCTTAACTGCCTGTGCTCTCCAGTCTCCAGCCCTGCTAATTACCGTGTAGCACAACTAAATAAATAATGCATGCTGCATTCCTCTGAACTTATAAATAGGAGAGTGTTACACAATCGTGGGGACCTTCCCATTAATGGTGCTCTGTGGTGCCCTCTCTGCTTGAGGAGACTATTTGAGAGGCCATCTGTCCTGCTGCTTGGTGTGAGACTCAGGGAGGGGTGGCACTTTTCATTTCTGCATTTCCTAGATGCTTGCTGGTAATGCTGTGTCTCACATCCCTAATCCATAATGATATGGCTGGGAGCTGTTGATTTACATGAATCACTCACATTCTGGCCTTGGCCACTATCAGTTCACATTGTAAAAGGTTTTCAATTGCTTTATTCAATGATGAACAGCAATAAGGAGACATTTCCAGTGTCTGTTTATAGGATTTAGTGACAAGATTGGTTCAGAAGTAATGTATGCAAAGGCATTTTCAAATCTGTCCGTGGAAACATTTGGGAAAAAATTGGTTGTTTTCAGAGCTAACCTCATGGAGTAATTCCAAGATGATCCATATAGCTGATTGGAAATTTTAATAAAAAGATTTTTCATTAGAAGATGCTGACTTGCAATGATCAAAACCACATCCAGCACTCTGCCAGTTCCAGCAAAACTGAAGGTAATAGAGGAAAGGTATCTCCTGTCTCAGGCAGGAATTACCCAAGGGAACACTCCAGAGTTGCCTATTGTGTGAGGTGCTGGATACCCACTATCAAACACTTCCTTTGAACCAGAAAGCCTAGATACCTAAACCTTAGAAATTGTCCCCTGCCCAGGAGGATGGCCGGGTGCTCACCCTGATGGCTGTCCCAGGATGCTTCTCCCATTTATGGAAAACTCCTGAAAGGTTTTGGTTGCCATGTGAGGAGGAGGGGGCGTCTTTCAGGTTTAGTAGAAAAGCCATTCCCTCTCCAGGCTTACAGCACACACAAGACCACCCTGCAATCCAGCATAAACCAGCTTCTTTCCTGTTTTGCCTGTGAAACACTTGCTCATGGCAGCACACAGCAACCTCTGAGGTGTCATTTGCTGAGCCATGAGTGTGCTGAGCCTGATGTAGTGTCCCAGGCTCCCCTCTGGCCCTGGCTGAGACACCTCCAGCTGCTCTGCCTCCCTTCCTCTGCAGGCAGGGAGCAATCCTGCCTGTCACTCGTGGTGAGTTGAGAAAGGAGGTATTTTCTTGCATGCACTTGCCTGCTGTGCAGCTCCACAGAAGCAGGTCTTAAAACTATTGTTGTGTTTGCCCCTTATGGAGGAAATAAATACACCAAATAAATAAATGAAAAAGGCCAAAGGCTTTTTGTCAGTGGCCATTCTTTAATTTTGTATGGCTTTTTCCCCCTCCTGCCTCATAACTTACAGGAAGCCCTTTACTATCAGTTCTCATTAATAAATGAACGAGGCCTCATTAAAGACCACGCATTCCTATAAACTTTCCCAAAATTTAATATCTGTCCTTCCTGTCCTCTCTAAGAATTCAGAGTATTTCTCGGGGTGCATTATGAGTATTGTGGTGTGTTACACTGCCTTCTTCCTGTATGAGGTTAATAAGGAAAGCTTGCCATTACCAATATTTTGTCTGTCCAACATCTCATTACTGTTGCTCCTGAAGAAAAAAAAAATTAAAGATTTTCATGCCTCATGAAAATTAATTTCCTTGATCAGAGAGAGAGAGTAACATTACCTGTAAATATGTAATTAAGAGCTAAAGCCTTTAGCCATTTCTGGAAGCTTTTCCATATCATAACATAGATGGCATTCTAGTCAGATCAACTGTGAAGAGGAATGTTTTATGTTTTATCCTTTTTTGTGGCTGTGGCTGTGTCATAAGGTCACATCCATATTAGTATGTTTGGCCTGTGCTTTTCAGTAATTAATTCAGTCATTATTAAAATGACTTGTTTAGATATTATTTTTGGTTTCAGTCAGTGCTTTCCCATTTGCATTAATATCTGCAATATTTCAGATAAAAATACCACAATGAATTTTCTGACATAATAGATGCACTAGGGGTGGCTCTAAGGAGCTCCAAAGTGAGAGTTACCTATTGATGCATGAGTGACTATGTTTGGTTTCGAGAGTTTTTCTGTTCTGTTATTACTGCATATTCCTGATAAATAGACCAGATGGAAGGGTTTAAAAAACATACATGAGCCTAACAGTCCTTAGCAGTTCAGATAATTTTATTTGGCTGAATACTGATATGGGAAATTTAACTGGAATACTCTCCCATTTACCAGGCCATTTGAAAATGTGATGAATTTGGAGTTCCTGTGAATGCTGGCACGATTATGTGGCCCACACATGAGGCAAACTTTGTTGCCACTGAACTGTCAGCTGTAGCACATTATCCTCTGTCCTGTGATGGCAAATTCTTTATGGAGCACATAAATTCAGGTCATCAGCAGCCAACCTGTTGGGTTGCACCCTGCAGACCTGTTGAGGTTGGACACGAGGCAGTGTCATAAAATCCAACCTGAATGATTTATTTATTCTGTTTCAGTAATGCCAGTAATTCAATAATGTTCAGTAATGCCATGTACTGTAGGAACTACCTACACCAAATAGTTTACTTTTTTAAGTCAGCAAAGGGATAGAAAGTATTTCCAAGGATGTCTCTTTTAAAAATATTTCAATGGTTTCATTATTTTGTCATCATTGCTTGACTATGTTTCTTGTATATGTCAGTAGAGAAATGAGTCTCAGCTGGGGCTCAAAGACAAGTCTGTACCTGCACAGAGTACCCTTAATCTGCTAAATAGCCAAGGGATAGTGCCTTAATCACAAACATCATGGTAGGATTATTTTTAGCTTTCTGTAAAAACTTAGGACAGCAGACCTTAAGCCACTTGCATTGACTTAACAAGGTCTAGGCATAATTGTGTTCCAGAAATGAATCACAGAAGTTTGCTTTTTCAAGTTTCATTGCTGTGGTGGATCCAGACCCAAACAATCAGTTCACAGGCCTCCACGTGTAGGGTGGGATTTGCTTTGCAGGTTAGGCAAGTTTATAAAGTCTTTCCTCAGGGATGCCTGGGCAAACCAGGGATTTCCTTTGACTCTTATTCAACATTTATCTTGGGAAATGGTGGTTGCACTGAAAAGTGATCAGAATCAACTTAATTAGTGAGTAGAGAACAATAAATCCAGCTCTCCTGGTGAACACAGCTGTGGTGAATCATTACTTGGTGCGGGGAAGTAGCACATTGCAGAGACTTCAGTGACTGCAAAACTGTTAATGCCTAAAGGAACTCAGCTTTCCAGTGTCCCACATTCACTCTTGGCCATAATCTGTTGTAAAACTTGTACTGTTGGATTGGAATCTTTTGCCTGTTTTGGATCTGGCTGTTTGTTGTTAACCTGTTCTGCATCTGCTGCAGTGGCTTGTTGAGCACAAAGGTGATGGATGCTTGTCACAGCTTTCCTTGGGAGCTGCTGCTGCCTGTTGATACAGAGTGTTTCCTCCTTCTCTGCTGCTCTTTTCTCTCTTCTGCAGACTTTGGGTTAATTTGCTCTTTTTCTAAGCAAAATCTGAGTCTATGAGACACAAGTCTGAACAGGGACTTTTTAATGCCACATATGTGACCATAAAAATCCAAAATATGCGTTTATTAATGTGCACTTTTCTGTAGTAAGTGTTGCAACTCTGTGCTTTTCTGCCTATAACTTTTCTCCTTTCAAGTTATTTGTATCTTTTTTATATCAAAACAATTTGAATCTATTTCTGTTGCAAGATGGTGTAGGGTAATGATAGGCATTTATGGTATTCTTTGTTGAGCTGCAGAAAGTGTTTTAAAAGCCTTAAAGTTTTATTTTTCTCTTGGAATGTCATGCTACTTAGAAACTAACATCTTCATCAAGGCTCACTTATGAAAGGACAATGCAACTTCCTGTGCTCATTGACAGTCCTTGGAGCTTATTTCCCTGCCTGCTTTTTTCTGGAGACTCTGTTTGGAGTAGGTAAGGTCACTCAAAACATGGTGAGATGTGAGAAGATCCAGAAAAATTAGATGGCTGAAATAACAGTGGCTGCTTTTAATGTGATTTCTCTTTTTCTCTGTTTGCAGGCAGATGGGAGAAAAAGGTCTGTACTGCAGTCATTTACATGTTTGCCTGCTTTGTCCCTTGACCTGAGAACCTGGGTAGTGGTAGATAGCATAAGTGCCAGTCAGGCAATGAGAGGCCAAATGAACAAGAGATTTCTTTGTTTAACACGTCCCTACTGCTTTTACTGAATACAGCTAATTTCTGTCACTTCCATACAGAGGCGTTGTAAAGTTGAATAGTGATTAAAGGGGAAATTCAAGCTATCTGGCTTTCTTTATGTGAAAGGTCTGCATTAACACTCGATATTGTTAACAGTTCAAATGCAATGGGTGAGTTTTCTCTGTATTGTGTCAGTCTTTGTGGCAAATAAACATTTCTGCAAACACTAAAGAGCTCAAAAGATTTATTACTCATCTGACTTAATCTTTTTTACCGATAAATGGTGGTGGGTGGGAGTCTTGGAATTGAAAGCAAAAGCATCTAGCAAGACAAATTTGGGATGACAGCAACATTCTGAATTAAAAAAAAAAAAAAAAAAAAAAAAAAAACCAAAAAACAAAAAACAACAGTTCTGGAAGAGAAAAAGTCAGTATGGAAAACTTGGACAAACTTCGTGGGAATAAGGAAGCTGGAAGAGAACTGGATAGGAATATCTGTATTTCCCAGAAATCTGGGACAGGTTATGAAGCTGCTTGTGCAAACAAGTGTGCTTGATTTCATGCCTAATGCATGCACAGAGGAGGGAATGATGGAAGCATCCCCCAGCTGCTGCTGAAAGAGGCTGCTGACTGCAGAGATCCAGCTAGTGAAACGGGGAGCCTGCTGCTCAGCAGGAAGCCCACCTGAGAACAGCCACAGGACCCTAGGGGCCATGGAGGGAGAAATGCACTGATAAATATGCTTTGGGTGTGTCCCAGATTAATTCCAATGCACGCCAGACCAGTGTGCAGGAGTAAAGGAGATAAGCTTATCAGCTACAGACCAGTAATTCAATGGTAGTTATCTTTCCCAGAAAGGTTTATGAAAAGGATTTGTTTTTCTAGCCAAGCCCACAACTAAGACTCTAAAAGGCAGGTTGTGGGGTTTTTAACCACAGAGCTAGTGATTTGTATATTGCCTTAAAATAAGTTATCTAATAAACAAAGTCACAGTTTAATTACTTGGTGCTTTTGAGGTATATGATGTGATCTAATATTAGAAAGCAAAAGACCATTCTAATGTTTCATTACAACCTTTAAAATTGCCACCATAATTTCTCCTGCTAGGGCCAAATAACTTGCTGCTGCTGCTGTGAGATAACTCAATTACAAACAATTCGTGACTCGGGTAATTTTATATAACGGTTACATACACAGACATGCTTGAATTTTTAAAAATAATTAAAATAATCTGGAAGCCAACAAAAAGAATAGATGAGTCTTTTAGATAATGACCTCCTGTTACTTTAAATCTGAACACAATTCTAAAAGTGTTCTGAAGATGTGGACCAAGTAAGTACATGACCCTTTTGGAGTTCAGGTGAAGATAAATGTCTTTGGTGTCATATCTGGGCCACGTGTAATGATTTTGGGTTAATTTGTAGGAATCTTGAGGATTTTTCTTAGGTACAGTTTTCTGAAAAACACATAAGGGTCCTTCAGAATTTACCATCTCAGGGTGCAAAAGCACTCTGAAATTTGAATAAAATGGTTGAAAGCAAAAATTATGCCCGTCCCTCCTAAAGGCCAGGTTGTTTTGCTCATCAGATTCATTCATTAAGACATTGTGCAGTTTGCCACGTTGCTAATTCCATTTATACAGTTGTCAAACACAATATATTTCTAAAGATTTTGAATTACCTTGGAAACTGAATGTTCTTTTGCTGACACTGCAGGTCAGAGACCTGGAATAGTGGAATCCATACACAGTGAGGGAAGTGAGGATAACCAGGTTCAGATATCCACCAAACACATCCATGGTCAAGAGGCAGCTCCAAGGTTGGGCTGGGAAGCCCATCCATGAGGGTCAGCATGGCACATGGCCAGGTGTTCCCATCCCTAGAGTAAATCCCAGTAAAGACTGGGAGAAGAGATCTAAGCCCTGGGCCAAGCCTTCTCCACACATCCTTTTCCCACAGCTGAGCTGTTCTCACAGCAGTCATACCCAGGATCCCATCACTGCCCAGTGCCAGAGCAGACCTCAAACAGAGCAGCTGGACCCCTGGGAGGGGGACAGGGGATACAGAGCCTGGTGGTACAGTCTGCACATCCCTGTTCCTAAATCAATCAAACACAGCTGCAGATTGCAAGCTGGGCTTCTCAGGTAGCTCTCCTGCCAGGTGCCTCCAGGGCTGCAGTGGGGCTCTGGGGTTGGGTTATCCTGCTTTCCTCTCCCCAGACCTGCACCAGTGCCTGCCTTTCACCCCCACCAGAACAGAACACATCCTCTCCACCTGCCTGGCCCTTGGAGGCTGCCCATCCCCACTGGAATCCCAGCCAGCAGCATCACCTGGATTGATAGTTAAAATAAATGGCAATTAGTCGTGACTGTTGCTATTTTCCATTGAGCACTCCAGCTCTCACTGTAACTCTCAAACTCCTAATGGTGTTTTTTGGTTGTTCCTCACAAACCACCAATCAGGGAGATTTTATTTGCCATCCTCTCTGGAGCACATTTTCAGAAATTCATCCGAGCTGATGCCTCTCTGCCTATCTCAAGGCACACACTGGTGAGGAAGATAAAACTGCTCGGTTTGTGGATTCATGTTTCACAATGGATTTGATCATGATTGTGAATATGGTTTCCATCCTTTTAGTGAAAACCTCTACCTGTCTGAATAGGCAGAAACTAGAAATGCTAACCCAAAAATAATATCCTTGGAAAATAACCTTGACTGTCTTAGCTGAAAATGTACCTTTAGGGAGCTGATGAATTCAGATGATGAGGACTTCTTTAAAGAGCAGATATGCAGAACAGGGAGTTTGTTCACTTTGTTCACAAGCATTAGAGTGATAAAACGTGAAGTTTCTTAAAAAATGAGCAGACCTACTCAGGCTTCAGTAAAGAGCCAAGTGAATAATCATGTGTAATTCCTTCCCACTGCTTTTCTAAGATGCTTTTCTTTATTAATGTGAAGGGATTCCAGGAACAAGGCCTGCTGATTAGGGCTGGACACAGCTATACCAGGGAAGGACTGAGTGCTGACCTTTTTGGGAAGTTAAAACTTACTGATTTTTTCCCAAACAAGTTGACATATTTTAGTTAAGAATTCAAATTTTAAATTTAAGTACAACTAAATTTCTTAAACTTCTATGAAGTCTTGGGCAAGATGTAGTCAGGTTTGGATATTGTAAAGATAAGAAAATTCCATGTACTGGGGCACTTTTTCTGAATGAAGACAGAAAGGGTGCAGAGGAAATTACTTATAAAAATGTGCTAGCCCTGCAGAGCTGAGTATGAAGGCAAAACCAGTATGGAGTAGTGGTAGTTTTCTTCCATCTGTTTTGAGAAGTCTCACTGCTTCTCCATCTGAGTTCTCACTTTCTTCTTCCATTATCACACACACCCCTGTCCAGAGCAGAGCTGAGCCAGGTTGGCCAAGTGCCCATGTGCACCCTTGCAGATAAGCTCATCTGGAGTAGGGCTAGCCAATCTCTTCCCTCTGTCTCAAAGCCCAAACAGAGGCTAATTTTGCCACTTTCTGCAGAGTTTAATCCAGATATCATAACTAGGGCTGTTTCTTTGATATATATATATATATATTTATATTTTTTTTTTTTTTTTTTTTTGCTAAACAGAAAGCAGATAAATAGTTCAAAACTTGAGAGGTGAAATTGGATGTGTCTGTCACATGATTTCTTGTAGTGAACCCAAACAGCCCAAATCACAGAAACCTCTGCAGGTACTCTCACTCCCTGCTTCCAGCCCCCAGAGAACTACAAGATTTCTTTTCTGGGTCTGCCTGCAGGTGCAGGAGTTGTCATGGTTGTCACACCACACATGGCACTTCACCATGAAAATGGAACCTAGCTAGTACAGCTGACAGTGGTCATGGAAAGAAAGGGTTGGTTTCAGCTTGGGATCTTTATCCCTTTCAAAACCCTCTTGAACTCACCATCTTCATGTCAATTGCTTAGTTTATTTTAGCAGAGGCCATCCTATCATAGAAATCCCAACATTTTCAGTGATTTAAAAATTTTGAAATTTATTCATAGCATTGGGGTTGTGCCTGATTTTTTCTGGTTTTTATGCAGCCCTGAAATGGAAGCTCCTGCACACCAGAAGTATCTGTCTGCTTTGGCATCTTGTCTTCCAGTCCCACTTTATCACCTGTGGGTAAATCAGCAACATTTCCCTTTCTGTGGAGTACAAGATGAGAGAAGACAGTAATTTTTTTCCAGAGTATGCTTGCTCCTTTGAGAAATCAGATTTTTGTCTCCTACTTAGAGCAGTGTTTGCAATCTATCACTTCAGTGAGGCTGCCTTGACAAGGCACCAGCAACTTCCTGGTGAGGGGCTGCACAATCCCAGTGCTCAGCTTTTCCAATTAAGCAGGTTTGCAGAGTCTGCTCGAGGTGTTGTCAGGGTGGATGTTCAGTCGTGATCTGAACAGCCTTATCTACAGGCCAAGCTGCAAACAGTCTGTGACTGTCAGGGCTTTGTTGCTGGCTGTACAATGATCTTCCCCCCTGGAATTCCCATTGCTGTGGATGGTTGTTATCCACTTCAGCATGGCATGCACTTATGTCAGTAATTCTCCAAATTGTTGCTACTTCCCAAAATTTTACTTGTTTATTCTGTCATGAAGCCAATACTGGGACAATGACAGGAGCCTTTGTAACTTTGAAAGTGGCAAATTTGTCTGCTATACAGTTTCACAAAGGTAATTTGGTTTTGTTATTTTTTTAATATTCTATAATAGGAATGTAGTCCTACAAAACTCTACATATCTGTGAATGCTTGGAGAGCTGGGCAGTTCAGTGAACAGCTTCCTGTCATTATGCTGATGAAAGTGGTTTTTTTCCTGATAGCATACTTCCAATAAACATCAGGCCTTTGGAACAACTATCAGTCTTTTGGCTTTAGGGTCAGATAAGCAGTTCTCAGTATATTTGAGACCTGTTTTAAATATCCTACTTCTTGCAGAATTTTTAGCTGACCCTAGGATATAATTTGCAGATGACCTGGGAGCTGAGAGAGGTGCATTGTTTTATGCTGCCACCCCAGGACTGTCAGATGTGACAGGTACACTGCCCAAGCCAGAAAGGTCATTGTACATTGCTGCAGTCTGTGTTCAGCTGTGAAAGCACTGTTTCCTCTATCCTTCCTGTCCACTTCACCTTGCTAAGACCATTTTTTAATTTGACTTGGTCTAACATGCTGCAGTTAGGTTATCATCTATTTGTAATAATGGATAAAAATTATTTAAAATTACTTGAATTTCATGGACTCATAGAATAAGCTAGGTTGGAAAGCACCTCAAAAGTTTGTCTGTCCTATCTTTGATAAGGTATGTTTTCTTCAATTCTGATCTGATTTTACCTTATTTTTTCTAACCAAACCTCTAGATGAGCTCAGACAGTGGTTAAATTCAGTTATGCATTTTACACTGACTAATGGTGCTTTTCCCTGTTGGATATTGCTGCATGGCAAGGTGGCAGGGGAATGGGTTGGTGTCCTCCAGTCTCATTCCCTTGCTGCCCCTCTGCAGGCAAACTGAATGGCATTCAGAGTGGGATTCCTGCTTACTAACCAGAAACACCTTCTGTGCTGGAAGAGGTATCAGAGGTTATGTCTTAAATGACACTGAGAAAGCTCATCACTCTTGGTCCATATCCTGGCTGCATCTTAAAAACCCACACTGGGGTAGGACTCAAGTGCCATGCTTCCCAAGGGAAGGGAATACTGTCCCCTTGTCTTGAAAGCAGGTGGACTGAGGCTTTTGCCTTCATATGTTCACTTTATGGTCAATGAGCAGCTGAACATCTGATTCTTTGGAGTTTGCTACAGTGGGCAAGTCCTTCTATGATTCTAGCAATGTTTAAACCATTAACCATTTCAGTCTCTCACACCTGTAAATTCTCATTGGTGCAGGGCAAATTTTCTCCATCCTTTAGCCATTTTAGTTTGCCCTAGACAGTTCTTGTTTAGAGCAGTTTTCCCTGTACTAAAACTGTCTGGGTGTTTCATAACTGACAGGAAAGGCAGAGTCCCAAGGTGCATCAGTCAGTCTCTTCCTAAAGCATAAATAAAACTGGGCCAAATGGACATCCAGTGGCTCTCTGCCATTCTTCCCTCTTGTGTATCCTTTGATTTCTTCCCAGAATGATGTTTCTGGTGTATTTTCTAACATCCTTCATTTCTGTTCTCAGATTCCAGAGTGACCAAAGTCTTCATTCATTTACAGAAGGAACACAGTCTGCAGTAACCACACAGATGTGTTTGTTTTTCTTACTGTTTTGGTTGGGAGTATCCACAAGAGCTCAACTCTTACTTGCCCTTGTGGCCATACCCTGGGGTTGTTCCTGTGAGATGTCCTCCTGTTTCTTGACCTGTAAAGTTGCCCTTAAACATGCATGGCCATGCCCTCCCACCTCCACACACAGGTAGATAGAGAGATAGAGAGATAGAGAGATAGAGAGATAGAGAGATAGATGGATATGATAGATAGATCCTGGCACCCCAAAATACTCAACATTGTTGTTTCTTCCAGAGCATTTGAATGCTTGCTATGCACTGTACCTAGATTTTAACTAGAAATGTGTGTTTCTCTGTAATTTTTAATGATGTGAATGGTGGTAGCTAACCCTACTGATTTCAGTGAAGTTTAACTTGATTTGAAAATACCCTTTTAAGTTGAGAGAGTCAAGCCATGTCCTAAAAACTCTCCCCACCAACTGTGGCTGTTGGGACAGCTGCATTTGAACCCCAAGGGTGAGCTGACAGGTGGTCAAAACATCCTCTCCCCAGCCAAAGGGAAGAAGTATTTTCTGTTGAGAGCTGCAGTAGATGTGGTAAAATACCAAGGAGATAGATGAAGGGGAGAGGTAGAAGTGTCTGAAGACACTGTAGTTGGCTCTGTAGATATTTTTTTCTGGAAGCACAATAAGGCAGTGTTATCTATTGATTCAAATATGATGAATATGAAGAAGTAGGTAGATGTATTTCTTTTAAAATGCAGCAGAAAAGTCAGCTGTACATCAGGTTATAAATGAGAAGGTTTGACTATAAATGAGATGGCACAGTAAATGACAAGATGTATGAAAAGGAAGCTTTTTGGCAATGACAGTAACTTGTTTTGTTCTCTCAGTCTGGAAATTTGAGAGACTGAAAGAACAAAAATGTAAATGAGTGCTTGGAGTTTAGTGATGTGTACAAGCCTCAGGCTGGAGTCTTGCTTAGCCTGGAGGTACCAAACTGAAATTTAAAAAAGCTGGAGTAATACAAAGCTGAAATAAGAGATAATCAGGCTCTGTATGAACAGTACAAGTTCATCATGAAAATCGGGGCTCATTGTAATGGGTGAAGGGTTCACACCAGACAAGGACACTTCAGGTGACAATGGAAGGAGTTGGGAAAAGGCCATTTTAGCCCAGGAGGAGGTAATGTATCTAAACATTGTCATACATTTTCTAGCTTACACTAATGAAGTGTAACATTCTTGTAGTGAGTCAGTAAGTGACTGCCATGGCCAAGTTCATTAGTACAGAGTTCTGGAACATCTGTTTGCACGGGCAAATTAACACACACACATCTCCCTGTTGGTCCTACTGAAATCCATAGAAGTGTTTGCCTGAATCAGAGTCTGGGGAAAGCAGTTTATTTTTTTCCACTCAAGTGGAATTCACATTGTAGGATGTTCTATTTAAAGAACCCAAACAACTATTATTAGCAATTCTTTGCAATCTTTTTCCTTTTTTTCAGTTCATGTGTAAATACTGATGGTGGAAGGAAGATTGTGTCAGGCATGATATGGCAAAGATGCTCCAAAATTCTGCTTCACAAATAATCTATTATCTGGAATTCTGTTCAAAGATTGTGCTGAATATTTTCTGCTTTTCTAAGGGATGATTGTAATTCAGAGAAGATTTTATAGATTATTATTATTATTATTATTATTAAATAAATTGTGGATGATGTGGATGTAAGGTCCTGATATATGTGTTTATGTTAGAAGTGTGGCTATGGACAGGCTGATTGGAGGTAAGAGTTACCTGCTCCAGCAACAGAATTTTCATTTTTTCCTATGTTCCTGAAGAGGTTCTGTTGAGCAAATGAGAACAGAGGAGCCACTCTTGACATCTCCTTGCCTTTTTTTTAATCCGTTCCACTTCAGTGAGGTTCCTTTTCAGCTAGAGGA
This sequence comes from Phylloscopus whistleri, assembly GCA_017589585.1. Classification (NCBI taxonomy): domain Eukaryota; kingdom Metazoa; phylum Chordata; class Aves; order Passeriformes; family Phylloscopidae; genus Phylloscopus; species Phylloscopus whistleri. Next base: position 1,639,246 of record JADMLD010000680.1, on the reverse strand, counting down.
GAAATAACCATTGTAGTGTTCTGTACAGAGTGTGCAGCCTGGAAATCTGTCTTTTGAGTAGGTTTACAGACTACTGCAGTGTGGGTTAGGGAGACTTCAATGCACAGGCATGAGATTGTCTTCGTGTTTCCATGAACATCAAGGGTTATTGTTCCACAAAGAAATCATTGACTGTAGGTTGCTCTGGTAAATGTTTGCCCTGAGGTCAATAAATCTTGATATTCATCTCAGCAGAAGTCAATATCTACTTATTAGTATTTTTTTAAGTTGAGATTATTGATAAGAGTACAAAATAGCCAGGTGCAGGTGACAGGCTGCTGATAAACATCTTGAAGATGTCAAATGAGAGCTGTTATGTGATAGAGAGGCAAACTGCTAATATCTAGAAAACAGTCTAGCTTTTAAAATATATCAGCTACATTTGAAGTGTTGTGAAACACAGGACACCAATGCTTGCACCTCAGGCATCCAGGAAAAGAAAGAATTACTTAGTTACTGTGTATTTATCAAATAGAAAATCTACATGGAAGATATTTTTAAATTCAGCCAAATAGTAATATTTTGGATGCTTCATGCATTCAGTGGTATTTATTATTGTTCTTAAAAACTAGCAGCTAGAGTAGCAGAGAGACATAACATCATCAAATATATTGAATATGTGCTATAATGTGGCAAATACCCTATCAACAGATACTCAAGCATATATTGTGCTTACAACCAAGAGGAAAAAAAGCCCAGAGAATTAAAAATGTCACCTAATGCAGTCTGTTGGCATCTCTAGGGGACCTTTTATTGTTGAAGCTTTCTCAGAAGCAAGATAAAATTTCTAGTGAAAGCAAGGAGAAATAAAACAGGAGAAATAAAGAAAATAACCCTACATTTTGCTTTCATCAGTGGAGATCAATAAAATGCTTAGTTGGAGGAATTTATACTGTCTCCTCACTTTTGCTCAAAAAATTACAGAAAATAAGGGGAATTTTATGTTGATTATTCTTACTGTTGTGCCTAATGCTACAGCACAATAGAAACCAGAAATATTTACATCCAGATCCATACTGGACAAAAGGCTCCACTTTTGAATTGGTAATAGTCATATTCCAGGAGAGCTTTCATGTTTCTAGATCACAAACATCTCTAAGGGATGTAATGATTTTATTTCATTGTATTGTCTCCATTTCTCCATTTTCTACTTTTTTTTTTTTTCTAGTCACAAAGGAAGACAAATAAAGGAAATACTAGATTTTTAATAGTGCTACAGTTCTGAAGATATTCTCAAGAAAAGGATCCAAAGTAGTAGTTGAAGAAAACTGCTTCATGATACCTTTGATAATGTAAGGAGGAAAAATCAGATGGAAATAATTACTCGCATTTTAAAAGGCAAATAAAGGTAGAAGAGTCTTCACAAGAATACAGGAATCAAAAGCAGTTCAAGTCACGTAACTGTAAAGGGAAAACTTGCTATATACTCACTGAAATGTGCAACAAATAAAACTATCTGAACCACATTTTGTGAACAGACTATCAAAGCTGAACAAATTCCAGCTTGTCTTCTGGAAGGAGAAATTGTAAGGACAAAATTTGTCAAATAACAACTGAAAGGATGTGATAAGACAGTCTAGATCATATTAAATCTGCTTTTTGGGGTTCCTCACAATTGTGCATGTATCATGAGACAGAAAACATATTGACAGAGACTGAAGGGGTTGTAAACCCTGTAAATTAAGTTTAAAATCTGACAGCACTACTCCTATACAGTAACAGTCTGTAAAATTACAGACCTGTATACACCAGGTCTTAGTTAATGTTTGACAAAGATGCTCACCTAGAAGGATGCACTGACTTAGTATCTGATGACTCACAGGAGAACAATGCCACAGATGAGAATGGATGTTTTATTACCACCATCTCAAAAATAATAATAAAAAAATAATTACACTGTAAGGTGGAGAGAATGGCCATGGGCCTTATGATCACAGCGAGGTCTTAAGACATCTCCAAGGTAGATATCTACGCTTGGAACTTCCTTTATAGTAAAATAAGAGAGAGAAGTTGCTTTTTCCTATTTTTGGATGAGATAAATATCTACTCCAAAACCTCAGAAGTATCTGTTTTTTTCGTTGCCTCTTTTGGTTCTACCCCTAAACAAAGTCTGAACAGTATTTCAGATATACCTGTTCACCAAACTGGAGCCTACATTTGATCTCCAAATGCTTTAGACTGTAAACATTTCTTAGAGCCACTTTTCAGAAAATATATAACACATATTGACCTGTAACCTTACAATCAGACAACCAAAAACAGATGAGCCTTCACTTTATTGTATTGATTCAGTGAGGGCCTTCGACTAAGTTGAGAGGCTGACTTTAAATATTCCTGTCTGTAGTCCCTGGTGTATCAGTAGATAAATGTTTTATACTCAGTCTGAGATCTAATTTTCTTTCAAAGGGCTACGTTAAAGGGAAAGAGAATAAAGGTGATCTTTTAAAAACTTTTATTTGCCTAGCTAATAGAGCAACTGGTGGGGGGGAAAAAAGAGATCTTGTGTACCTGCTCGATGTTCTAAAAATGAAGTGTCAGAAAAAATGACCTTACACCAAGATGACATTTTACTTCACTTTACAAAAGTTGTATCTTCAGTACCATCTCTTTTCTGTGACAATTTGTTTTATCCAATTACTGAGCTACAAAATAGGTACTTCTTAGAAATGCCATTGCTTATACTGATGGAGAAACCCAAAGTTCAAAAGTTTCATCTCATACTACATAAGCCATTACAAAAATTATTTTTAAATATATATGTAGGTCACTTAACAGACTACTTACTGAGTATTTCTCCTTTTCTGAAGTGATCAAAAGAGGGAAACCTGCTGTCTAGAATGAAATACATATACATTGGCTAGGCAGATATACTCTATGTATGAATTTTCCACTTCATGTCATATGGTTTTCCACATGGGTCTGATACCTCCAAGATTATTACTGGTAAAGTAGAAAAGGAGGTTGTGAGGAGGAGACTGCAAATCCAATTTAGGATGAATATGTTCTATTTTAAGAGTTGTGGTTTCTGAAATAAGGAATGTTTGTCTGCTTCCGAGAAAACCACTGACCTTTGGAAAGTATTTAAACAGCATTCAGTTAAGGCAGATAATCATTTAAGGAGAAATAAAATACACCCCCCGGGTTAGGAGAAAGTAGGCAGCTCTTGGGATAGTGGTGGCAAAGCTTCTCCAGCCCTCCCACTGCAGCACCTCAGTTTATATGAAGCATCTTTTTGACACCACGAGTTTACTCTCTAATTGACTCACAGGTGTTGTGTAGCACAGTGACTGGATAGATCACAGGATGTAGGAGTGATTTACATGCCACAGCCTTTGTTTGAAGTAAATGGCCACATAAATGATGGCATCTGTATTTGCCTCCCATTAGAGGAGATAATACTGTTGTTGTTGTCATTGTATTTGCTGCGTTGCTTTAATACAGGCATATGTGCACCAATCTGCTTAGACATTGCTTTTGGGTAGGTAGGAGCCCAAGCAAAGCTGTTCCTTTGTTAAACAGAATGGATGTGCCTCAGTCTGGGGCCTGAGGCATTCAGGCACAGAGGCCATTAGAGGAGCTGTGGTGCCATCAGCTGAAGGGTAAATCAAGACACCTTAGGAAGTGTGAGGTTTCCAATTCTTCTCTGTACTTGCAGCTTTCTTGTGGATGATTTTGGTGGAAATACAGAAAAAAACCCAGGGTTTATTTGTAATTGGGCTTGAAATTGCATCCTGAAAAATTAAGAGGATCAGCCTCACAAATCTTACTCATGGAGCTGGCCTCTGGTGGAATGTTCCTGCATTGGCATCTGTGCAAGCTGTGGAATGAATGAACTGAACTGCAAGGGACCTGCTCACACTGCTCACACTGCCCAACACTGCTCACACTGCCCAACACTGCTTACACTGCTCAGATTCCTCACACTGCTCACACTGCCCAACACTGCTTACACTGCTCAGATTCCTCACACTGCTCACACTGCCCAACACTGCTTACACTGCTCACATTCCTCACACTGCCCACACTGCTCACACTGCCCAACACTGCTCACACTGCTCACATTCCTCACACTGCTCACACTGCCCAACACTGCTTACACTGCTCACATTCCTCACACTATTCATGCTGCTGACACTGCTCACATTCCTCACGCTGCTCACACTGCCCAACACTGCTTACACTGCTCACATTCCTCACACTGTTCATGCTGCTCACACTCCTCACACTGCCCAACACTGCTTACACTGCTCACATTCCTCACACTATTCATGCTGCTCACACTGTTCATGCTGCTCACACTGCTCACATTCCTCACACTGTTCATGCTTCTCACACTGCTCACATTCCTCACACTGATTACATTCCTCACATTCCTCACACTGCTTACATTCCTCACATTCCTCACACTGCTCACACTGTTCACACTGCTCACATTCCTCACACTGCTCACTGCTCACAGCGTTCACACTGCCCACCCTGGTTCAAACTGCTCACCCTGGTTCACACTGCCCACCCTGGTTCACACACCCACTTGGTTTGTTCTCAGCCCACTCTTTCCGTGTTTCTGACTGTGCTCCTTACAGCCACTGCAGCTGATGGAGCTCTGCTAAGATCAGCTTGGTTGCTGTTGTTCAGCCATGAAGTATGGTGTGAGCACCTTCTCTTAGTTTCTTCTGCATACAAGGTTGGCCACAGCCACAAAAAGCAAACAAATTCTCTGACAAATTCTTTCTACATCTATGTAGTTTGCTCTTTTCCAATTGTCATGGTACAATGCTTAAGCCTGTACTTGGCTTAGTAAAACCTGCTGTGTATATCTGTTGATCATCTCTCTCTGAAGCTTCTGGAGAAAGAAACACAAACCCTTGCTTTTCCTCTTTAAAGACTGCAACTATAATGCATGGAGGTACATCAATCCCTGTGGGAATCCCTACATCAATTGTCTCTGTGGGAACAGAGGATGCTGGGCTTCTCCCTGGCTTGCATCCCACGGGAAGGGTTGAGCTCAACAGCCCTGGCTCACCAGCCTTGAGCAGGTGGAACAAGTCTCTGTGGACTTTGGAGGCAGCACTGCAAACAGCAAATTTAGGTGAGATTAATTACCCTTTTTGTACTGGGTACTCAAAAGCATCCTAATCTGTACAGCTAAATGCAGGACTGCTGCTGAATATACTCTAATCTTGCTGGATATTTAATATATCATTATGTTTAATGACTGCCGTTATTTGAGTTAAAATGGTAGTGAGACACTCAAATTTGGCATCTGTGCCTGTCTTAGTTTTGGCATTTCCTATCTATAGGATGCTTGGCTTTGCAAGCCTGAACTTCTTATTTATACTGTGAGATAATTAGCATTATAGTTCACAGGGGAATACAACAGAATAAGGGATTCAACAGAAACTGTTACTTTTAATTAAAATAACAGTTTAACTAATATTTTCCTGTAGTTTTGCTTGCAGTAATAATGTTGGTGGGCAAGATTATTGGACTATAATAGCAATTTATATGTTGAAATGGCTAATCGAACATAAATGAGTCAGATTCAGTTAATGCTAGTAAAATAATTAGCATTTTTTGAAGGAAAAAAGGACAAAAATCAATATAGAAGAAAAATATTTACACCATCCAGAAGGGTTTGAAAAATTAAAGGGGAAAAAATCTTTAGAAAAATGCATTTTCAAGTGTCTTTGAGAAATAGATCAGAAACAAAATAAACAGCCATTGAATGTTCAGAAGTTCAATGTTGTGAAACTGAAAGTCTTTAGGAATAATTAAGGTGGATAAAATCTCCTTGCATTGCTAACAGTAGAAACAAATCCTTAATCACAGGAGTTAGGCTTGATGAGACAAAGACACCAGTGAGGGTGTCACAAATAAATCATTACCAGACTGTGATCTTGCTGTCACTCAAGGATCAAAGTCTTACTTTTTTAACTGGGAAATTTGTTTGCATGGGGGCTGCACAATTCTGCTGGATGGTTTTAGAATATTTTTACTCATGCAAAGTAAGGAACTCCTAGAAGCCTGCATGTAAAATGAAACTCGGTGGCATAAATAAAAAAGTATTAGAGATACCTTAATAGGAATTTCTTCATCCCCACAAGGACCAATTTGCCAAATTTTGATATGCTAAATTCAGGGATGGTCTTTAAAAACTTAGTTGAAAATTGTGAGAGTTTGGTTTGGGTTGTTTTTTAGATAATATATTGGTCACAATCTATTTCATAGCAAAGGTAATGCATATGGCTCAGGGAGTATGTTCCAAAGAAAATCTATTCAATCGAGAAGCATCAAAGCATTCAAGCAAGACCTTGAATGAGTTATTAAACAGTAAATAGTCTGGGAATGAAGGTGGAGAAATATATATGAAAGGGAAAGCAGTGAATGTGATGAGCCTTCTGCAGAAGCTGTTTTTTTTCCCCTTGGCCTATAATTTAGATATAAATTTATTCTGCAGTGAACATATTATTTATATCTCTGCTCACCACCTTTTTATCTCATGCTTTTGGACTTGGAGTGACTTTAATGGGAGCAAGGAACAAGACTTAGCATAAAATAAAGACGTCATCCTGAGAGAAAGGCCAGGGTTTGGCCCCTGTGAAGATCAAGTCCTGAAATATTAAGGGTCATAACAGCTGCTGATTGCCTGCTGGAATTTCCCCTAAATTGTTGCCTTAAAATACTCAGAGTTTAAATGGAAAGTGTCATTTTCCCCCAAGTAAGCTATTTCTCTTTAGCCATTAATTGGAGAAAGGATACTGTGAGCCATCTGTTATTCTGCTCAATTTCTGCAAGTTACATAGCAAATTTTAGTGATTTTTGTTTTTCCAGTTCACCGATTTTTTTAGTGATACAGTGTTTTCAGGTAATTATTTTAGCTGCTAAAGACCTTTTGAAGTAAAGGTTTACTATAAATATACACATGCACAAATACATAGCACAAGAGAAAGAATATTGGTGAAAAGCATTTCATCCCTAGATTATCAATATAAATCCCAGCCAAGCCTTGTAATAATTTAAAGCTTTAAAATGGGCATTTATCAGCCTATCTAGCCTTGTTGAGGAGTCTTTTTTCAAATAGCCTAGGAGCAGGGGTTGAACTGAGGTCTCTTGTCTACAGCATCCTTTTCATTTTAGTTTTCTCTCTCTCTGTGAATTTTGCAGTATTTGTTCTTGGTGGCCCATTTTCTCTTTGTGGGCTTTTGGACATTGGGATTCACAATCATTGGTCTACAACTGACATCTTCAAACTTTGGGACTGGGTAAAATAAAAGAATATTAGTTGAAAAGGATTTTTAACTGGATGAAGAAACTTTACCAAGAGGAGGAGGGCAGGAAGAGAGAGAACTTTTTTCTGAGGGACATTTCATTACTGCTGCATTTTTGCCTGAAAAGTAGACATATTTGAATGGCAAATAGAATGGCAGTTTTCAGGTTCCAAGAACACACCATAATCAGCTAATCTAAACCCCCAAATAGCACAGGCCACGTTTTACTCAAATGAGTTTAGGTTGAAATAAGACTTTTTTTTTTTTTTTTTGAGAAAAAATCCTGTGAAGTGTTTAGTGTCTAGTGATGTGACATTCTTCAAAGAACTGAAGAGATGTTCCAGGGGTAAATCATCCTTCTTATAGAAAGTATACACCATATGTCTGAACGGATGCTCCTGATTCAGTTTCCAGTTCTTGGGTCTGTTGCCAGCCTGAAGAATCCTCTAAATCCAGTCTGTGTTTGACACTGTGTCTTGGACTGTGAGCAGAGACTTTTTGTTCTTAAATCTCTTGAACACCCTGAACCTTTTCTCATGAACTGTGTTTTCCAGCTCTTTCATGATTCTTTCATCCTTTTCCCTGAACCCTTTGACTACTCAATATCTGTGTTGAACTGTGGGCATCAAAGCTGGACACACTATTTCACATCCCATTCAGTATTTGCACATTCAAGGATTGCATTCATTCATTTAGCAGAACATCTCACCCAAATGCATGTTCAGCTGAAAACCCCTTGGTTTCCCCCAGTCCTTCTCAGATTTGCTAGTGCTCCTAACAGCGTGGTCTCTGTCTGCTGGGGTCTGTGTTGGTTGTTGTGCTGGTTCCCAAAGCAATCCAATCCCCCCTGTACTGCAGGTTCTGTCTCTTCATCATTCAGCCACTCCTCTAATCTTTATCCCATCTGCCAACTTTGTTAGTAAAGATTTTATGTTTTCTTGCATATCAGTGATAAACATAAGCAAGAGTAGGGCTAAGAATATCTTTAGGATCCCACTGGAAACATGTGTTCAAGAATAATTCCCTAAAGAATGAACAATAACTCACATTTTAATCCTTTTAATGTATGTCATGTTGATTTTTATATCATTCAGGTTAATCAAAACATCATACTGTAAGCACCATCCAAAGCAGCTTTTAGAAGTCTATTATGCCATCATTGTTACTTTTAGCAACTTGAAACCCCATAAAAAATCAAATTAGTTTGACAAAATCTGCTTGCTATGAGCCTGTGTTGATTGGCAGTAATTACATTAGCCATCTTTATTTCCTTATTAATCAAGTCCCTCTCAGCCATTTCATTATTTTCACTACGATCAGTCAGGCTCACAAGCTTTAATTACCTGAGCTGCCTCTGTTACCTGCTGAAAATACTGGTACAATGGGAGGTTTTTTCCTGGTTGTCTGAAAGTTTATGTCCCTATGTATGAAGAACAGTGCCAATAGCACAAGGACCTCTTAAAATTCTTGATGGCATGTGGAGCAGTTTATTTTAAATGGTGAAAAAATTAAGAAGGAGAATATGTAGCATTTTTGCCTGCAGGACATTAGCAATCAGGGCACATTGCAGGCAGGTAGAAAGATAGTATGTGGCTTATGTGGAAAACAATTTTCTGGTTCCAGAGGATTTCAACATTACCTCATCCATTTGGAAATGTGAGAAACTTGATAAGTGGGAAAATGTTACATGAAAGTAGCATTTTTAAGTTACTACTTTCTGAGCATTTTTACACTTATCTCTGGGCCTGTCGATCAATATTTTTTCTCAGTCAGTCATCAAAAATATAAACAAACTAGAAAATTGCTGAAGTTTTCTGCCAGATAATCTCTACTAGAAGTCCTTGCTTATATGTATTCAGTTTTGAAAATAACAATGTCTGGCTCAAAATTAGAAACTCTTGTTGTTCTCCTATTGTTGTTCAGCTATTCAATGCAGTTATTCATTATTCATAGATGTAGATTTGCTAACCCAGCATCCTCAAAGAGAGATCCCACTTTCTCCCCTTCCCCCTCTCCTGGCCAGAGTGCCCTGATCAGCTGGAGGGTGTCAGCAGGGCTCTCTGACAGGGGCATGCACAAGGGTCCTGTAGGTTTTGAAGCTCAGCATCCCACAGGGTGCCCTGGGTTCATGTGGCTTTCTCTGGCAGGGGTACTGGGTGTGTGCAGGTCCCACACCAGCACTGGGTGGCAGTGCTTTGTCTGAGCAGATGCACAGCTGGGAGCTCACTGCTTTGCTGGAGGCTGCAAGCACAGAGGGAACACAGTCAAGGGCAGGACCTTGAGGAGTATGTGCTGATCTTCTTGCAGACTGACAGGAATGAGGGTAAAAACATGTAAAAGCTTTGCTGTTCTTTTCCCAAACTGTGTAGCTATGTACTGAAAAGTGCCCCTGCCCTGGCTGTCCTCAGCTGGCCACCCACTTCCCCAGCCAGGGGCAGGACTGCAGCCACCTTTAGACTGCAGACACAGCACAGAGGTGAGGCTGGAGCAAGCCCAGGTAGGAAGTTGAGGGGTTTTTAAAGACTCTTTGGTGTAATGTTTCCACCTGTGAGCTGGCACCTGAATGCACCCAATGGGAGAGCAAACCCTGGTGTGCAACCCGGGAGGAGATGCAGAAACAAACCCTGTGAGTGCATCCTCTTCCTTTGCTCTTTTTTATCATGCTGTGCTTTGTAGATGGAGGCATTTATCCTGGTCTTGATTCATTTCCAAAGGAAACTAAATATCAATAAAACAGCTACCCAAGTCCATTTTAAATGCCCATGGGGACACCACTGTTGCTGCTGTTTCCAGAAGCCCTGCTGCTGCCAGAGGACACCTGCACAGAGGGACTGGGCAACCCAGTGCTGCACTGGGGGTACCAAGCAGTCAGGAAACAGCTGGTGGAAAGAAATTCCAGGCTTTCTAGATGCCTCCACCTTTTACAATACCCACTGCTGCAGTTAATGCAGTATTTTCTTAATGCCTGAACTCTCATGCAGTTTTAGGATGTTTGAGCTGGAGGAAGTGCTGCCCTCATGTTGCATATTTGCTTGTATTTTTCCTTAGCTGATAGTAGCTTTTTTCATGTGCAACAGCCAGCTAAGCAATGCTGTACATGAGGATTCATCATGCCACCCTCATCCACAAAGGTCTGCAGGTCTCCTAGCAGAAAAAAAATTACTCAGCCAAAGCATGGGAGCACACTAGTGCTAATTAATAAATCAATTATAATCTATGCAATAAGTGCATTTCAATGCTCTGGCACTCACAGATGTGAAAATACTCATTGAATCCAATCAGCAATGAAGATATTGAGCTTTAAAAAAACAAAAAAGGGGTGCTATTTTTTACTCTCAGAGTTCTAAAACCTTAGTTTTATAGTATCCTTACTGAAAAGACATCATTCTAAAACTTCAGTTCTTGGTCTTGACCTCACAGTTGATGTAAGCAGACTGCTGTGCTCCCCTTGAACATCACCCTGGCTGTGTTAGCTGGTGTGTGAGCAAACAGTTGGTCAAAGTCAGAGGGAAAAAACACTCTCAAATCAAAATCACATATTGAAAGTCTTGTCTTTGCATCAGGATGTGGTGTTTTCTTTGTGGTAGGGGATCTCATTGCTGCTTCCTGACCTGTATGGCTGCCATTCACTTGCAGCAACTGTGGCTTAGCCATGACATTGAAAAATCCTTCTTGCTTAGAAAAGAGGTTTTATCATGAGGAGGCTGATTTACAGTGCAAGATCATTGTGCTTTTCCTTGTACTAAACATTCACGTGTGTATATTTTTAGATACTTTAATTTTAAAATGTTCATTCCTATCTGAAACCAAGTTCTAATTCCTTATTATTTCTTAGGTTTTCTCATATCACGCCCATTATTTTTTATCTTATAAATAAAATGTGCTTAGGGACAGACGTTTGCACAGATGGTATATCTTAATGGGCTTTGTACCAGCCTGGTATTAGATACTGTTGCCCATAATAGTTAAATTTCAGTTTTGAAATTCAGAGGTAGTAGCATTTTGCTATGGCTGCTAAGACACAATGACATTGGAATCCTGTAAAGTTTGTTAGTATACTCGCTGCTCTTTAAACTAGATTTACTGCTTATGTCATTTGGGGGTTTAGGTTACCTACTCGACACTTCTTTGAGCACAGCATGTGCTTAAATGTGCAAATTTTGTATTCATAAAGTAAAATGTGCTGAGAACTCTCAGGTTCACTATAGCTGTATCTGTACACAGCATTTTTCTTTGCATCTCAAGTTAAGTCAGTATCGTGCAAAATACTGTTACAATGCCAATCCAACAGCTTTAGAAATCCACATTTGGTTTGGATTTCTAGCACCATTCCCTGTATCCCCCATCCTCTGGCTCACAGGCTGGCACAGCTGGCGGAGTCAGTCTTGCACATCTAGAGTTTGCCAAGGGCTAAAGGAAGAGGGGAAAGATGCTGCTGTGTTTGTATCCTGATTCCCATTGGTGTCAAGCAAGTATTTCTTCCACTCCATAAATATTCAGAAGCAGAGGGAAACTTCTTGGCTTTGAAATTATTTGTCAAGCTATCAAAATTTACAGAAAGTATGCAAGGTTTTTTACAGAAAGTCTTCTGCATAATTCACCCATCTAATTTCTTATCAGATCTGCCATACCAAATCTTCCTGCTGACTCAGGCCGGTGTGATCATGTATTCCTGTCAAATGTTTACAAAACCTAAATTTTCAGTTTGTTGCAGGGAAATGTAGAGAGTATATTATGTTTTATGGAGAGATAGATCACTGTTGTAAGAAAAGAAATCAATTTCTGACTGATTTGTCTTCATTGCCTATGAAAATGGTTTATTTGGCTTGATCAAATTCTCTCTGGAACAAAATCCTGTCCATTTTCCTGACTTGTTACTGCAAGTGACTCTGATGAGGTTACCTGTGTAAATGATAGGACATGAAGGACTTGGCCATAGATACCTGGAAGACTGATGATAATTTAATAACCCTGGGTAGTTTCCATCTTCCCCTTCCCTTTTTATCTCCTACAAACACCTGTGTGCTCATGGTCTGTGCTGATGGGTGTATAAGATATCCCTTCTTTGGCAGCATTTGCTGTGTTTGCGCGGTGAATGACTCATGGAGAGCAGAATTCCACAGGCAGCAAGTGGGATCTGACAGCAACCTCCAGGTCCACAAGGCCAGGCACTGATTCCTTGCATTTGTTTATTTAAGTGCCTGCTTGCACAAATGAAGTCAGAGCAATGGCTCTGGGGTCCTCACATTCACTGGTGTGGAAATGGCTTGCAGCATTCTTCAAGCAATTCTTGTTCAGCAGCCTCCACATCTTACCAAGATATCTAATAAAATTAATACACTGTAAGGTTATATGATCAATAAATCATAAATTTTTCTTACCACCTTCTGTGGGAACCAGTAAAACACTTTCTTGCAGGCCAGACCTTGAAAAGCTATCTTTGATTTTATTAGGAGAGATTCTAGCATTTAGAGCCTCCAGAGGGGCATCTTTCTAGGATGTTTTATCTGATTATGGTGACTCAACAATCAAAAGGCATGGAAAATTTTGTTAAGAAGCTCTCTTCACATTGTGGTTGCCATTACAAGTCAGAGGCTGCACGTGCTCTCCATGGCTGCACTGGAAGAACTGTGTGTTGGAGGAGAAAGGGATGAAGAGTTAAAGCTTCATGGCCAAAGTCCTCAGACATCTTCAGGCTGGTGGCACTGCACACCAGCTTCAGTTCATGACAGACCCACAACAAGGAGCAGTGCACCTCAGTGTCACATTTTGTGTGGATGAGAGCATGGCACTTGGGACTGATTCCTCTCCTTGTTTGAGCCAGCACAGGCAGGCACAAACACAACCACAAAACCACGGATGAAACACAAAGAATAAATTTATTTCTTTTACCTCACCAACTAGGGGATCCCTGAAGCAGATGTTGCAGTTCTGGAAAACACTGCATAGGCAATTAGTATTTTTTTAACCTCTGGTTCACCTTCCTCCTTCTTTGTATTTAAGTCCTGCTGCCAATAAATCTAATTGAATAGAAACCTGTGATGAAAATTAAACATTCAAAGCACATGCTGGTCACAGCAAAATAACCATTATCATTAATGGGAGTTGCTTGAGCATACTGAGTGAGGGATTCACCACTTTGCTTTTAATTCCATGTCATTTAGAATTACTGAATGAATAGGAGTGTGTGTATCTGGGCTTCTTTGCTTCCCTCTAATGTGCAGAAGATCAAATCCTAATTAAGGGTAAATAATTATCAGTCCATCTTCTCACTATTCCCCCTCCTGTGTTCCACTGAAATGGTTCTGAGTATGTATAGGTGGAGTCAAAGATTAGCAGTGTTTTGTGTCTAAATTCTGACTTTTAATATTGCAGCAGCACTGGCAAACTCATAGAACAGTAAATATAATGCTCTATAATTAGGCTGGTTTGTAAACAAGTACTACTATTTAGCTGATAGTGCAAAATGCTCTTCAGCAGCATTCATCAAATAAATGCTTATTTGGGAATATAATTTGAAAAATGAGGGTTATTTAGTGGACTGAGATTTCTTGTCAGACCAGAGTATGATGCGAATTTGCTGTTGTCTGACGAGTTTGTGCCTTCAGATGACTTCTGGTAGTGAGTGGGAAATGAGGTGCCTGAGGGACATCAGGGCATTGGAGGGTGCACCTGCAAGTACCATTTTCTCATTAGGACATGCTGTTTGCACAGTGCAGTGCTCCTGCAGCCTGTCCTGGGGCCCATCAGGACTGCCTGATGTGCTACACTCTGTCCATCTTCAGTCCTCTTGCTCCTGGCTGGCAAATGCCAATCCCAGCCTGAAGCAGAGACCTGTGGGTGCCTCTCCCTCCTTCAGGTACTTCCCTGCCTGTGGAGGAGCGTGGGCACAGCCACAGCATCTCATTCTGTCCGTGTTTACGTCCTGTGACAGCACTGCCATCAGCTGCCTGCTCCAGATGAGTGCTGGAAGTAACAATGATTTACAGCAACTGCTCTGTCTCACAGCTTTAGGAAGATTGTGCCATAGCAGGAGCTACAACATATGAAGCATCTCTTGTCTTGTAGTCACTGTACTGGAAGAGTACAAATTGCTCTGAAAAATCACCTTAAAATAATGGATTCCCACTGACAATTGTATATGCCAGTTTTAATGAATGTTTATGAGTGAGCTGGAAAGGATTTGGAAGGAGATCTGTGCAACGTGGGCCCCATTAAAGCAGCATCAGCAGGGTTTTTTGCATGTCCCTGAATGGAATCACGGTGACTAGAATGACTTTTTCCAGCCTGGAGTGTGGCAGTGGCATTTATTTTACAAGAGGAAAATTGTTGTTTTAAGAGAACAAGGGTCAGACTACCTGGAAAAAGGGAGGTGTCAGATCTACAGGATTTCTCTGAGAAACTTCTAAGAAAAGCAGAGCGGGAGAAAGCTCACATTGCCCCTTAAAATGTTGTAGATGGCAGTTCATGGGAGAAAAGATTCAGCTTAGTTCTCAAGCTGCAGTGAGAGTTTGCGAGGTACAGGATTATGACAGGAAGTTTGCTTTTGTACTTTGTGAAATGAGCATATTTAAAATAGAAAGAAAAGCTTGAAATGCCACAGACCATGAAATGAAAATTTCAAATGCTATTTCAGGACAGAATTATGCACTGGATGCTGTGCAGTCTGGAGACTGTGCTGCAGTCCTAAGTCCCACAGCAGGACACCTGTTCTGGCCACAAGCATTTCTGGCCTTCTTCAGCGAGCAAAGATGTTTTGAATTGTGCCAGTGGTTTAATGACCAAGACAAAGAAGCCTACAAGTGTATCACCATGATAGCAGGGGAGCATTACAATGCTTTTGATATTTCATTATTTAGGAAAGCCTGAGAAGACTGGAAATGCAGAATTGTGGGACCAAAATAAAAAAACAGGGTCTGCAGTCAGCAGGTTAGCATGGGGCTGTGCAATGTGTTGGCTCACATGGAAAGGTGAGCAGCATGGGGTCAGCAGGATTTCAGTCCTCATACCTGCTGACAGTTGTCTGTGGCTGTGTGTACAGCATCGTTTTGTGTCAGTTAGCCCAGGCAAATAGCATCTTATACTCAGGGACCTCAGTGCTTTTAACTCATCTATTGCTGGCACAAAAGCAATTAAGCAAGATCTTAATTAAAAATGACCATTTTCTGAAGGTTGTTGTCCTCATGTGGAATTCCTTCAGTCTCAGCTATCTCGGACATTTGAGTTAAATGGGCTCTCTGGAAGAATTACAAAGAGATGCGAGCAAAATCTCTGTGGGAGCACTTTGAAGGCAAGAACATTTCCTCCCAGTGAGAATCTTCCAGAAGCCAACACTGTCACAGAGCAGGGTACATTTGCCATTGCACTAAAAGTTATTGCTAAAAGACTTTTATAGTTTCATTTCCATAATATCTAAGTGCCTCACTATCCTTGCTCATATTCATCCCCACTTGGTGAAAAGCAGAGCAGAGCAGGTTCTATGTAGATGTAGTCAGCAAGACGTAGAGGACTAGCAAACTACTCAAGGTAGGTTGATGCTGTTGTACGCCACAACAACACAGACTCTGATTTCAGAAGGCTGAAAATGACTCCTTTATTTTTGGGATGTGTCTCCCTTTTTATACTGTTCTACACAGACCAATTCAATTGGTGAAACAAAGACAAACCCCTTCAGTCACACTGGTCAGAACAGAGGGACATCAAGAAGTCCCTCCTAGGGAAAGGAATGTAAACAAAGTTACAGTTACAAAAACATGTCTCTGGTTTACAGAAAATTCCCTGGGAAAAGAATTTCAGAAAACCAAAACATCTCAGGCACGAACCAGGGCTACAGTAGGTTGATGTAGAATTTGAGCAAGTTGTGTTCTTCAGCCTGAGAGCTCTCTCTAAGGTCAGATAGGATGATCAGCCCACAGCAGGGAGCTGGTCCAGGTTCACAGAGTCCTCGATCAACTCCTGGATTATCATGGGGCCAAAGCAGAGAAGTTTAGAAATGCAATGGACGTCTGATCCTTATCCCAGTTTGATACAACACATTTAGAAAAGATGGAATTTGGGTGCAACCTTTGATTTCACTATGTTGTGATCAGCATATTTAGTACTTCTGATCCATGCTGGTAACACAAGGATGGTATTTCAGAGATGCGAAACAGCAGGCAAAGTTTCTTATTTTCAAGACATGTTTTATTCTTAATCAAAGCAAGAACAAATAGACCATCAAAATTCCTACTCTGCAACATCTGAGCAGAGAAACTGGAATGAATGATGTGCTGGTGATGAATAGGCCTATTACCTTGTAAATTGTACTGTATAGTACCACTTGTAACAACTCAAGATGTTGCTGCATTTTTTTTATTTGATGATTTATTGCATATTATGCTTTTTTAGTTCTCATTCTAGAGGCAATATGGACAGGAAGACATATATCTGATATTTATTGAAATTAAAGTTGAAAACTTGGTTTCATATAACCATCTCTAAAAGAACCATGCTCTATATAAGTAATAATAATAATCTAGAAGGTACACTTTTCTAGTATCAAGTTTGGAAAACTTCAGTCAAAGATACTTGTCTCTGTGGGACCATTCCTAGCTGAAAATAGTGGAGGATTTTCAGGGCTGTGAAGTTAGGATAAAAGTTGATGATCTTAGCTAAAGTTTTGCCAACCCTAAAATGCTTGGATGCGATCTGCTATGGGATGCAATTGTTACAAATAATTCCAGAAAGGAGTGCTAAGTAATTCCTTCTATATATAAGTTAGTGGTGTTTTGGTCCACTTACATCACGTGGGTGTGAGGTAGAACCTAATTCACTAAGCTAATTCACTGCATTTAGTGTAGGGAAGAAATTGGTACACTGGACAAAATGGCTAAATTCAACTAATTTCATTCATCAGAAAGATGGGGTTTCTGCTCCTTCAGGAAAGAAAACCTGCAAAACAACTTTGTATGGAACCATAATCATGGAATGAAGTTGCATCTAAAAGAGGTCACAGAAGAAAAGTCCCACTTCAAGGCTCTCTGCTCAACCTCACAGTGGTGCTCAGGCACCAAAAAGTTCTCAAAAAGGGGTCTCCAACCCCCATGGTGGCTGGCAGCTGTCTCATGACCTTCCTCCTCAGCTGTATCACCTTCTGTCTGAGAAGGAGTTGGCTTAGTGTCCTCACTGCTCAGTT
The DNA here is from genome assembly GCA_017589585.1 of Phylloscopus whistleri. NCBI lineage: Eukaryota > Metazoa > Chordata > Aves > Passeriformes > Phylloscopidae > Phylloscopus > Phylloscopus whistleri. The sequence goes on along the minus strand of JADMLD010000680.1, from coordinate 1,621,765 downwards.
CATATGTTGATTAGAAGCGCCCTTCTAATATACATATATGTAGTGGTTTCACATTCACTTTTGTTTCTGTTTGCTAAATTTAGTGTAGTGGTTTGAGTGTCTTTTCTGCTGTGAGATAGGATTTGGAGAAAAAGGCAAAACAGGCCTAATTTAAAAGTTGCAAAGATAGTTTTATTAACACACATCAAAAAGAGAAAAAAAAAAAAAAGAGAAGAAAGAAAATAAATTAAACTTCCAAAACAACCCCTTCTCCCACCACAAAACGTTAACTTTCCCACAAACAATGTAAAGAGGCAAAGCTCAGAACTCGAGGTCAGTACCACCTATAAAATAATCTTTCATTTAGTCTTCTGAGAGAGAGAAGTCTCTCCTGATTCGTTCTGGTAATGTTCCACAAGAGAAACAGTCTGCTTGTGGCTTCCACCTCTCACAAAAGCAGCCTGCCCAGGGAACTTCTGCAGCTGTGGACGTCCCATATCACGTAGCCTTTCCTGTGACTACATTTGGGCCGTGGACTCACAGTGGGGTGTCACCTTTAAAGATGTACAACTCCAAAGGCAACGGATCTTTCATCTTAGGAACAGAGATACCTTCTCACTTCTTCACTGGTGCAGAGGGCTTCTTCTCATCCCTCTCTGTTCAAACACCTCATGGGATCACCACACCACAGTTTCTAATTCAATATTCACTCAATAAATCAGATGCCATCGCTCAAAAATCCACAAATTTAAATAATCACCTCCCCAAATCATATTTGTCCACGATTTAAAGCAATACTCTAGCATATTCATATTACAGTCTGTTACCACAACTCATAGGAGATTTTCAGCGTAGGATCAAGGCAACTTGTCATCTCTTCCACTTAAGGGGTCACTCTTCCTTTACTGACTTTGGTATCTTCCTATTGTCTTTTTACATATCTCCAATTTGGCCCTTTCTCTCTCTCTGATAAGGGTTAGAGTTTTAAAAAGTCTCAATCTGTGTCCGGAAAGAGTTAACATTCTTGCCCGGGCCTGCAGATGGTCACGGTGATCTCTGCCGGGCAGCAGCCTCTAGCAAAGCCGCGGGGATGGGGGAAGAGAACTCAGAGCGACCGAGAGATCTCGGGGCGGTCTGGCTGGAGCATGCCTCCTGCTTCCACCCCCGGTGTCATCCAGGGTGGCCCAGCTTGGAGCTGCTACCAGAGTCTGCAGGCTCCCTTCCCCGCTGCCAGCTGCCGCCGGGCCCGGCCAGGGCCTGGCCCCTCCGCCCGGGCCCGGGCACACGGCCTGCAGTGCCGAGCTGCAGCCTCCCCTGTCCCCGCCGGCAGCCGGGGAAAGGGGCTCAGCCGGGGCTCAGTGGGGGAAAGGGGCTCAGCCGGGGAAATGGGGCTCAGCCGGGGAAAGGGGGCTCAGCCGGCGAAATGGAGTTCAGCCCGGGAAAGGGGCTCAGCCGGGGAAAGGGGCTCAGCCGGGGAAATGGAACTCAGCCCGGGAAATGCGCTCAGCCGGAGAAGGGGGCTTATCCGGGGAAATGGGGCTCAGCCGGGGAAAGGGGCTCAGCCGGGGAAATGGGGCTCAGCCCGGGAAAGGGGCTCAGCCGGGGAAAGGGAGCTCAGCCGGGGAAAGGGGCTCAGCCAGGGAAAGAGGCTCAGCCGGGGAAAGGGGGCTCAGCCGGGGAAATGGGGCTCAGCCGGGGAAAGGAACTCAGCCGGGGAAAGGGGCTCAGCCAGGGAAAGGGGCTCAGCCCGGGAAATGGGGCTCAGCCGGGGAAAGGAGCTCAGCCGGCCCGGGTCTCCCCCGCGGGCAGCGGCTCCCGTAGGCCCGGCCGGGCCTGGCCGCCCAGGGCCAGCGGGGCCCGGAGCGGGCCCCTGCTGCCCACGGAGTTACCTGGTGGCCGGCTGGAAGGAAGAGGAACCCCCGGCCTTCCCGAGCTGATGTTTGCTTGTGTGACCCAGAGCTGTCTACCTATATTTAATTGGCCAATTCAGCCATCCATCTTGAAAGTCAATCACTAGTTGGTTTTACCATCCGTGCTAAACCAACACAATATATATTTGGTATAAATCTGTTACCAATACACTTAGACCTGTTTGTTCTCTCATTTTCCTCATCTTGACCTTGCTCTTTTTCTGCTCTGACAATAAAGACAAATTCTTGCCTCTACTGTATTTATACTGACTAATCATCAGCTTTCTTCTGCCCATTGCCACCCAAACAGACAACTTTTTTCTCTTCTTGTAAGTCAAACACTTAATCCTCCACAACATTATAAATGCCCCATCTCTGTTCTTGCTCCACTCTCAGATCATTTTCCTTAAACATTGTAAGCAGTGCTGCATTTTCATACGCTGTGGGGGGAGCTCTCACAATTTCTTGTGCAATACTGTTAATGCTTCCCCATCTCTGTGGAAATACTTCTCGCATGTTCTAGGATTTTTTTTTTTTTCATTTTTTTTCATTTCTGCCTTTTGGTGGTTTGCAGTGATTCTGTGATCAGCCAGTGCTTCTGAATATCTAGAAGCATCTGTCTAGACAGTGAGGTGTCTGTCCCTTAGCACTTCCAGATTATGAGCTCCCTGCTTATGCCAGAAATACTCATTATTAGTCCCTAGCTGTATGGCCTTGCACTTTGCACAATTGATTTCCATCCATTTCTATTAATTCAGACCTCAAGGTCATCTGGTTATTACTGTGTGCAATCCCAGTTCTCTTCTGAATTGACAGAACTCCTCCTAACTAGGTATCATCAGCAAAGTATTACCACCCTCTTGCTTTTGGTTACAGTCTTTAATCAAATTGATTCCCAGAATGAATCTTGGAGGAAATCTTTTGGTAACCCAGAGGGCTGCTCTCAGGTTTCGTTTGAAAGGCCCCAGTTGCATCTGCTGGAATTTATCTGCTTTTTTTCAGATGTAGCTTATTGCTGTCTGGTTTGTGGTAGCAAACTTCCTCCCCTCTTCTGGTTTCCCCTGCAGAAAATGTGTCCTTTACATAATACTTAAACTCTATGGTAACTTTTAATTTCACTGTAAATATGAAGATTGACTAAAAGTCAACACATTTTGCCATAAATAGAGTGCATTTCATGACAAGTACATAATTAGCTTTTTCTTAATTAATTGTTGGCTGCTTGCCAAATTAGTTCAGTCACAATATGTATTATTTAGAATGATTCCAAGAGAATTATTAGCATGGCAACCAATTGAAAACACTCAAATACTAAAACGTCGGCAGCCTATATTTTCCATTAGGAGGCAGGTCAGAGTAAAGCTGCAGTAACTTAAAACAGGGAGTTTTTCCATACTTGTGTTAGCACCATTTGTTAGCCAGGACTGATGCCATCCTCAGAAGTTATGGTCTAAGTCCGTAACTGGGTAAAGCTCAATCCTGGAGTAAGTGGCTTCAGTGACCTTTTGTCTTAAGGGTGAGTTCAGCCTTATCCTTAGGTACACAGAGTATTTCCAGCATGATGTAGTAAGCCACATGAGTTTGTGCAATAATGAATAATATTAGCAGGTTGACTTCTGATTAGAGATTGACTTCCAGTTAACAAAAAAACCAAATTAAATTGGTACATCTTAATTGCTTTATTTGAAAATAATAGTTTGAGTGGGCTTGGAACAAGACCCTTTAGTCTAGTGCTGGGAAATGCAGGGGCTTTCCTTTCCCTGCTTCACTCCCACACTTTGACCCTGACATTCCTTGCTCACACTCCTGCAGGGCAGGGATGAGGCATCTGATTGCATGCTTTTAGTGGTGGGTCTCTTTCAGCTCCCAGACAGAGAGCTGTGTTTTCCAGGCGATCCCACTGGCAGCAAGGCTGGCACATGGAATGATGCAGCATCCCTCTCCAGCAAGGCTTGGTGCTGCCTCACACACTGCTCAGGCTGGGTGTGACCTTAGCTTGTTTCTCTGTCACCCTCCTGGACACAGGGGCTGCTGTGTAGTACAGGCAAAGGACTTCACCTGTAATCAAAACCTTTTAATACTCAGACCTTTCTGTGAGACTTGACACAACCACTGTCCTTTACTTTTCCCATTGTCCTGGAGCATTTAGGAAAGGTAATGTTGAAAGAGGATTCATGTAGGGGAGGCATTGTTGATGCCAATGAGACAGTTACATTTACTGGGTTTTTTTACTTTTGCACATGTCACGGTAGAGGACAACATGGAAGAAATGCTATGTACCAGCTATGGGTTTGTATTTTCATATAATCATACCATCCTTTAGGGGGAAAAGACCTTTAAGATCGTCGAATCCAACTGTTAACCCAACACTGCCAAGTCCACCACTAAACTACATCCCTAAGTGCTACATCTACACATCTTTTAAATACCTTCTGGGGTGGTGACTCCACTGCTTTCCTGGGCAGCCTGTGCCAATGGCTGGCAACCCTTTTCAATGAAGAAATTTTACCTAATATCCACTCTAAACTTCCCTAGTGTAACTTGAGGACATTTCCTCTTGTCCTGTCACTTTTATCTGAGAGAAGAGAGTGACCCCCACCTGGCCACAGCCTCCTTTCAGGTGGTGATAAGGTGTCCCCTGAGCCTCCTTTTCTCCAGGCTGAACACTTCTACCTCCCTCAGCCACTACTCATCCAATCTGTGCTACAGACCCTTCCCCATCTTCATTGCCCTTTCCTGGATACATTCCAGCTCCTTCATGTCCTTCTTGTAGTGAAGTGTCCAGAACTGCACAGAGTGCTTGAGGTGTGGCCTCACCTGTGCCAGGTGCAAGGGTCACTGCCCTGGTCCTGCTGGCCACCCTGTTTCTGGTACAAGCAGCATGCCTGAGGACAGGTGTGCTCAGTTTAATGCCACTTACAAACTCACACCTTTAATTGCCACTTACTGTAAAAGGATGGTGAAATCTGAGCAAAGTTTGGCACCACAAGGTATCTAGAGGAATCAGAAATTGTTTAGAAACAGTATCCTGAGCTGCTTGTGAGCTCATTGTTAAAATGGGGGCTGTGCTCCTGCAATGCAGGAGATGTCACTGCAGGAATCAACTGTCTCTGGAGGAGAGGACCTGGCATACACTGGATCTTGAGTTTTTCCTTGACCAGGTTTTCATGTGACATTGTCTAATTTTATATTTTAGCTGTGATGCTGCATAGGCATTTTTTTGGTTGAGTTAATCCAAATCTGAATAAACAGACTAAACCACTGAGACCATTATTTGGCTGCAGTAATCTCTGCATGCAGCAGCTGCCTGTCAGAGTTGCAGTGCAGAACCTAGAGGCTTTGTGCTGTTTGGTAAGTAGATCTATTGCAAAGTTGAATCATTAAAAACATCATCAGTTTAATTGAATCAAAGAACATCCTGAAGAGCTGCATTATCTTTTCTGCTGCCTCAGTGTTGTCTCGTAGTCACTCACTGTCCCAAAGTCTCTGAGCTCTGGTTTTCACCCCAGAGCGAACCCTTTGATATCCCCTGGCATACATGAGACCTACGCCTACAGCTGGGGTGCCTGCCCATTGCGTGAGCCTGTGCTGATGGGCTCCCCTCACCTTGCACACCTGGGCACCGTGGCTGTGCACCTCTGGGAAGGCAGCTAAGGTTGGCAGAAGTAGATGACTTCATGCTTTCTACTGAAGAGGTCTTTCTGCAAAGCAGAGGTTGGATGAACTGCATCCTCAAAGTGTATTTCTCTCTGTTGACTGTGTGAATTCCTAGAGTGATTTACTTGGTTTAGTGATGGACATCGTAGTGCTGGGTTAACAGTTGGAGTTGATAATCTTAAAGGTTTTTTACAACCTAGATAATTCCATGATTCTATTATTCTAGAATCATAGAATTGGGTTAGGTGAAAATACCTGTTTTGTATCAGCACTGGGGTTATGATAGAAACATCACATCTGGCTTACATCTGTCTTTTCAAGTATAAATTACAAACTTTTCAGGGCAATACCCATCTCCTAGAGGCCCATGTATAGCACCTTGCATAGTGTGTCCCTGAGTTTACCTGAGGTCTTAATTGGTCACTGTACTGTATCTCCACCTATTTTTTCACTGCTCCATGAAGGCTATTATTTCTATTATGTGATCAGTAGAAGAAGAGATGCATTATACATTTACATTCTGTTAATGAACGTGTCAGTCTTTAGTTATAAAGAAATTTGGTTTAAATTTTTGAGCAAATGTTTTTTAAACTAATGTACTGCAGTGGTCCCTTTTTAGTTAGCCACTGTAGTATACATTAAATGTCAAAGTGCTTTAGACTGTACAACACAATATGTCAGCATTGTGCAGCAGCTGAGTGCTAGATGCCCAGCAAAGGAAGAGAGATGCTACATTGTTGGGAATTCTTCCTGACTTTCAATCAAATACCTGATCTGCAATGCCAAACACAAACTGCATTTCGTTTAAAAATGCTGCTAGGTAGTCTTTGATAGAACACTCTGAACCTGATCAGAATCTAATTTGGGGTTGCATTGCAAAAGACACTTACATTAGCACCTCTAGCAGATCAATAACAGGTTTTAATGCATACTAATAAAAAAGGTCCTAATTCCATATACAGCTTTAAGTTTTGCAAGAGCAACATAGTTCTTGCTAATCAAATCTTTGTTGAACAAGAAGCAGTGAAATGGAGTACTGTTTTCAAACAAACATCTCAGAATTGCACTAACTAAATGCCACAAAAGGAAACCACACTAACCTATTTTTCACAGTTGTGAGTGCAATTAAATGGCACATTTTAGGGGAAAATGCTTGTTCATGGGGGAATCCTGACTTCTTCCTGAGGGTTAGTGTGCTTGCTCTCAGTGTGTGCTGCAGTAAAAAGTTTCCCTTTATGACAATAAAAACCATCATCATCAGTAGTGTTAAGAAATTATGTCCATTGCTTATATAGCAAGTAGAGTATTGACTGGCAGAATGATTTTGCTCTAAGGATTTGCAATGGTTGTACAAACTCCATATTTGGCTAATTGATAATGAAGACAGCTTTTTGTCTCTCTTCTATTGTATCCCAGCCAATGCTTCACTGGCAGACTGGAGCCCTAGGAGTCTGCTGCAATAATAACTGTATGTCAATTTACTAATAATATTTTAATTCAAAATTCTATATGTACAGGATGCAATTTGATTTTCCAGGATTTGTTCTTATTTTCTCCATTGCCGTGTTAATTACATTACTGGATTTGGTGAGCAAAACTCAGTGTGTCTCCCAGATCTCAGCAGCTGATGCAAAACTCAAGAGATTGATCTTGGCAGTTTGTGTAGCACTGCAGGTGATGCACTGCGTGGGAGGTAGAGGAAGATTTTATTGATCCAGTAATGTCATTCCCTATACTTCTGTCTTCCCACTGAACTGGCCGTTCCACCTCCGCTGCAATAATTCACGTGCTGCAAAGCCACACCTCTCTCTGCTGTAACACCAGCCCCTCAAAGAAAGATGCTCATGGCCTCCTTTCACTTTACTGAACCACATCTATTTCTTGAGATTTGTATTCTGATTCTATTGTGGCTGGTTGAGGTTTTGGGGTTTTTTTGTGGGCATATGTTTGTGCTCACTCAAAGTATCGAGGTTGTTTTTGCTGGGCCTGCAGGAAGAATGACACCTGTATAGTTTGTCATAAAAAACACCAGACATATAAGTCTGTGTTTGTTCACCAAAGCAAACAAAATGTCCAGAATACCTGGGGATATATTCATAATATGAAAAGGAGGAGGCACTCTCTGTGAATATAAATCAGAATTTGTATACTGGAGGCCTTGTTTCTATAGTTTAGGCTTTTTCATTTTACAGAAAAAGCTACAGTGATTTTCAATTAATAAGGCAAAAGTATTTCTGCAATTACATAATTAAATCTCACAGCACAGTTATGTTTCCATGGGCAGGGGCTAGGGTGAGTGGAGGGCTTGTGTCTGAACTGGGGAGTGACAGTCTGGAGTTGCTGGGACACAATCTCCAGAACTTCCATTTCAACTCATGGAGGTTGCTGCTGTGAAAGAGGAGATGGAATATGGGATTATTTGGGTTTAAAATGCCCAAAACCTTCCCTTCGGAAGTAATGAAATGTTCTCCCTAATGCTGCACCAAGAAAACAAGTGCTGAGCTTCAGTGTTATCCTAATGTGGTCTTTCTGTGAGTGCTCTCCTTCCCAAACTAGACAAAACACCCCTTCCCTCTGCAGCTGGCACTGGAAGAAGGGGTGCTAGCATTTTTGTCTTCAGACAGAAACGATTCTCAGCTCTTGGCTAGCTCCTGTATGACATCACCACGATGCTTGCATGGCATCACCACCAGAAATGGTCTTTGCAGCTGGTGGCACAAAATGAGCACACAAGGTCCTCCAGCTAGGGAAGCTGCTTGAACATGAAACAGAGAAAGAAATGGTCCCTGGAGAAGGCATTCCTGAGGTGTGCTTTGGTCTCCCTCCTGGCAGGTTGAAGTTACAGTTCCCATGTACAGTCCCACTGAAACGTGGTGTGCTTCTGTAACAGGACAAGCAGATAGGGAAGTGTATGGATTTCCCTAACCGTGGGCCTTGGCAGTACTGCATTACAGCCACTCCTGAAGTTTCCACCTGTCTCTAAATTCCACTTGCCAGACTGTAGGGTATTTGCTACTGTGGGATTTGTTCTTCATACATGTACTTTTTGTCATTCTACCTTAATAAACACAACAAAGCAATGACAGTAAACACATTAAACATGTGAAGCTCAAAATTGCTCAAGAATATTCAACATTATTTGCCTGTTAATTTGTTGTTAATATTCAGGAATGCAGTGTCTTTTTTGCTTTCATACTTTGTATGAATGAATATTTCTCACTTAAACTTTTTTTGTTTTCCGTACTGTTATTTGCTGTAGTAGAAACCATTTGAGAAAAATAGATTTTGATTATTGTACCTTCTGTAATACCAAGCTTACTAATGCAAAAAGAAATCTAGATAGAGTCCAGAAGATTTTATTAACATTTTATTTGCTGATATCTTAAATCTAGAAAGGTTATATCAAGTTTAAACTACATTAGCATTTGTATTGAGCAATACCTAGTCCTTAATGACTTTAGAATTACAGTTTACTGCTGTGAATACTTAATCTTTCTTATAAGCTTTTAAATTAGAAGAAAAAATGTTGCTAAAAAGAAAAAAAAATCAAGTAATGTACATGGTAGAGTTGCAAAACTATACTGTATGATTAAATATGCTATAGTATTTTGATTTAGCACCCCAAGGACATACTTATTTTTCATGGAGAACTATATATGGAAAATAAATAATTCTAAATACAGTTCAGCCAAATATAATTCAGTAGGATGAGGAGAGAGGGGCCCTGAATTTATCTCATCGCTTTTTGGAAGCGCTAGATTCTTAGCTTTTATTATTTCAGGCACATGTGTTGTCTTAGGATCCTGATGCCAGGCTTGTCCATGTCCATCTGCAGCTTGGGAGCCTGAATTCCTGGAAGGCAGTGCCAGATTTCTCCAGGAAAGCGTGGCTGTGGTGTTTCACTCTGCTAGCAGTGTATCCTCAGGAAAACTGTTACCAACTTACTGCATCCAAGCTACAGAAAAGGGTGCTTGAAATCCTCCTAACAGATTGTTGAACTCAAAGACTTGATAGGTGCAAAAGGAACCCACATTACATGTAAAGCCAAGAGCTTAGTTCACTTGAAGTCTTAAGAGCCCAATGAAACAGTTATTAGTATCCCAGTTATGATGATCACAATGTACACTAGTTCAAATTGTTAAAATTATACATATGCAAACTTTTTAATCCCCATCCATTTCTCTGGTGGTGTGCTCATCCTTCCATTCCTCTACTGTGTTCTACTGCCAGCATCTTAAGTCTTGGAGTACAGAGCAGGCTCAGTATCCCAAGCTGCATGATGTTGATGTTCCTCCTGGGATCCTCTTGGGATCATTTTTGCCTTTACTAACATATACTGCAATTTGCCATTTCTTCACTGGCTTGCCAGTCTACAACAGGTCAGAATCTGCTGTTTCTCTTAAATGTGGGTGTTGTTTCATTACTCCTAAACCCAGTTTACTCAGGTCCCACACTTCAGTCCTTAGATGACCAGTAAACCTCTGCTGGTGAAATGCTTAGAGCCTTGGGTCTGCTACAAACTTGTGATCATTTAGAGGGAATTTTAAAGAATGTTCCTACTTTTAAGAGAGCTGCTGAGGGGCTGGTAAGAAAACTGATGAGGTTACTTTGGTAGAGAAGAAGAGATCTTAAAGCCTGGAACATTTTGAAACTTTAATTGCAAATAATTCTTGCAATGCTTATCAGATGAATTGTATGTATTATATAATGTGAAACACTGTGCTAATCTTAGCAGTAATTATTATGCAAAGCCTTTTTCCAAGGTAGGTTTTGAAATGCCCTAAGGACACAGCAGGGAAGTGCTGGGGAATTCAGGATGCATTTTCACACTTTTATTATATTTTATTCCGTCACATTTCACAGCACCTCATGCCAGTCATTTGTTAATGAAGAATAGGGACTTTCCTTGTTGTCATTTGTTCCTGAAATCATACCTTGCCTCTGAGATATACACTGAAGGAAGAACTCACCATTCAGATGTTGCTCTGCTTTCAATCAACCTTTGTAGATCAAATACAAAAAGAAAGTGACCCTGAAATCCAATGACCTTCTTGGTGCTGCAATCTCAAATGAACAAACATAGAAGAAAATAAGTAGGAACTCTTTTTCAGTATCATAAGGCTGTAGAATTCAGTTTGCATTTTATTTTTCCAGTGAAAACTTTGAAAATTATGATACAATGATGCTCACATAGGAAAAGCAAAAATAAGAAGGTGCAGGATAATAAGAGCATTACTTTCTAGCATCTAGATTTCACATAAATTGGACTATTCCACAGCATCATCACTTCAAATAGACTATTTGCTACACCAGAAATGGAAGACTTCATCATGCTGGTGTGCAGTAAAACCCAGCACAGGTCATAATAGTCAAAGCTGTGACTCAGACAGTACAGGTTCTGCTTCCAGCTGCCTCCTGGTACTCAGGAACACCTGAGTCTCTCCCCTACACTTACTGTTGTGTGCCTGTAAATTTACTGTCTGCAGCAGTTCACAAATTTATACTTACTCTGAAATCATCCATGCCAAATGACTGACTGTAAGATTATTTATTTGCTTTCCCAGTGATGTCACTGACATAGCAATGGAGCTGGTTGTCTGGACAGTTATTAATCAGAGTGACTAGTTAGGTACATAAGGAGTGGACTGTCAGCCATTAACTCAATGTATTTTCTAGGGCGTGATGGGTCAAAGTTGAAAACGTGTGACTTTTTTAATACTGGGGATTTTCTAAAATCCTATTTCCACTTGCAGGATGTTTTTTATTTAGTTGCTCAGTTGTTGAAATGATAGTATTCAATCCTAATGTCTGTCTTTAGATCCCAGCTGTCATGGCTTTCAGTTAGTGATGTCTTTGCCTGAAGGTGATGAGTAAATGTTTCTCAAAAGATGCCGTGGTTTGCAGGGCAGAGTCTGGGGGTAGGTGTTCAGTCTGCCTGGGGGTCAGCCAGACTCACATCACTCACCCCCAGGGAAGGTTCCCCCCTCCCTCACTGCAGTCACAGCAATGTGAAGCTTTTGGCCTTGTGAAAAGGTGGGAGCTCAGGTCACCTTCTCTTGGCAAACAGAGAGACAGATTACATTTTGGTCACTCTCTCTGCTCCAGTTGGTCTCCTGTTATCTCCCACCAAATGCCAGCATTTCCTGTGGGGTAGAGCACCTTCTGTATTTTGAGAATTGGATTTCCATCACTCACATAGGTCTCCCTCCTTAGTGCTGTCACCCCATCATATTTCAGGATGGGGAAGAAGTCGGGAATGTCCCTGACCCCACCAACATGAAGTACATTCCTGAAGATATATCTGGACATGTCTGCTAAACAGAGATCTCTCCAGACAGTCTGGGTCAGGTGCATCCAGAGAAGTTGTCTACACCCATCTCCTCACAGGGCTGGGGAGGGTCTGGCTGGGGTTCTTGGTCGTGGTTAGGTCCAAAGAAGGCACTAAGCTGTGTAAATTTAATACAGCCAGGAGAGCACTCACTGTGGGGGACAACTTAGATGCAGGCACCTCTCATGGTTTGGCCTGATACTGAATATTGCGTCTGTGGTCTGAGACACAGAACTCCAACAAAACCCCACTGTAGCCACCAAGTCCTTTTGTTACTGTGTGCCAAATCCAGAGCAGGGCTTGAGCTCCCAGCTCTCATTGTAACCCTGATGTCCTCCTAACTCCTGTGAGGATGGCAGGCTGCCCAGGCTGGCATTAGGAACCCTAATACTGTTGTGGCTCATGGCTCCAGGTAATTAGCCTCCTACTGGAATAAAACAACAGTTGTTCTCCTTTCTCAGGCATGCACTGACACTGGCTGCTTTCTGGAGCATGAGAGTGTCTCATCCATCTTCCCAGTTCTGGATGGGACAAAAATTTACTCCAGCATTTAAAGCCAAAGTAGGGAAATTTATCAACAAGACCACGGGGACATCCATCTTCCTTTGTCATCATGGAAAATAAGTCTTTTCGATTCCTCAGATCATACTTTGTATTTTTAAATAGGCCCAGACTCTCATTTTGTTTCTAACCTGGACATTCTATTTTTTTTTTTTTTTTGCTGTTTCTTTTAGCCATGCATGCAGGGATGCTGTGGGATGGTAACCATAGTAACTGCAGAACATGGAAGACATAATTTCAGCCCCAAAATGCATATTACTGGGTTTGTGTTTGCTGGACGTGAATTGTCTCAATCCCTAAACAACAGAAGGAAGTGAAAAGAAGTTGTTTCACAGCAATTAAAGGAGAAACTCAGACAGTTAGCAGACAGTGGGTGAAAGATGCATTAGGTGCTGTTCTGGTATGTCCAGGAAGCTGCTGTAGACAGATAAGACCAAAACAAAATCTAAGTTCTGGTTTTATATATCTTATCATATATTTAATGACAATATTATGTATAGTTAGTAACGATAAAATGATTTGGTCTGAGACTCCCTTATCCACACTGGGCATTTTGTCATCATTGTCAGCATTGTCAGGTGATCTCAAGGCTCTGCTGTGCAGGGGCTTCACTGACACAATGCCAAAGCCATGGCTCTGTGCTACAAGTGATGGGTAACCTGCCCATTCCTCCAAAGCAGATGCACCAAAGAGAGCAGTGATGGAGCTCAGCCCCTCATCTTCAATGCCCAGCTTTGAGTGTTCACCTACAGAAGCTAACTCCCAGGTTTGTCCCCAGCTGATGGAGCTCAGCACCTCAGGAAATCATACCAAGGGTGGAGGCCCTAGGGAAAGGAAAGGGAAATTGGGGAGCTAGGATTTGTTTCATGTGATTTAAAACTGCTGGGGAGGAAATAAAAGTGTGAAATGATACTGAAAAACACAAGTGATCCTGCTGATCGACTGATAGACTTGGCCTTTATATGACTGGTCAGATAAAATGTTCTGTGCATGACAAAAACCTTTTCACTTCTAGACAGCGGTCTCCCTTTGACCCAGGGCCATACAGGACGTTGCTGTGGAATGCCTGTTTTGAAAAACCTGATGCTTTATCTCCCACCCCCTTTCTCCATGTAAGCAATCCTCTTTCCCCTGTGCACAAGTGTCCCAGAGGAGGCAGCTCTGTGGCTGCAATGGTTTCTGTTTCCAGCTACACAACAGATTTTAGGGACCAAGTCAAAGTCATGGCAGTACATAGTAGTGTTGGGTGTAACCATTTGCCTTGCCTGTGGTAGCACAGAGACAGATGGCTGCATCTATTGTTGAATAAAATCACTTATTATAGAAGTACTTCAGTACTAACTTGTTCTAGGGATTTATTTTTATGTGCATTTGAAAATTAGTGCCTTGATGAATCACAAACCAATAAAGTTTCTTTTCCTAGAAATGTCTTTTTTCAGGGGACTGCTAAGCCTTGCCCTGAGGAACTTAAAAAATTACTACACTGCTTAAACAAATGAGATTATATTTATAATACCAAATTTGTAATAACTTAAAAAATAAATTACCCCTTTCTTTTGAACTGATATTTACTTTTCCTTTCTCTCAGAGGGAAACAAACTTTAAAATGAGAGAAACTGAGTTTTACAGAGTAATAAGACTCCACAAGTCAGATATTAATGAAAAACAATAACTGTGAGAACTGTTGACTTAATAAGAAAAGAAAAATGAGGCAACTTAGTACTCCTTAGCTGATCTAATGCTGAAATTGGATTCACTTTTTTATCTTTTTAGGAACCTCCTCCCTTTTATGACTTTCCACAGCCTTTCCACAAGTTTTTCCACAAGACTTTCCACAAGTTTTCCCGTATGATGAAAATACTAACACTAATATCATATTAGTATTAGTATTTTCATCATATGGGAAAACTTATTTTCCTCCATTACATCAGAAGATTACCTGGGGACAAAGAGCCATTTTTGCAACAGTGGAGAAGAACAGGTAAAGCAGCAGATGTGTAACAACAGGCACCTTTCATGGCCACACTTTTTTGGACTTTCACATGGATAAACAAGGGCACATACAACCCCCCAGTGAATGTTTCAGGCTTTTCCATGCTGTGTTTCTCCCCTACTTTGATCTCTGGAACACATTTCTCTTGAAAATGATGGATTTTTTTCCCCAGGTTTTGCTCATGGGCATGAAAACAATGAGCTAATTCTCTCTTGTTGAGCAAAGAAAGTAGGATAACTGCAATGACTGCTGCAAGTTCAGTAACAACAACAGTAACAGCTACAACAGCAATAATTGCCTATTAACTTCATAAAACAATTGCAATGAAATAGGTAAAATTATTTTTTTTTGTCTGAAAGAAGAAAAATCCCTTAGAAGACTTCCAATGTGCAGTGGAGAGTAAACAACCCAACAAAAAATGTTTCAGAAATGTAATGATAATCAATGAATAAACTGATTACAAGAAAAAAATATGCTTTAAAGATTCATGAATAAATGCAGCTAACTGAATCACTCACCATGATAATTAGCAAACTATGTCTGTATGAAAAATGTATTGTTAAATGTTTTGTAAGTGAAATCAGTAAAGGAGGCTGTCTCTTGTACAAAAAGGAAAGAAGATTAATTGGTATTTTTAACTGAATTGAAGAAAATACTTTATTCTCAGGAAGAATTTGATTTCTTACCTCAAGCTGCAGACCTGTTCCCTTTCAAAAGGTTGTAAAAATATTTTTTCAGCATTCAAAGGATGTCTGTCTGTGTCTCTTCATCCCAGCAGTAAAATAACAAAAACCTCTAAAGTTCAGATGTTTAGAAAAATAGTGCTCTGAGGTCTGAAACCAAATATGAGGAATTCCCTGCTGAAAGTATTTATTCTCCCTACAAGATGGAAGCCATGACAGGTGTATTTATTTTAAAGGGAAGGTGCCCCAGCTGTCTGCATCAGAGCTTGGAGGCAAACACTAATAACTACAAGTTCAGTGGCTGTGGAGAAGGAGACTTGTTCTAGCAAAGCAGCTCCTGTGTAAGGACTGATATCCCAGGGGGAACACCACAGGCACCCACTGCAGGTGGCAGAGCAGGGGCTTGGCAGGTTGGGTGTCAGATCTTCCTCTGGGTTATTTGCTTCTCTTTCTCAGAGCCTGGCACTGAACAAGCAGGACCAACTCTAGCTTTGAAATATCTGAGGAAGCTGCTAAATAAATGCTAACCCTGCTGGAGGCATTCATTTCAGTGGCCTTTGTCTCTTCCTAGATGGCTTTGAGCCGTCATGACCAAGATGGGAGGTCTGGTAGCTCTTTTGTGCCTGCAGTGATTACCTTGGCTGCCTACCTTGCACACCTGTTGAACATGAGGTGAAGCGTGGATGAGCAAATATGCTCTTAACATGTAATTTCTCACAGTAATTAGGAATACCCTCAGAGCTCCTTCATTTTGTGAGCTCTCCAAGCTTGCCTTCCCTGCTGTCTTAAGACTTCATGTTCAATTTATTTTGGTTTGCAGTGTATCATTTGTGCTGACATGGTTTGTCTTGGTTTTGACATTGTATTATTGTCTTCCCAGCCTTGTGCTGCTGGCTGTATGAGTGTCTGATGATACTCAGTGGCATGCAAATAAATAGACAATTACAGTGGGTACAAACATCCATTGTATTTCACAATGTGCAGGCTCCGTACTTGATTTCCAAACCTAAACATGTGTAAGTGGTTTCAATATGCTGTTTTCTGAAAATACCCGTTACTGTCAATACCCAGGAAAATATCTATTGTAAATGTTTTTATTCTGCAGCCACTGCTTCATTGGCACAAAAATCTGAGAAGGATCCTGTTGGGGAGCTGCACTCCTCCTTAAGCATCTGTCTCTCATTTGGGTGCTTGTCCACAGGCCTTGCATCCATCCCATTAGCCTCCTATGTTATGTTTAATTTATTCTTAAAAACTTACAATACTTTGGTTTATTTCAACCCATTTATAGTGTGAGAATAACCCCAATCTTTCCTTCTATGTCCTAGCTGTGTATTAGATGATAGAGAATGGAGTTTT
This sequence comes from Phylloscopus whistleri, assembly GCA_017589585.1. Lineage (NCBI taxonomy): Eukaryota > Metazoa > Chordata > Aves > Passeriformes > Phylloscopidae > Phylloscopus > Phylloscopus whistleri. Next base: position 1,605,295 of record JADMLD010000680.1, on the reverse strand, counting down.
TTCAGTGTTTAAATATCCAGTCCAACATGCCAACAAAGTTTTTGTTTTGTTACCACTCTGAAGATGTGATACATGCCATGACATTCTCCATGCTGAATATCTGATGGCCTGGATCCATTATGCAGAGATTGATTTCTCTGCCTCTGTGCATTGCTGCCTTCAGGCTTTAATGAAGGCTCTCCAGAAGGGCAAAATTAGCCCAGACCTTAGTCTGGCTGTCCCTGTAGGAAACATTCTTCTGTGTATTGGTTTTAGTTCCTCCAAGAATCTTCAGGTTTTTAGGGCATTTCCTATGTGTTGTAAAAAAAAAAAAAAAAAAAAAAAAAAAAAAAAAAAAGGGTAACATTGATGACAGAGTTAAGGGAGCTGGGGAGTCAATCCTAACTAGTGAAGTTTCCACTAACACCAGTGGGCTTGCTCTGCTTGCTGAAAATAGTTTTCAGTCCCACAGCTACTCCTATCCATGCTAATAGAGCTGTGTAGATTGAAAAAGAGTCACTTTATGTCATGGTTGCTTTTGGGTCTTTGTCAGATTGTCTCCTGTTTATAAAGTTAGTTCCAGGTGTCAAAAAACAAGAGACAGCCTTCAGTGCTTTCCAGTCCCTCCCATCATGACCAGGTGCTCAGCTGCAGGTGCCACTGGGGAGCAGATCTCTAGCAGAAGCAGCTACACCAGTCTGATGGGCACCTCCATCTGAAGAGGAGCAGCTCTGCAGTCTTGGTACAAGGTGGATTTGAATGAAAGGAACTGTGAAACCAGTGAGGTGGTGTGAAAATGAGGGACAGTCGTGTACAAACACACTGTGGTCTTGCAAACAGACATTAATGTTTCTTTCCTGTTAGCCTAGGTTGCAAACAGGCCAGATAGGATGCACATCTGTGTGAGCTTGTCACTGCAGGTTCCAGAGGATGTTACATAGAACAGTCATGTTCTGGGATAAAGAAACAACATGAAATAATGGTGCTGTTTTCCAGTAGATCCCATTAGTTTTTCCCTGGCAGAAAATGTAGAAGAGAATCTGACTTTTCTGTGTGGAGGGACAAGCTGTTTTAGAGAGCACTGCCAGGAAGTTGTAGTGTTTGGTGATGAGATTCAGGAAGCAGACTGCATGAAATTTCTGTGCTGTCCATCACAACTACATAGTACAGCCCATCTTTAAGCTGGTTTTATTCCTGGACTCAACAGCATTTAGCTGAATGTACTCATAAGACTTGATGGATCAAATTATCTATTCCACATTCAAAAGTTGTACGTTCTCAGAGAGATAGAATTAGAGCAGTTCAAAAAAAATCAGTTGATTGAAATGTGAAGTCAAGTGATTGAAGAGCTGTATAAACATTAAAGTTTCACATTTCTGGAACATACCATGAGAAAGCTCATACAGGTCCTCTGGCCTACAAATCCTGCTGCACATCCCGTTCTCCCTCTCCTGGATTATAATTATCTCTTTCATCTGCTCTAAGTAGGATCTTGGTCCATGAAGTTCAGATTATTGACCACCTTCCTCCCTAGCTATCCATCCACTCTGTCTGCCCAGGAACAGGAGCATGCTGCTGATCTGGTTGTCAGTTCAAAGCAGCAATGAGACAGCTGGCTGAGGCAAATGGCATTGGTTGACTATTGCTTGTCACTCAGTACACCAAGGTGGAGAGTGTATGAAGGTGAGATAGAGATTTAACATTAAGGCAAAATTCAGTTTGAGCAAGCTGTGTAAGAAAACTGAAGATTTAGGTTGGTCAATTAGAGAGAAACTAACTTGTGTCAGAGTAAAGCAGTCACAAGGGAAAATAAACCTAGCATAGGCAACTGAAAAAATTATGGAATTCAAGTTTTGAATGTAAAGATGACAATGGGATGGGAAAAAAAAATAAAAAAAAAGGCAGGACCAAAGCACAAAGGAAAAATGGAGGAGAGGAATAGTAAAAAAGCACAGAAGAAAACTGTATCCTACTTGTAAAATAAACTGATGGGAACTAGAGTAACATACCCTTACATGCAGATCCATATCAGTTTGGGAAAGCTCATCTAAACATTAAACCTTCCTCCTGGTTCTGAACATGATACTGAATCCAGAATCCAGTGTTGTTTAGAAGGCAGTGAGACTGACAGTTTGTAGTGTGAAGACAATCTTTCAACAGACTAGTTAATTTCAGTGTTTGGATTTTGAAGCAATATGTTAAAGTTTTCATTGTGCTTCATTTTAAATTCCCATCTGTGCAATAGAGTAGGAGAAAACAAGAAAACACTCCAGCAGAAGTCTCTAAGACTTGAATTCAAACAGAGCATTTCCATGCTCCTGCACTCCATTCCCTCCCATTTTAGGTTTTCCAACCCCTAACAGAAAATTCAATAGTAATAATTGTTCCTATATCAGTCATTAACCACATCAAAGAAACACAGTTTATTACTAAATAGGTGTTAGTTATAGAGAGGTTCACCGTGAATAATGAATCCCAAGAACAGTGGCAGTAATGCTAATCTTTGTTTTGCAAATATTCCCTAAGGCCTTCTTCAGTAAAGGATCTAAATGCTCTCCTGTGAACATCAGGTCTTCTTTAATTTCTTCCATCATTTTCCCTTCTGTTTTTATAGCCATCATCTATTTTTATTTCCTAACTATGTGCTTAACCTAGCTGTATTTGTTTGAACTCTTTATGATGGGTTCGCAGGGTTAAATTCAGCAATTACAGACCCTGAAGTCCCAGTAATGTTGGTTAGGCTCTGTGAACGTACATTCGTGATTGTTTATACTGAAAAGGCTATTTTTAGAAGAAGGAAGACCACTATTCCCCAGTAGCTCAATGTCTCACTTGGGAATACAAAAGAGTTCTCCTCAAAGGCTCCTCCAGGAGCTCTGCTCCTTCTTCCTGTGCGGGAAACTCCCTTTCAGGAGTCCCCACTTGTGAGGGGATCTTTTTCCTCCAAAAGTCCAGCACCAGGGTTAAAAAGATAAATGAGACTCACAGCTTTGTTCTTCAGAGCTGTTTATTCTATTTATTATCTCAAGTTCTGCACGATGCCAAAACCTGGCTTGAAGTGCCAGGAACACAGGGAAAAAAAACCCCTGGACAGAAAATCCCAAGGTTCTCAAAGGTTTCTAGCCCAATTAACTCCTAAAACGTGCTATGTTTACAGTTTTGTACCAATAATCACTACCTATTCTAAACACTCAATCTCTGTGTCAAACCCATTCTACCAATGTCTCTGTGCCACCATCACAGCAGAAAAGGAGCAGAAGAAGAAGATGAGACACCACCCAAAATTCTCCATCTTGCTCTCATCTGTCTCCATATTAAAAACCCAAAACTACGAATTTTCACCCTGTGACAAACTGAACTACTATTTCTTCCAAACCTTTGTTGCTTTCAACTCATCTCTGAGTGTTGGAAGTTTTTCCCATGGACTAAGGTCAAAGGCAGAGCTTTCCTGGGGTCCCAGCCAGAGTCTCGGACCCCCCAGGGCAGCACAAGGGATTTTCCACCTGTCCTGGACTCCAGCATTCCTGGGGAGGTGTTTGGTGGGGATCTTGGAAGAGGCAGGATAATATTCATCAATTCCATTACCTCCAAGTAAGGAGTAGATGGCTGTATAGAGGTGTAAGTTTTGCAAAGCAGAGCTCTGTAATATTGCTCTGCATTCTATAAAATCCATATTAGCCTCTAGGATCAAGTATATCTCTGTTGCCTAAAACTTGGTGCAGTATGCAAGACCTAAAATATTTTTCTATTCATGGTCAGAAACAATATCAAACGTGTAATATGAGGTTGTAGCCTCTGTTGACTGCTCATTTTTAAACACTGTAATCTAGAAAAGTAGGCATAAATGTTTGGGTGTTTCAGTTAGTACTCATATTAGATGGACTTTCTTACTTGATCACAAAGTCACAATCAAAGCTTATGCATGGTTGCCTTTTGGGATATTGATCCATGGACATGCAGGCAGCCTGGCAAAGCTTCTGTTAAATTAATGCAGCTTTCAAGAGTGACTGAGCAGAGGATTAATGTAGAAGACAGTTAATCAAATTAAGTGTTTCCTAAAATTCTGTAATACGTTTTATGCACAAAGGAAACTTTGGTAAGAACTCATTATTACAACAGAAATTATTTTTTCTATTGTATTTCGTAATACCAAATGGAAATTTATTCTTTACTTCAGTGAAATCTGGTGTTCAAACATTGCAGCATGAAACCTAGAAAAAAGCCTGTATGTATAATGATTTCCAGCAGGAATAGAGTAAGTGCAATATGAACCAAAAGGTGAAATGGAAGTTCAGCTCTTGTTTAGTCAGTCATGTGTCATTTGGCACCATCACAACTATCTCTTGTTGGCAGCAGAGTCACAGTCACCCCTGAATATGAGTCTCCAAAATTACCCTCTGGCAAGTCTGACACCCCTACAAGTTCTGGATCACCTGCATCCCAATGGATGTTGCAGTTCTGCTTCTCACCTCTTGTGTAATGTTAATGGACCATTGCTGATAATTATGTGTGGATTAACAGTAATGCTCTCTGGTCTGGTGGGCGGATTAATTAAGTAATGCCTGTAAAGAAATGCAAGAATGAAAATGCCATTCAAGTTCTAAATCGTAATATTTATGTTACCAAAATCGTAGGAGGAGTATAATGTTGCAGCGTGTCTGTGTGGGCAGAGACTGTCTGTGTGGGCCAAAGGGATGACTCAAATACATCACAGCTTCTGAATTCCCAGGGAGTTCTGGATGTTCACTGCATACATGGGTGAGCTTTTCATGTGTGCCTTGATGGATCGCAGCAGGTTCATGCTTTTTTATTTTTTTCTTTCTTCACTCCTAATTTGCAACATTTACTCCAAGCAGGTTCATCCTTCTCTTTCTTCACTCCTAATTTGCAACATTTACTCCAAGCCCTGTTTTGATTACTCTTTTCCCAGATTCTACAAGTCTGGACCTTAGGAAGAAAAAATCAGATATATGTAATCAATATGCTGTTTGCATATAAGAAACCACTTACTAATTTTAAAGAGTCCGTTTGATACCTGAATAATTCATAATATACATGAAGTTTATGTAATTTAACAATTACATGTATCTGGGTCTGGGTTTGAGAAGCCTGACTTATTTGGGCTGATAAATTACAGACTGCATTAAGTAATTGGAATGATTTAAGACTATTCTGCAGAAATGCAGCTGAGGGACATTACAGGAAGTCTTTTTATTTTTAAAGTGTGTATTTTAAGAGCTCAAATTGCTACCATAAATGCTGTTTTAAACTTTAACCATACAAGTAGGTCCGCTTTCAAAGACAGCCATTTATTTGTCTAGTGATAAACAATAATTTATGATACTCAGTGTTAGTTTTCAGTGACTCCCCATCTCTTTGGCAGTGACATAATGCTGTTTAGTTGCTCTTGTAAAAAAGACTACATCATTATCACTTGTGTTATTCTGTGAGACAAAAATCCTTCCTGTGTTTATTTAATGGTTTGAAGGTTGGAGGGAGGCCTGGGATTTATTCTGGCTTGAAAGTTCCTGTCTATGGCAGAGGTCTTTTGGGTGACTTCACTGTGGTTCTGTGGAGGGCTGGAGAGCAGATCCTTCTGTTCCAGCAGCATCTCTGGGGAGATGGGATGAAATCTCAGCTGTTGGAGCAGGTCTTCTCACAGTCCCACACCCAGAGCATCCAGGGGATGGTTATGTCTGGCTGTGGTTTCTGAGGGCTGTTTTAATGTCTGAGTGCTGGCATGAGAGCTTTTTCTTTGATACATAAGCCACCTGATAAATTGCATCTTGAATGTATGCAGTATTTCTTAAGGTCAAGTTACGCCACTGTGTAATAAAATACAATCAGTAACCATTGCAAGAAGCCATAGGGTAGTGTATAATTTATCTTGAAACCTTCTGCTCTGAATAAGAATCCTGAATTCACTTTTCAGTATAAATTGTGATCTCTCCTAGCTTCTGCCAGGGATACCATAAAGTATGTCATTACATTAATCAAAGTCCCAGCATCCTGGCATCCAAAGTATGAATTATTGCTGTAGTACAAATGCTCCAGGAAGAGTACCATGTCTTGTCCTAGGCTTGCTGGGAAGTGTAACATTTACAGTGGGATGGCAGAGAGAGCAGGAGGCTTTGTAGAAATGCTAATTAAACCCTGTATTTGGAGATGAGATTGTTTTGATAAATATTCCTTAACACTTATTTATCTCTTTTTTAGATGCCCATAAACCACTTATGACCCTTTATAATGCTTTATAAATAAACTTATTAAATATTTCCTGTATGCTTGCTGAATACACTCATAATACTTACGAAGTTCACTGAAAAGATTTACAGACCTTGCTGGATAATGCTGTACTTGATGTTATCATTTAAAATTTTTTCAACACTTGAATAAATGTTGAAAGGAGTTCAGGGGAAAAATCAGAATTGTAATTTTTGGAGCCAAACCTTCCTCAGCCTTTGGAAAAGACAGCTCTAGGATTTTCTGTGAGTGACTGGTCTCACAAATTAAGTCTCAGCTTTTTACTTCATTTACAGGGAATTATCTTATTTAATTTGTGCAGAGAGCAGCTATGTTAAGCATTTACGCAGGCTCAGAAAGGATCAGAAAAACACAATAATGTGACTCTGCGTAAATATTTTTATGAACTGTGAGTAGTCTGCATTAAAGATTAGGTAGGAAATATTTGGTTAATTCATTTATATATTTATGGAGTTCTTTCATGTGTTTGAAATGGATTACAGAGGGATAAAACCAGTGTCAGGAAAAAGCCAACATCAATTTGCCTTGAACAAATCATGTCAAAACAAAATAATTCCCTCCTAGGACAAAGGCAGGAGACTGTGGACAGAGGGGAAAGCAAGGGGCATCACATAAAGCTTTCAGTGCTGTCTTACATGGGGATCTCAAAGCAAGCCAGAGAGGGAAATTTCATTTAGGGGAACCTGGTAGGGCAAGAGAGCACCAGCTCCCCTAGCCATGCTGACAGAATGAAGACCACGGTTTAATTTCCAACAAGGAGCTCCACAAGGCAGTCCTGAACCTAAAACTGCTCAGTGCTTACATCAATTATAGGAATGGAGAGCTAAGGAGGGTGCTTATAAAATCTACATGTAACAAAGGATCTGGAGAACAAGTTTGGAGTTCAAACTGATCTTCTAAATTGGAGCAAAATTCTGAGATATGTAGCATACAACTGGCAAGTTTCTGTAACTTTTCTCCCAGCCTCCCTCTCCCAGCCACCAGCTGCACAGCACATTGTTCACCTTCCAGACACAGGTGCCTTTTCCAGGTCCTCTTTCTAATTCAATTCATCCAGGTAAGGGGCCAGCCTGCTCACAAAACCCCCTACTTGGCACTGGACTCATCACTTGGATTTATTTATCCAGGCAGTGTGGTGAGTGCTGAGCTTCACTCTCTGCAGGAGACTGACCAGAACACTCTGAGCCAAAATGTTCAGGAAACAAAACCAACCCAGCCACAGCTTCCGTTCCTAATGAGTTCTGATGAGTTCCAGGTACATTGTATCGTTCATTTCTTTCCTGTCCTTTTAAGCTGCATGTCTTTTTATCCACATTCAATGCCTGCAACCCCTACCAGGACCCACACTGCCTGCTTGGCTTGTCCAGTTTGTCTTCATGTTTGAGCATTCCCCAGGTGCACGGCCCTCCATACACTGATATCTGTGTCTGTGTACACCTCTGTCAGTCTTTTCATAAACTGAAGACATCCAGCTTGTTGTGCATGATCCAGTTGCACAACTGCAGCATCTTTCAGCAGGAGCAGCAGCTCCTGCAAAGCACTGAGCAGGATCCTGCTTAACTGTGACTTTGTTATACAAATAGTCCAAAATGTGGCAGCAGGGTCCTCTGGGTGGCAGAAACTAAAGCAAGACATGCAGCAGTTTTCCAGCAGAACACAAGTCAGCAGTGTCTTCATTCTCCAAAAAACAGAAACAACCACCTTTACAGGATGCAGAGCCGGGATATGTAAATAAGACATTAAATAAATAATGAAAGAAATGTGCCATTGAGAACTAGTGAAAACCTAGCTGGAGTAATCTCTCCAGATTTGGGCACTGCTGTTCCAGAAACAAGTGAGCTACAGTGGAGAGCAGCAAAAGCAAACAATCAGGCCAATTAGAGATTCAGAAAATGCAGTGTAATAGGAAAGCTTGAGAGAAAACTGGTTGGTTTGTCCAGTGAAGAGATGACCCATGGAGGCCAAGTGTCACTGCAGACCAGAAATCTCCTCTCTCCTTTTCTGCTGCCTCTCCCAGGAACGAGATGCTCTGTATCCCCCATAAGCTGGATAAGAAGCAATTTGGTAAAATGGAGAGAAGGGAAGAAGGTTTTATTTTAAAATACTGAGGCTTTGGAGGAGTATGCTGAGGAACACTGCAGTATCTCCATCACTGGACAAGTCCTGATAAAAAGTCAAAGACATCAGTGTGTTGAGAGTGATTTTAAGTATCATTGAACCTAACTGGATCTGGCAGAGATTAGCCCACTTCTCAAAGACCTCCCCATCCTCTCCACAGGAAAACAGGCTTTATCCTAAGCAAAACACTTGTGTTACCAGCACTTAAGTTGCTGTTGTATTTAGCCTGAGACTTCTTTTCTTGGAGGAGCAGGCCATCCCAAAGCAAACTTTTAGTTTTTAAAATATGAAGATTTTTGTCATTTTTATTTTCAAGGTTGTGCTTAAAAATGAACTTAGAAAGTGTAATTATCAATAGAGTACTAGCATGGTAAAAGAATCTTTTAAATGTCATAGTTTTTAAGCTGACATTATTTTTCATGGGATTTACTCACATTTTTCAAAGGTTTGAAGTTGATAGGCTGCTAATCTGATATTGCATAGTCACACAAAACAAAATCCATGGTCCCAGTAAAAGTTAGAGCAGTATCACTGAGTGAGAACTGCTTGTGTGTGACTTGGGTGTTTGCAGAATTAAACCCTTCTTTGCAAATTCCTAAGGACTGTCATCCGTGAGCCCCAAAGCAATTTAGAAACATTATTTAATGTTAAAAATCAACTTGGCTTGGGCCATAACTGAGTTCAAGCAGCTTTGTGGAGCTGGCTGCTTTTCAGTGGAGAAAAATAATCCCTTTAGAAAGCAATTGGGATGAGTGTTTGTAGTATTTGGAGTGCTAAAACAAATTTAGGGCAGATATTCTTAGATCCACACTGGCAACCATCTAAGTCAATGCACTGATTCAGTGAACCCTGTGTAACCCTGTCAGGGGTTATTCCCTGTGGGGTGTTGACCCTTGGATGGATGCCAGGTACCCACCAAAGCTGTTCTATCCCTCCCCTCCTCAACTGGACAGGGGAGAAAAAATATATTGAGAGGCTCATGGGTCAAGATAAGGCCCAGGAGAGCTCAGTCACCAGGCACCATCACAGGCAAAACAGATGACTTGGGGAAAAAGTAAATTAAATTTATTACCAATCAAATCAGACTAGGGTAATGAGAAATAAAACCAACCTTAAAACATCTTTGCCCCACTCCTCCCTTCTTCCTGGGCTCAGCTTCATTCCTGAGTTCTCTGCCTCCTCTGCTCAGGGGCACAGGGGGATGGGGAATGGGGTTGTGGTCAGTTCATCCCACTTTGCCTCTCTTGCTCCCTCCTCCTCGAGGGGAGGACTCTGCACTCTACCTGCTCCAGCATGGGGTCCCTCCCACAGGACACAGTCCTCCACAAACTTCTCCAATGTGAATCCTTCCCATGGATTGCATTTCTTCACAAATTGCTCCAGTGTGAGTCCCCCCCACAGAGCTCAGTCCTTCAGGAGCAGGCTGTTCCAGCTTGGGTCCCCTTCCATTACACAGGGACCTCAGAGACGTTGTTGGTGAAGGCTGAGGCAAAGAGGAGACTGACTGCCTCAGCCTTGCCTCTGTGCACTGTCAGCATATCACCAGAATTTGTAGAACAAAACATTTCCCTCCATCAGTCTCTTGGTTTAGGAATGAAAGGAGCTTCTGAGTCTGGGTGGATGTCTGGAATGAAATTTCTTCTTTCAGGTAATTGTGTCTGTTAGAGATGTTAGGGGCAAGCCTGACCCAGACCAGGAGTATTCAGAGACATGCACAGTTCACTGCTGGGTGCTCTAAAGTCTTAGATGATTTGGATCAAAATTTAATGGGCTTGATGGGTATTTTCTAAAGAATTTCAGAAGTTTATCTTTCACTGCTGCTATGGGTTTTATGATTTAAATGCCATTGGGAAGAAGGACCATTTTGTTGGGTTTTTTAATGCAGATTAATATACTGAGGCTGCAGTTCACACATATTGCTTCCCCCCTTTACAGCAAGAAAAAAAAACTCTGTGGCTTTTACTAACACAACCATGTAAAGCATATGAACTGTTACTAGTGTGCACTTGGAGTCTATATTTAGTGTGCTGAATACTCATTAAACAGAGCCAGAAGTGACAGTGGCTTTTTTTTATACAAGGGTAAAAAATAGAGGCAGGAAAAAATCATAAGAACTAGTTGTTATCCCAAAAAACTTTACTGTGCTGATATCATCTGGCACATGCTGTCATGGAACAAGCTGAATAGTGCAGTGCTGTGAAGCAGGTCCTGGAAAATGAGTGAAAGGTCCAGAAGAGACTGCCACAAAGCACAAGCAGGACATCAAGCACTTGAGAACCAAGATCATTCCTGGGAAAATAACATGGGAAGAAACCTGTAATTCTTTTGTATGAAGACTTCACAAAGGAAAACGTGGTGATGGTGTTAACAAAGTGAAACACAAGCTGCACTTACAGGTGCAGATACCAACAAAGTACTCTGGGAAGGGGTATGTGTAGCATTGAGATCCCACCAGAACACCTGAAAACCAGGAAAATAGGTAGAGCATGATTTCTGGCAGTGATCTTCAGACTAACCAACAGTAAAATGATCCAGGAATATATACAAACTCAGCCTGGAACCAAAAAAATCACTAATGGTAAAATGACCCTAAATCAAAACAGATAAAAAATACATTTATAGCTTTCTGGGAGATAAAAGTAGCTGAAGATGTGCTGAATGTGCTTGCAAAAGCATACATGTGTGGATTTCTGTATTATGTCCATCACTGTTACACGTTACCACAAAAACAGGGAAGTCACCAGAGTTTCATGACAGCACTTATTTGAAATAAAATTATAGTTGTGCTTTTATAACCTCTTCTGAGGTGTAAATCTTGGTGTGCCCCTCTTGGTCCAGAGTTTCATCATGAGAAATTCAGCACACCTGGCCAAGACTGTTATGGAGGGGTTGGTGCAGGGAAAGTAACCCCAGAGCTTGGTAAAACACCATCACTCCAGTACCTGTCTGTAGATTGCAAATCAGTTTTTCCTAGAAAAATGACATCTGTTTGCACTGGACTATTAATCCTTAATTTCACCCTCCAGTCTTCCCAAACTGAGTATCTGTCATCCACACCTAATTTTCACCCAAAACATCTATCCTGGGCTGCCTTTTTAAAGATTTCTTCAGCTATTATGCATGTTTACTGCCTGCCCTGACATTTCCTCTGGCATTGAATCAGTGTTCACTGTGATTCACAGCATGCAGAATTTGGAGAGTTTTGTCTGACCACCTTAAAGACACAAAGAATTTCAGCTTCAAGATCAGAAAAAAATTTCTATGAAACAGACCTGTCACAGCTAGACCTGTTGTAGTCTAACTCTTTGGGGTGCAGGATTAAGCTCACCACAAATCTGACATACCCTTGCCATTGTTCTTCTTCCTCATTGTTCTTCTTCCTTCTGGTATCTTTGTCAAATATTGCCTCAGGTCTGTTAAAAGTGAAAGAACATTTCATGCTGTATTGAAACAGCAAATTTATTTGTTTGTCATTTAGCAGCAAGGAAACACTGCAGAGAGTAATCCTACCAAGGATTACAGAGTATTTTGACAAGTAGTAAGCACTTAGATTCAGCTAAAGCCTCCTCCTTTCCAGGCTCCTCAGTAATCCTGGTTTAGGCCAGCAGAGTAATTAAGATGTTGCAGGAAAACAGAGTCCTCAAAAGGGAAGATACAAATGAATTTTTAAAATTCAAGAGCAACTGCACTATGAGAAGTAGCAGAAAATTAAAAATAAAAATAATAATAATAAAAAAAAGCAGTGCAAGTCTTGAAGAAATACTGTTTGAGGGAGACAAATTACTTGTTCTGAAAAAATTCACAAATCCTAAACTCTTTAGTAGAGCAGCTAATCCTCCTTTACCCCAGTGCTAAAATTCTGGGTGTTATATACAATAGTTATTAAAGAAAATACTGTTTATTCTCTACAAAATGCGTATTTTATAAAGGCTGGGTGAAGAAACAGGTATCAGCAAAATAATTCTGAGAAAGTTAGTTTGCCTTTATGTAGAAATTTGCCAAAGGAAAACATGCATTTGGAGCTCTTTATCCCCAAGTTCTGGTTATGATATTCAACCATTCTTGACACATTTTGCAGGGGTTATTGCCAAATGGAAAGATTTGATGCTAGATTCAGCATTATAGAATGTATGGTGTGTGATAACCAGTATTAAAAGAAATAAAACAGGGTTATTTCTTGGGAAGCTGAAATTATATCCAGCATCTGGACACTACTCTCATTTGTCTTTTTCATGCCCTTTCCAGTTCTTCAAAGAACCAGTGTAGTGTATCATTATTGCTGTGGGGAATAAAAATGATGAAAAGGGATGAAAGTGTTTCCAGAAATCTTCCCTTCATTTAAAACTGTAAGAATACCAATAAGCAAACAGAAAAGAAGAAATAGTATTTACAGTCTACTGATAGCTTCCACTGGCTTTCATTTGAGGAAAGATATTTCCTGACTTTTTTATTACTGATTATTGGTAGTATTTGAGAACACAATAGCAATAGTGACTAGTGGTGTGTAACACACAGAGAAACAATCAGCAGACCAGTACCAGGGTTGGCTCTCCTACAGAGAATCACATTGTTTTTCCAGAGAGCACGCAAATAGGCATGCTGCTGCTCTGATGAATTCAGCCCAAAACCATGGATCTGCCTGCATTCTCAGTGAACTCAAGTGTGATGCAGGTTCAGTAAATGATCTGTGGTTCTGGGGGACAAATCCTCTCAAAGTGATGGTGGTGCACCTTGTCAAACTATTGGGTGGTCACTGCATGGCCCAAGCATAAGTTACTAAGAGGAATTGTCCTTGACAACCTTTGGGAGATCTGCTTGTCAAAGACAATTAAGGAAAATCTCATATGAAGGCATTAAAGTATATACGGGCTATTTATTAAAGAGTAGACATCAAAATAAAACAGCAATAATACAGAGGAGTTGAAATGGCAAATAGGAGGGCATAGTTGATGAACGATGAACTTGAAAGAAGTGGATTAAAAAGAGAAACTAGGAAATACATTTTTGTATTTTAAAGAATGAGAATTTACATTTCTGTGCCATTAAAAACCATTGAAGCAGAGTTTAGCAGGATCCAAAACCATGCTTATTTATATGGATGAAACTTGCAATAGTAGAACTTTGGAATTTAAGGCTAACAACAAACAGTTGGGAAAATGCAAATCATCAAGTTTGGGGACTTGTTTTCATTGCCAGGAGGAAAGTTTCTAAGGAGAAAGATCATCTCACAACTCTCTCTTCAACATCAGGCCCCCTTGTAGGTAATCCCTAAACATCTGGTATTTAGCATTACTGTCAACAAGATTTCAATGAAGTGAGCATCCGTGTGATATGGGAATTTGCATGAGAGGAAGGAGCTCCAAAAGGTATTCAGTTTTATGCATGCAATTGCAGTTTCAGTGCCAAATTGCCCATTGTGACTTGGTTTGTCTGGTGAAAATGATAGGCAAAAAAACCAACAAAACCCCTCGGCAGGGGTAAGGCAGGGATTTTAATCAGTTTAACTTGATTCTTTAAACATGTTTTGCAGCAGTGTAGCCATCCCAGCTGTATTGGGTCTGTCTGAGATGGAGTTTATTTTCCCACAGTAGCCCTCACGGTGCTGTGCTTTGCAGTGATATCTAGAAAGGTGTTGATAACACACCAGTGCTCTGAAAACTGCTGAGCAGCAGCAATGCTGTCTCCCCAGCATTGCCTCCCATCAAAAGGCTGAGGGTGCACCAAGTCCTGGGAAGGGACACAACTAGGCCAGCTAACCCAAGTTAACCAAAGGAATATTCCATACCAAATGATGTCAGCTACGTTATAAAAGCTAAGGAATGGAGGAGGGAATTGTTATTTTCAGTGTTTGCCTTCCACAGCAGCCACTCCACCTGCTTCATGAGAAGTGCCTGAACATCTCTTCCTAACAGGAAGTAGAGAATAATCCTATTCTTTTTTCCTCTTTGCTTGTGCACATGCAAACTTTCAGCTTTGCTTCAGTAAACAGACTTATCTCAACCTATGAGTCATTTTCCATCTTATTTTCTTTCCCCTGTCCAGAGCAGCTTGGTGGATGCCTGGTGTCCAGCCAAGTCTACCCCTCACACTAAAATCACAAGCCAAACTGTTCACAAGCCACTGTTCTCACAGATCAGGGAAAGGTTCTTCACCCAGAGGGTGGTTGTGCACTGGAACAGGCTCCCTTAGGGCAGTGGTCACAGCACCAGCCTGACAGAGTTCAACAAGTGTTTGGACAATGCTCTCAGGAGCACAGTGTGATTCTGTGGTAGCAGAAGGAAGCTGTAATAGAAACAATGGTTTGCAGATGAATTTAGAACTACATGAGACGCAGAGCAAACTTTTCATGGGAAAAAATACTTTGATCTTTGCATTATAATATTTTGCATTTCTGGCAAATGAGGCAGTGTGGAATATTTGAAGTACTGGTTTCAGAAAATGCCTCAGCCTGTGCTAGTCAGAAGTTTTTCATTTATATTCTAAATAACCATGTAGCTCTTATGTTCTACTTGGGTATATATTTGAGCAGAACTTGCTTTGTGAATAAAACCAGTTGTGCCTAACCCACTCTTAACTTTTGCATTTACCTCTTTACCTGAGCTAACATGAGACATTTGGACATAATACAGATTATAAATATCTGCTCCCACCATTTCCTTAATGCATCCTTTTAACTCAGGCTGGAGTCCTCTGTGATATTCAGGTCCCACTTGTACAGCTTGTAGCTTTGTCAGATCACTGGAGTCTCTCTCATGTACACATCTCCTCAAGCTCGTTCCTTATCCTCTTCCTTTGTCCTCTCTGTTCTCTGCCCTTTGTCTGGCAGAAGCTTCTTTTCTCTCATTTTGTGTGTGTCTTAAAGCAAAAAGCTCTGCTTCATGTGGGTCCACAGTCACATAAGATGCAGAGGCAGCTTAGAGAATTTAGGCAGACTGAGTTCCTGGGTTCAAGAGTGTAAATCCTCTTGTCCCATCTCATCTTTTTCCATGGGTCTCTCTGTTAACACTTGAGTTTTTAATGCAATTTCACTGAAGCCAGGAACATGTCTAGAATGGCTTCAGCCTTGGCAGTGTTGTGCAGTTTGGTGCCCATCTCCTGTACAAATTGGGAGATACATAAAATCCACATGGCTGCGGGGTGTACCACACCTTCATGCATACACCTGCTTCTGTGGTCTCACAGGGGTTCCATTTGTCTTGGTTTATTTTCTCCTGATATGGGAGGTAGTGCTGCCATCCTTGAATCAAAACACCCAAAACCTCAAGAATTTTCCAGAATTTCCAGCGTGGTTGACTTAGTCCCAGATGTCTTATCTTCAGGAGAGGGGTGAACCACCAAGCACTATCACCATTGTGGCTGTGTTGCTTTGAAGCAGCAAAAGGAGGATTGATTTGACCCAAGGGAACTCCACTGCAGCCCAAAGGAGGGGATGCCTGCCCTGCTGTCCATAGGCTGCTGCCATGAGGCAGTCCCTGGATAAAAGGCAGGTTCCTGAGGGGCTCTACCAGCAGGGTCATACTGATGGCCAAGAGCTGCTCCTGGTTGTCCCTTTCAAAGGCTGTCCCTTTGTTTTTAAAGCCTCCACCTCCCTGCTGCTTGGCACGAGGAGTGTGAAGGGCAAGTTTCCTGGGCCTTTGAAATATAGCATCAGCACTGAACCATGGGCAGGACTAATGCCTATTTTAAGATCTATTTTTATTTTAAGCTTTTAATTGGATATTTTTGACACAGTGAAGGTGTATTGTTTACAAGACTGATAAGAGAAAATTGAGTCTCTCACCTTTTGCATATGAGCATGATTCATCTTTGAAATTGTGTCCTAAAAAGGACACTGCATTAGGGTAATGCATGTCACCACTCTTTAAAGGCTGAACTTCTGCAAGAGGTAAGTTTTAATCTTAGAAGAAACTTTTTCAGTACTGAAACTGTAATGAAGAATTTGGACCAGATCCAGAAAAGAAGGAGGCACTACCAGTTAAGTGCTACAGTGCTTACCTTTGGGGAGGCATGATCCAGACAACTCGATCTAAGCCATAGGGTCATGTATCTCCAGTTCCTCTGCAATGCCTTGCAAAAGACAGGAGACATGAGGAGACACATGCTTAACACCCTGCATACACAAAAATGTTCCCAAGGTTCCACTTCCCCCTGTGGAAACTCTTTGCTCTAAAGAGAAGTGTATGAGAGGACTGTAATGTCCAACAGAGAACAATTTCTCTGTAGGAGGTTGAAATCAGGAAATATGACATTACTTTCCCGCTAGTTCAGCACCAGGTTTATGAAGAAACTGATTTTTCATCCGTTATCACATGCTGCTGTCAAATTTCCATGTAATGTCCTCATCCCTTGCCAACTTCTTTGCAGGGACTTTTTTTTATATTAAGAATCACCCTGAATTCAGGTAATTCAGATCCAGTTTAATGAGCAAAGGCAACTCTGTGCAAGACAATGAGGAAACTCTCCTGGTGGGTATAATCTGTGCTCACAGGGCAGAGGATCATAGCTGGAACCTACTTCCTCTATTTTTTAAAAAAACCTTTTTCTTTTATGCAGTTTTTCAAAGGTCTCAACCAATACAGAATTTATTCTGTAAAAACCAGTATGAAATGTATATTTCTTCAAATTTAATAGAAAATGCACTTGCAGTGGGACTGTGAAGAGAGGTCAGAGAGAAAATGAAGGGGTGAAAAAGAGGACATAGCAGCAAATGGAAAATGTAAGGGAAAAAATATGGGGAACTGAGTAAATTGAAGAAGGACTTTGCAAAGGCAAAAGAACAAAGTCAATTTTGTAGGCACACTTAAGTTCCACATCACTGAATTATGATGAGACTTAGATGAAACTTCCCTCTTGATTTCCATCTCGTTTAGAGCCCATAATGAAATGGTTTTGAGGCTTCAGGAGGACCATTTGGGCCTTGCAGGGACTTTCTGGCTGTTTCCTGTAGACACTTCATCAGCCATAACATTACTGCCAGAAAACAGCCTGGGCTGCTTTCCCAGAAAAAATATGAAAACTGTAACTTTTTGGGTGACTTTTCTGTATGGGCAGAGCATCCTGAGAGTTGAAGCAAAAATTTAAGGACGTGAAGCTTTCTATCTTTGACACCTATGGCACCACACTACAGTGGTATTTATGCCACCTGGCTGGGCTGTCCCCTGTCGTGGTCCGGTCCAGTGGTGAAGGTGCCACGACCTTCCTCGCTAGAAACATCTTTAGAAAGACACCTAGATCAACAGAGGCACAGGCACTCTCAGGTGCAGAGTGGTCAGCTCTTTGGTGCACTCTCAAGTGCAGAGTGATTTGCTCTTTGTGTGGCTGCCTGAGCAGCAGAGCTGTGTTTGCCACCCTGGGCAATGCAGGAATAAAGGCAGCGAGACGGGGCCTTCCTGATCTCCAGGAGAGCTTCTTCCTTCCACGAGGTCTGGAGCAGAAAGGAGCCAAATGGTCCCAGGGGAGAGGGATTATATAGGGGAGCCAGGGGCGGGGTTTCACAGCTTGGCCAATGGGGAAAGGAATTGGGAAAGGGATCAATCAGGGGAAGGATCCAAAAAGAACCAATCAGGAGGGGTAACAACCAGGAACAAGGGCAATAACCAATGGGGTTTGAAACATTAACATAGAGCTGCAAGGGCTCATGGGTTGAAGTGTTTTTTCTCTCCTTGAGCCACAAGCAAAACTCTCAAAGGGATTTCCCAAAGGAGAGTCCCTGTGAACTGAGACAGCCTGGGGGCTGCACAGGAGTTAAAGCACTTTTGTTCACCCTGAGCTACAAGGAAGTCTCCCAAGGGGGCTGCCCAAAGGGGAATCACTACAAACTGAGGTGGTGCAGGAGTTGCACACCTTGCAAGGGGGTGAAATATCTTTGGTGGATGGTCCAGGGATCACCGTAGTCCCCTACTGCACCAACCTGTTGGGCTTTTTGTACCAGAAGGAAGTAAAAACTTCAGGTTTAACACTAGAGGCAAGAGCTGGAGAAGAGTGAATTACCAGAAAGCACAGGGAAAAAAACAAACAAAAAAAAAAACAAAAACCAAGCAAGTTGATGTTTCCCAAGTAGGGATGGTATTTATGTTGGAGCGTGTGGTTGGTGTCAGGGGTCAAGTGAAGGAAGCCTGTGCCTTACAATTACTCTTGAATCTTGTTTCTTACGGTCTGTTTGGTATTTCCACAATATGAGAAATCCTTTTGACTCTCTGTGTACATGTTTGCTGCAGGAATGTGACAAAAAGACCCTGAAATTGGCAGCCCAGCAGGGTTATAAATGTTCCAGGGCAAATCTAACACTTGAACAACCCAGCTGCAATAAATTGATGTGTGCAGACTGAAAATGGAAGGAAAACATTGTCCTTTTCAAGGCTTTTGGTAGAGTTTTTTCCCATATCTTCACTCATTCCTGTGACTTACGATCATAGGTTAAGGTATTTTCCCTTCTCAGAACCCTGTTTTTCACTTTTCCTTGGGTTTCATTTCACTCTACACTTTGTTTTCCTGTGATCAGACCTTACCTCTGACCATAGACTTCAATATCAAACCATTTTTCCAAGAGTAAAGCAGTTTTCACTGCTCCAAGGCTCACATCATGTTCAGCTTTCTGATAATATACAGCTTACTAACTGTTACTGAATTAGTACAGAAAAAAAGACTAGTACATTCTGAGAAGTAAAAAAATAAAGTTTGTCTACAAAAAAATAATAATACAGATATGGCCAAGTGATAAATTCTGCACTAACTAAAAGTAGACTTGAAAGCATACATAACTTCTCTTTAATTCTTTAATTCAAATGGATATGAGATACTTCATGAGATTTTAGCTCCCAGTTGACTTTAGAAGTTAAAAGATCAATTGCCTGACTTCAGAGATGCATTTAAGCCCAAAGGATGACAAGTATATTACAGTGTCTTAAATCACAAGAAAAGCTCTAGGCTGGCCAGGGACTCCTAAGTGCGCAGACAGAAATTAAAGCTGTAATGTGAAGCATCAAAATTCTTCTGTGCTCTCCAGAGGTCAGCTTTGCTCTGACATCCAGTTTGGGTGGGAGGGCTACCAGCAGTGGGAGAGGCAAAGAGAGTCCCATGAACCTGATCCAACAGCAGCATCTGTCCCTTTGTACGTAGGAAGGTGATAGCAGGGGTGAATGTTACTCTTGCTGTTCTGTCACCTGGAGTTTTGAAAGGTGGTTTTAAGGCCTCTAAACTGTCTGAAGAGAATTAATCATGCTGTACTTCTGGGGAGTGCAAAAATCAGCAACAGGGAAGTTTATAAAAGTTCACCCACAGCCTGTGGCATAACAGAGAAGTTGCTCCCAATGATTGGTAATTTCTGCCCTGCTAAAATGCTGTGTTTCTGACACAGCTTGTTATTATTTCTTGGCTTTTCTGTTGTTCAGAGGAGCCCTAATCACACAGCAGGACTGGGTACTGTACTGCTTTTATGGGGCGTAAAGGCAGCCATGTATAATACAAGACAAGAGAGTGGATGACTGTATTCAGAGGATTGAAAAAAGCAGTGAGATAATATAGTTTATCAATTGCCTTACTGCTGTCAAGCTGGATTTTTTAAGACACCCCCATAAAAGGAAAACTTTGCCTTGTCTAGCTTGGATGATGTAGTTGTAGTTCTGGCTTGAACTGGATGTAACTGTCTAAATCACCCTCTCCCTGTAATCCATGGAGATAAATGGACCAAAGAAAAGTAATTGTCTCTCTCTGGCCAGTGTCTGAGCTGCTCAGGACAAGTCTTAGCAAGGGCAAATCCACAGCCATTTTGCTGCGTGGCTTCTCTTGCAGTGAAAAGTGTTTTTCCTGTGTTGTTTCCCATAACTGAGCTGCTGATGGTGCCCTATGAGTGAATGAGGCATCTGTACCAGTAATCCTGCACTATGTGGGATGGGATTGCTGCAGGAGCAGTTTCCCACCAAGGCCAGCTATGCTGTTCATCTGCATGCACAACTAACCAGCCTCAGTAAATGGCTCTCTCACAGAAAATTGCTGAATATCCAGGCTGTTTTCTGTGGTTTCCAACTCCAATTAGTTCTTGTGAGGCTGTGATATAATTTTTTTTCTGCTCTGTAGCATTTCACTCTGGCATCTCAAGTGTGAAAATACAAATATAAGAAATGCCATGCTAGGGAGAAAAGATGTCTGTATTACCCCATGCTCTGAGCTCTGTGGTGGCAAAACAGCTTGGGGAGAGCACGTGAGCCTGGCCACTTTCTCCTGCCACTGCCTTGAACTTCTCCAGCTTCCCTGCCTACTTCACTTCCCATGTATTCATGATCCTGCCTAATCCCTTTTCAAACCTGCTGGTGCTGCCTGCTCCCACCACATCCTCTGCACAAAGAAGGATTGGTCCGACCTCCCAGTGCCTGTACTGAATCTCTTACCCTGCTGTGGTTGGCCTCAGCAAACAACAGCTCTGCTTTCCTCTTCCCCACCTCTGTCCCACTGCTGCACCACCAGCACAGGCACAGGAACATCCCAACAACTTCCATCTTTTCCTCTCTTGGGCTTTGTCCTGAACTTCATCAGCAGCAAGCTCTTTTCTACAGCTGTTTTAATGGCAGCTGAGAATAGCCCTTTGTGGGACACCTCTTCAAGGGCTTCTCAAGTTTGCCCCATTTTCAGAAGATGTTGATAAGTTCCTTTAGTTGATGGTGTGACTAAATATCTAAGATATCTGAAACTGCAGCCAATGTCAGTCTATTCATTTTTACAGAAATTCGACCCTGCAACAAGAGCATTCAGTGGCAACCCCCACTGACTAGACATGTGGTAGTCTTGGAGTGCAAAACCCAGCTCATTTCCTATTAAGTGATCTTCAAAATGGGCACATGTAAAATTCTGCTTCTTTTGCAACACCAACAATATAAAAAAATACATGACTTTTAATGCAAGCTGCTCATGTTCCATGTCTGATCCAAGGTAACCATTTGATCTTTAGCTTTGTCAAACTTTACCAGACAAGAAAACATATGTAAGCAATCTGAAATAATTTGTGGAGCAAATTGCACAACTCACCTGTGCAAGGTTTACAGCAAAAATGAAAGGAGATAAATCCTATAAATTAATCAGGAAGCCCTTTTAAATTATTAAAATATTCTGTGCTTTCAATTAGCTTTTTAAAAAAATGATTTAAAAGCTGCAGAACATTTAAATAACGATGCATTTAAATTAAGGCATAATTTTTCTATTTATGCATTCATTTACAAGCTCCCTGATATTGAAGCTTACAATAGTTTCTAGATTCCTGAATAGCTTTTCAATGCTATAAATATTTTATTGTGTTAGTAATAAATATTTGTTTATATACTGGGAATTCACCTGTGTATTTAAATGCTGTTGTAAAGATACAACTAATAAAAATGCGATTTTTGTGCTTTCCTCTATTGTCAGGAGACTCAGCAAGCTGTTGTGCTTTTTTTAGTGCTGAATACTGATTTCCATCCTGGCAAAGACTTTGTTAAGGAAAATAAGTTTGGTGTCAGTGCACTGAAAAAGCTGGCAAAATGCTGACAAAGTGAAATGTGTTTATATTTGAGAAGCTACATATTTTTAGATAATGCCATTATTCTCTAAGGCCCAAAGATTTGGAATCAGGGAACTTTGCTGTCCTGCTTCCAAGTATGAAAAGACAACAGTTACTAAATTTAGCCATTGGATTATGAAATATCAACACCTTACTTGTAACTACAATAGAAGATGATAAGATGAAGAGCAAAACAAAGGGAGTCCTTTTTTTAAGTTTCTAAGGGAAAAATATTGTTCCCAAATAAGAAAATGCCCTATTTTGTGAAGCATTCAAAGTAAAAAAAATATGAAGAGATGGATGTGATAGAGTGTGGCACTCACATGTCTACCATCATATGTCTTCTCCATCATCTTCACTCCGTTTTTTTCTACTTACTGGGTTATGTTTGGAACAAACTTTCTCCCTTGTGGTTTCTTCATTTTCCCTGTATTTTTGTCAGTTTGTGTGTGTATCTAGTGTTCAGAAAAGGCAGGTTAAGCTTAACAGCATTCTTTACTACAGTATAGATAAAGAGCTTTTAATGGTTGTTGGAGCACTTTGTGGCCCATCAAAATCTGCCTTTGTAGTTCAGATGAAAATCTTATGTGCATTCAAGTGAAATGGAGAGAACTGGCCATCCAGCAGAGGTAAATGCTGCCGTTTAGTTTTTACTTCAGATGATGTCTAAATACAGGCATCCCTTAATGCACCCAAATCTTTACCTGAGGGAACTTGCAGAATATATTTCCACGGGGTCTGTGCATGAGTTTGGTCAGGGATAAAAGTATTTTGGGGTCTAGTCAGTCCCAGTGACACTCTTGATAAGGTCTGTCTTATGAAGAAGGCTTGGAGCTCTTGTTTCTGCATGCCTAGTGCTGGAGGTATTTGTATTCATACCTTACTCTCACAGATTCTAGTCGTGAAGTGCAATATCTGCTTGCCTCTTACAGCACACGAGCTTTAAAAACCAACAGGATGAAAAATAGGTCTCAACAAACAGCATATTCTGAATATTTCAGTCATTTGTAAACGATCTCTCAAATTTTAAAGTGTTGGTCATGGATGAAGATGTTTTGCTAATTAACGACCTGTGCTTGTTTTGCAGCACAGTGCAGCTGCTGCATAAATGCTTAGTTACCAACATTTTGCTCATTTTCCTGCTTTTGGCTCTCTCAGCAGTTACAGGCATCTGCCTTGTATCTAAACCAGCCTAAAAACTCTTACTTTAGATGAGATTGCTTCCACTTTTAAGGGAGATTAGGTACACTATTGTACCTCAGGAGCATGGTTTATTTTCCTCACCCATCTGGACACAAATTTTTGAAAGGGATTTTTGGTATCAGTTTTGCCTCTCTTCCATATATGCTAGCTTGGGATTTGGTGTTGTCTGCAAGGTACACACATGTATGTATCACAAAATGCATCAAAAAATATTATGATTTGTGTGACACTACTGCTGCCCAGTCCATTACCTACATATATTCAACAAATAATACTAAAATTAGGTCTCACTCATTTATCTTCCATTAGAAAAATCATCTGCTGTGAATTCCCAGTTTAAATGTTTTGAAGTTGAATAGAGTGTGGCAACACTGGTATCACCCATGACTCGCAGTATACCATTAAAAAATAATAATGATGCTCAAAGATGTTTTAAGGGAAGGATTCATTGCTGATATTGAGGTTGTGAAGAGAATTATAAACTGCCTTTTCACACCCACACCGTGGCCAGGAGAAACTGGCCATGGTTAATTTATGTGGTGTGCATTGAGGTAGCCCAGGCAGTAGTAAGGGCTTTAGAAATGCAGGAAGTAATAGCAGGTAAATTGAAAAGTGTCTGTTCTGATTTACTGGAAAAGAAAGAGAAAAAGAGGGGGATGTAAGAACGGGGGGATATTCTGTGAAAGAGGGTGAGCCACAGGGTGGGTTCTCAGTGTCACCACGGGTGCCACCAGCCCTGTGACGGCAGGACAGCCATGGCTGTGGCATCTTCTGGAGCTGACCTGTCTCCTCTGTCCTCCCCTGTCATGATCCAGCACACTCTTAATACAGACCCTTATGTAATGTGTATTGGAAGCAGCATTCTGCTGTCTCATTTTGATCTTCTTATATTTTCTCTCCCTCTCTGTTCAAGGGAAATCTTTGTTGCAGTGAATTTGAGTGCTATGGCAGCTGGAGCTTGAAAAAAGAAGTATGTATGTGTATATGCAGTTGAATTGGCAAAGAAAGGAGACTGATTGGCGCTGGAAATAAGTTTCCACTCATTTAGATATTTATTGATAAATCAGATCTTACAAATATCATCCAGAGTTTTTCAGGAAAACTCAAGAGCTTCATATTTTTTGTATAAGTCATATATCCTCTAAGCATGCTATGTAGCTCTCACAGTGTCTACTTTAAAAAAAAAAATCGGAAATTTCAAACAACATTGAAGTTTAATTAAGGTAATGATGTTCTAATTGTGCAAACTTGCCATAGATATTTTTGTCTGTAAAGATCTGAAGCTTTACTATTTCCAAGACCTGATTGACACAGAAAGATGTTACAAAATAATAGAAATGCAGGCCTGGGAAAGACTTAGGTCCATTTCACTGCACTGACACAGAAAATTAATGACCTAAATCACATCAATTAAAAATACATTTTATCAAACAAAGCAGCATTATTTATCAAAAAAATTGTCTCTGAAGTTTTTTGTACCTCATTAAAACGTCATTTAAACTGTTCCAGTTAGGAAATAGAAATAATACTATGCAGCTTAGCCAGTGAGGTGCACACAATAGGTAAAGTATAATTATGCATTTTGATGCTTTGCTTTATGATAGCTGGTGTGTCTTTACATTCAAGTGGATGTTGAGCACAGTTTGAAGCAGGCAGACTTTTGTAATAGGGCAGCACAAATACATGATGACATTTCCTGAGGTGAGAACAAAGCCGGGCTGACTGGTGAGAAATCCTGGCTTTTTGTAGGTCAGTTTCCCTCATTGATCTAACGATAGGATCATCATTAGCAGATGTTTAATTGGCTTGTAGAGATAGCAACTACAAGAGTGGGGGGGTGAAGTTGAAGCTCTGCCTGTGGGCAGCAGAGAGTGCATGAAAAGCTCGGGATCTTATTGAATTTGCACCATCAAAGCTTTTAGGGTGAGTCCCATTTGCTGGAGTGGGGTCTTCACATTGCAGACCCACAGGTTAAGCATGCCAGCATTTAGCCAGCCCTGTTACCTTGTGCTCCTCCAGATGATGGGCACTCAATACCCATTGTCCTAGACAAACCACAGTGCATGTGCAAATGTGTGAGTTTTGGAGGAAGAAATACTTATTATGTCAAGAAGTTAATGTGGTAAGTTGTGTCCATGAATCCCTGTTGCCACTGAAAATTTGTTCAACATAAATATGAAAACCAGATTTTGGTCTGACTTGACCTACTCACCCCAGTAATAATAATAATAATAATAATAATAATAATAATAATAATAATAATAATAATAATAGTTGTTGTTGTTGTTGTTGTTATTATTATTATTTTATATATATGCGATTAGTTCAGTTGCAAGGGAACCACAGCGATCATCTAGTCCAATTGTCTGGAATATGAGTATGAATTTATCCTCTGTAAATTGATCTGTCTGGTCTATTTTCTAATCTGTATATTTATTTTTTACAGCATTCTGCAGTGTTGCATTCACAGTTCAATTACTCGTTCTGTAGGGGGGAAAAGAATCTTTCCCTTTATGTGCTATAAACATCCTGCTTGATGATTTCCCAGTATTTCACTTCACAATTGTGTTACTAGAAAAAGAAAAAATATCATTTCCTATGCACCTTTTTCATTCCCTTCTGGATAACATTGTCATCAGTCTCAGCAGCACGAGAGCATTCCCAGTGTTGTACCCAGCCTAGCTGTGCGATGGGGCACAGGCTCTCCTGCAGCACAACACAGACAGACAATGAGGATGGAATCCTCTGATTAAATGCAGCTCCTGAGCAGAGCAGAGGGACCTGTGCTAAGGCTTCCTACAGCTTTCTTTGAAGTTGGACACCTGCAGCCTTTCTAACCTTGTCTGACCCAAGCAACTAAACCCCAGAGATGAGAGAAATCCCTGATACAAGGAGAGACAAAGCCCCTGACTACTGCCCTCTGAAAAGTCAGTGTCGTGTGTAAGAGTATCACGGTGCTTGATAATGTCATGGTCCTTTTCTGCTACCTGTGCCATGAAGGACACAAACTTGTGCTTGTTACTAGACCTCAAACAAACCACTCAACTCATCATTTCTCTAGCAGCTCTGCCTCGCTGGGCTAGCAGTTTGTCTTTGGAGCTGATGTGTTTTGGCATGGGTCAGAAGGATGATTTCTACAGCTGCTGCCTCTCCATTAACTCCTCTTCCTTGGGAGATTTCTATTTCCATTGCCCTTCAGTATAAGCCATTCAAGGAATCACGTAGCCCTAATTGATTACTCTAATCTGTAATTTGAACCTTTGTTAACATTTATAAAATTTTAATGACTATTGCTTTCTGCTACCCTTGAAGTAGCAGACACAGAAAAGACCTGTTGGCAGCACAGCCATCGGACAAGTTTAAGGAGGAGAAGAGGGAAATCTCTGCTAGAGAATTACCATCTGCAGTTGCCTACACTGGGCCATTAATGCAGAAATTTCTGCTAGAGAATTACCATCTGCAGTTGCCTACACTGGGCCATTAATGCAATACATTGCTGCTTAGTAATGCTATGACCGTATTTTACACCTTTTCCATCCTCACCATCCTCCAGTACTTTTATTTAAACATACCTGCATCAGCTGTATGTGACACCACACTGATGCTGCATTAGCATGCGTCTTTGCTCTCCACAAAGTTTTGAACTTAGGTGAAGTCTTTACATGTTGACTATTTTGGCAGGCTATATTGTTCTACAATTTATCAGTTGATAACTTTTGCTGCCTCACAGACATTGTGTTTTCCCAAGTGAAGAACCTTTGGCTGAGCTCTGGAAATATATGCGTTTCACAGAAATGAAAAGTTATTAAATCAGTACTGTGGGGGAATGCAGAGGAATGATCCATTTGTAATTCTGGGAAAAACAATTTAGAACACTGTTTTTAAAGCTTAACAAAATTACTTAAAATCTTTCACAAAAACAAGCAACCTTTTTCATCTGGTCTCCAAGGATTTTGTTTATCTTTCAGATCTAGTTGCTGCAAAATACTGATAATGCAGAAATTCCATGAGGCGTTAAATCTCTATCTACCAGTGGCTTGCAGAATTAATCAAATTACCTTTTAAAGTTAATGCAGTCGGTGAGAAGAGTTTAATGATATTCAAAACCGTCATGGTAATAATTACAGATGAAGAGGGTCAGTCAGTTGAGAATTAATGCAAAAAGTGCACAGAATGATAATCTGCATTAATGTATCAGACCGTGCAGAAGGCGTTGGGAGAGTAAGCCATGAAAATAAAATTCATTTGCTTTCATTCAGAAGAGTGAAATAAACTTGCTTGTGTGAGAACTTGAAGTAAATTATTAATTTGAAGTTTAAGCTATGCCAGAGAAGAGATGGCAGGCTGAGAGAGGTGAAGGAAGGGAAGAAGAGGAGAAGAGAGAATGAACAGGAGTTAATCTGGATTATCTCACAAAATTTGAAGCTGTCAGTCTTTCTATTGGAACTGAAAGACAGAAGCTTTTCCACAAATTTTCCCTTGCCCTGAGGCTCTTCATCTTTTTGATTTTCTGTATTCTGCATGCATGGTTTTTCCACCTTTTTAGAAATGATCAAATATTTGCTGAGGGCAGGGTTTTAACTGTCCTTTCCCATGCAGTTCTGAGTTCTTTTGATAACAAAAAAGTGGAACAATCTTAAAAATTAATTCAACGTGTCCCCACTTAAACTGAGTCAAGTAAGTGGATAAGTTCAGGCTGCATTTGGATCTCACAGAAATGGCAGAGGAGCAGTCTGTATCCCAACAAATGTGGATCTGAGCACTCATGTGACCCAAGACAATTAATTGCCTCCGAGCACCTTGTCCTTCTGGTGGCTGTCATCAAAAGCCACTATCACTGAGGATGTCACACTTCCTGGTACATGGTTTAAGATGCTGTACAGTGATGTTGCTGTCAGAGAAGGGTTGCTCAGTACTTTCTGTAGATAGGTCTCTATTGCAACTTGACTACACCAAATACCTTCAAAATTATAGTCAACTTTTGAAAATCTTGAGCATCTCGATCATTTGTTTTCCATTTACAACTTTCATCACGTGTATGTGACTTAAATACACCTGTTTGTTCTGTTCCTCTGAGAGCCATTGTCAGTTGCTATCTTTTCCATACTATTAAATCAGCTCAGACATTATATTATAAATGCTTCTAAAAACTGAGGCAGTGTTGCTTTTATGGTTAATTGCATATTGAACTTTCAGTGTGCTGTTTTCACATTTCAAGCTTCACTGCATGTCAGCCTTCAGATCCTTAATTTGCATGTAAGAAGGGACTATTGAGTGTGCCTGCTGGGTCCCCTGTGGAGAACCTCTTTATATAGCACTGCGATTATGTAATTGGGCTATAAGGGTGCAAAGGATGTTTCTGCATAACTACGTATTGCACTCTTCACATCAGCAGTGCTCTACTTGCAGCAGCCAGAAAGTTGCACTGAAAGTGGATATTTTCAGAGGCCCAAGCTGATCATGGGTGCTTTCTTCATTGCAATCATAGAATCTTTATGTTGGAGAGCACCTTTAAGATCATCGAGTTCAACTGTTAACTGAGCACTGCCAAGTCCGCCCCTAAACCATGTCCCTAAGGCCCACATCTAGATGGCCTTTAAATATCTCAAAGATGGTGACTCCACCACTTCCATGGAGAGCCTCTTCCAATGCTTGACAGCCCTTTCAGGGAAGAATTTTTTTTCTAATATCCAATCTAAACCTTGCCTGTGCAACTTGTGACCACTTCCTCTGGTCCTATTGCTTGCTACCTGGGAAAAGAGACTGACCCCCACCTGGCCACAACCTCCTTTCAGCCAGTTGTAGGGAGTGATAAGGTCTCCCCTGAGATTCCTTTTCTCCAGACTGAACAACTCCAGCTCCCCCAGCTGCTCCTCAAAGAACTCGTGCTCCAGACCCTTCACCAGCTCTGTCGCCCTTCTCAGGACACACTGCAGCACAAGAATGTCTGTCTTGTAGTGAGGGGCCCAAAACTGAACAGAGGATTTGAGATGTGGCCTCACCAGTGCTGAGTATCTAAGTATCTAAAGGGGGTGTGCCAAGAAGATGGAGCCAGGTTCTTTTTGGTGGTGCCAACCAACAGGACAAGAGTCACTGCACAGAAACTAATGCATAGGAAGTTCCACCTGATTATGAGGAAGAACTTTACTGTGCAGGGGGCCAAGCACTACAACAGGCTGCCCAGAGAGGGTGTGGAGTCTCCCTCACTGGAGATACTCAAGAACCATCTGGATGAAATCCTATGCTCTAGGACATCCCTGCTTAATCCCACTGGGGATCCTTCCAGCCTGACTGATTCTGTGACTCTGAGCAATCAGTGCCCTGGTCCTGCTGGCCACACTATTGCTGATACAAGCCAGGATGCCATTGGCCTTCTTGGCCCTCTGGGCACACACTGGCTCAGGTTTAGGCACTGTTGAGCAGCACCCCCAGGTCCTTTCCCATCAGGCAGCTTTGCAGCCACTCTGCCCCCAGGCTGTAACAAATCCTGAAACCATATCTACTTTGGCAATGTGCAATCATTGCAACTCTGGTTCATCTCTGGAAGCTGCTTTATTGCCCGTGGTTGGCGACCACTCTTTTCCTGTTGCTGCTTTTGTCCTCCAAGAGTACTCCCAAGAGAAAGCTCAGGAGCTTCTTCCAAGCCTCCCACAAATCTCACAGTGTGGCTGTGCCTTACCTGGGGCTGTTTTTCCTGCTTTATGGAGCAACTGAAGGACAAATTGAGCACATCACACTCTGGCTTTGTGCTTCAGTAGTCCCAAGTAGTGACATAAGGACATACATAACTGCAAAATCAGAGACTGAGTATGGTTCAGCTTCATTCAGCAGAGCTGACCTTGCAGTAACACCTGACGCATTGTCCCACCGAGAGTTTTAATCAAAGCACTTATAAATGCTGCAACCCTTGTTTTTCTGTTGCATTACAAAGAAATTAGGCACTTTCTTTGCTTTCCTGCAAATATTTTTGTTTGCATGTTTGTCATTTGAGAATTGCAGATAATTGGTTTGGCTCTGTTTGATCTCACAATCTGGCAAATAAAAAAAATTTCAAAAAGTAAAATTCCCATGGTGTAAGCATTTCTTTATGAACTGCTGAGAAGCAAAAATGATTATAAAATGTTACAGTTAATCCCTTAGTGATCTTGACATTTGGAAAAGGAACAAGGGCGCAAATACTCTTTAAAGTCCTGTGATTAGGGAGCGTATTCAGCACAGGCAGTTATTTTAAAAATACATGTTGGTGCTTTGTGTGACACATAGAGGTTAACTCCCTCTTCTGTACTGATTTCTTCTGAAAGATCCAATAATATTTTCCAAATAAAAATTTGTTATTGATGCTGTCAAGTCTAAAGCCCTGCTTTGAAGGCCTTTCTGTAAGACACATCAAGATTTTCCTTTAAACCATTTTCCAGTAGCCTTTTACCTAGGCTGAAACTTTGGTGAAGTGGCTGTAGACAACATAGAGTCTTCTTCAAAAAAACTGAGTATGGAAATAATTTAACCAAAATTGAAAATTAAATCCGTATTTGTGCTGCTTAATCCCAAGATACAGTTCAAAGCAGTTAAAAATATCTCCTTCCCTGTTCCCCACTCACATCACCTCCTTCCCAGCACTGTTTTGAGGTGGGTAAGCTGGGGAGGAGGCTGTGCTGCAGTGTAGTGCAGGCTGGTTTGCTGCTCTGGTCCAGATGTTACCACAGGGTGCGAGGTGACCAAATACAACCATCTCCTTCTGTGTCATTAGCAACAAAGAAATGATCTATGAGAAATTAGGTCCTGGCAGATGGTGCCCATCCTCTATTTGCTGCTGCCTAGATGGTGCTTTTCCCAGGACAAAGCACTTTGGTGGTGTCAGGGGCATAACTTGCACAGGGAAGTTGCAGCAGCTGCTGTGCAGCCAATTGGCTTCATGTATTTCCTAACTGTGCTGAAGAACCAAAGATCAGATTTAACAGCTTTAAAGCAGGTTTCAGAGTTCAGTGCTCTTTAATAAATGTCCTCACTGCTTGTGATAGGAATACATTAAAGTCAGCCTTACACTTTTGTCGAGGAGGTTCACTAGCTGCCCCACAAATTCTCCTCAACAGCCCTTTGTTCTGAGCATGGGAAAGAAGAAAACTTTCAGCAATTTGCCTCTGCCTTAGAAAAAAGGTCCTGCCTTTTGAGATTGCTTTATGGATTTAACTGCTGACATTGTGTGAGATTTTTAGAAAATACAAAGGTAGTGCTTTTGGCCATGTGTTTCTCACTCATGCCCTTTCTATCTCTCATTGGGGAGTTTCTGAGCATCCCAGGCATGTTACAGGGTGGCAGTCCTGGCACACCAGGCAGGTCTCTGCAGGCAGTACACCCCAGGGTTCATTAATCCCAGCCAGTACTTGGCTAATTCCTCCCTTCAACTGCAACTGGAAAAGGACAGTTAACATCTGTCCTGAGAAAATCCATCCAACTCCAGCCTTAACAGATTTTGATGGTTAGCTCAGAGTTTTGTAGCTTGGTAGAAAGTCCCTGCCACAGCTGGAAGCCTGTGCTCGGCAGAACATCACAGGGTTATCAAAGTTCAGGTGTGCTGGTAGGGCCCTGGAGGGGATTTTTGTCTGTTCAGACATAGAGCAAGTACTTTTGGATTTATTAGTTTCTCAGTTTCATTTCTGACTTGTGCATGGCCGTGACAGCATGTACACTTTGTACAACACGATGCAAACTCTTTTAACACTTAAACACTTTAACAGTGTGTGTCAGTCTTGCCCAGGGCTGGACCTGTAATGAAAGCAAAACCCATAAGCTTTCTACCTTCCCATTTCTCATTTTCAGCAGGTGTTTGGTCCCAGCCCTGCCCTTCCCCAGTGCCATCTGCAGTCCCTGTGCAGCTGCTTCTGCTGCCTTTCATTTTCTGAACCCAGAAAGTCCATTATCTTAGTGTATGATACATATGCCTTTTGGCATCACTCAGAGTCATAGATTCATAGAATGGTTTGGATTGGAAGAGACCTTTAAAGGCCATCTGCTCATCTGCAATGAGCAGAGACCTCTTCAGCTGGACCAAGTTGCTCAGAGACCCATTCAACCTGACATTAGATGTTTCCTGGGAAGGGGCATCTCCACCTCTCTGGGCAACCTGTTCCAGTGCTTTACCACCCTAACAGAAAAAAACTCTTTCTCGTGTGTAGTCTGAATCTACTGTCTTTTAGTTTAAAACCATTATCACTTGTCCTATAGCAATAGTCCTTATTGAAAAGTCTGTCTCTGTCTTCTATATAAGCCTCCTTCAAGGAGGGGTCTTTTCCAGCCTAATTCTGTGATTCTATGTCTAGCCTTGGTGTTTTAGATTACGCTTCAAGAAATGGTAAATAAAATTGATCTATGGAAAAGAATCTAGAAAACACTCATACACAATATTAACTGAAAAATAGCTTTGAAGGGAAAAATTAGGTGGTTTTTAAATGGTAGCTAATGAACAAATTGTCCAAGCCTGGCAAAGAAATGATCTGTGGGTAGGAGGGATAATTAATTTATATGAGTTCAAAAATTCCTCCTGAGATGTCAGCTGGTATGCGGCGTTACAGCTTGAGATATTCAAACTGTACAGTTTCAAGAACAATCCTAGAAGGTCACAAAGGGTCCAAAGGATGCCCAGCTGCTCACTGGGCATTGCAGTGTTTCACATCATGTCCAGTTTCTGCACTAAGATCATGCTTCTGTGGTGAAGGTGTGGCTGGACTGCCCCAGCTACAGAACCTGCCAGGCCAGGCTTGGAGACCTGAGCACAGGAATGCCTGGTGGTGGCCAGGGGCATGAGGGGTTCTGGGTTGGTCCAAGCTCTGGTCATGTGCTAGAGCTTCAACTGCTGCTCTGGGCCAACAGAGAGACATCTTTGGGGCAGTGGTGGGCTTTCCGGTCTTGGGGCACTTGCCCAAAGGTTTTTACATTTCCACAGAGCCAGCAGAGCTGCAGACAGGTTTTTTGGGAGGCAGATCAGGCAGCCTGGGGCAAAACATGATACAGGGTTGATAGTCTGCATACCTTGGGTTCCTCAGCTGTAAAAGGAAGAGAATTCTTGACATTATTGCAGAGAGAGTTTGTGGCAGGGAAGCCTCTGTGTTGAATATCCATGTCCCAACTAGCACCTGCTCACAAGTTTCAGGCCTTGAAAAATAGCTCAGGATTTGTTTTCATTCCTGTTCTAAATAATTGTCACCTTTTCCATCCTCCATGCAGATCTAGTACTTGTTCTTAGGGAACTTATAGCAGCTCTGTTTGGGGCATCCCAACCTTAGCCACCCTGGCTGATTCCCCTCCACTTCAACACTGGTTTTTCTGAGCTGTGGAGGTGAAACTGAAACAATCATGTGTCTCTAAAATGAGGCAATATAACCACAGTCTTCAACTTGTGCATTCCTGAATCTCTAGATGTCCTTACAAAAATAACAGTGTTGTTGGGGATTTTTCAAGGGAGTAGCCTTGACTGTATTAGGTTAAAAACCAGAGTTGCTCTTTGCGATGTTGCAGCAAGTGGACTGCAAATCCCAAGAGAAGCTGTGGTTTTACAGGTAATGATGATCCAAAGCTCCTTTCAGGCTTGAGTCCTCCCACCTGTCCCTAGAGGAGCAGGTTGTGGCACTCCAGCATGCTTGTGCCAGCAGGTCCTTGTGAGGATTCACATTGCTGCATGCTGGACACGTGGCTGGAATGAGAGAGCTCTCTGAACCACTCTGCCTGAAACCAGGGGACATGTACTCCAGTCACCATTGTTGTGAGCCAACCACTTGTAAAGAAAAGACAACTGAGATACTGGAACCTTTCCAACATCCCCAGAGGCCTGGGGTTGGCCTCATAACCAGTGTGCCTGTTACATGTTTGGGCTATTGCATTTCCTAGGAGTCTGGGAGAGGGTTTAATTACTCTGCTGTACCAAATACTGAGAATGTACAATACTCAGAACATGGTGCTTGGTACTGATGGTTATAGAAAACACTTATATTAGTAGGAAAACTTCAAAATCAAGTCAAGAATGTGTGCTTAAATTTTCTTTTTCTTAAATCAAGAATAAATTAACTCTTTGTTGGGCATGCTACAAAAATAAGCAGAGTAAAAATGCGTGCTTCCCTAACATTGAGCTTTCATCTTTATCTTTGCATATTGAAATTATGGATTCATTAATTCTCCATAGTCTGGTTTTAATTTATTTTTGTGAACCATTTATTGCTCTGGAAACAAACGCCTCTTTTAAAACAGAGAACTGACAAGGATTACCAATGACTCTGTGGATTTCCCCAGAATACATTGCCAGTCAATTTTAGCTGCAATATTTTTGATTAACAGGTTATTTAGCATTCCTGCTCTTTTGATCTTTGGCTCTTCACTGAGATTGTCAACAAGGCTGCCAGAAAAGATCACTTACAGCCATGTTATCAGGGGACCATTGTATTGGTAGTAAATAATATATTAAATAAAACCCATCTGGTATAATTGCTGAAATAAGAAATAGACTATATATCAGAATAAACAAAAACCATTAATACCAGTTCCTGAAAAGAAACAACTGGAATTTGGCTTTGTTCAGGAGAGGATCTCTGTGTTCAGGGCAGATGTACACAGAAAAAAAAAGTGGTGGAAAATTCTTCAGTCCCTCCCTCAACCCCTTCTTATTGACTGGGAGTGTAAGTGCCACCATCCTGGCAACTCAAAGAGCAATAGTTACACTATGGTGAGGTTAATTTAACTGCTGCAAAGCAGTTAACTGGGCAAAGATAAAATAAGGAATTTAACCAAAGTTGTCACTTTTCCCCTCCAGGGATGAGCACCCAGTTTTGTTGAGGTGCTCATTTCTCATGTCCCTCAGTGTTACATTTTCACACGTGCTTCCTGGGTAACAAACGTGCCTTTGAAGGATTTCTTCCTTCAGGATTGCAAGAAGGAGCAAACTGTGGGGGAGAAGAAAAATGGTAGGGGAGGTACTGGAGGTACAAATGTGCTTGTGGTAAATCTTCTCTTGTGAAACTACATGTATAACACCTTTATTCTGTGAAACTGTAGAGAATCACTTTTTTCTGCAGATCACTCGTGGTTTGTATGCATGAAAATGCAATATTTCTGGTGCAGTGAAGTGCTTTCCTGTGTAGTTTTACAAATTGCTTTGTTGTATTCGTCTTTTTTTTATTGCTTTATTCTCTTCTTGGGAAGAGAAATAAGGCAAGTTTGATTCCTTATAAGATACCCACAAATCACAACCTGCAAACCATAGAATTATCTCCTTTTGAGTCCTTTGTGAAGCTCAGTAACTTCAGGCTCATGAAGCAGCAGATTTTTTGGACACTACCCAGTTACAAAAATGTCATGTGATGTCTACTCCATCCACTCCATCCACGGATCCTGTGTTCCTGGGCTATCCTGCTTTCCCCATTAAAAATGCACGAGTTATTTCTAGTTCTCTTTTTGCCAGAGGTTCATTTATAGGAATTAAGACTAAAGCCCTTAGTACTAAAATGCTTGCCCCACCCAAAATGAAACAAAACAAAGCAAAGCAAAGCAAAGCAAAGCAAAGCAAAGCAAAGCAAAGCAAAGCAAAGCAAAGCAAAACAAAACAAAACAAAACAAAACAAAACCACCAAAACAAACAACAAAAATTAGATGGGACAAAAAATCTTCCCATTGTGTGCATGTCTAGAAGCATGGATTAGGAAAGTCCTGTGGCCCAGAAGACCAACAGGAGCAATGGATACACCCATGTGCTCCTCCTGTGCGAAGAACTTTCCTCCATCAGGGCCTCTTCATGGACACGTTTTCTGTGGCTTGTCAACTCCCAGCAGCAGACAACCAATTTCTGGGGCAGAATCTGTATTTTGCAGCAAATATATAAATAATATGCAAGTTCCTGAAAACATTACCTTTCCTGCCTTTGTTACATGTGCTTAAATTCATGTTTACTGGAATCTGCAGTCATTGGTTTATTCAAAAAACCTGACATCCCAGAGACATGCATTGAATTGCATGACCACTGCTGTTTGGTTAGATTGACTAATTGTTCATAAGCTACCTATCAACTCCCTCTTCCCTGCTGGATTCAAGAAAACATATTCTTTAGTATAATTAAACCTTGCTTTTTCACAAAAGTAGATCAAATGAATTCATACTGTCTGTTCAAACAGCCCCGTCTCTCTTTGGGCTGGCAGAGGTTGAGTTGTTCTTTGCTGTTAAATGAGGTATTGATTTCCTATTTCTGCTGGCTGACATCCTGTCATACGAAAAACTTTAATCAATAGATCATATGTCAGCTGTAGTTATTTCACATATCATATTATTATTAACATCATCATCATTTTTATTAGTTTGCATTTCTGCCTGAGCTTCTCTGGAGTACTACTGTGTCTTTCCATTTGCTCCTTCCTCCAGTTCCTTTTCCACACAAGAGACCTCGCAGCATAAACTCCCAGAGAATAAACTTGTGCTGCCTTATGCCAAAAACAGGTGGTGAAATGAGGGATCAAAGGGAAAAGTGCCCTTTGCCAAAAACCTACTGCTGCCATATGCTTTCTGTATCATCCTGAGTGAGCGGTTCCACCCTTCTTTGCCTCGTTTTTGCTGTACCAGGTAAAATATGAGCTTTTCTCCTCACATTTGTGGTTGCAGAACTTCTCCTGGCAGGGTAAAGGCATCATCCCTCTCCTCTGTGGAGACTGAGCTGGGTTCCCTGCTCCTCTCAGTGGCAGGTGCCCACTTTCCCTTTGCCCATCTTTGCTGCCCAGGGGGCAGCTGAAGCCCCAGATCTCATCTCACCACAGCATTGTTGTACTAGGGCAGCCACACTAATATGAGTTGTCTGTACATCCTGAAAAGTGCAGCAGTTAACCAAAGGACATTTTCCCCTTTATTCTTATCTCGTTCATGTTAGTTTTTTACACAACTCTTGGCCTCACTTGTCTGTTACACAAAAATGGTCGAGAGCTGGATCAAGGCTACATTTCAGGAGAGAGACATTCTGCTACCTGTATTGTCAATCCACAAGCCTCATTTTTCACAGGATCTGCGGGTACTCCAGGCTGCTCAGATTTAGCCCATGTAGTTTGTCATATCTCCTTTTCCCAGGCTTTTCTGTAGTGATGGATTTCTGTTGTGTCTAACGCTTTTCTGTCAACTTTCAGGTCCTTTATTGGCAAAAGGCACATTTGGAATCTCTAACAGAGGAATAGGACACAAAAATTCTTTTCCACAGTTGCATTCTTTTTAGCTATGGTGTTCCTTTGCACATATAACACATAATTGATGGCAAGCAGTTCTCTTAGAAAGAAGGTAATGTTTGGTTTGGGGCATTTTCAGAAGCTCTGGATATTCAGTGAAAATTATTCACCTTGCTTATGATTTTTTTTTTTCACATAAAGCTTTATTTTGATTAAGAAAACAGCAAAGGCTCATGTTAGGATATTTGTATACTTGTATAGTTAAAAATGTCTAATGAAATCTGGCATTTCTATTTTTAAAATTATTTGTGGCTTTCATTCAAAATAAATTAGGTGCATAATGGATACATTTTAGGACATCTACTAATGAGTTTTGTACTTTTTTTCTTGTAGAATCATAGATGTTTTGGCTCTTAACTGATAGCAATTCTGCCTTCTCATGCTTCCAGGAGGGCAAGGCATAGTTCTCTGAAATACAGAGAAATATTGTACAACATCTGACCTTCAGGTCTTGAGAGACAAAGTTATCCAAAACATAAAGCTTTGCATGAGAACCCAGAGCAAGTCTTATGATGCAGAAGCAAATCCTTTCATTCTGCTGTGTGCAGCCAATAGTTTAATGATGAAATATTTTCATTTCAGGCTGCTTAAAATTCCCATTTAAATGACAGATAATGTAAAGATTTTTAATTCTTTGACTTAGGAAAAAAATTGGAGCTAGCAAGATCCCAAGTTATATCCTAAGAAATTTTAAAGTGCTTAAGCATAATAGAGATTTTATTTTGTGTGTGAAACAGTACATTATGTATTCATCCTACATATTCACAGTTTGTTTTCAACGTTGGACTTCTGTTTCAATGCAATCATGAAAAACTCTCTGTCTGCAATTTGATGTAATTGGGCTGTGATGAGAGCTAATGGACAGATAAAATTTCTTTTGACAGCTTTTCAAAATTCGTGGGGAAGGGAAAATACCCATTCTTTTTACATAAATTCATCTATGAGTAACAGTTTTGATTATGGTACTCATAACTGGGGGAAATTCTACCATGCACCACAATTACTCCTAATGGACCTATACAAGGAATTAATCTCCCCAGTCTGAAAAACAAGTCATCTGACATTTTAGCTCTTCAACTTTCACTCAGCCTTCAAAATCATAACTTCATGGTTTTCCTTCTGACTTTGCAGTGAACCTCTCCTAATTTCCCTGAAATTCTTCCTTTCTCTCAACAAACTGTTTACTTGTGAATGTGAAACCTTTAATTTCTCCGTTTTCAGAAGGCATCAGAAGTCAGCCAAATCATTGAATTTTGGTATGAAGCAATTAAAAATGTTGACTTTCTGAAGTCAGTAGTAATTTTGCCTTCATATTTATTTGGGGATTTTTCCACAAATAAGGTATGTGCTTTCACATAAAGGAATCCTTTCAGATAAATCCAAGTCCAATAGCAAGCAATGCAAGTTGTATATTTCTTTTTTAACTAACCTTAATTGTTAATCCAGCCCAAACTACCCATAACCTGAATAAATATGACTTTTTTTAAGTTGAGTCATAACATTTTTAGGTTGTAATCAAGACCATTACCCAGTTTAGCCAAACTCCTAAGCATGCATTTAAGAACATGCTCATTGGTTTTGATAACTTCAGTTCAGGACCCTTCTGAGATACCACTTGCTTTCACTGCCCATTGTAAACTTCATAGGTGAAACTTCTGTTTGAGCCAGCACAGGAAGAAAAGCCAGCTGGGTTAACCTGAGTAAAGAGTTTAGTTTCTAGTTCACCATCCAGAGGAACATGCAGTGCTGATATATTCACTTCATCCTGTGCATTTTGAGTTACTGGCTTTGGTCTGAGATTCAGGCAGATCATAAACATACATACAGAGATTATTAACAACATGTAGAGAATGGATAGAAAATTTAATTAGATAACAAACAGTTTTGCAAGCACCTGTTCTTTCAAAGCCTAGTTGTCTACAGATTTATGTGTCTTGCTTGATTGGCTGTAGGACTGAATTATAGTAAGATTTTCTGTTGTCCCCACAATGCAGGTACAGTCTCTTCCTGCAGAGTAGTTTGACAGCAATATACAGGCAACCATTTGACTGAACATCTCTTTCAAGACTCACAAGTGGCTGGGGTAAGCCTGTGAGTATTTGAACCACAGTGTCCTCTGTGTAGCCTGGAGCTTTCTGTGGAGCCTGCAAGATCCTGATTTTCCCCTTTTGCTCTATTGTCCAACATGACTGAAACTGGACAATAGATCGGCAAGTTGAACGTCCATGAAAGTGTGCTTTTCAGTGCAGTCCAGAGTGATATGAGAATAACCAGGAGCTGGTCTCCAGAATTAGTATTTTCCAGGTCTGCTGGTAGCTGAAAGTATATAAATAAGCTAGTCAAGGTCACTCAAGATGTAGAAAAGTGTGGCACATTTTACCAGGCCTCTCAGGGCAGAGCTGTGAAACTCCAGCTGAGCCAAACCATGTTTCCTCCTCCAGAGGCTGCTGCTGGGGCTGGTGGAGACCCAACCAGTTTTCCTAAGTGATTTACAGACAGACCCTTTGGAGGACATACCTCAGGAAACATTTTTAGCACAGAGATGAGTTACAGGAGACAGCACTTCACTCAAGCTTTCCCTTCCTTCAT
This sequence comes from Phylloscopus whistleri, assembly GCA_017589585.1. NCBI lineage: Eukaryota > Metazoa > Chordata > Aves > Passeriformes > Phylloscopidae > Phylloscopus > Phylloscopus whistleri. Next base: position 1,565,374 of record JADMLD010000680.1, on the reverse strand, counting down.
GTCTCTAAGACTTTTCCCATCACACTTTTCCAGGCTGAGGACTTCAAAGGTGCTTCTCCCTCCTGTGAATCTGCTGCTTTCTTGTACAATTAGCACCTCAGTTCGCCTGCTAGACATGTTCTCAGTCCTGCTTTCATTCCTCGATGTCAGGGAGGATGAGACTGCAGTTATGCAATAAGCTTTGCTTTAGGATTATTTCCCCTGGCAGTGTGGGGTGTTTGTTCTTAGTCTGGGCCCGACTGCCCCAGCAGTCACACAGCTCCTAACTGAGGAGGCACAACTTTATTCATCTGAAGATTTCTCCTCCCTAAGGAAGTCAAAACCTGTCTTCCCCTGGATCACATGGGAGGCCCAATGTAATATTCAATTCAGTTTATAAAATTAGTTTGGATATTTTAAAAAATTACTTGAGAGCACACTCAGTGTAAGCTTTGGATTTTCTTCAAGAGTCTGCTTGCAGTAAACCAAGAAGCAGTTTATATTTTAATTTATTTCTCTCCCCTGGATATCAGTGACTTCACAGGTGTCACAGTCAGAGTGGGTTTCAGGATAATGTCTGCCATTACTTCAGTGCTGTCTGGGACACAGAAGCATGTGGCATATGCAGGGTTAAACTGAACTGTGTGTCACTTTTTAAGGTTCTCCTTCTGATTGCTTCACCAGATTTGTTGCAAAAGGGCAAAAATCTTCCCCAGTTGAGATTATAGGGTTATTATTATTATCATCATCATCATCATCATCATCATCATCATGACAAATCTACCTAAACACACATGAAAATTAATTAATTGTAAATTTTTCTCAGAGTCACAGAAACTGTGGAGGAACCTCAGGGCTATTCTACAGCAGTTTTCAACATTTCCAATCCCTACCACATACCAGAGTTTTCAACCTTTGGGAGAAAACAACACAAACCTTCATCTTTCTATGTTGCTAATAATAGCTGGAGGAAAGGCAACAGAAATCTTATCTCAAAGCTAGCTACACCTAATAGTTAGAGTTTGTTATGTTAGCTCAGACTGGAGCCTTTTAGTATTTTAGAGTGAGATTGTTGGGCTAATTTCAGTTAGGCACTCCCATAGGAATGCCCCTATACCTCCTGATTGATGTAAATCTATTTCCTATGCAAAAAAGGTTATAAGAATTGCAAATTTCTTAGTCTATGTCTCTGGAATTTCAATAGTTTCTGTAAGATTTCAGAGTTCCTCACTCCCTGGCTCTCCTGCAAAGCTCACAAATGATGCAAGAGCAGAGACCTTCTGGTCCAGATAGCATATAATGCTCATAAATTTTATAGCAGCAGGGAGAAGTGCTGAATGCAAAAGTCACTCTAGTACTCCAGCTTTATAAATGCCACTGGTGTCATTAGCCAATTGGGTGTTCTTGATCCTAGCCAAAATAAGACCAAAGAGGGATTCCTTCTGACACTTAAGTATGAATACATTTTACTCTCTTCTTGTTTTCTCAACACTGAATTGTAAAATCTCAGCTGCACTGGAAAAAAAAAGTTCTGTCTTTCTGATTTCCTACACAAAACAAGAGATTCAATGTTAAATTGAAGTAACACATGAAGAAAACACCCATTTGTAACAAAATGTTTGTGTAGGATATGTGAATATGCATTTGTGTTTTCATCAAGCTCCTAAACAAAGCGGTACATTTCTATTTTCAGAAGAACAGAGACAAAATTAAATAAATTAGATAAGTTCTTCTGGAACATCCTGGGTTTTTCAGCTCCATTGCTGCCATTGTCCCAGCTGCAGATGGGGCCCATTGGGACACACCTGAGCTTGGCATATCTAGGACAGGGAAGCTGCCAGAGCACAAAGCTTAGTGCAGGCTTGAGTATTTTTATAGGAACCACAGCAGAGTAATGCCTGAGGTAGAGACTAGCTTCTTAGTTTTATATACATCACTTCTTTTAGCAATAAGCAATTAAAACAAATTCACATTAGACAGAATCCATTCAAAAGGAGGACACATGTTTTGTGGAGTTGAAAGCATTTCATCAGTACTGTTTAAAAAGCAGGATACTCTGCTCTATAATTTATCAATTTAAAAGGAAGTTGTGCTCTCCACAGAGATCCAAGAATATTTGTTGGCTTCAAAAGGGGACTGTTAAGAGGAGGAAGGAAACAGGCTTTGGGTAAACCAATTGCTACAATAATTATGTTTTTTGGTGAGATGGATTGCAAGGAATATAAAAAATGTTCCTGGAGCTTGGTTGGCTTTCATTACATTTGATGCCATCACTTTCATCTTTAGACCTCATCTTACATTCTGCTGACTTATCTCTCCAGACTATGGTACTTCCTTACTAGTCACACTTTATGTTCACTTATTCACATTGCTACTTTTCTCTTCTCTCTTGTATCTGTCTATTTTCAAGCTTTTGAATACAATTTCAGGTCTCTGTTATTTCAGTCTAGTGCTGGAACCCTAAAAGATGCTGGTATTCTGGCAATTTCAGTTAGAGGTTCATAACCTATTTTTAGCTCCAACTAATCTCATGCCTACCTATGCTGTTGTACCAAATTAAAGAGAATCACTCCATGCATTAACAGTCTCAGAACACAGAACTGCTTCAGCCTTGGGTCTGCCTGTATCCAAGTATTGTGCTTTCTGTAGGAGGAGATTTTCCCATCCATTTTGGCCCCCTGCTGTGCATACAACACAGGGAACCAGGCAAAGCCAAAAGGAGGGCTCTTTCTTCACCCCCATATGATGTGCTCTTCTGGAGAATTTTGTGGTTCCCCTTTACTCATCCCATCCTTCCTGGAAACTGTTTCTCTCCTGTGTCCACAGCAAAACAGATACCAAGTGCAACCATGCCTTGGATCTGTGCATGGAAAATGGTGTGATTCTATCATCTGCCACACCTGGGAGCATCATCACCACCACCACCACCTGGGAGAGTGGCCAGAGACCCTCACACTACCTGTATTTCACACCATGACCTGGTACCTTTAGTGAACAGAGATACAAACCCAGCTGGCTGCTGCAGGAGAAGGTACCTGGGGGGCAATGGTTTCCTGAAACACACTTTCTTGAGCTTTTCAGGCATAGCTAATGTAAGGGAGGGAAGACAAAGCTGCTTTGAAGGCTGAGAGATGGTAGTTACTTAAATTATTTCTGAAGCAAATACTTTGAAAACTGGAGCACAGGGAAGAGGCAAAATTAATAGATAAAATCAAGCTGATTTCCAGCTGAGCTCCACATCACTTGGGGAATGATCCCCCCCACACAGGGAACCAGAACAGGGTAATGCAGTGAGCAGCAAAGCCCAAAGCCCTCAGTAGGTCCTTCAACACCATGTGCTCAGAATACACAGAGGGGATGTCCCTATATATAAGGATCAAATAATAAAATATGTCCTTTAAGATACAGCATGAAGTGCTGTGAAATTATTCCTTAAAGACCTGCAGCTGCCCTAGAAGCCCCTGGCCTTTTTCTTTGCAATCAGAGGGTTTCAGAACAATTCCCCTGGATGCCTGTCTTGCTCTCTCTCCAGGGACTCTGAGGGGAGCAAAGGGTAAAAAACCAGCTGAGGTCTGGTCAGGCTTAATGCCTACCTCCAGCTTTTAGTAGCCAGATAAAAGTTATCCCACCAGTTATAAAGGTGTGCAAGAGCAGACTCCTGCAGGAAGGCATCCAGGTGCTTAGAGGGTCAATGCTTTAGCCTAGATAAAATCTATCTGCTGCATTAAGTAGATAAACATCACTTCAGCTTTCTGCAGGAATGGACTCAGCATCAGCCACATAATGGCAATGGATCAGGTCAAATAGAATCATAGAATGGTTTGGAAGGAATCTTAAAGATCATCTAATTCCCACCCCCTGTTGTGGGCAGGGACACCTTCCACTAGACCACATTACTCATCTTACACCCAACCTGGCCTTGAACACTTCCAGGGATGGAGCATCCACAAATTCTCTGGTTCTAATGTAGCATCACTCCCCTGGTGAAGAGTTAGTTTCTAATAAATCTTAAATTATAAATAAATAATTAAACAGCAACTAAATAATAAATAATTAATAAATAAATAATGATGTATCACATCCTCCATATGCTTTCACAAACAACACTATCAGGTCCACCTTGGACTAGAAATGTAACAGCTGAAGGGCATCTGTCAGGAAGAGAGAGAGAAACAAGAGTTTCTGGCAGATCCTTCATGGGTGGTATCACATGTTCAGTTATACCAGTGAGGCAATAAAACTGTTCTTTCTGTATACAGCAAACTTACAGAAAATGAGTGTGCAAGCATATCAGAAAAGCAATCTCTCCTGGCTCCTGTGCAACTCTGGTGTGAGCATCTGAAAATCCTGCTTTTCAACTGCTGTCTGTAACAGGTGGAGGAGAGGTGAGGCAGGAGGTCTTTGAGAAACTGAACAATTTGCAACCCCTGCCCTGGCAGGGACCACTCCTTTCTCCTAGGAGATGGCTGCATAGATTTGTTTGAGTAGAGAAATCCATATCTGACGTTGCACAAAAATTGCAAGCAAGGTTTCTGGTTACAGGAAGATCAAGGAGCATGTGAATGTGATCCCATATCACCTCCTTCAGATCAAAGTAGTGTGACCTGTTCCTCATCCCCTGGACTCAAGATCAAAGGGATCAAGACTTCACCTGAAACCTCTAGCAGGTTCCCCAATGGGCATCCCCAGCAGACAGAATTCAATAAAAAATGGTTCTTCATTAGACTGAAATGCAGACATGAACGCTTCCAGAATTTTTTAAGTCAAAGGGGAAAGAAAAGGGTTGTTTTGCACTTCAACATGTAACACTGGCAAAAATAATCTAATTCCTTGGGGTGGGGCCAGGGTGACCTGCAGGCTGGTTTTGAACTGTGGTGCTGGAGGCTGGAGGTTTTTCTTTTCTCAGGCATGGTGTTGGAGCATATCCATGTCACCAAGGTCAGCATGGCTCCTCCAGTGCAAGGAGCTACCAAGAGAGGAAAATCAGCTGCTGGCACATGATATCTGAGGAAAAGGACTAAAAATACTGACAAGAGTCCTTGTAGTCTGTGCCTGGGTTCAGGTGGCAGAGCTGGTGGTCTCCAGCTGAGTACCAGGTCACACCTCTCGCTGGGACAGGTGGAACTCCAGCCTCAGCCCTGACCTTCCTTCACCTGCACAAAGCATACTGCTTGTGCTGCAAGTGCTTTTGATCCATCTCCAGCCATGGCCAGAGATCTCTGGGGTTCTTCTCAAATCTGCCTTGTTATGAGGTTGCAAACATAGCCCATATCAGTTTTTCTCCCCAAAGTCCCTCCACCTTTTTCAAGCTTCTTTGAACAAAGGACATTGCTTTTCACAGATGGGTTTCTGGGTCAGCATTATCAAATAATACTGGTACTGAGGGCACATTTTATTCCAGTAAGATAACTTCTATCAGTTTCACAAATTAAAAAAATTTAGTGGCAAAAAACATTTTTTGTATAACTATTTCTGACCTCATTTTTTCAATTGTGGGAATACATTTTTTTTTGCATTACGAGTTGGTTCATAGCAATAATCATTTGAGCTCATGAAGTAAATAATCTTTCTGTGTTTTTTTTTAATCAGAAGCAGCTGTGCTTTGGATATTTGTCAGCAAATTTCACCTACACATGAAAAAAAAAAAAACCACAGACTATGCTTCAGAATACATTTCACTTATCACAAGATAAGCACACAATTTTATCATCATGTTATTTATCAATTTTCCACAAACACAGATTTTTAAATGTGCTTGTTTGCTCTGTGTGGGGTTTTTTTGTGAAAGAGAGGGATTTGTTTGTTTGTTTGTTTCTGTACCCACCCTGGAGAGTGGCAAGCACAGCACTTCCATGCATGTCCCAGAGGTGCATCCAGCAGCTGTGGCATCTCAGAAACCTGAAAACTCGATTGGTTAAAGGCCAAAAGTGTCTTCAGGTGACTGTGGGACACTGAGAGGTTGCTGTCACTGAAGTCCTAAGGATAAAACCTCTGAAATATGCCCAGATATTTAGTTCATTTCTTCAGACCCTTAAAACTGTTCAGCAGCTACAGGACTCATCAATATACTTGCAGCCTTCCTGGTGTGCTTGAAATGTGCCCTACAAGGGATGGGAAACTTCTTCACTCACAGGCAGCATTTCCAGACTGCTCCAATGATTGTGTGGAAGTGGGAATTTGCATAATTTCCTCATCTGACAGGGAAATGGTACCTGAAGAATCATTTTGAAGGTATAGTCTTTAATAGGAAAATATAAAAATATTTACTTTAAAAAGGGGGGTAACATTCATCTGGGTGCAGGCTGTCCAGAAATTTAGGCTTGGTTTCTTAATCCCATACATTCTTCAAAATACATGTTCACTCCAAATGAAGCCATATCTTCAGCTTAATACATTTTTTGTGTTGAGCTCAACCATCCATCTCGAAAGTTGAATACTCTAATTCAGAGCATTCAAGATTTACTAATGTAGCTCTCAAATTGTAATGCAGATAACAGTGCCTCTCTGTGAAAGCATTCAATTTAGAGATAAAATAGAAAAGGACTCTATTCTGCATTTCAGTATTGATGTAATTTAAATGCCACAACAGTGCAATTCATTCTTGCATGCCTTTGGCTAACTGCCATCACAAAAATGGTGTGTGGGGAGAGGGAGAAAGAGAGAAGTTATTATAGATGAAGTATACTGGGAAAAGGGGGATATTTATGGTAGGAACTGTACCTGTGCTATTATTTTTGTTGCAGAGCTCCAGTTACACTCTGGTCATAAAATGTCAATGGGTAGGCTTGACCCATAAAATACATTATTTTTTGAGGTCTTCCAACTATTTTTCTGTCATCAGTTCTAGTAATTATTGCATTTGAAACAAAGAAACAGTAGAACTGAGAATTGAAAAGCAAGACTCTCAGAGATTTCCTGGGTTCAAACATTCAAGCAGAGTTACCTTCAATAAATGGTTTTAATGCACTGAGGAGGTTTTTTCCTATGTGTGCTGCAGTGCCAGGAGTATTGATGGACCAGATATCTGAAGGGGAGAAGCTGGGTATTTTGCACTCAGATTTTCCTGGCTGTATGGTATTAGAATTATTTGCTCACATTAGAACTAGTGGGAATAAATTATTTTTAACTAACTCTAAATATTGTGACTCGTGCAATGAAAAGAGACGTGCACTTGAACTTTAGCAAACTCAGGAAAAGTCTCATAAATATTAAAGAGTAGTACATTTTGTGCAAAGTCCCTTTAAGCAACCCTGCTTATTTCCATAGGGCAGCAGTGTCTCAAGTCTATTTGAATAAAAATTGGTGATCATGTTTCTTTTAAGATAAATAATGCATTAAAAGTTTCTCTAAGAGCTCGCTCCCAATATAACTCACCTATTCTCAAGCCAATGCTGTGGTCCAAAACAAATTTTCAGGTCAGCCACAAGATATTTCCATCAAAATAAAACAGCTGTCAGTCTTCACCATCTCTTTTCTTACAGTAATTATATTTTTACTTGAATTCCCATTTAACAAATCTTTCTGTTGTTCAGAGACAAGCTGGTTTCTGAAGTCTGGAAATGCTGTGTCATTCACTTAGAGGAAGCCCCAATCAATGTGATCATTTGAAGTTAGAGTATTTTAAGAACACAGAATTAAATTGTAAAATATTTGGCTGTGTTGCAGCGAGGATTGCAGCAGTGAGGAAAATAAACTGTAAAGGGACAAAAGAGTAGAGTGGAGTAAGGGAAGTGGACTAGCTCTGATTATGTCCTCAACAGAGTGACTGCTTTCTGTGTCCAGAGGTAGGATTACTATCAACACAGTGTTGATTCCTACTTGGAATCACAGGAAGCACCATATGAAATAAGGTCCTTATTTCCTCCTGGCCCAGTCTGGCAGGTACCCATGGTTGTGTGTGTCTGCAGTGAGGTGGAGCACAGCAGAGTCAGTGTGCAGGTGTGGCAGAGCAGTGCTTGGTGGTTTTCAGCGCCTGCAGCCACATTCAGAGTGGCTGTATGAAGCCATGCTTGCACTCTTTCACTCTGACAAAGCACAGCCCTGTCGTGGCTGGGCTGTACCTCCATCAAAGCCAGTGAAGTCCAGGGAGTGCTGCCCTGTGCAGCAGGAGCACAGGTCTCTGCTTGTTCAGCTGTCTTTCCAGCATACCCCACTTCGTGGAGTACATTCCAGGAAGCCACAGAAACTGTAAAAATCTTACAGTGGTCAAGCTAATGGCTAGCTTAAAAAAACAGAAAGAAGTTTACTTTTCTATTAATTTTATCTAATGTCAGTGTGTGTTGCTAGCACTATAGGTGTTTGATCCTCTTGTTTACTCTGTAAGGCTCTTTGTTACTTGATACCTTGAAATAAGGATATCCATGGGCTACTAACCTTTTTGTTTTCTAATTAAAAAGATGGCATTTCCTCAGATGTAGATAAGTACTGCCTTCTAAATACTTCAAATGTTACTTTCCTTTTGATTTTTAGCAGGGTAAAGAACAATTTTCTTCAGTATATCTGCTTTTTATCACTTACTCTCTAAAGAGTCACAGTCTTTTCAGTTTGCCTTCAAAGCAAGGCTTATTTTCTGCCTTTACTGTGCTATATCCATTAATATTTGCACTATCCCTTTCTCTCTAGTTAAACTATTTTCTTGAGATGTGAAGCTCAGAACAGACGTACTGTTGAAAGCAAGGGTGAGCATTTTGTTTACTTTGGGACCTTATGAGTTAAGAATTTTGTCTTGTTCCTTTTGCATCCCAATGTTTTGACTGTTTCTGCAAGCAGAAGTTCATACTGAGCATGGACACAGGGCTTTTGTGGCTGCATTGCATTTCCATACCAGTAATGCAGGAGAGTCATTCAGACCACTTTCCTCACATTTGCCTGTTTGCCAGCTGTCACATTATTTCAGCAGGATTCTCTTGAGGAGATCCTCACGTTTTTTTCTAGTTTTGATTAATGTAAATAACTTTTTCTATTTGTCTATATTCTGTTTTTCTCAGGTCATATATAAATATAATAATTAACACCCTAGTTTCAGTCAGTAACTTCATGCTCAAGTGTAACTTTCTGTCTAGAAACAAGCAACCCTTTATTGATCCATCTGTTCCTACAGTTTACAGGCCACATCACTGCTTATCTTTCACACCATGATTTACATATCATCTCAAATAGAACTCTGCCAGTGGCTTTTTGAACCTGCTGCTGAACTATGTCAGCTGCTTCTGTTTCCATTTGCTATCTTGTAGGGTGGTGAAAAATGAAACTACCTGTCTGAGCCCCTTTCTCTGAGGGCTGTTGTGACTGATCATAGTTGTGACTGATCCATTTGCCTTCTGTTTTTCTTATTCTAGAAGAGGACAGCTGAAAAATCTTCCCTGCTACAACATTTGACTTATGCCTTTCTTGTTGACTGATTCTCCCTATTATGCCCTTGTCTTTCTCTATCTTAAATTAAATCAACATTAGATATCATTGAAGCCAGACATCCTTTGAAACTTCATGCTGATTGGCAGAGGCAGATACTAGCTAAGCAGCAGAATCATCTTAAGGAAAGGAAGATACAGCTACTTTATAAATGCATTTTCTTTTTTTCCCCCTTCATTCTTCCTTGTGCTCCTAAAAGGGAAGTAGCAGCACTCTTTGATCTTAGAAGACTGCAACACATTGATGAGTGGAACAAAACCGTGTCCTTGCCTGTTATGAGACAAAATATTTCATTCTTTCCCATAATTTTTAGTGTTAGATTGCTCTGAAAATTGCAGAACAAAGCAGCTGATATTAAAAAGAAAGAATTTATCTCAGCTTTTTACAAGATTCAAAAAGGACTGGAGAAATGCATTGCATTAAAAATCCATTCTGGCCAATAAATGCTGCCTCTGGCTCGAGAAGTCCCTGACCTGTAACACCCCGCAGAGTGGGGAAATATCCCTGTGTACTCCCCCTATGCAGTCATTCCTTTCTGTCTGTGCTCTCTGCTCTTGGCAGCTGTTGAAGAAAAGGTACTGGGCAGGACAGAGGCCTCTGTGAGGTCCAGCTCTCTGTGGACACACGTGAGGAACAGCTGCTGAGTGGTGATGCCTGTCTGGGTGTGTGTGGAGAGCAGGTTTGTCCCAGAGAAACACGAGTGAGCCTGTGCACCTCGTTGTAGGCACGGGGACCTCTCTCCTCACTTACCCAGAGCACGAGAGTTTGGAGCTGCTGAACAATTACCTGGCCACTTTCTCCTGAGCAAAAGCAAAAGCCTCCATAAGAAAGCAGGCACTTCAGCACAGAGGATATTGTTGCTTTGTGAAATTCTTTAATGGAGATTATAGAAGCTATACTCAGCATCCTTGATACATGACGTCTCTGATCAGCTGTGTTGCAAGGATGGGCTGAGGTAAAAGACAGGGAGAGAATGCCTGGTTCCTTTTAATTAAAATGATTGATTACTACAGTGTGGGATAGTCCAAAACTGATTAATGTTCTTAATGAATCACTTTATTTGTGGATTTCTTTGTAAGTCTCTTGTGGGTATACATTATCAATACCTTCCTTTGCTAAAGCAAATGATATTTCCTCTCTTTTTTAGGAAACAGGCACACTCAGAATTACGGACATAAGATCTGAGGTTGCTTATTCATAGGCAGGAAATTTAAGTAATTGGTATCTAAAATATACAACCTTCTAATAACCTTTCCCAGAAAGGCAAGATGCAGAAGGAGACACAAGTAATTAGAGAAGTTACAAATGTTAAATTACAGTTTCTGAGTAACAGTTTAACCACTGATTGGTTCATGCTGGTCAGTGTTTTGCCCTTTAGGAGGACAAGGTATAAATCCCACTTGAAGGCTGACCTTATTATCCCCCTGCATGGACTGGGGCCCCTTGCCACAGCCTGGTCCTGCCAGAGCATCCCTTTCCTCCCATGGTGCTACCACGATGTAATAGTCCAGCATTCCCCCAGGACTCAGCAGCCCTTCTCAACAGGGGGATGCTGAGGGATTGGGGGCTTTTGTGGGGATTGCTGCTCTCACCTGAATCAAAAAGAGATGACACGTCCACACCTAGAATTTGGCAGAAGTGATGGCAAATTGGTCACCTGATGGATAGTGTTTCTGCCTGGTTTGGAAAGCATGAAAATGGCACATCATCACTTCAGTCTCTGATCCCATCACACATCCCATGCATGGTGGTGGTGGTGTGCTGTCAGACAGAAGGTCCCTATCTCTCTGGGATTTCTGACTCTTTAATGGAAGTTGCTGGAATAAAACATCTCATAAATCTCAAATTTAGTAACTCGGGAACAAGATTTTTGAATTACACAGGTGCTTAACACCTGGTTAGATACCACTCAACTGCTTGACAGTAGTCAAATTCACCTTCATTAGATGGGCTTGATGCCTGTGCCACTCTCCCTGTGCTGCAGTCATCAGTTATTATTGGTCCCTATAAAAGATCTCAGGAGGTGTCTTGCTGAAGGGGCTGCCTTGGGTCAGTCATTCCAGGGAGGACAGAGGATCCTGTAATTTTTCATTTGTCAATCATCCGTCCTTCCTAAAGCCAAGGCACCTCCTGTGGAGTTCAAAACTCATCTGCTGTGTGGTGGCAGGAGCCTTTCACAAGACAGAAGTGTGTTGTCTGTGCAACTCTGGGCCACTGTGGAACTGTGACTGTGGAAAGAACAACTCATTCTGCAGGAAGGTATCCAATGGCTTCTTGGATGGAGGGAAAGGAACTGGATCAGCTCCATCCATCCAGAAGGCTTCAGCAGTAGATATTTCTCTTCTGCTTTGAGTTCAGCCTGTGAAGTTATTACCCCTACAAGGGCAGTGCCCAGGGCATGACAAGTGCTCCTGTCCAGGGCTGCACTGCAGTTGCTCATGATTTGAGGCAGTTAAGGAATTTTATATGGTGAAAAAGTAGGTTATTTTTTTTTTCCTAAGTTCTCCATGCTCATCAAGTTTGAAAGCCTAGGGCAAGATTAATTAAAATCAATGGAGCAAAGCAAATTAAGCACTTTAAAGTGCTCTTTGGGGGCTATCAAAATGAGAATAATTCAAAAGAAATAGTCAAATATCTGGGGCTTGTTATGAGAGTATTTTATCATTCTGCCCATTCATCTGCTCTATCTCTCCCTTATTTCTTTATCTGTTTTTCACAGAGCTCAGCAGATGCTCTTTCCTCAGTGTTTCACACCAACATGTTTCTGTGCATTCTCAGGACTCTGCTCCCACACAATTAAAATAAAGTTCACACTGCAAACACACAGCCTAATCCAGCAACTCTTACTCACATTAGTAAGCCTTGCAGATATATAAATAGCACTGTTCAGGTTAATGGGATGGTTTGTGAGAAAAAGAGTAGGTCCACAATTCCAAGTAATCAAGGGATGAAAATCTGCATTTTGCCTTGACTAGAGGAAGCACAATTTTGCATTGTGTATGTTTATCAGGAAAAGCCCCATCACTTGCAGGTATCTAATGCCTCAAGCTGTCTCCCCAGTTGTTCTCCAGGTTAAAACCTGGACTAAACCCTACATCCTCCATAGAAGAGGAGTTGTAAGGGTAGATATCCACTTGAAAAAATCTCAGGTGTGTTTGGTTTGGGGTTTTAATTCAGTCTGTGCTTCTGTGCCACCTGAGAGTTCCTATATGACCCTATTTGGTAAGAAAATCTGCTAACTAATGTATGGCTGCTTCTACTTGAGGTCTCAGCCACCCTTTTTGAAGTGATTCCAACTTGTTCAGTGCTTCCTAGAGTAATTCCAGATGTTATGGGAGGACTGTGAAGGCAGTCATTGAAATCTCTAGCAAAGTAATCATTGCATTAAGCTATATTCAGCCTGATTACACAAGCTCAACTGTGGCATTCATAATTCTGATGCCTATTTTGTAAACCTGATACTGCATTTACCACTTGAAAGTACAGGAATCTGGAAGTAAATCCTCTGGATTAGATTGTGTCTTTGGTTCCCTGTGGTAGGAATTAGGCTCTGAGTCTGCAGGCTCCTGGCTGCTTGGCTGTGCTCTGAGCCACCAGGCTGCCCTCCGTGCCAAGGCAGTGGTATTCCATGGAAACATGCTTATCTGCAGCTCTTGCTATCTGTGTGCCAGCAGAAAACAGATGAACACACACATTTCAGGCTACCACATAGAGTTGTTACTTCAGATCTAGTTTTTTTAACCTTTTCAGTAATTTCCAGAGCTCTCTCCATTTATCTGGGTGATTGGAATGACACTGAAGGGCACTTGCTTCCAGAAAGCTCCTTTGCTTCCTGAGTGTGATATTGCTACCCACACCAGAGCTTCTGGTCCTCTGACTCCTGTAATTGTCTTGTGGACTCTGAATACAATTTTTATTTTGGAAAAATATTTGGTTTTTCTCTGTCAATGTTAAAGTCGTGATAGTTTGCTCAAGTCAATGTGGAGACATCATAAAAGCTGTGTGCCAAAATGAGCCATTGCATTGACCCAGGACTTCATTATAAGGATACTATAGTTCTGATTCTTACTGAGTTTCTTTTTGTCACAATCAGACATCTAAAAGTGTGAGATGCAATGTTTTATGTGAACCTTGAACAGAAAATAAACTGAGAGCTAATATTGGCCTGGGTGGATGGATAGATACACAAAATTCTCCTACAGACATAGCAGTCTGAAGGTTCTAGCTCAGTAATCTACAACCAGCAGTTTCTGGATGAATACACTTCATCACAAAGCCTGATGGAAGGCTGGAAAGGTAACCCAAGTGCTTGCAGGGATTTAGCATCTCTGATCAGTTGTTGGCTTTTGTTGGTATGGTTGACCGACAAGAGAAATAAAGGATAAAGGGAACTAATTCAGATTGAAAACCTTTTCTATGGCAAATTACACAGCTATTACTTTACTTTTAGGACACTTTGATATAAAAATTAACAACTTGGTAAAAGTAAGTGGCAACTTTCAAGGTTTTTGTTGTTGGAAATTGGAGAGTACTGAAACTAAATCTTCAGAGACTTTTTACTGTAATTTCCTCTACAAATTATTCCAAGGGGTATTGCAAGCAAAGAATATCTTTTTATCCTTCTGCATGGGAGAGAAAAAGGCTTTTTGCTTCTCCTCATTGCTTTTAAAACACAGAAAGTTAAAAATAAGCAATTTAGATGTATTTCTGCATTGGAAACTAACAAATCTTTCTTACATCTAAAGAGCTTTTTCAAGCTTTTGGTCTTACATTGGCTTGTTATCCTTACAAAAAACTTAATTGAATAGGGAAGGGCATACTAAGAATTTGCCTTCCCAAGGAAAGTTTTTATTTATTCCAGATAAAAAATAATTAATGAAACAGAATTAAAGAAAATTTCTTTTTGATGGATTTATAGTTTCAAATAACAAATCCATTATGGGCTGAGTTGCACTCAGTGAATATTTGAGTGATGGGGTTTTACTGGCATGGACACCACAGCAAGTGAATACAGACTCTATTCAATTAATATTACCTGCTTTCACATAGCAATTAAAGGCCCCCACTAGGACTGGAGCTCTAGGGAGACAGTTTACATGAGGAAGTGTTCAAGACCCACATCCCATAATTCATGGCTTCCTTTTTAAGGGTTTCTGCCATCCTTCTCTAATTCCTTATCTCCTCTCTAGTTCTGCATTTGAAAAAAAGGTTGCAAATAAAAAATAGATTAAAATCTAAGCTCCTTTTGTCCTATGCTCTGTCAAAACCTTGCCATGTACCTCTTTCTTTATTTAATGCTGACATAAATACTTAGCATCTTTGGAAATTTTTAATTCTGAGAATGTAAATGTTCAGGTGTTTGTAGGGGAAAATCTATTTTATCTCCTACCATCCTCTGTGATGGTGATATAAATATTACAGTCATGTAGTCAGACAGCTGCTGTTCTCTCATCTGATAAAGAATATAAATCAGAAAAGCGTCATTACATATATTTTACTCTTTAGAAAGTTTTATAGATTGGTGGTTTCCTCAGCCCAGCACACTGACCAGCCTTGCCCAAAAAGCAGTTTTCTGCAGGTAAATGTCCCAGAAGGGCAGATGTAACGCAAAGGCTGTGGGAGCCTCTGCATAGTCCTGTAAATACTGTGTATTTCAGTGGGAATTGAACAGCTGATAATTTGCTCAGTAGAAAGCTAAGGCCTAAAGCATCCCACCACTCCTTGCTTTCAGAAAGCCAATTTAGTATAAACTGGTCTTTTAGGCTTCCTCCTCAGTAATGCAGGGAGTGAAGGTCTGTACTCCAAGGCGTTTGCCATGCTGGGGTGGGTGCCTGAGCTGAGCAGGAGGAGTTACTTGCTGGGTGTGCTTCTTGCTTCTCACAGCACAAACAGGCTGAGAGGAGAAGCTCTGCTCCTGGATCTTCCTGTGAGGCAGCACAAATGCCACTGAGCAGGGTAACCCTTGCTGCAGTTCTCTATATTGCCAAGAACCACACCAGTAGCTCTGGTTCCTGCCAGACAGGCACTGACTGATCCCCAGCAGTTCCTGAGGTCGTGGTGCCCAGGTCAGGTCCCCTCCACAGGCTGATGACTGGGAAGTGTGAAGTGGTTGGTAGGCAGCCTGTGGAGAGAGGAGAGGGGATGTGGACCCATGTCAGCCCTTGAAGAGGAAGAAACTGCTGGGAGGGGTCTGTCTCCCCATCTCAACATCAGCAGATCACTGCAGGAGAATACACTTTGTTCACCAAGAAGAGGATGGAATAATATGCAGGCAATATGCATTATTTTTCCCAGTCTTGCTTTTCTGGTTGTCAGGTTGCTGCCAGCATTGTTGCCTGGGTGCATATCTGCCACGGGAGAGCATCACTAGCTGTGGACTATGCTCTTGAAACTGCTGTCAGAGCAGGGCTTCATCCTTCCCTGTAGGAAAGCTGTAGAAGTGGCTGCCAACAACATCTTAAATATATTCTCATGATTTAGTTGCATCTGAAGGTTACCTAGAGGGAGGAAAATGGCTCATGGTAGCAATCCACAGCCCAGCTCCTGTGTCTGTTAGCAGGGGACTCTGCTGTGAGCATCATCCTCACACACCTGTCAGACAAGAACATCATCCATCATGGTCTGTGACAAAGGCATTTCCACCTATAAAATCCCACCCATTTAGAAACTCTATATAACCCTCACCAAAATACTTGCCTTTGGATGCTTCTCTGTAGACACAACATTCTTCCTCACCATCAAAAGCAAAATAAGTCACAATGAACTGCTATTGTTCAAAAGCCAGTATCCTATAAAATCATATTAATTCTCCTCCTGTCCATGCTTTAATGAAAACCTGTCCATGCCACAGTTTGGTTTCCGTGGTTACTGTGACTTTTTGTGATTCAGGTGTGAATTTCTGATGTTAAACATGGTGTCTTATTTCTTTTTACTGTGATAAAGGTTAGAGGGGATCAGTGAGCATTTGTCTGAGAAAAAAAATCCTTATTAATTACATAAAAATGGCAACATTTCACTATGTACATGTTTGTATTTTTAAAACAATTAGAGGATGTCATGGTTTAAGCCCAGACATAAACTGATCCCCACACAGCCACTCACTCACTTTCCTTCAGTGGGATGGGGGAAAGAATTAGAAGGGTAAAGCTGAGAAAACTTGTGGGTTGGATAAAGACCTTTTAATAGGTAAAACAAAAGTCTAATGCACACAAGCAAAACAAAACAAAACAATTCATTCACCACTTCTCATGGTCAGGCAGGTGTAACTATCCCAGTCAACACCAGCCAGAGAACTCCATAACACAGAAGTGAAACCAAGAGAAAATTATTTTGCTTGAGTACTGAAGATACAGGTTTTATATAAAAGTTGATGAATATTTGATTTGCATCTTTGTAATCTCAAGCAAAGTAATTGGGTATTTTGAATACGTAGGAAGATTTTACTTTGAGGGGTCATAAGTTACATTCTATCTTTAGCAACAAATGAATGATGGCAACTCTCATGCCTGTAGCAGTGCAAGTTGGGTGGTTAGGGAGCAGTTTCAGAACCCCCTTTGCCAGCAAAGCAATGAGAGCATCTTGCAGGATGCATTTATACTTCCACCCACTACTTCTCTCAGGGCTAGTGTGGATGCAATGATTTCTCTTGCCCAGAGGCTGCATTTAGACCATCCCATTTTAGAAGGTCACAGCTGAAGATATTACAGATCCCATTTCTTCTCCCCTCTCATAATGTATGCTTAATATACACAGCATTTCATTCCACTTGGACCATGAAATTGGTTACATGGAGAGTTTTACAACATCTACTCAAGCACTGTAGGAGAATGGCTGGAAGTATTCTTAAATGTTGGCACAGTGTGGCTCTTTCCATCATATTTCTATGATAGCATTGCCTTGGCTGGCAACATTTTTTGTACTTAGAGATTGTGAATTTGCCTATTTTATAGATATTCTTGCTGTGCAAAAGAGGAAAGGCAAAAATATTATGAGTCTTATCAAATTAAATTACAGAATCTCACAAAAGACAGAAATTAGTCTCTTCACTTTTCCCAACTACTTTATGCTATTCTGACACCAACATTGCCAACATGTTCTCTCCTGGCATGTGTCTGTTACAGGAGACAGAAACTGCCTTTTTACATCAAAAAGTAATTTCCTCGTGTCTGATATCCTTTGACAGAAAAAGTATAAATGCAGATGAATAGGCCTTCAAAGAATGTGTTGCTTTGGGATTTTTTTTTTCTCTTACCTAAAAGAGAGCAAGGTCTCTGTGGATTTGGAAACATTTCATGTTTTTCAAAATCTAGGCCTGGCATGAGGTTATTGACTGTTTATTTTTAGGCTTAAATAAATATGTCCTGTCCAGGAATCGTGAGGAAGTTTTTTCTATATGATGGAGCAGGAGTTGGTAATCTTTAATAGATAACTCCTCTCCCCTGTACCAAGGGTCTGAGAAGATACCACAGTGAAATTCAACTGTCTGTCCTCTCCATCAGAGCAAGCCTCTGCTCTGAAGGGGCATGGACATGTTGTTCAAGCATTTCCATCTTGGGAACACCTTAAGATACTCTACACAAAGTCACCTGTAAAACCCAGCATGATGCTGCACAGAGGTGCACACTGACAACCTGTACTGCTCTCCATCTGAGAACTTGCCACTTCAGCATTATCTGGGGAAACCCTGCACTTTTTTGGGAATGCACTGTGCATTCCCAACCTACGTGTGCATACCTTGGGAGAAGTGTAGATGTGCTTCCTGACAAGTTACAAAGCTGTGAAGCTTCCCTGTCCAAGCCAGTAGAAAAAGTGCATCTCCCATTGAGAGTCACTGTTTTCCTGCCCCATGCCATTTCCACAGTGGAATTGGGCAACCCAGATATGCCTAGCTATGCTGGGTTGACTTTCCCTCAGACATTGCCTGATTTCTGTGAGGTCTCTGTGACTGCATGTCCTTGTGTTAAGTGGTGTTGAGAGGAAGTTTCAGCTGGAGACCTGGGGGGAATGGGAAGAACAAGGAGATGGTAGCAGAGACAAAAGCATCTCTGGAAGCAATCTCTCTTCATAGAAGAAAGATAGTCTTCAAAAGGCATCAGGAGCATTGCCTACATCTAGTTGGTAGGATAAGAGCCTTACAGGTACTTAAAAACTCAAATAATAGACAATAAAAATATAGTAATAATAAACTTTAAAGTAATACAAGAAAAGGGTACATCAAATTCCTTTTTCCTAGTTGTATCTGTGTGGGTGGCTCTCTCTGGTAAATACTGGAGGGACTGAGAAAGGTACTTGCAAAGTGATTTATTCAGGGAACCTCTGTTTCAGGTTTGGAAACAAGTGCTCATCTAGGCTATCACATTCAGATTGTCAACATGATCTGATCTTGTGAGAAACACATGAAGCTCTGTTTGATATGCCACATTAAAAAAAGACAGGCAGAACAGCTTTCAGTTTAGCTTTGTGTGATATTTAACAAAATTACCCTATGGGCTCCTCTGTATAACAAGATTTTTAGCTTGGCTTCCCCTTGAAATGAGGCATGTGTAATCTTGCTGTCTAACTATCTATCACATCCTTCTCAGAAATGTTATTATCAATGGCCACACTTCAGTCAGATCTAACACAAAAGAAGAGACCCAAATGCCATATCTTCCTGAGAGGTCTGACACTGACTGGTTTCACAAAAGAGTCCCAAATCAGCATAATCACTGGATGAAAAACAGCAGTGAGAGCTCAGTGGTTACCAGTCTGACCCCATGGCTGGTGGGTGACAACCTGTGTACTGACAAATCAATAAACACATGGTGCTCAGCATGGAGCTGACAACCAGTTGCAGCATCTGCTGTGTTTTATCTGGTCAGCAGTTAGAGGATAAAGAAGTGAGGGGATCTCTTTCTGCTTGGGGAATGTGAAGAGAAGGAATAAGAGATGAGGAGATGGCGAGGTCTTGTACCTGAGAGCTATTGATATAGGAGACAAAGATGTAAAAACATTGCCTTGCTCTGCTACTCCCTAAAATGCCACTGATAAATTATCAGTTAAATTGGTTAAATGATAACCAACATTTTCACTTCATAGCACTTACCTTAGAACCAAAATACTGATGTTTATAAAGTATTCTCAAATTATCCTCTTTTTTCTCTGTACACACATTGTTCACATTGAATTCTCTGAATTCAGCATCTGTCCAGGACATGCTTACTTAAAGCACTGCCCATTTACCAACCTCTCAGTAGAACCCAAGTGTTAATATTTTCCAAGTTTGAAATGGTTGAACAACATGATTTACAGCCTATTGTAGTTATCTACAATTGCTTACAGAGTCTGTTGAGCAGTTATAATTTCAATTCTGTAACTATGGAAATCAAAGTAGTAAGACAGGATGGAAAAATAAATGACAGAAATTATACATAGATAATACACAAAGTGGTAATAAATGGATTAAATACAGGCCAAAAGAGCAGAATGATAGAAAGTGTCAAATGGTGACTCAGCTTCCACAAAGACCAACAGCAAGGGCCATTATTTTGCTGCTTAGTTTGAAATGGGGATTCTCCATTGACTTAAAAATATTGCCAGGATATTCCCATTACTGTTTTACTTCTCTTTTGCTGTTCTTGAGGAGTACCCTCTTGTTAACATAATGTGTTTCTTTTCTTCCATATACCTCCTCCCAGCTGCATTTTCTGGATTTCTTTCACCAGTCTTCTCTCCATCTTTACAGCAGCGCATCCTCCATCAAGACAGCCTCTCATTCCTCCTCCTTCCCACTCTACTCTACAGCAACATCTGTTGCACTCTCAAAGGCCAAAGGATTTGTCAGCAGTTCAGCTTTCCCTTTCTTTACTCAGTGCCCTCCCGAGCCTTCATTCCTGACATTTTACCTCTGCAAAGTGTGAGAAATATAAACAAATGTGATAATATTTTCATGCCCCATTGAACTATGCCATCATCTTGTTGCCACATTTATCAGCTTTCCTTCTACCATCTCTCTGCCTTGTCTTGGGTAGGATCACGTGCAGTCCTATGCAGCAACTCTGAATCAGCAGAAGTGTCTCTTCTTTTCAGTGCTCTCTGACAAGTTACATACATGAGAGTCACTGCTGCTAACTACTGCATATTTCACCAGCTCTGAATTGAATGACTTGACACCAGGGAAACCCACTTTTTTTCTATTCCCTGCACAGTGTGTTTAGAATTTACTGTTTAATCAAGTGATGCTTAGCTCATTTGGATGTACAATTCTCAGTTGTCAGTTCCCACAGCCTAATCAACAGCTTAATAACATGGGATAAAGAGTCATAGCATTTGATCCCAGCAGCACACTGCACATTGAGGCAGAAATCTTGAATTCAAGGACAAAACTCATTCTGGGTCCGCCCTTGTTGGGCCAGAGGACAAACCAGGAGGAAAGCTAGTCATGTGGTACAGTAGAACTGTAAAATTGGTTTGGGGGTTTGGGAGTTTATTTAGTCAAAGAGAAAATTTGGCACAAGTTTGTATTTTCTGTGCAAAAAAAACCCAAAAAAACAACCCAGTACCTGGAGGTAATTGAATGAATGCTAGAGAAAGTGGCTGTCACTCAGTAGATGTTACAAGTTGTAGAACATTTGGGCAAAAGTCTGTTTGGAAAGTGCTAATGAAGATAAATTGGCTTCTAAAGCTTGAGTTCATCAGTTATAGAGATGACAAATTGGAAATATCTACCATCCCCCCTGAAAACACTTTATGTAGCTGTTTCTTTCCATTACAGCATTAACTGAAACATCTATGAAAAAATATTTCAAATTATTTTTAAGGAATACAGCTCTTGAATTTGCTCTGACTTCTCATAATCTCAATTATAAGTCTAGATGTCCTGAAGAATAAATTCACCATATGTATATATCAGTGGCACCATGATGGTTTTTTTATGTTTAAAGCTTTAATGGCATCATTATGCTGTAATGACATCAGTGCCAGTAATATTCTACTAGAGAACATCATTAGTTAAGGGACACTAAATCCACAAATCTACAGGTTAAATTTGCCATTTCAGTAAGCATGTCATACATACAGCATGGGCAGAGCTATGTGTTTGCAGCTGTGCAGGTGCTAAGGGCAAAACACTGCCTGTAGTAGCTCAAAACCTCTGTGTTATGGTTGGTGAGTTAGAGATGTTTCTTAAATTTCACATTTAATTTTCTAGCTTTGAATTACAGTCAAAATCATAATGTTGTGGTTAATAGCTAGCATCAAACTAGCATTTGACAAATTGAATGACAGACTTTGTTGCCAAGATAAATAATTTCTTCCAACTGGAAAACAGAACATCACTCATAATCTAAAAGAATTGTGTACAGGAAATGTATCCTTTAATAGGAAAGCAGCACTGATGTAATGAGTGTATAATTTTTAAAAAAATTATTTCCCAAACTACTGTCAGCAGGGCACATCTGTCTGGCTTGGCATCTCTGTGATTTTTATTGCTTAGGTCCCACCCCTGGGAGTTACCTTTGCATCACTCACAAACCAAAATCACTTTCTATTCATAATTTTCCATTCAAAGAAAACAAGTATTTATCAGAGGAAAATTATACTTTTTGAGAATGCAAACTGAAAAAGTGTTAAGAAATGTGTTTATGGTCTCCCCATCTGCTGTGACTTACCTCCCTTGCAATCTCAGTGCACTGTGCTTTATTGTTTAAATTTGCTTTAGGATTTGCATGTGATGTATCCAAGATACCATGAATGGTTTGGTACTAATTAAAGAGAAAATACAATTATATGAATGGCTCTAGGGTAGTGGAGGCAGATCAAAAGAAGGAAAATCCAAAGTTCACAAAATTTTTCCGCTCCAACTTTGATGATATTTCTGAATTTGAAATTAGCACACAGCATGCATTTGCATTTTAAATGTTTGGACACAACTTATCCAGAAGCAAATAGTCTTTTGGGGGTCATTTTGAGCATGTTAACAAGGCTGGAGGATAACAGAATATATCTTGCACTAATATACATCCTGCTTAACTCCATCAGAAACAAAAACATTCCAAAAACACTGGGCCAATGCCTGCAGTAATGTTTTTCTTTTTAGATATGCTATACTGAAACAGTGCTTCTATATTAGAAATACTGGCTTAACCAAATCAAATACTAAAATCTGTTTTAATTGATACTGCTTCCCATGAGCACAACATGTAAACCTTTCTAATGCATAATCATGCAGTTTATTACACAGCAGTTGATCGTGCATTTTTGTGACAGAAATCTGCTTGTTGCCTGAATACCTCTGATGTGTCTACATGTAAGTGAAGAGGATTTTGACCAGAAAAAAAAAAGCAGTTGTTGAGGAAAAACATCTGAGATACCCCTTGGCTGACAAAGCTGACCTGTCATCTCCCTCTAAAGCTCTCTGCCTTCTAATTCCTTCCAGCTACATCAATTTACTGTAGCCCATATTCCATTAACATTATGTTTAATTTATTTCACATTCATTATTTTATTTAAAGTATTAGACTAACTCCACAGTGACTGCACTGTGTGAGATCAGATTTCTGTGTGGTCGGTATATAAATGGAAACTCACGTACTTTGGAAACAGATATGCTGAGGGAACTCTAAACTCTAAAGACATAAAAAGAGTCATATTTAAGAAGGCTTAAGTAGGCTTTAGTTATAAACCTTTTTTAAAAGATTAGACATGCTGAACAATTATTCAGAAATAGTAAATTGTCAAAAAGGCGATGCTGTAATGTAAGAACTACAAATGGAATAACAACAAAATCATAGATTCATTGAATCACTATGGTTGAAAAAGACCTTTAAGATCAGGTCCAGCCATCAACCCAGAAATGCCGAGTGCACAACTAAACAGTGTCCCCAAGAGCCACATCTGCACATCCTTTAAATACCTCCAGGGATGGTGACTCCACCACTTCCACGGAAAGCCTCTTCCAGTCCTGGTAAATTCAGTAAAAAAAAATTGCCTAATATCCAATCTAAACCTCCCCTGGTGCAACTTAAGGCAATTTCCTTTTATCCTGTTGCTTGTTGCTTGGGAGAACAGACCGATCCCCACCTGGCCTCCTTTAGGGCACTTGGAAGAGTGATAAGGTCACCTTTGAGCCTCCTTTTCTCCAGGATCAACACCCCCAGCTCCCTCAGTTCTCCTCATAGGACTTGTGCTCCAGACCCTTCCCCGGCTTTGTTGGCCTTCTCTGGACACACTGCAGCACCCTCAGTGTCTTGCAGTGAGAGGCCCAGAACTGGACACAGGATTCAAGATGTGGCTTCACCAGCCGAGCACAGGGGAAGCATCACTGCCCTGGTGCTGCTGGACACACTGCTTCTGCTGAAAATTCCTTCTAACATGATTAAACTTACACATTAGGGTATTAATGATCTATCCAGAGTGTAAGAATATCCAAATCTTGGCTCATCTATACACAGTTTGTTTACCAGTGCAGAGATAATATTTTAACACAGCTGAGCCGAAGTATTTGTTTTCTTTACAATGGCAAATGTCTACCCTTGTTGCCTGGCCTGTTATTGCTACAGTAAAGGAACATAAATCTTTAAATTGTGGAATAGGAGGCAGAAAAGGCATGACAAAACCTCTTGGGGTGATGATAAATTTCTAATAATTACAGAACTGTTGTTCGTGGGTACTTTGGCCTTCATCATCTACACTTTGCACTTACGACTTCCTCCATGGCACTTCATGCAGTTTGGATTTACACTGCAGAAATATTGTATCAGACCAAAACCAAAGTTAAAGTACAGAAGAAAATGAAAGTATATTCTAATTCACTGGCATACTTCAAAAAGTTTTTCTCACTTATGAATTACTTCAGATAATTTACAGGGATGTATTATAGTTGATAATCTTTTTCTTGACAAAAATTTCTTGACTGTTCCAAACACAGTCAGAGCTGTCCCTCTCTTGCACAAAAGCAGGGGAGATGCACAGGGCAGGATTCAGCTTGCAAGTTAATACTTCAGTTTACATGTCTGTATGTGGAGGGGCACATGTGCACTCAAGTGTCCACTGAGTCCCAGTGCAGGTACTGAGCATGCAGTCAATACAGCCAGTGGGACCCAAAGAGCTGTTCAGCTCACCTGGGAGCAGGCACGTTCAATTGATCAGTGAACTGCCACCCAGACACCACTGACTGTATTGACCACATCTCCATGGACTGCAGCTGAAGTGTAAACAGTTCAATTTATCTGTCCTAATCTCTGTGTATATTGATGATATGATTGCTGGTTGTTCTTACTGATGTCAGATTGAATTACTGAACGGAGCTAAAAGATATCCTGAAATCAATCCTATTTGGAAATATTATGAGCAAGAACCCCTTACATAGCTAGGGAGTTTGGCTGCTTAACCAGATCTGCCTGGAGTGTTTGAATCACCCAAAACTGATGTACTAAAATCACCAGTTGTAATTTTGTGTGTTTCCACACCTTATTTCCCACAAGTTTTTAAGGAACCTAAGGACATAGTGATCATGTATTTTGAGTCTCTGATGAATAATTACTGTGTCAGTAGATCAAGGAGAAAGATTTTTAAAGCATCCTTCCCCCTAGTCACTTCCCTTAATGCTACTAGATATGGATCCACTCCAGGTCATGGACCAAGGAGAACTAACACAGCTGCACAGCCATGTACCTGCAGCAGAGGTTATGGCCAGAGACTACAGCAAAACCCTCTGCTTATGGAATAAACACATCTCAAAAGTTTTTAGTCTCCCTGCACTGGTTTGGGGAGGGCATGAGGGTCAGAATGGATATAGTCACATTTGAGACTTTAAAGCTCTGGTATTTGAGACAAGGATCATAGTTCTGCAGCTTGAGTCTGGATGCTAAAGTACCAAAAATGTCCTACATACACCCATGAATAACTGTTCATCTTGAATATTTTGGGGTGAAGAAAACTGCATCTTGTAACAATTTTTATATGAAGTTTAAAAATCAAACTCCCTATTTCTTTATAATGTCTGCAGAGGCACCGACCTTCGTGCCATTCAATCAATTTTGTACTTGACCTCAGTAGAAGCAAAGATGGGCCCATGGTGAAAGCAAATCCAGAGGAAATGACACCCAGGTGCCTTTCAGTGAAATGTTTATCCAATTCAAACAAACAAACAAAAAAATCAAAAACCCCCACCTTATTTCTTTATTTTGAGAAATTGTACTCTCCGTACCTCAGGCTGGTTTATACATGTTGTTTTTCTCTATGATTTACATAGTAAAATCTAAGATCAGGTGCAGCCTTTGATGTTGAAAGGCAGGTTTTATACATAGCTTTACTTAATAAATTCCTTCTCAGCCAAATGTACTGAAGTACTGCAGTGTCACACTGTGAAGCACAGTCTGAGTAGTTGATATTACCTGGAGTGTATAAGGGAGAGAATGTTTTGACAATATTCATGCTTGCAGCTTTTCAGGTCTTGTGCATATCTATTTACAAACCTTAAATATCTTGCATGTATTTCATCAGTGTCAGCTGTAATATAAATCTTCCCTGAGCAAATTACACAATATTATCTACATAGTAAGTAAAATGTACTGATAATCTGGAAATGTTGCCTGGAGTTTGAATCTGTTACAAGCATTATGATCCTAGACACTATTATTAACCTATCAGGGTATTTAAATATGTCAGATTAGAAGTCTGACAGCAGAGAGCTGGTTCACATTGCAGAGGGGAAAAGGTGTGTGTTCAGACATATCTCGTTACATAAGAGCTTTAGAAACAGTGTTATGTATGGAGCCTGAAATCAGTCAGCTCAGGTGTGGTGTGCTTTAAAAGAACAATGAGTGAGTTTCATGTGTTTGAAAGTGCTGATAACGCCTTTCTTGATTCCTGTCCTGCACACCAGCCCCATATGTGACAGCAGCAGGTCCCCATGGCAGTGGCAGAGAGGGTCTGCCCATCCCAAGAAGAGGCTGTGCCTCCAAGGATGGCTTTTCCAGGGCAGAACTGAAATCTGGTCTTTAAATGATGGGCCCATGTGGGCCTGATATTTCTGGGTCTGAGAGATTTTAGCCAAGTAGCAGCTGCTAACTTTTCCCAAAGAAAAATTTCTCAAGAAAGTTTATTCCCAAAACAATCTTGGTAAACAACTATCTTTTTTCAAAACAATCTTTCTGCAGGTGGTGTTTTGCTGTTTCTCTAGTTTAACCAATGGGATTAGAGAGGTGTTGCTCCTATTCACCAGTCATGTTAAGAGTTTATCAGAACACCTTATAAAAGGTAATAAGAATTAGACAATAAAGCCTTTTTTCTATGCTCTTTGCCTTCTGAAATATTTGGAGTCTCTCATCTTTCTTTCATATCTAACAGCAACAGGCCCATGCTGGAACCAGAAAGCTTTCTACCATAAATGTCAAGAGTTGGGGGTTCAAAACAATTGTCACCTGAAGGTTTCCATTTCTAAACAAGAGTGGGATTTAGGAACAAGATGTAGTGCATAGAGCAGACCCTTTGGCGTGGCTGCCAGGCCCTCCTGCCCAGAGAAGGAGCAGTGCTCACAGTGTCAGGAGTGCTCTCCTGCTGGTGCTGAGCATCTGGGCTGAACATCCCATCCACAGGTCTCTATGGCCTTGGGAGACCACACTGGGAACAGAAGGCTGGAAGTGCTGGATTTGTTTTATTTACTTTCATTTTATCTGCATATGACCCTTCAGGTGTGCTTTCCATACCTCTTCTTAAGAAAATGTTGAAATCTTTCACATTGAGAAACTGTTTAAACACACTGTGAGATTCACAGTGGAATCCTGAGAGCTGACAGCAGACACAGAGTGTGTGGAATGAAGGCTGCTGCTGGACCCTGAGGGGCTATCACACAGCATTCCCATGTGTTAGAAATATCCCACACAGTCAGCCAGAGGCAGTGTTTGAAGGCACCATGATTCTTCTCCAGCAGGAGGAAATATATATTTATTCTCATGCTCTAAAACAAACATTTCACTTATCAACGTGGCTCATAGAATTTACGACTGCTGCATCAGCAAAGATAAAAGGTAGCAATCATGGGCTAAAATATTGCATCTTCTGTGACAGGGTTTGGGAGAGCAAATTTACTGATTTTTCTTGGGAGATGTAAATACTCAAGATCATCTGAATTTGCAAATCTTCACTATGACTGTTCGTAAGAGCAAATGGAGCACTGGGCCCTTACAAAGTTCAAATATTTCCCTCTGAATCAGCCCTACAGCTGTAATCTGTGAACTCTGGAGCTTGGGAAACAAAGACAACTTTGAACCCCAGCAATCTGATTTTTAATTCAAGCATAATAAGGGAGAATAAAAAAAAAAATAGATTTGAGGAACATCTAGTAAAAGCATAAAAACTACTAACCCTTCTGCAAAAAACATCAGATGGAGGAAATCTGCCAGAAGTCCAGGAAGATGATCAAAGAATAAAGTCTCGGAGAAGTCTCTGATAAAAGTCTCAGAAAAAGTCAGAAATGTTCTAGGAAAATAATCTAAAATAAATCTTCTGTACACACAGTTACTTTGGAGGAGTTTGAGGAGGTTCCCACACTGGAAGTCTTTCTTCTAGGAGATTTATCAGATGCTCTTTTTCAAACTGAAATGGAGATAACAAAGTTCATGGAAAAAATAGTCTAAACGCATGATAACACATCAGAAGGATCAACAGTAACAGAGATGTAAGGGAACTTAAGGATGATGCATTCCACATTTCAACAGCACTGTCTAACTTCTTGTTTAAAATTTCTTTGGTACTAGAACCTGGGAGAGAGTTAATTTTGTATCAGTTTTCAAAGAGTTTAGAGGAGAAAAATGTTACTGCAGGAAGCTGGTGGCTGTATTGGCAAAGTGATAGAAACTTTGAATTAGTGACCACTTGAAAACATGACATACATACTGGGGATAGTCAGCATGGATTTTAGAAGTGGAAATTATGGTTCAGTAGAGTAGATCTGCAAAATTCTCAGGCAGGGGATGCAGGGATAAGCAGAGGCAGCAAATCCCTTCCACACCAGGACAGATTGAGGAGGCCAGGACTCCTCATGCCCACAAAACCACAACATACCAGATATAGGGTCTGGATAAAAGTGAGAGGTACATGGGAAAGAATATTGTCCAGTGTAATTTCCACTGCAGGACTTAGGAACCATTAAAGGAAACTAGCAGATAAAATTTTTAAAATAATTTTTTTTTTTTTTTTCGGTCATCTGATGATAACTAACCTGTGGAACTCTTTACCTCAGGATATTATGGACACTGAAAGTTAACAAGAATCAGATGGGAAAAGTAATTGAAGAAGAAAAAATTCATTGAATGTCCCTAAGTATCAAGATAGCACCACTGAACTGCAGATTGTGTGAGACTGGAAGAAACCCCAGGGATGTGCTGCTGCCCACTGCTGGGGACAGGGGAATGAGAATAATGATACAAGGAGAAAATGCTGACATAGTGCATCTAAATTTGTATTGTTATGTTCTTTTGAACTTTTCAATTACACTCTCTTGGCTGTCCACACACAGATATGTGGAGAATCAGATCAGTGAAGATATTTGGATTACCCATTCCAGCAGATTTTCAAAGGAGCTAAAACAGTCAAATAGCAGTAGGCAGCTAAATAATATATACTCATTTGCTGTCAAAAGAAATTCTTTTTCTTTAAGACATGTCATCAGAGTGGCATTTATTCAAATGGAAGCTTACAGACCTTATCTGCAAGTGTTACAGAGTCTGTTACGAAGAAGTTTCGTATCAGCAAGGGCTGTTGCTCTGTGGAGGCTGGGTGCATTATTGGAAGTGACAGAGCTGTGAGAACACAATGCTCCTGCCTACTGGCACTGCAAGAGGGATGTCCTCGTGGGACCCCTTTGTGCCATCAAGGTGAGCAAGGCAGTGAGGTGCCTCTCGTGCACTAATCATTTAAAACAGGAAGAACTGCAATCCTAACACAAACTGTCAGAGAAGTGTTTAGCACTTATATTTGTTATTGGTTTGTGAGGGTTTTGATGCATGA
Source organism: Phylloscopus whistleri (assembly GCA_017589585.1). NCBI lineage: Eukaryota > Metazoa > Chordata > Aves > Passeriformes > Phylloscopidae > Phylloscopus > Phylloscopus whistleri. Next base: position 1,535,995 of record JADMLD010000680.1, on the reverse strand, counting down.
ATAATTGAGACTAGGGATAGTTAGAGTGGCCTGGGCCCCAAACATATAGACATGTAAAGCATCAGATACAGTTAAAGCCCTGCAAACCCCAAATAAAGCCAACCAAAGCAAGGTCCCAACAGGGAGATGTGAGAAAAAATAATGCATCTGCAGCTGACTAGAAGAGAAAGCAGGAATGTATCTGAGTGACTGACAAGGGAGCAATCAGCCTGCAAATGTTGCTGACATGTTCAAGGAGGAAGAAAACAGACAGGAGAAAACAGAGAAATACCTGCAGGAAACATGTAGAAACTATCAACTGAGAAGTGGGGAAAACCCTTGCAGGGAAGTTAGAGGAAACATTTGGACAGAAAAATCAAGGAGTAGACTGGAAGACTGAGAAGGAAGAAATGAGAGTTCAGGAGCACTTCCTAGAGTTAGGAAGACCATCAGATGCCACCTCTTATTCCACCCTTCTGTACTCTTGATGTGTTTACTGTAGTCCCCTTTAAATCTCTTACATCTTGGCCCCACACCAGTCAATGCTCCTACCTGCCTCATTCAATAAAAGGGCACATTACAGTGGCACTCCTGTCCTGGAGGGATCATGAGAGGATCCTGACTGCCTGAGTTTGAATTGCAGTTTTAACTGGGTTTCATCCATGAGACACAGGTTGACTGAGTCTTCAGCAGGCATTTGCTCACACTGGAGGCTGCTTGGGTGTCTTCACCACCACAGATAAGACACAGATACACAAAATATTTAACACTGGCACCCATCTCCAACAAAGAGGGGGTTTTTTTGCTTCCCTATTTCAGACAAATATATAGGTAAATGTTGAACCTTGAATATAATCTCTCTGTTGTGTTGCACACAGTGTATAAACCCCACCCATTGTGTGCTGTGTGGAAAGAGGATTGGCAGAGAGGAAAAATATCCTGAGCAACAGATGGCAGGTGACGTGATAACTGTCTGAGCAGTGATAACCTTAATCTAATTAGTTCCCTAATCAAGTAAGAAGACACCAAAGGCGTGGGAGAAGGTGAAGAAGAAACCTGTAATCAATAAAACAAAGAGGATGAAAAACATGCTGATGGATAAGATGCAGGAGTGGAGGGAAATCACAGGAAAAATTGACATGTGTTCTGTCAATATGAAAACAAACTAGTCAGACCTTGCATCAGCCAAAATGCACAGAACAAGAAAATGTGAGGTATGTTACAGAATTACAAACCATTTTATAGATAACCAAGTGACTAGGAAGGGTCAGCAAGTTAAGGAAAAGTGGTGAGAATAATTTTAAAAGTAAATAGGAATTTAATATAAAGAATGGTGGCAAACTTGACAAGAAAAATCAATTGTCAATAAACCTCAAATAACATGTTTTCTACCTCTGATGAAAATGCACTTTATTTTTGAAAGATTCCCAATAAAAACTGAGCACTTACAGTTTTTTCTCAGAAATGCTTTTGGTTGTATTCAGTCTGTAGAGTTCACACTGATCAGCCTGAATGTTTGAAATGTTTCCACTGACCTGCTGCACTCTATTGGCAAAAAAAGTTTCAGATGTAATGTTTCACTCAATACTACCAAAAATGAGAGGTACTTTCGACCTGATAAGAGGGAAGGCATTATAGCCCTGGAAGCCCTGGCTGGCAAAGGATGTCAGGGCCACATATCTGTATTGAGAGAAGCTGACATCCAAGTAAGTGAAGCCATTATTGTGTCTTTCTGCACAAGGCTCCAAGTATGGCTTTGCACAGGATCTGCCAGAAAGTCTGATCACTGTCAGATCAGGTTGGTTATATTCAATCAGAATAATTACTTTTCTGAGGTTTGTTTCTGACTGGCCACAAGGATTTTATTACAGATATAATGGTTTGCTTAAGCAGAAAGACTTTTTTTATTTGAACTGGTGAGATAAGGATAGTTATTTTCCCTCTTATCACAGCCCTCCTAGGCAGAAGCAAGATACCCCCAAGCTGGTACAGGGACATCACAGGAGTCCCACAGGCACACAAGACAAAGCTCCAAAGAGCCAGTCCTTAACTGTGCCTTTTCAGTAATTCATACATTCAGCTTTGGGAACACAGGAGTTAACACATGAAAATATAATTCTTGAACACACAAATTACTTCTACCAAATTTATAGCAGCACCTTACTACCTAGTTCCCATGGTCACACTATTATTAGTGCAATTCAACATAGCACTTTCTTGCTAAACAAAAATAGTCTAGCAATGAATCCAAATGAAAATAATTTGTTCTTATTGTCCAGTTTACCACTGGGCAAGGTCAGCCTAGCTTCTCTGGTCAGTGAGGTAGCTCTTATGTATTTTATTTATCAGTAGAGAATGTATAGAATATACCAACAGCTGAGGTTACTTTTATTTGGCACTGTTAGATAACCATTTCTCTCATCTCAGGTTGCTGCAAAGCTGTAGAATCCCATCTTCACAGGGTTCTGCACAAATTACAGGTTGTTTCAGCAATTTTTATGTTTCTCTTGGGCTTAATGAGAGGCAAATTGTGACATGGTATTTTGTCTTTAGTACCAAATACACAGAGTCCATACAGAATGACTGCTGCTGTACAGGTTTTAAGGAAGTTTGAGTTTACAGTTCCTGTATTTGATGCCTGTGGAGTTGCATGGCATCTTGTGCACTTCCCTTTGTATTTCTGGAGCCCCTGTGCTTCAACTGGTCCTAGCACTCTATCCTCTCCTTCATACTTTGAGCTTGGACTTTTGGAGAGAATTAGAGAACCTGTTTTTGATATGCCCACGTCTTCATTGTCATGATAAGGGTGTTTGTCAGCAGATTTAAGAATGTACTTCCCCAGACTAAAGATTTTAATAGAAATTTTCATGAACTCAGAAGTAAATTTGGTGTAATTCCAATACATTTGTTTGAGACAGGTCAAAGCTTTCAACCCCATCACTTTTCAGTACCACTTTCCAATGCAAATAGACCTGTGAGAGTGAGAAATGAATTCATGGGTGTCATGGGTAATGGAGGCTGGAGAGGTAGGAAAGATGCATTAAAGATTGCTAAATTACTGAAGCCAGTAGTGATGGGATGAGTTCTTGAGGCTTATGCCTCATCTAGACACTTATTTTCAAAAATGAGGTAATTTGAATGACAAGATACTGGATTGTTTACAGGGCAGATGTTATATTTTCTGTACATTTATTGAAATGCTCTAATGCCTTTTATGCTGTCTTTCAATTGCTTGCAATGTAGTGATAGAAGCACTTGGTGCCTGATGCATTCAGGAACATTTTGAGTAGCTCGTGGAATTTGTTTCTGATGCCTACCAGAGTGAAACTAAAGCAGTTGCTCCAGGAAACAATTTTATTAGACACATTTTCAGCCATTATTTATTTATAGAAAAGGACATGGAGCTAGAGGACCTATGAACATTTTTGAAAGAAGACACAGTTATTGCAATCCAATTAAACTCTTCTTTCCTCTGGCCCCATCTCTGGATCCATGGGTTAGAATCCTCTTACTCCCTTTCAAAACAACACATCTCCTGGTTCATTCTTCTAAATGATCTGGTGGGCAGCATGCCCTTGAGGGGTTCCACAGGTCACCTGGCAAGTCCTCAAGCTTCATACACAACCTTGCAAGTACCCACTCCACTTTTCTGGCAGCCCATGTCAGTCTCAGTGAGTTTTGTGACCTTGTCAGGTTTTTCCCTTTGCCTTGCACTTGCCTTTTATGGTTCCAGTCCTTTCAGTGTTTGACTATACATCAGAATTTCTAGGGCAGAAATCACCAGCAGTGGTATATTAATAAGCATATGCCAGAAGTTTTAAGTGGAGGGAGATCTGCTTTCTGTGACTTCTGGGCATCAGTGCTGAAAGTCAGCAGTGTTGTTTGCTGTGTTGGAAGTACTAAGAATTATTTTACCTCAGAGCCATTGCAGGACTAGAATACTACATGTCCCGAACTTCCAAAATGTTCAAAAATGTATTACATATTGATATCATAAACCTAGTCAGACCTGAAATTGCATGTGCATACACACAAGGGTTTGCTGAATTCTATACTGATAAACTTTGCTGTATAGTGCAAATCTTGGGGTTAATCAACAAGAATCAAAAATTACAGGCACAGAAATATACTTCTGTAGAAGTGAAATTCCAAAGTTAACTCTTCCAGTTAGGAGCTGGTAGGAGTATCAGGATTACCAAAGCACCAAGGGCTGTTGTGGTAGTACTGAACAAAACTGGACATATTACTGATCGGACTGACTTCACAGGAAATATGAGATGTGCTTGCTAATAAAGATATATTATAATAAGATATTTAAAATTTCATGTAGAATTCTTCCATATTTTTTCAAGTATCTCAAGATTTATCAAGTCTGCCATGTCAAAAGCAATGAGTTCAGAAGGCTCAACAATCTCATAGGCTTGGCCCTAGGTAAGTGTAGATCTCCCTCTATCAGGAAAAAGGCAAAAGACAAGAACATCTCCAGTGTTGCCAGTCTCAGTCCCCAGGGCTCTCCCACCATGCAGGGCTCAGATGCTGGGTGGGTGAGGCACAGCCCCTGATACCTCTGCTGCCATTACGTTCTATAGGACATTGGCTTCTGAAAGGCAGCAAAGTCTTGCTGCCAAATGTCAACTTGAATAAAGAAGCAATGCAGCTGAGTGGTCTCGGGGCCCTTTGTCCATTTCTCTTTTCTTCCAAGGAAAGCTGCTAAGGGATCAGGAAGAGCTATAGCAGAGATAAGTGAAGAATAGCACATGACAAGCTGTGCAGGCATAAAGATGTATGTGGATGCCTCAGGGGCATTGAAAGGAACTATTCAAAAGTCGAAGCCTTTATCATCTCTTCAGAACTTGCCTTGCCTCTCTGCCAGCCCATTTGCACTATCAGCTAGCGCTGCTTGGGAAATCAGATTTAAATGACTGTAATGATTTTAGTTAATCTTAGCATTCCAACTCAATAACAGGGTGGCCTCCTTCCACTTCCACCTTTTTCTTCAGGGGACACTTCCCTGTATCGCTGCCTTCCAGCTCCCTGTCTCCTCCTCATATTCCAGTCATCCCCTCAGCAGCCCTTTAGCTTTGCATTGCCCACTCCCCCTTGCCTGCAGTGTAAAGGTGCTTCAAACCCTGACCCACCTTCTTCCTGTCTCACAAACCACTCTGAGGTCCAAGGATGGGTCCCCTCATTCAGAGGAGATGGGGAGCTGAGTGGAGGCTATGTTTGGGAAGGCTGCTGATTTTAAAAAAGGGAATGAAACCAGTCTGGAGGTAGATCTTCCCATACAGAACTAGCTGGAGCCTTCTGGTAGAGGACCTGGAAGGTTTCCAAGCCTTGGGATAAACTGGTGAATCCTGACAAGATTTAATATTTGGATCATTTGTCTCAATAGTCTCCTGCCCACTGTCTCACAAAAGGCAAGTACAGTTCCTGCATGTCAAGGAAAGCACAGCATTGGCTCAGCTCTAGGGCATTTTTTAGGAGAAAGTTGATGCTTTACAAAATACAAGAGAAGCAAGAGCCCTCCCCTTTCTCCCTCCATGCATACAAATTGCTTCTTTTTGTCTTGCTCATGACAGAATATTTATTTGTCCATCTTATAATCTTCCTACTTGACTTCAGTCACTCCTCAAAAGTCGCTTTCTCCACTAAAGTACATGGGGAACAAAAAGCTCCAAGTGAGGTCACAGGGTGTGAGTGTCATGCCCACAGATGGGTTGAATGCCTATAAATTGCTAATCTTAAAACACTTCTTATTTCAACATTAAATCATATTTTCTGTCATGATGCATTATATTCTGGGAATCACAGTCATTCTTTGGCAGAGAATGTCACAGAGGCCATGAACCTGCACCTGGGCTTACAGTGGAGAAATCTCACCAGTGGCTAATGATCTTAGCCACTGCCAAGGAATTTCTTGAAACTTTCAGCCAGCTTCTGCAGGAGGGATTTTTCCTGCTGGCAGTGAGCAAGAGCAGGCACAGGCATCTGCCTGGCAGCTGTTGGCAGATGTTTCACTGCTCCCCACCTGCCACCCAGTGTGCTGAGTCAGCATTTGCACCAGCACCCGAGGACAGCCATACAGAGGGACAAGAGGCTATGAACCTTTAAGAAAACTACATTCCCCACTCCCAGCATCATTTATTCCATATCCTCTTGCAAGTGGTTTTATTGTTTCTGTTCCTTTCATGGCATGACAACAAAGTGGAGGTCAGATAACAATTGGTTGAATTCTTGGACACTTGTCTCAGCTGTTGAGTGCTGATCTGTGCAATTTCATGCACTGGATGGGTGAGTGACCCCACTTTCCAATAATTCCTAATTATGGCTGTCAAACACCCTCGAGTGGTCTTGTAAATGAAACTGTGAGCACAACAAGGATGTCATGGCAGATGTTTCTCTGAAGCAGGAGTCCGTGGGGGCTGATTCCTTAATGCAGTACTAACAAGCTCCTGTTGTTAGTGGCACGTGGCACCTACCAGGTGAGATGCAGACAACCCCCTGCAGTCCAAGGTGGCTGTGGTGTGCAGGGAGTTTGCTAACAGTGTCAGGAAGCACTTGCTGGTTGTGAACCCCACAGTTATGCATTGCAAGCTGAACTGGTTTCACAGAGTGTAACTGTAGGAGAGAAGTCAGCAAGGGCCTTTGCTGACTACAGTACAGGGCAGGTTTTAGCCAGGTAGAGAGGTTTGCTGAATTTATGGTCAAAGGGAAATAAATCTGAAGCTTTTCCTCAAAATGCCCATAATGCTCAAGCCTGGAGCTTGACTTCAATGCTGCTCCTGCCCTGAGGCTCAGCTGAGTGCTGTTTGCACTGTGTGTGTGTTCAGCTCTGCAGCACTGCAGCTTTGCATTGCAAGCTCATATGCTGAGAAAAGAGATGATCCTGGGTTTCTGCTGTCTGAAGATACCTGATGCAAGACCTCTGAGTTCTTGCAGTTACTTTAAAGGCCCTGAGTAGTCGAATTTAGTCTCACAGAGGAACACACCCTAATGATTTTTTAATACACTGATCAAGCTCCATCTTTAATAACTATTTACAGCAAACACTTGGACAACTTCAAACTTTTTGGCATGGTCACAGCTACTGAGTTTGTGCCAGGACCTATCCCCTGACAATTCAAAACTGCCTTCTTCTTTACAGGCTAAATGTATTCCTGGATGGGTTATATGCCTTTGTTCAGATGCCAAGACTGCCCTTTCAGCTAAATAGCTCTTCCCCCTCTCTGGGACCCATTCCCTTGTGTTTATACAGAGTAATCATAAAATTCTTCAGTTTACTGTAAGGCATGCAGATCTGTTTTCTAGGCAACACTACCATGGCTTTTAAAAGGTTTTCACTTCATTTTTTTGCAAATGAGTGTTTACTGGCTGGGAAGTTGTTCATTTTCAGAAACAAAAGACTAAATCTGTTATTTATTATAGATATATATTGATATGTAGATATTATATATATATAGATATGTATATATTTATATACACCATTATAGGCTTAGATGTAGAAATTTTCTTTGTAGATTAATATATTTTGCTTCTTCATTCTGTTTCTACCTCTATAGCCTGCAGAACTTTGCCATTTTTATCCTGAAAACAGTGGCTGATGCAGTCCCAGACTTCATCTCTTGTCAGCATGTTTGTATTTGCTTGCATTTGCAGTAATTTCAGAAACAAGCTGGAGATATACACTGCCCAAGTCTAAAACCAGGCTGTTGTAGAGGCATGGGGTTTGTCAGGGAAGTCAGGTCAGCTTGGATGAGGATTGGCAGGAAAAGAAAATCACTTTATGTCTCTCATTTCTTTCTTTGTTATCACATTTTAAAACCTTTAATAATGGAGGAGAATGACAAATTCTTATACAGATCATAGTGAGAGAGCCCAGCAGTGAGCTGCTTCTTTGCCTCTCACCCTCATTTATTCGGTTAGATTTTCATTTCAGTTTGATTTAAAGAACATTATTTTTGTTTTGTAGTTCCATTAAGCTCCTAACTCTTTGGCTGCTCTTCCCCCTAGGTTTCATTCTTTATTAATTTCAAAGATATTTATCTCTCAGCCTCCTCATAAGAACATAGGCCAGGAAAAGAACTACTAAATCCTCATATCTAGTCCCTTAATCACAAGCTTCATGCAATACCTTTCCTAAAATACCTCCTTACATCCTAAAATAAGCTTGCTCTGATTAGCTGGTCATTGCAAACATCACTCTTCTAAAGCTTTGAAAACACCAGCACCAGATGGGTCTAGTGCTTACATTATGCTTTAAAAAGTCTCCCTAGTAGTGCTAAAACTCTTTTCCATTGGTTCACTTGACTGGTGTCTCATGGTCCTTCAAGGGATGATCAACATACACATCTTCTCCATCATTTCTCCCAATAGTCCTCTGCATTGACAGTGCCTCCCATCAGTGGGTTTTACTACCAGAGCTCTACTCTTGCTAAAGCTGCCAGCGAAAACACCAAATGACTGACGCCCAGGCTGATCCCTGAGGTGCCCAATGTATCCTTACCACAGCTGGGGGCTTTTCTTTCAAGCAAAAAATGACAGCTCTCCATTAACAAAATGCATAAACACCTTAAATTCCCATGTTAACCTCTGCATTTTCCAGTTAGTAAGTGTTTCTGTATGACACAGGATCAAAAGCTTTCTGAAAAGTGTGTTACTTGGTATTTCTTTCCATGTCCTTAGCTATTCTTTCCTTCAATAATTATTCAAAAAACTGGGGTAAAATTGAATGATGAGTAGTTGTTCCAGTTATTTTTCAGTTCTCAGTTTTGTCTCTTTTTTCCCTAAAATTTCAGTAATGCATAGGCTGCTCAGCACTATCTCAACAACAAATTTGATTTTAAAAACCTTCCTAATATCTTTGCAGTTTAATGTGTTGGTTATTTCAGTGTTTGGGGTTGGAAGGTGCATTCCTCCAGTTTGAGCACATTATGATTGTTTTTGATGCTGTGGACTTGGAGGCAGGAGTTTCCATTTCCAAATGCTCGTGCCCAGCAGTTATGGATGGTATCATCCTCCTCTTTGCCATCATCCTCTTCATTGAAAATGAGGCAAAGAATCAGGCCCTAACCCCAGCCCAATTCCATATGTGCTTTTCTTCTTTCCTTATCAAACTCACTGAAGATTATTTGACTATTTGTTTCAATTTGCCTTAGAGTTAGCACAGCTTGACTTTTAGAAAGCTATCTTTTTGCCTTGCATTTCCTGACCTCCAAAATGTATCTTTCTTTGCTAATAAGTTTCTTTTCTTGGAATTTCTAAGGTCTCTGCTCACTTATTTTTTCTTTCTTTTTTTTTCTTTTTTTTTTTCCCTTTCCCAAGGCTTTTTTGGGAAGACAGGTAATAAGGGCAGAATGAAATAGAGTTTGTTAGTCATCGATACAGAGCTGAAAGTGTCCCTGGAATTTCATTTATCTCGTCACAATACTTCAGAAAATTTACATCTTTGTCCAAAAAAATTTCAAGGTTTGCCCCACAATTAGCATGAACTTCTGCAGTCTAGTTAACTTATTAGCAGTTTCTTTAGCCTTTTAAAAATTTTGTCCATCTAAAATACGCATGAAAACCCAGGTTCAGAAATATTTTTAATCATATTCTCACTTTATTTAAATTGAATTGACTCATGGTCATTGAAAGTAAGGTTATTTTCAGCTCTTCCTTGTCTTCACCAAAACTGTGTTTCAAATATCTCCACTATTTAATCAGTAACTTGTGGTGGAATGTCAGCTATATATATCTCTAGAAATGTCTATGCCATTCATATTAACACCTATTGTCCAGTTTATCTGCTGTATCCTACACAGCACGTGTGTTGAATTTATTAATTAATTAGATCCAGTACATGTCAGTATGCCATGATAGGTTTTGGCTGAAGAACAGGTTCTACAAAGAGAAGTTAACATTAAATTGGAAAGATGTAGCACTCCTCTGTGACAGCATTCAAAATAAACATTTTCAATGGTAAATCTAGCATGTGAGAAAAGTGCTTTTTGGATATGGCCACAGCATCAGACAACCTGCCTGCATGGGAACTGACACCCAGGCCCTCAGCACAGGCATTTGCCTCTGTTATCCTGTGATCTCCAGGCATGGACCCCAGCTGACACACAGACCTCCTAACACACATCCTGTGGTAAAAAGACACAATTATAGAAAACTCTAATGGGTTGTGACACAGTTCTCCTGTTGTTTTAGATACTTTAAAGAGAAAATGAGAAGAAAAAAAAATCATTAGATCCCAGGGCCTTTGGACACCACAGGAGGTGATACAGCATAAATGTAACTTTTGACATGCACCTTCCTGTGGGTTTCCAGCTGTACCACCTCCCATACCTGACTCATTGTAAAGAAGTATTTTTATCTCTTGCTGTATATGATTTCAGTTTACCCACTCTCCATCAGTTAGTAATCTACCTCGGCTACAGCTATTAGCAATTTGTTGTCATGACATTTCAAAGGATTTTTTGCCCACATAGTGATTAGGCCTGCATCCTTTAATAGTCCCCAGCTTCCATATTCTTTCTGGACAAGGCACTATAAATACCTATTGCAAATAACCATGGCTGGAACACCAGAACTTGTGTTCTTTCATGAGGAGTTTTTGGGACCCACCTTGTGAATCACCTGCCATACACTTATAAAAATCTATGATGTTCTTACATTATCTTTATTCTCCAGCTAATATAGTTGTTGTACTAACTAAATTATTCATAGAACTCCATTAATCTCAAAGTTTAATTATCGTGGCTAATGATCAAAACTTGGAAGTTAAATGTTCCCAAGATGATACAACCCCACACAGAATTTCTGTTTCTATCAAATCAAAGAATTCTCTATCCAAACATGAATCCAACACATGAGGTCTAAAACAGGTTCCCCCAGTGGAGTGAAATTTCTCTTACAGTTAATTTAACTGAAGCAGATTGCACTATTGTTGCTATTCTTTTCTACTTGTTTACAGTTTAACACATCTTCATATAACATTACTTCACTTTCTCAATTTTCTCATCTTTCTGAACAATTCATGTTCTACAGTGCTCATCTTTGGACATAGCTGTCAGTCACCCCTATTTCTGTTATATCCAGCTTCACATCTTGCAACAGCTGATCAAATTATTCCATTTTGCAGCCTAAGCATAATTAACAGGCATCAAAATGTCTGCTACCTGTCTACTCAGCCACTCTTCTCCCCCTGGCCATAATACCTACCTCATTACTACTTTCTACAATATTATTTTCTTTATCTTTACTGTCCAGTCACTGAATGCTTGGTCTTCTTTTCCCCTTTTCTTAAAATCAGCATGTGAAATATACATACCTCTTCATATGTGTATATATGTATATATATCAGATTTCTTATCAGAATGTCCAAGCCCTAATAAGTCAAATGGCCATAATAGCATCATGTCTTTAATATTATCACAGGAATGCAGTGGGAGATTCTCCTACTTTTTCTCCCCCTTAGCACTATCTATAAATATTCTTAATCCTGTGGAGAGATTCAGGCTTGTCTATATTACCAAGTAAGATGATATGAAATAGGAGAATAAGTAGATTAAAGTAGTTACTGCTGAAGCCTCTTGCATCCTCCTCTCATGGGGCTTTAGGGTTTTGCTTCATATGAGAAATAGCTCTGTTTCCTGGTCCCAATGCCCCCATGATACATATTGTTAGAAGTTTTTTGAAGGAAGATTAACCCACAAACATTTTCTCCTTCACTTTTGGGAAGGAGGTTGCTGGGAGCATCAATTAATGTCCTGGAGCAAATCCACAGGGCACCTCCCTCATCCCACATGGAAGCTCAGGTCACCAAAGTCCAGATAGGATTTTTATCACACCAGCTCTCTAAGAATACTGCCCTTGAAGCTTAAAGTTCATTATACTTTTCTCACTGACTGCCTCATACTCAACAGCGGTCATGTGGTTAGCACATGAGCATGACCTGAGCACCACCAGGAATTTTCAGTCTGCTTCTGCACAAATTAACAGGCTAATGTAGCCACGGTTTGTGCCTGCCATGTTTTGACTTCAGAAAATTCTTTCCCAGGGACTCTTGTTGTAAACAAGGACATGTTATTGTAAACTATCCTATTTTTCTACATTCTTTCCCAGAGGAGGGAATTTGCTTGATGGCCCCTTGGTGTGACCAGTGGGTCCAAGGATCCCACCTCTTAGGTGGGCTCATTGTGAAAAGGTATAAAAGGCAGGTTTTTGATAACAAAGCGAGATTTTGAATCTTCAGCCTTCTGAGAGTCTGTGTCCTGAGTTCGTGCTCTACAGCGACAGGCTGTGTCATCTCTTTGGGGAGCCAGCTGGCACCTCTCTGAGGAGCCTTTTCAAGGGTGGACATTGTATCTGGCAGCCTTCAAACACAGGATCAAGTAAGAGGTCATACATGACGTTTGCCTTTTTGTACTGCACAAGAGCTACTCCAGGTACTGTGGAAGCTCTTCATAGTTAAAGAGCTTTCTCTTAGGCACAGGGTTTTTGGTGATGAACCCCACACATGGAGCCAGAATTTTAAGGTCCTCACTCAGTGTTGAAGAACTTTGGGAAATTAACTTCTAGGCTCCAGAAATACTCTGATTGCATGCAGCAGAACTATTTCTGTGGATGGAATCAGTAAATGGAGAGAATAATGGCATTTGCTTCAAAATTGCACATTTCCTCCAAAATTGCACATTTCCTCCATGCTATGACATAAATATAAACACAGATGATTATTGTTCCCCTCAGAAGTGCAGTCCAGATCACTTGGATCAATCTCAGTTGATGGGTGTAGCCTCTGTCTTCACTCAAGGTTGTGTTTGACCCTGTGTCTTCAACCACATCCACTCAGCATTTCCTTCTTTCCCAGCTAAAAGCACCTGAAAGACTAATCTTAATCACCAACATGGCTGGCAAAAACTCTCTTCAGTTTACTGGAGATTTAATGGGTCACTGTTTTTGTAAATACCATTTGGGGGGGAAGGGGGAGGGAAGGAAGCAAAAAACCTCTTGTATTTTGGAGCCACAAAGGTTTGAAGACTCTTGCATGTATGGGCATGGAAAGAAAAGAAATGGTCAGCATAATCCCCATTCCATTTTTTTCTTACTCCTTCATCAGGAAACTTGCCATCATCATACTCTACACGCAAGCAAATTTGGTCTGTTGTCAGGAAAAGAATGAAGATGAGAGAGGAGTCCTGCCAGCGGGAATTTCTCAGCACTGGTTTCCTGCATAGCAGTCAGCTTTTTTTATAAATAGAATCTCATTTCATGCAATGATATAATATTAATTTGTCACCATATTTGGCACAACCATAGGATTGTGAGCTACTTGTTTGCTAATTACCATTTGAGCTCATGCACAGAGCACAGGCTGTGATAATATTAGCTTGGTCAGAGTCACAAGTCTGTCAGTGCCAGCAATAATTCAGAGTCTGTTTCCAATCTCTGAAAGTGTTGTATCTGCATCCTTTCATCCCACGAGGTAAAAATCCTGGACTCTCTGTCCTAGTATGAATAATTTTTCTTGTCACTCACAGCCCTAGAGGAAAACTATGTGCCAGTTCCTGTTAGCTGTTCACACGAGAAAAAGCTGCTCAAGAAGAAAAGCAAATATACAAGGCTTGTTTAACTACTGTTTATTAATATTTTTTAAAAGTTTGAAAAGCTTCTCCAGACTCCAAGATGTAGGAGAAATCAACTGCTTGGGTGATGAGGCACTGGAAGAGGTTGACCAGAAAACTTATAGATACCATCCCTGGAAATGTTTAGGACTGGATTGGATGGGGCTCTGAGCAACATGGTGGGTGAACTAGATGGTCTTTAAAGTCCCTTCCAACAGAGTGAGTCACCTTGTCACAGGAGAGGAAGAAATGGGGGAAACCCAGGGCCACCCTTACAAAGATGATAATCCTGCCAGGAGCTTTCTCAAGCAACCAAAGGGAAAACAATGTGGATATGATTCTTGTAAGTTTACAGTTACCCAAATGGTTCTGAATGGTGTCAGTGCCACTAGCCAGTCGTTATCAATTCCCCCCTGCTGCTTATCATGAAGGCCCTTGCTTAGCTACAGAGGTCCTAGGCTGGGCTGTCAGGGAGGTGGTGCTGATCTGATGCATCCAGATCACACACAGGAGGCTGCTTTCAACCAGTACAGATTTAACTTTATTCTTACTTGAATCAAAGTGCCTGTAGGAGCTGATGATTGAAGGGCTTTCATTTAGTCAGTGAACTTTTCAAATCCAAAACTTTCTGAATTCATTAGAACACTATTACTGCTTAGTAGTAAAACAGCAGTAGCTTTTGTTAAATTTCCATTTCAGTAACATTGCCATTACAGAGAGTGGAAGTTAGACAAAGATATGGGACCCATGTTAGTGTTATAAAATCATCTCTTAGCAGTTTCACTGAAATTGCATAAAATCATTTCCATTTTATAAATTTGTATAAAACTGAAAGTAATTTCCTTTTAGAGAAAAGTCTTCTAATCCTCTGTAGCAGAATTTAAATGTAAAAATTTCTAGCAATGCTAAGTAGATCTGTAGGTGGATTTCATATGTCTTTTCAATCTTTTAGCTGATAGAAGAATCATTACCTGTTTATATTATTGAGCAAATCTGTATTCTTAAAAGTATTCAGTGCAAAATATTCCCTCCACAAATAAAGACTTGAGGCTGACTAATCTTACTTATGTTACCCTCTACAGGTAGGGTATAATTCCTGCACCTGAAGATGTTGACTAAGTAGTCATCTACTAGAAAGCATCTTAACTGCATAGGGAAAAGAGAAAATAATAATACCCTCTCCTTGGTGTGTCTTTATGCAAAGGAATCTAGTCCAGACACCATTTATGTGTGTGTCTTATTACCAAGAGAAGTCCAACTGCAACCAACAGAATGACTCCAGAAAATTTAAGCAAGTATATCAAAGAATGCAGGAACAGAATTCAGGAAAGATGAGTTAATTGGAAATCTGAGGAACACAGCTGGGAAGCTGTACACTGAATTCCTGAGATAAGGGTCCATTTTTTTAATTACCTATGTTTAAAAGAACAAAGTTAAATTACTTTTAGGAAGTACTAATACTGTGTCTGATCTGCTGTGTAATAAGAAACGACAGAGATGTTGGTATTTGCTGATTATTCATGCACAATTTGCAGAAAAATTCCACATCTATTGATCATTAACTGAGCATTAAGCTTTCTCAAATGTTGAGGATGGTTAATAAAAGTAAACTGGCTTTGGTAGTTGCTGTTATATAGTAAACAAAACCTTGTCAACAGTTATCTAGGTAAATATGGACACTTTCATGAACACAACAAGTTTGCAGATTTCCTGCATTGTTTGAATGGAATTCCTTGCGAGTATGAGGGAAACTCTTAAGTGTGAGGGCAACTCCACTTTCTGGGAGTGTGTATAACCAGCTCGAGAAAATAAATTATTATACTGTTTGTCTCTAAGGCCTTTGAAAGATCTTATGTCACTGTGTAAATGAGTTAAGGCAGGCAATAGGTAATTTACAATTTGTCCAACCTGCATGTTCTGAATAGATTGGTCATTATCTAATCACCCATGTTTCTAAGCCTAATTGTCCTTGAAGCTATTAGAAGCTGTTTTATTTTCACACAAATTAGCTGTTCAGGAGGAACTTGTCAAATGCCTTGGGGCATCTTTTACCCCGTGTCAGATGTTTTCTGCAGACATGCTTTCAAGACATTGTCTCCAGCGTAGCTGTCAAAAGGAAACTACCATTCCTGAACTCTCTTTACACAGCCCTCTTCCAGTATTTCATCATATTGGTCCAGTGTAAGTCTGTTTTTATTTTGTGGGCATTAGAGGAATGCAAAATGATAGTGCCTATGCTTGTCCAGGAGAGACAAGAAACCAGTCACAAGGACAGGAAACCAATCCCACAGTGACAGCAGCTGCTGGTTGCACAAGCTACTTGGTGTATAAACTATCATTTCCCAACAGAGGTCTGACTCAACAAAAACTTAAAAGGCTGGAAGCCACACAATGCATTCTTTTCAATTAGCACATTTACCTGCCATTTGGAACATGTTGCATCAATGTAATATTAAGGCTTATAAAAGAAGGTTTAGGATCCCTTGTATCTCAACAGCCATACTGAGATAGAAGGGCTAATGATGAAAAAGTGTCTGTTTCCAAGTCAGAAAAGGCACTACAGGTAATTACTGAAAGCTTATGGATTTTCTGATTGTCTTAATTGCAATAAAAACTGAGGAATTAATCCATTCAACATAATCATTATTTTTAGGATTTTCTTATGCTACTTTATTTTTGTATGCTATCTTCTCCTGCTGAAGGTGACTCTACCTGGCTTCAAGACAGGTTTTACCAGAAGAATTTGGAGATTTTTTGGCCACAGGTCAGTTTATACAACACCAAGCCTGATGGCAAAAAATAAGGTCCACCCGTCCCAAAGAATTTTATGTCAGGAGTTAGCAGAGCTCATTGAGAGAGCTTTAAACTGGATTTGAAGGGCAATGGGGACAGAGCCAGGCTTGACAGACATAAGATGTGTGAAGGAGAGAACTATAACAACCACCCCAGTAACAAAAGAAGGCTTAGGAGAGAGCATCTCAAAGCACAAGCAGCCAAAGACATAACCACAGGACAGGACTGGGGATCCCTTTGCACCCCTGCTGGGATAGTGACACAATCAAATATTTCCATAAAGTGCCTGTACACCAATGCTTGCAGTATGGAGGACAAACAGGAGGAACTGGAGATCTGTGTGCAGTCACAGGGCTTTGATCTCATTGCAGTTACAGATGTGGTGAGATAGCTCCCAGGAGTGGAATGTCATCATGAAGGGCTACACAGTGCTTAGGACAGACCAGGCAGGTGCTGGGGTGGAATTGCCCTCTGTGAGGCAGCACTTGGAATGTATCAAGCTCTGTCTTTGGCTGGAAAGTGACCAAGTCCAGTGTTTATGGGTTAGGATAAAAGGGCAGATTACCAGAAATGATAAATACCTCTTTTCCTCTCTTTTAAACTGGTTGTTTGCCTGATGACTTGACAGTAATCCAGTGTTACCTTTCAATATTCAGGTTATTAACCATCTTTCCTTTTGGTTTTCTGTGGTTCTTCCGTATTGCATTGAAGAAATTGGTCATGAAATGAAAATGTGATTGTACTGATGCAAAACCTGACCAGGGATTCAGGATTTAACAGCTTTTTAAGCAAGGTGTGCAATTGATGTTGCATCTTAAGTTTTTATATTAAATTCTTAATTACAGAAGGTAATTCTGTGACTGTGTTTTTCAGCAGCCTAGCTTTGGAGTTCAGGATGAAAAAGTCTATTGCTTTAATGATAACTTTGTAGGTTCTCATCAAAATGAAAGCTTGGTCTCATTATCCCATTGTTCTCCTTTTCTTTTTTCTCCAAGCTGCCTGTCTCGTCCTGGGTTGTATGATTTTTCCTGATGGCTGGGACTCAGATGAGGTAAAACGGATGTGTGGTGAAAAGACAGACAAGTACACGCTGGGGGCTTGTTCAGTCCGCTGGGCCTATATCCTGGCAATTATTGGAATCTTGGATGCCCTGATCCTCTCATTTCTGGCATTTGTGCTTGGAAACAGACAAGACAGCTTGCTAGCAGAGGAGCTCAAGTTGGAAAACAAAGGTAGGACTGCTTCAGAAACACTATTGTTGGGTGGCCTCAAGGGCAATTGCTTAAAAATAATATTCAGTTTCAGTATCATTTTATTTTATGCTTAAAAGTTGGCATGCTGGCTTACTTCCTACATTGCTGGGAAAGAATAAATGCAAGGGGCAGAGGAAGTTTTGCATTTCAGCCTCCAAAAATCTAAGAAATCTCAAAACTGATGTAATTTCTGCACTTTGCATGAATTATCCTTAGCTTTTAGAGCTGTAGATGGGATGTTATTGTGCTCCTCACTTACTCAGTATTTCATTAGCATTTAATTTTCACTGTCTCCATCTTTTTCTGTACCCCATGCAAGATTTGTTCACTTGGCTCCTTTAGGATTTTGCAATGTAATATGAATGTCTGTAATATGGCATGTGTGCTAGCACAGTACACAGTAAGGGGGCAGGGCTGGGGGCTGGCAATGAGCTGTGTGATGGGGCTGCCCACACAGCAAGGAATTGGTGGACTCAGGATCAGAGGAAGAATCCTAGTTCTTGCTTGAGTGTGTTGCTTTGAGCTCATGAGCCAGCTCATGGGGATCTAGGATGCTGTAGTAACTGACTACTCATGCAGTGCTTTGGGGATAAAACTCATTTCTAGATTAAGTACCTGAAACTGGCTTGGACCAGTAATTTGTCACACAGTTGCAGGAAGAGATATTTTTTTAGTAAGTGTGCACAGCCCTGGCTTATTTCTGCAGCCCCTTCCCCTTGTGCTCCCGCGGCATCCCAGCTGAGTATCTGATGTGATAGATAGCACAGAGGGCCTGTCCCTGCCTTATCTCCTTAATGGGCTTGTTGTCCCTGAATCTGTCTAATCCCTTCTAAACCTGCTGATACTGTCAGCTTCTCCAGCACTGCATGGCAGCAAGTTCCTGAAGCTCACTACTGACTGCTAAAGAAGTACTTTCTTTTATCTGTTTCAAATTGATCCCCTGCTAGTTTCACTGACTGTCCCCAAGAGCAGGATTCTGTGTTCAGCTCATCTACCACCTTTGTAATTTTGTGGGCTGCTTCTAATAATAGCAAAGATATCAGGAGCTTTTCCCCACTAGATTGCTGTTTAGCAGCCTGTGTTGTGTGAAAATAGCTGGCCTCAGTCCTGCTCCAGGACCATTATCTGTGTACCTGACAGCACCAGGACAGTGTCCCCTGCTTGCTGGATTGCAGTCAGCACACTCAGCCCAAAGATAAATGGACTTGAAGACTGAATATCACATATGATTCCAGGCTTGGGTGGAGCCTGCTAAAGCTGTGAGTTAAGGAAAGTGTGTGTCTCTTGCAACTGCATGTGTGCATCTGTCCTGCAGGTAAAGGATCTTTTCCTTCAAGGCCTATCCCTGTGACCCTTTCCTGTAAGGATAACATTCATCTGCATTTGAAAATCAAAATACTTATCAGAAGGGCATTCACAGCTATGCCACAAGTGCTTTTGGCATCACCGCTATGCCTGATTTGTCTACACCATATAGAGCTCATGTATCCAATAACTACTTATATCAAAGAAATGCATCTGGTTTGGCACCTTATGAGCAAAAAACAGCTTCTGAAGCCTCATCACCTCTCACATTGCTGGCACAAACCCCTGCCAGAACATTTGGTCCTCAGCATGTCAGAAAAAATCATTCAGCAGCTCAATTTCCTTGGGTTAAGCACAGAAACATACCACACCATTGGCTTCAAAACAAACCAGAACTCAATGAAAAGGGACCTGCCCAACTCCGCCCTTCCCAATCAAGCCTAATGATCACCCCTTTTAAAACTGTCCCTCAAATTATCTGGAAAAGGGTCAACTTGGCTCCTATAAAGGACATTCTCTCCTCTCTTGTCACAAAGAGCTTCTGCTAAGCAACAACTGGCCAAGTCTAAATCCCTCTGAGCCCCCCAGCATTTACCCACCTGCATGTGTTGCCAGCAGGCACAGCTTCCCCAAGGAGACCCAGCAGAACATGGCAGTGGCATCAGTCTGCACCCCTGTGCACTGAACATGCATGAGTGCTTTGACATTTACCCCATAAACTACATCCCCTTGCCCCCTTTCAGATTAAGAGAAAGTGGAGAACTACTCATCAGCATTAGCTCACATGCAGAGTATCCATGCATCTCTCGGAAAAGGTCAGGATGTGAAAATACTGCTACATGCAAATAGCACTAGCATGTCTCCCACATAAACAAAAAGATAGGAGTATGGATATAGACAATACCACCCTCAGCTTTCCAAGCTGCTCCTACAGTGTGAAACCCTTATAACAAGTAATCATGAGTATTAGGTACTCTCCCATCCTTCCCTCCTCATCTACATGAGATCTGCCTTCAGGCTTGTGCTGGCTCTGCTTCTGGATTAGCAGGTATGGATGAGTAATGTCCCTTTCTTAAGAAGGAACCCCTGTGCTGCTGCTGCCTTCCAAGGGAAAAAACCAATTTCTGGGTGGTCATGGCTGTCCATTGGGTGGGATCCCAGTGACTCCTGCCCCTTTGTGGTGGTGTTGGCCCAGACATCCCATAACCTGTGATAAGATAAGGATCTCCTTAAGGGACAATAGTGGCTCCATCATGGCTTTACAGGAGAATGTACCTAGAGAGCAAGCAACACTGTACCTGAGAGGAACCTCTACTTGCCCTTTCAGCTCATCCTCTGCTACTGGGACTTTGCCCCATGCATGTGGGTGACATGGTGCATTAGCTCAGCAGTGGGTAAGACACAATAAATCAAGTATGAGAATCACAACAGTGCTCATTTATGTGGAAAAAACCTTCAAGAGCAAGAAATTATTAGGCAGTGATCAGACATTTGAGCAGTTGTTTTCTTAATCAGGTAGTTTTGTCTGGAGGCTTTGATGCAGATCAGCTCCCACAGGCTCATTAATGAGAGGCTGTGGTAGCTGTGCAAGTACCTGTTGCCACAGTTGTCTGCACATTGTTGGCAAGGAAACAGTTAAATGTATATGAAACACATCAGGATGGCAAAAATGTGAGAAGATGACAGAAGAAGAAAAAAGCTGTATTTCTCTGTAGTTTTTTTTACCATGCTGAATTGTCCACCTGCTCTGTGCTTTTGATGCCTACGGTTCTGTATATTTACAAAGGTTAATGAATGCTTGTAAATAAGGAATTTGACTGTTAAAATTATTCATGTCAGAAGAGGGCTGTGGTGTAGCTATAAATGGAAGTTTCCTTTTTCACTACATGATAAAAACAGTTTTTGCTCATTTCTTATTTGCTTAGGTGTGAGAGCAAACTACCATGTGGCTCTCACATTCCAGAACTGTAACTCAAGTTTGGCAGAGTTTCTTCAGCTTATAGCCTCTTTAATGCAGTTTCCTAATATTAAAAATTTTACACAATAATTCATAAGGTTTTTTATTTTAAAAACTGTCATACATCAAGGTGTTTATAAGAAGACTTCTGTGTTATCTTTATGCCATTAGCAAAGGAGGGGAGAGAACTGTATTACATGGTTTTCCTTAATTTATAGGAACTAATGATAATGACTTAAAGGCCTGTAGATCATTAAAGTAATGTCATACAGGGCACTAGCAAAAATAGTCAGAATTCATCTTAGCTTTAACCTTCCTCAACACCATTTTCAGTGAGCCATCAACATCAGGCATAAACCTTGATGTGTTGTATAATTACATGACTTAACATTTTGAACCGTAATGTCTTAATGACACAAATTTTAAGTTTTGGCCAGAGGTTGTCAAGACCAAATGAGAAGTTTTCAAAATAAATTGAGAGTGCAAGGCAACTATGTTCTGTAGAAAGTGGTAATATGTTCTGCATTATGAGTGATAAATACAAGAGCATTCAGAAAACGCCGTCCTGTTCAGATGTATCAGTCAGGGCAGGTGGAAGATGCATTTTGTCAACAGTTGTGGCTTTTCCAATGGACAGAACATTGGAAAATGTATACCCAGAACAGCTTCACAAGCTGTTTGTGTTTGACATTTGACTTATCTTTGGGGCTTATGTAAGCAATATAAGTAATGGCTCACAAATAAGCAATTTGCATTAAAGATTTCCTGGAGTTACAAGCCTAGAGCTGAAATAGGTAAAAGGAGCTGGGAGATAGAAACTTTGAAGGATCTATCTACCTTCCAGTGATTGTAACTTACATTGACTCAAAATACACCCTGCTGCTCCCAACAGCCACATTGCAGAGAGCTCAGTACAAGATGCCCAACCCAGAATTCACCAGCTGGTTGACACTTCACACCCTCCTCACTCTCCAGGTTGTTGAAGGCTGGCTCCATACATCTGAGCTGCAGCCACTGCAGAATAAACATGCTTAAAGACAGAAAGAAAGGGAATGTTGTTTCTTGGTGATAAAGCAGCTTTCAGTAAGAAGGGGGAATAAAAGTAGTATTGCACAGTGATCTGCACATCTTTAGCTAGAGAATCATCTTCTCCAAACAGGAATAGCCTACCCATGGGATCACTGCTGCAACAGGAAAGCTTCTGCAAAAGCTGTATCTGAAACTGAGTGACAGGAGCTCACCTGCCCCATGGATGGATGACAGGACAGCTCATCAGCTGCCATCCTTCAAAAGGACATGCAAATTGCTGCAAAATTGCAAAGCCCTGCTTGTCAGCATGTAGTTTCCATGGCATGCACTCACAAACATTCAGGCCAACTTGTTCAAAATTAGGTATATTAATATGAATATTGAGACCCAATTTAAGTTTTCACACATAGCTACAACACATAAAAGAATTAAAAGCAGCCGTTGTAGTAATAAAGAATACAAATGCAGACAGAACACCATATATACCCCTCTATACCCATGTTCTCTGTCCAGTATAATTATACAGTCCCTTTTTCGTAAAGTTATGTACCCCCAAACTCTCCTAATACATGCTCATTTGCATTGCAGTTAGGATGTACATTACAACAACAAAAATACTTTCAAAAATGAAAGGCAAGATTTCTGTTAGTCTCTTCCCATTTTCAGGTGGTGCTTGTCTTCATGTTGCTAGTCCTCTCCGTCCCTTCTTTTCTAGGAAGTCCAAGAGTCACCCACTTAGACTCCTGCTGCTTTGGTGTGTGGCTTTTTGGTCAAAGCATTTCAGGTGATTATGAACTCAGAACAAATTCAACCACTTGAATTCCCATTTGAGAAGGGAAATATCCAAGAAACTCACTGGGGAGGAATCTGTGATAGATTGCTGTAGACAGCCCACCACATGCTCTTGCCAGGCTACAGCTGGTCAGAAGAACCTGGGACAATGTTACAAGGTTTATCCTCTTGCCTCAAAATAAGGAGTATTAAGGTACCCTCCTTTTCAGAGGCAAAATCAAATTCTTTCTAAACCCACAGTCATGGGTTCCAGGCTGGGAATTCCTGGCCCTCATTTCTAGCTTCAAAACATGATTCCCTTCCATGTCAGCCAAGAACGAAGTTTGTCACAGCTGTGAGGAGCTCACATGATCTCTCTGAGCTTCAGCTGGTAAGTGGCTCATCTAGCATAGCACCACTGCAATTAGATCCACTTGTTAATTTCCTCGTTCAATTACAACCTGTTTTCCTTCAGCTATCACCTCCACAATGAGCTCCAAGCAGCTCTGAGTTAAAAGAACAGTAGACAAGTAGCACCAGATATATTTCATCTAAGAACCAGCCAAAACCATCTAGAAGCCAAACTAACAGATTTTTTATACTTTTCCCCCAAATTTTCATCTTTTCATAATAGCAACCATTTTCCTGTGATTTCAACTATATAAATAATATCATAAAAGAGAAAATATAAAGATAAACATGGAGATTCTACTGTGTTCGTCATCAGACAGAATATAATCTCTCCAGAATTAAGGTATTCATAGCACTGCTGTAGGATCTATGCCCCCAGTATGAAGTTTCATCCAAGGAGTATATGAACAGTCATTGGACCACATCCAGAGCCTTCCTGTGCAGTGTCCTTGTGTCATGCACTCTCTTGCCCAGTGCATGTAGAATTCTGTCACACAAAGCAGAACAGCACCAGCCAGAGGATTTCTGGCTCCCCCCCACCACAGCAGTCTATAATCTGTTGTTTAGGACACTGACCTTCTGCTCACCTTGCTTTGAGGATGTTCACTCCTTAGGTAGAAGGTTTTCAGATCCCAGCCCTGATCTTTAATGACAAGGTATTTCGGACATTTTAATAGAAACTGAGGGGAAGAAATGGGAAAGTGAGATCAGAAGTCAAGGGGTTTTGGCACAAACTTAAAAGACACTTTAGGGTCTTCCTTTTGAAAATGTTTGGTTTTGGTTTTATGAGCTTGTGAGGAGAACATGCATATGTATGCAATAACCTAGTTAGATTTTTCTCCTGGTATTGAATGGAAGTAAGACAGAAGTTTTGGAGTGGTGTTCAGAAACCTGATTCCTGATTCTCATACTGGATCTATCCTTTGATTTTTACATTTCTCTGTCTTTTAAATGGAAAGGAATGAGACTGACTTTGTTGATGTGTTGTGGTTCAGCAATGAAAGATGAATTAGAAGAAGTAAATGATGGTGAAATTATTATTAAAATATGTATTCCAAGATTAAGGTCTGATAAAAGTATTTTGCAAGGAACTACTTTGCCAATATGCTAAATGATGATACTCTTAAGGGAAGGCAAATGAGACATCAAGACTAAAAGTCAAAAGCTGATTAAAATACCTTATTAAATAAAGGTCAATCTTGCAATAGTACTGATTGATACATCAGCTGATCCAGCAGTTCCTTTCCAGCTCTACTTTCTATAATGAGAAAGTAAAATTAGTCCTAAACACATGCATTAATTACCTAACTATAGAACTTGGAGACCATGAATAAAGACTCCTAGTTCCCCACTGATTAATGAAGAAAGAAATAGTGAATTGCTTTCTGTCTCATAGGAAGATGTATCCCACTTGCTGTTACCCTCTGTAAGGACTCTCTTACAAGAGCTCAGTTAAAGAAATTCTCATTCCATTTGATGAGCTCATGACATGATGGACGTAAAGGATGGGGTCTTAAAGGAAAAAAAGTGAGGCAGCCTCAAAAATGCTTCTTAAATGGTATAGGTAACTCAATGTATTGAACCAGCTCTGTGCTTAGCTGAAAAATTCTGCAGTGCAGCAGAGGGGCAGGATGCTTGGGAATGGGAGTAAAGACATTAGACAGTGCTGCTACAAGCTACAAACAAATCTCCAGCCTGGTCCAGACAAGTCCATAGTGAGCCTGGACAGATCTGGAGACCTGTGTTGTTAACTTAAAAGGAAGCCTATGCCCTGTTACAAGTAAGACCATGTTTACTGAGCTAGAAGGCAACAAGCCTGACTCTGCCATCACTGCATTAGAAATGGTGTTTTGAATTTTGGATAAAAAAATCAGAGCTATTTCACAATATAGAAATATAAAAGTGAAGTAGCTGACATGTATTTCATTCCAGGTAGGATTAGTGACACACAAAAATTGTGATACTCCACTATCCCTCTTCCTTACTGACAGGAACCATATTTGTAGGAGGAACATCAGAGAATGCTCATGACTCAGCTGCCCTTGCATTAATGTTTTACAACCAAGTGTTCATGCAGACAAAATAACGAAGGTTTGTGCCAAGAATCTGGACAATGACTGGAAACAGCTATTGAGAGGACATTCCTGCTGTCCAGTCCAGACTACCACTTCCAAGAGCTGCCTTGGCTGTCCTTATGTTTCTACCAGCCCTGATGTCTTGTCATCATACACAGAGGAATCCTGTAGTATTGAGCTGTAATTGTCCCTTCTTGAAGCAGGTTCCACTGGTTTTCTTGGAAATCTTTATCATGATTTTAAAAAGCCATTAGTTTTAATATCTCATTCCACTATGAACTGCTTGTGACCCTTCTCCAGCAGTTTCCTAATGCCAGAATTGTTTTCTATCTGTAAGCAAAACACCTGAAAATAATTGAAGGCAACCTCCTTCCTGGGCATAGCATCAACAGAAATAAAGGCTGTTGTCAGTAGTTTTAAAATAAAAGAGCTATCAAAAAAATCCAAATGAAAGCAAAGCAAACAGCCCTGTTTCCTAAAGTTATATTCCAGGAGACATTCAAGTTGTAGCTAATGAGATATTTGAGATATCTGGCTCTTCCTGCTTTTTGTACCAGTGCAAATTACTGCAGTATAAAATAAAAGTTGACCTGCTTGGTGCTAATAGTGTAGATCTTTTTAGCCAGTCATTAATATATGACTGGAATATATGACTTTGGTCTGGAACCTTAAAACTGTTATTTTGTTCATGTTATTTCATGTTCATGTTATTTCTGGACCACTTACAGAGTTGATCTGGACTTTCTGTTGAGTCCCTCTTCTTCTCCTGAATGACAAGCTTGGTGAACTCCAGTTTGTTGTTCCCACTGATCTCCTCCTGGATACCTGAGAAGCCTGGCCCTGGGCCAGGCCCAGACCAGGGCATACAGTTCCTACATATTTCAGTTCCTTGTCTCCAGCATGACCCTGCTTAGCCCAAGTTTGCTACAGCTGAAAATCAGAGTTGTGCTCTTGACTTCTGAGGTCTCTGTCTGTGGACTTTGGTAGGTCTGTACAGTTTTGCTTCATAGAATACCAGAAAACAGCCATGGAAGAGGAAACAGATGTGATATTAATGGGTAATATTGCACTAAGATTGCTCTAGGTATGGCCTGGCTTTATTTCCTAAAAAGATGCACAATCAAAAAGAAAAAAAAAAAGAAAAAAAAAAAAAAGAAAAAGAAAGTGAAATTATAATACAAAGACATTTTAACAAAGTTTTTCTATCTCATATCTGGAAGTTGTTTTTTTCTAATTCATCTTTTTAAAATAAATCAATTATTTTGTTTGTATATTGTGATTATTATGTTCAATCTTTCAGACATTTGGCATGCAAGCACTCCAGTTGTCAGAAATATTTCTGTGCACCTACTTCAAGAGCATTTACCATGAAATATACTCAACAGACACAGTAAAACTGAAAATAGATGTTTAGATGCAATCCTGTTTGACAAAACGTATTTACACCACCACAGCACATTTGATTTTACAAACCACTTTCACCCTAGTTTTTTAAGTTTTTATAAAAAAATTTCAGGATGATAATGAGCTGGCATGAGGACATCATTGCACACAGTTATTAATCTTAAAATATTCCTTCATCTCCAAGTGCTTGCACCCTTCTAGGTGACAGTATTTGACACAAAACAGGCCATTACTCTGGTTCCTATATGCTATTTTCCTCAGTTCCTGCTTTCTGATGTTCCCAACTGATTCTCCCTCTATCATTGCATGTATTGTTCCTTTCTACTTCGTGCACACTGAAAACAAACCTCACAGCTCTTTGTATGCTTTTGTGTCTGATAGGGGCTGAAAGGACCAACGTGGCCATTTCAGCCACCCCCCAGTATCACACAGGCTGGAGGATGTCCTGGGTCCCCTCCAGTTTATCAGCTCTGTGTAAAACGTGGAATCAGAGCTGGACACTGTTCCAGGAGTGGTTCTGCTGCTGTGCCCAGAGGAGTTACAGCCCCTCTGCTCCTGCTCAGTGTTTCCTCTGGTGCAGCCCTTCTGTCTGCAGCACAGCTCCAGCTCGTGCCCAGCTGGCATTTCCCCTGCTCTCTGCCTGTGTGGGGCCACCTTCCTTCCTCCTTGATGTGGCTTTTGCACCAGACCATGCTTAGAGAAGGAGCCATTTGGCAACACACAGGAAGAGTTCCTTGGGCCTCTTCACTGCAGCAACTGAGAGAGAAAAAGGACACTGCCTCTGGCACCCAGCAATCTGGGGAAATTGGGATGTTGTAGGTCTATTTGTTCCTTCCTCACTAGGGCATGCAAAGATGCACAGGAGACCAGCAGCCACCTTCTCTCTTTTCAGCATGTGTGCTGAATTCAGACACAAAACCCCAGTTCTCACAACTAACAGGGTCAGGACACTTTGTTCCTCCTGTAATTTTGCTTTGCTTTCCTGTCTTCCAAGGGTTTCATAACTTCTGCTGCCTTTGGACAGTTCAGTCAATAAAGGCAGATTTTTGCAGCGTGGATGCTCCCCACTGTCTGGTACAGCTGGAGACTCTGAGTGCCCACTCTAGGGTCTAACAGGTAGACAACCATGTAAAATACTGAGGAAATCCATCACCAGTGCTAATGACACGTAAAGGGAGAAATATTATTGCTTTCTGAGCACAGAGTAAACAGTTTAGCTGTACTTTTACATTTCTACCATAACAATATACTTTAAAGATGGGAGCACACCAGATAAGAGTTGAGAAAAATAACAGTATTATGTAAATGCCTGCTAAAATGGATGCATCTGGAATCTCTGCAGAGTACAGTAATTCTGTTATTTAGTGACTACTTCAGAAAGAGTACATCCAGAAACCAAATTCAACTGGCATAACTAAAATGGACTCATTTTATGCAAAATGTTTACTACTATTCTTTTTATTCTTAAGTAGATTATTGAACCAAAATCCCCATTTTTTTCTTTCACTTGGCAGTTTGGACCTGAATATGCAGCAGAAAGGGGCAGGCTTCATCTTGTGAAACCAGTAAAATTTTAGAGGGTGGAAATAAATTTTATCCATTAGAGCAATTCATACAAATTTTAAATGGTCATGAATCTTACTTATACTAGTTTTTGATTACTGAAATTCAAAACAACATTTTTCAGGTGTTTTAATGTTTGATGTGTATCAAATACATTCACATTTCCTTTCAAGAACTATCACAGCTAATAATAACAACTGGCTGACCCCTTGCAAGTAAAACTGATAAAGCAATAAAGATCAGACATCATATATCCTGCAGAGACAGATATTGGTCTACTAGAGAAAGTGGAAGTGTGCTAGAAATCATTCAACGTGTTTCAAATGCTAAGCAGAAAAGAAGATTGTCAATGGGTTGATTGGAAATTCAGTACAGAAGCCACGCTGGCAAAGTATAAAGTGCTGTACTTATAGGAACAGCCACAAAAACAGTGTTTGCATCCTTAATAAAAATTCTGGATTTAGCAAAATGGAAAGAAGTAATTCCAAATGGTTAAGGAGAAGTTTGCTTGGGAGAATAAAAATTTGTATCAGTGTTAAGGGGGTATTTCTGTGTCCTTTCAGAAGTAACCTGCAGAATCCCATTGTTGAATTTTAAAAGATGGTTGAAAATCCCTGGGTATTCAGTGGTGTGTAGCCTCAGCACTTCCAAGCAGAGGCAGTAGCTGTCTGAAGAGCAAGACTGCCCTGCTTTGTCTGCCTCAGTTTTGTGTGTATGCTCCCTGCTGCTCTGTGGATGTTAATTCTTAGCCCACATGGACAAAGATGACACGTTATTAAGTAAAATAAATCTTCCCTTATAACCATCAGCCCTACTTTTTTCCTGAAGAGGACTGACAAGTTTACCTTAAATAAATCCCTAAAAAGGCTCTGTGAAATGATTAGAATTTGTATGTTTACAATGATGCCAGAAGATGAGCAGGTTTATACACTGATCAATCATTTATACACTAGTGAGCAGCTGACATTCAAGCCTGTGTCTGCTCATTTATCAAGCAGTTCTCACAAAGGTTAGAGGCACTACAGTTGTACTCAGACACCAGTACAGGTATAAAAATGTTATAAAAATGCTAAATATGGAGGATTACAGCATGAACTGATAGGATTTCATACTTTGGAGTAATTTCTATATAAGATCCTGGTCTCGAACAATTTGCCAAAGAGTCACCTTCTTCCCTAAGTCCAACTGGAGCTCATCCACTGCCTTTTAGTTGATGTCCTTGCAGATACATACAGAGTATGTGCTCACCCAACACAGTCTCAAAAAACCTCTTTAGATAGGCTAACACTGACCTTTGTTCTCTGAACTATGGAAACTATTTTTGAAAGAACAGCCTTGGAACCTCTGGGGAATCTGGAGCTGCATGCACAGAGGAAGTGCAAAGGCCATTTTTTTTGGTTCTCTGGCTCTCACAGGGTGTCTGCTTTGGAACAGAGGCCATTTTTAGGCAAAGACTAGATCTGAACTAATGAACAAATATGAAGAGAAGTCTAGGAAGAGAAGTTCATGCTGCTGTAGTCCAGTAGTAAAACAGCAACCAGCAGTCTGAGTCTGGGTGCAGGTGTTCTGCCTGAAAGGGTTAGTGATATCTTCATATTATTTCCCTTTCCACCCAAATCCTTTACTTCCACTTTATGCCTATGGCTGTGAGCACACATGCTTTGAGTTGCACCATCTTGTCCATTTCTGTGCTTTTCACTTCCCAGAGTGGCCTCTGAAATTGAAAATGGAGTGGAATGGGCAGGGCCCTTGGGAGCAGGGGGAGCACAGGCGTAGCTGCCTCGGCAGGGAAATGGGGGAGCACAGTGAGACATCCTGGTGGCAGGTGACATCAGCCGCACCATGGCACACTCTGTGCTATTTAGATTATTTTTTACTATTCTGGAGCTACACCTAAAACCCATCAGGTTGGTTCAGCACCATCTATCCCCTCTACAGCTGCATTGCATTCTGTCCCGTTCTTCTTCAGAATGTTCTCTAAAGCTCTGCACAGCATTGAAATCACAGTTATCAGCCTTTGTTTGTCTAGACCTATAGTTAGGTTGCCTTCTGATGTAAATTAAAGTCTCCATGAAAAAACTTGCAGAGAAAAAAAGTAAATTTCTTTCAAAGCAGACATTTTAAAAGTGATATTAAACATTCATTTTTCTTCCATCAGATTTCCTGGGCTGTGCCTCGTTTCCACCTTGGTTCTCCTTTATTCTTGTTTTTTGCTCTCTTTCTCCTCTCTCTTTTCATAGAGCATGTCTTTATATACCATTTGCTTAGCAAATATCTTTATTTCAATTTTATTTAAGATATTCAACTTTCATAATCCCAGGACCAGGCATTTTCTCAATTTATGTTTTCATAATTAAAGGGGAGAAAAAAAGAAATCGTATCATCATTTAAGCAGATGAAAACCAGAAGTTAAAGGGATTTTTTCATTTATGTCTAATATTACTTTTTAAGCCTTACCAATAAAAGTGTTAAAAATGGTATTACTGTTCTTAGCCTGCTTTAGGTTATCATATAAAAGTGAATGTATACTGTTTTAGCTATAGCTCACTGCATTGATTAATTCCATTTTTTTAACAGGAAGAGAATGCAGCAATTCATCACTTGTCCAGTCTTGTTAACATTTTGTGCCTTTTTATAAGAGTGGAATTTGTGAACTGGATAGCTTTGACAGTTTGAGGTAGTTGGTACTTTTCATTTCTGGATCATTGACTCAAGTACAGCAGATATTTGACAAAAAATTGACTGAAAACTGAATCTGGAGAATGACTGAGTGCTGAAATATGTAAGAAAAG
This sequence comes from Phylloscopus whistleri, assembly GCA_017589585.1. Classification (NCBI taxonomy): domain Eukaryota; kingdom Metazoa; phylum Chordata; class Aves; order Passeriformes; family Phylloscopidae; genus Phylloscopus; species Phylloscopus whistleri. Next base: position 1,505,053 of record JADMLD010000680.1, on the reverse strand, counting down.
GTTTTTTCTGCACAGCTGATAGTAGACTAATGCAATAACAAAAAAATACATGTATCTTAACCCTGTGCTAGTAAACATTCTAACTGGGGAGACTGAGAAATGCAGAACATGTGTAGCTTTGGATGCCTTCATCCTTGGTCTGCTACCTTTAGCTATCTACTACCTACTGCCAGAAAGGGAATTCACCTAGACATGCCTCTCAAGTCTCTAAACACCAGGTTGTCAGTATTGGATATGATGCACTCAAAAAGTGAGGTCTGTTCTGAGCAATGTTCGTGGCATGCTCCTGACAGGACTGTGATTGAAGGCTGGGCACGTGATGGACATGGGTGCCAGGTACATATGTCAGGAGAGAGCTGCTGCCTTTTGGGCAGGGCTTTGTGGGAGAGCCAAAGGCCAACTTCCCTGGGCATGTGCCTGCCTTGAAAAGTACAGCAGTCTCTTGACATTCCCACTCCACCTTGCCATTTGAATTCTATTGAATTAGTCAAGTTAACTGACTTAGTACTGACATTTCTTTGTCCAAGTTTCCAAGAAATTTAGTCTCCAGTGGTTATGATTTTCCTTTGTCTGCCATTTTCTAGTGACAGAAGGACTATTTCAACAGCAATCAAGATTTTCAGAAATCTGACTTTAGTTTCAGCAATTTCTCTGTGATTCCTTGTGGCATGATATGAACCAGCTTGATCTTAAACCAACATAAACCCTAGAATGGATCCTTTTTTAACAAACTTCAATTTCAATGACCAATAGTGTTTCAGGAAGTAAAGCCTTTTAATGGATGGCTCTTGAATTTAAGCTTTGATTTAGTTGGATTTTTTTTTTATGTTAGTACATTTCATTTTGATATCTGAAAGCAAAAATTCCTAATTTCCCCATCAGAATAACTTCCTTATGCAATTACATTGCTTATCTGCCCACTTGTTTATCAATCCCCTTCTCTAATAACCTTTAAATTCATTGTCCAATTTCAACAAAATTTAACAAAGGCTAACATCATAAAAATTTAAAACTCCTAGAAGTGTTTTGAAGATTAATGTATGATTTAAAAAATTGGCATGTGATTCGACTAAGGGAAATCCACAAAAGAGATTCAGCCCTTAATAGCACTTGGTTAATCTCAAGTCAGATAGGCCACTCTCCCTGCCTTTTCTGGATCATCTGCCATGCTAAATAAAGTAGGTAGGGTACATGGAACACATGGCACACGTGTGTGTGTGTCTGTGTGTGTGTGTGTGTGTGTGTGTGTGTGTGTGTCTGTATATAAATATATATCTATACATATTTAAAAGTGTAAGGAAAGTGAAGACAAGTCCTGTATCAAAGAGGCTCTAAGAGACATTTGGGGCATGTGGGAAGTGTGGGAGTTTGGAAATGTTGGGGGCAGGAAGGGAGTCGGAAGCACCAGCGAGGGATCTGAGGAGATGAGAAAGACAAGAATCATAGACAGAAGGAGCAGGAGTCTAAGGGGAAACAGGGAATTGCTGTGGAGGAGTCATGGGGCCGTGACAGAGGAGCTGGGTCATTATATTCTGTCCATGTGGGAGAAGGAGCACACATGCTGTTCATTGAAAGTCAGGCACTGATTTCTTGTACCACTCATGCAATATTAGGCTTGTTCAAAGCTGACCCATAAAAAGGTTATTCAAGTATCTAAGTAACTCAAAAAGTATTTTGTGAAAAAATTCAGTTTAACTTTAAAGAAAGCAGTATAATGGGAAGTCATGGGAACTCCATTTTTCAATAGAAACTTCAAAAACTCTGTTTTAGTTCCTCCCCAAACTATTTTTTCCACTGCTTGCTTCAGCCATTGAACTGAAAAATTGGCTATTTACCTAACAGTTATGCTTTAAAATATTTGCAACACAGGTACCTTCCACTCAGAGCTTTGGTGTGGGGGCAGCTCAAAAAACGTGCCAGGGAACTAGCACTGCCTATTGAGTTCTGGCTGATAAGATCTCAGCCTGTGCCTCAGAGAATTTGTTCCCTTGTTCAAAGATAAACAAAGTAGAACCAACAAACCTGCCTCTGCCAATGATAATCTTCCAGGAGATACTATCATTTCAGCAGCTGCTGTAAGAAACTTTCCTGAAGGCTGGTGCATACAAAATAATCAATTCTCATCAACAGATTATGGTTCAAATGTGCCAAGTGCTACCAGGGCTTATGCTACCAGGTGAGATGCTGCTATTGAGATGCAGTCTACAATACTGATTAAAGATGGGATGTTTGCTGCATCTGACAAACTGAATGGACCATGGACCATGTCTGGGGAGCCTCTAGCTTCCAGAAAATAGGTATTATCTGTTTTTGATGAGCAATAGGCAAGCAGTGCCCACAGTATAAGTGGTTTGTAGATAAGCAAAAAGCCATATTCACAAATCCTGTCAATCAACCCTTTGCAGCAATTTCCTTTAAAGAGTAAAAGATAAAGAAGAGCTGGTCTAGGAAATGCAGCATTTTGAAGAAGCAGTATTTCAGTAGTTACAGCTAAGGAAAATGTGGGATAAAGGTATGTGCTGTTGCTATGCTGCCTTGTCAGCACTGCTCTGGAGCATGCTGCCTCTGGTCCAGCCTGAACCCAGACCCAGCACCTCCAACAGACAGTGGGGGCACACCTAGGCTTTTGCCAGTGGAGTGGGCATCCAGGATAAATCAACATCACCTGATTCCTGCTGCCACTGCAATGAACTTCAGCCCTTACAGAGGTGAGAGTAAGATTTGAACCAAGTCTGCAATCTTTGTTATAACAAAACTATTAAGCCAGTTTTTTTCTCCTGAAACAAAAACTTCACTGTGCTCTGTCCAGCTGAGTAAACCTAGTTATCAACCTGGAACCAGCTACTCCTGGTTCAAAGCATCTGAAAAAGAAAAAAATTGGGCAGAACTCAAAGTTATTGGTACTCAAGGGAAAAGTCTTCTTAATTCAATTGCTGTACACGCTGAGACAGCTTTAGAAGAGCATTGGCACATCTAAACTTGGCCTGCTGCAGCATATTCTCCATGCACATGGCTCCCTGGGCTTGGGAAGGAAGGAGGAGCAGCAGTGCTGTGGCCCCTTGGTGGGGTTTGGAGCTGCTGGCCCTGAGGAGCATGGCCTGTTGCAGGCCTGCAGGCAGCTGCAGCAGCGTGGCTCCGTACCAGCACCAGCTCCAGATGCCTCCTGCGTCAGCACAGCTTGGCGCTGACACAGCCGGCCCGGGTTAGGGCTCAGCTATATCTGCACAGCACCTTGTGCCAAGTGAAAGTGCTTTGAGCTGCTGGTTTGGCCTCTGCATTCCAATGCCTGTGTGTTGTTTCCTCTGGATATTGCTGAGATGCTGTTACACAGGATCAGGGAACAGCAGAATTCTTTAGGTTGCTCCTCTAGGATCAAGTCCAACCGTTAACCCAGCACTGCCAAATTGAACCATGTTTCCAAGTGCCACATCTAAACGTTTTTTAAGTACCTTCAGGGATGGTGATTCAACCACTTCCCTGAGCAGACTGTTCCAGTGCTTGACAAACTTTTCCATGAAGAAATATTTCCTAATATCCAATCCAAACCTGTCCCAGTGCAACTTGACAGACAACAGGGCAACCAATGGGCCAAACCCACAGGAGAAGCTGGTTCAGAATGCATTTTCCATTGAACACCCATCTTTCCATCTTTCTCTCACCTGCATAGACATTTCCTTTATTCTTTTAATAACTCCCTATTTCCATCTGGAAAGGAGCATTTTGAATATTTTTATCTTTGGCCACATGTATATCACTTAATGTAACACAGGGCACAGATCCCAAAGCTCACAGTAGCCCACCCAGGGCAGAGCCTGGCTCACATCTTCACAGTCTCGTAGCTGCATTATTGCAGTACTGGTTGAGCTAAGAAACCCTGTTGATGTACACAATTTATGGGCTTGAGTAGAAAATTAACCCCCTGTCACAGCTGCATCCTCCCTTTCAGACACAGGCAGCTACACAAGGACCTCAGAGTTGTGCTACTTTGTGATGAACAAACACCAAGTGTCCCCCAGCATCACTGCCCAGTCTGACTTGTGGACAGCTTGTCTAGCTCTCTGCAATCAAAAGAAATACAGCTAGGGAACAGAAAAGGAAAAGTAATTCAGTGCTGAAATAACTACACTTGGCTGGATTCAAAGTGAACACTGTATTTGCTCAAAAGCACCCAAAAGGCAGAACAGGAGGAGGCTGGAACCAGTCCTTGCCTTGAGGCTAGAAGAGGAGGAGTGGGCAGTCAAAAGGCTATTTCCAGTTCTGTGTGACTTACAAAGCACATAACTGCTCCATGCCTCAGTTTCCTGCCTGTTCTGCAGAGGTGCCAGCACTATTTGCTTGCCTCCAGCATCTTCTGTAAGGATTTCTCAGCTAACACTTCTGAAATAGTTGGAGCTGCTCTTGAAGTAGATGCAATAAAAGTGTATATGACTGTAAAAACCAATTTGTTAAAAATAACTCTGATCAAACTGAGGAAGTTGAAAGGGGGTGCTGTTTTGTTCAAACAACCTAAGAGAGCCAAAGAGGGAACAGCACAAATCTTGTCCTGCTCAGAAGGACAAGGCCAAGAATTGTAGGTGCCATGTCTGCACAGCCTGGCTGTAAATCCCAAATTGCCCAGTGTTTCTCTGGCAAACACAGGGGTGAGGTGTGTCTATATATAGCAAGCAGGTCAGGATGAGATAAGAGGATGGCAGTGCTGGTGGGGACAAGGTGGCACTTGTCCCTTGTGGTGCTGGGTGGCTCAGCAGGAGGCTGCCATGTATGTGTCTGCCAGGCAGGATCCACCCAGGGCTGAGGGCTGGAGCTCATTACTGCCACGTTCTCATTAATGTTGTGCCGGGCTCCTCTGCACTCTGGTCAGCTCAGGGCTTTTCCTTTTCCACTTGCACAAGCAGCAACCCCTGAGCCTGTCAGCACAGGGAAAATGTGTCTCATCAATCAGCAGGCTGAGCAGGACTGTGCATGTTGAGGGATTGCCATGAGAAACTTCAGCTGCTGCAGCAACTCTTCTGGCTGAACTGCTGGAGATTGTCAGTAAGAGGCATTCAGCAAGATACACACAAATAAAACTCATGCCATTGCTTTGTATCTCAGTCTTTGTTTGCTGCAAGCATTCGTATCAGTGATCATTTAACTTGCAGCAAATTCCAAAACAGAGAAAGACCAAGCAAAATAGTTGCACATAATGCAGAGGCTTTCTGTGTTGTCATGTTAATAAGAAATCTTTGATTTTTCTCTTTGCCAAAAGTTTCAGATATTTTATCAGGAAGAAGAAAAACACAGCACATGAAGTTACAAAAAATATGAAATTCTTAGAAAGTGATTATTTTGGATATATTGCAGCATGGCTTTTGGTCTGAACCACTATTATTTTCACTTTGAGGAGAGGGGAAGCAGCTTTTTCTTAACAGGAGTGAGACAAAATCAGATTTTAAATATAGCAACTGAACTGGAATAAGGATTTATTTTAAGTCCATTTATCTTTTATATACACTTTTAGTCTCCATTAGAATATACAGTCTCCATTAGCAATTACTGTGTTGTGGCACAGTGGGGTGCTTTGGGTACTCTACTACTGATATGTGTTGTATAGCAGCTGATCCAGAAGCTCATCACCACCAAATGAAGGAGGTCCAGATGCCTTCATCTCCTCAAGCCTCTGCCCTGGGAGCAGGCTCCATCCTCCTGCTCATGGCTGCTGAGCTGCATGTCAGAGCTCATACAGCAAAAAAAAAGTGAATATATTCCTGTAGTGTTAGTCACCAGATCACAGAAGTGTCCCACAGCTCCAGGGACACACAGGCTGTTACTGCACAACACATGGCATGGTTGGGAGGGAGTGGGAGCAGGGACAGTCACACAACCATCTTGGTGGTGGCCACATGGTTGACGTGGCTGCTTGCTGACCTGAAAAGTTTCTCAGACCATTTGGAAAGACTGGTACATCCTGAAGTGATCAGTATATATTATAAAGCAAGTATTAGCCAGTTGTGTTGTTTCATCTGAGATTAGAAGGGGTTTTCCATTCAGGTAAGTGCACAGAAGCTTTCCAGCATTGGTACCTATTTGCATTAAATGCTGCACTCACTGTAGTTAACTGCAGTGCCAATGTGTGAATGAAACTGGGTCATGCTTCTGAAAAAATGAAATAAGACATTATTAACATGTCCATCAACTACTGAGGATGTGATATGTTTTTCAAACTGCTCATTAATTCTGTACAAAACCAGTGACAGGTACAGCGTTGTTTTCACAGCTGGGGGTGAAGGATGTCGTGTACAGAAACCTGCAACATCTGCCTCATTTGGGGATTTACCATCCTTTTCTTAAAATGAGCAAAATGTAGATGAACATTGGAGACATTCACCTGAACTCCTCAAAGCGAGTCAGTAATTACTAACAATTAATCCCATTGTACTTTAATTCTGTGAATTGTAAAACACTTTCCAACATAATGGAACAGATTGCCTGGTCCACCTGGGAGCTGATGAAACTTAACACCAACAAACTCTTTCTTTTTGAGACACATTGCCCTGTCTTAGAAAAATGCTTGAATCCAAGTGCATTACACCCTTAAAGGAAGGCTGATTTTGCCAGAGCAAGGGCAGTGAGGAGCAGAAAAAGGCACCATTTTTACGTGAATCCCTAGAGCCTTTCACACAGTGGGGTGAGCCTGCTGTGCCAAAGCCACTGGGAGCTTTGTCCCTGGCCTGAAGTGAGAGCTGGATCAGTCCTGCATCCAATTCCACCATGAGAAAAGGAGACTCAGGCTACATGATGAAAACACCATTATTCTTTGCAATAAGGGCATCCAGGAAGGAATTAAGTGTGCTTTATAACCACATCTTCAGCTAAATTCCCTCATCCTTCCTTAACACCTGCCTTTAGATATGCCTACCTGTGCACAGCCAATTCGTGTTGACACCACACAATTTAATGGAGCTGATTTCCTAAAATAATTGCTGTCTCCTTGGCAGTCTTATAACAGCATATATCCCTGTATTTAAACTTTGATGATTGCACAAGAATATATGTAAAGAAATATTTATAGACACTCTGAGACTCACAGCTATGATTTTGGAGTTGTATGCATGTTGGGTTTTCTTCCCCTGTGTTTAAAAAAGGTGCATAACTGCACTACAATATTATTACATGTTGTAATTACACAGCCTAATTACATGATTATATGTCTTTACACTAATTACACAATTAAAAACCATTACAGAAATGTTGTGAATGGATTTGGATAAATTAAATTATTTTTAAACCCACTGAGGCAGCTGGCTAACAAAAAAAAACCAAAACATCAAGGGGTAGCAAGCAAAGCCAAGTAGATGGAAACATACCCTACTGGGTCTTGTGAGAAACACCTTGGTGCTCTTTCACTCTCAGATGAATGGGAATGTGGAACATCACAGGTAAATGTTAAAAACAACCATTTTGTGCTCCATGTACCTGGAGCAGAATTTCATAGCACCTTCTAGCATGGCTGCTCTATAGCAAAAGACTTACAGCCAAGATCTGGTGCCTGTGCCTTCAGGACCTGGGAACGATGCTTGTTAGTGGTGGGTCAGGCTGCTGATTCACTGGATTGAATCCAGCCCTGTCTGTCATGGGCTGGACCAAAGTAGGAATGTTGTGAGCTTGTACAGGGAGCAGGGGAGGTTCAGAGCAGGGCTGTGCTGAGGCCTGGGCAGAAAACAGGCTGCCTGTGGGGTTTGGTGCCACCAGGGACAGTGGGGGAGACAGAGGCAAGGCTGGGCTGGGGTGCAGTCAGGCTAACAAGGGCAGGATGTCAGACAGCAGAGCAGGAGTGCAGGTGTGCATGTGCACCCTCTCTGTCCTGCTGAGGTCCCAACGGGACCACAGGTGCCATCTGGCTCAGCTGTGGAGGGAAGACACAAGGACATTGTTCTGGTAACAACAGGCACAGCTGCATCACCTGTGAAAAATCCCATTTTCCAGAGGACATCAGACAGTCTGTTGGTGGGAAATTGTAGAGAAATCAGTTTCTACTGGATGTGCATCTGCTCTTTGGAAACAAAGACTTAATTTTTCAAGGCTGTCAATGTAATATTTTCTAAGCAAGCACTAAACTCACCTGGGAAGCCCAAGGACACTTCCAGAATGAAAGGGAATATGACCAGCCCATGTATGCCAAACCTTGCTAAGGAACAACCTCATTATGATCACAATGCATAGAAAACAACAAATTATTTGGTTTGTCTGTATCTTGCTTTATTTCTGTCTATGCACTGTGGGGCATTAATGCACTGACAGGATTTGTGTGTAGATTAACAGCAGATCAGCAGCATAATTGATGAAGAATTAGTCATAAGTTCCCAGTCCTGTCAGCAGTGAATAAGTAGGTATTTTTCTGGCATGAGCCTGCTTTGGGAAATCCCACTCCCAGACTTTATGGCTCCTGTTTATATGTGAAAGTGAGAACATTATTTAGGCTTTGATAAGCAATGTCTTATACCCGCAGCATAATCATTAGAAGCTCAGCAGATGTGTTTCATGAGATATATAATCCTTTCAAGCTCCTTTTTATCCTAAAGGCACAATAAAACCTTCACACAAGATAAAGATAGTGAGTCTAACTTCCATGGTTTTGTTCAGCTTCATGTAAATTTGTTCTGTTTGTGGTTCATTTTGTAGTTTCATTCTCCACTCATTCCATATGGTTACTTTAAAATATCTGTGTTGGTGTTTCCCTGTATGCATGTCCCACTCCATTCTGGGCTTTACTTTTTGCTTTCCTGAACAGCAGGACTGCTCTCTTCAAAAAGCTGCTCCTTTTTCCTCCTCATTTCTCACTGTTCAATTACATTTTAATAAGCTTCAGAAGACACTCTGTATTTTTCTCAGAGTGACTAAGGTACATCCCCCACAAGCTCAGGCAAGGCTGAGACAGCAGTATTTGACATGGTATAGACATGGAGCCCATACACTGGTTTCAGGCACATCACACCATCAGACTCATTACAGCTCTATCCCTCTTGGCCAGCACTTCACACATCCAGCAGGGTCAGCTCTGCTTCTCTCCCTGTTTGATCTGAGCAGAGATGCAAGCACACTTCATGCAGAAGGTCCACAGTTAGCTTCATGCTAGCTTGTAAGGGCACAGCAATAGAGAAGGAGTAGCACAGGCTAAATGTATCCATAAATAAATGCATCTGGAGGCTGGAAAATACATATGAAAGATGCCTACATCATTCACCTACCACTGCTGCAAGCCTCACTAAGTAGCAAATAGGCCACAGCTATTCTCGTATATCCTTGATTACAAGCTGCAGTCACTTTGTCAGGTAGCTGTGACACAGACATCTCTTTATTTGGCTTTGCCTTTCCTCCCCAGGCTGTCTCTTCTGCAACAGCATGGCCAAGGACAGCACAGCCCCCAGCACAGTTCAGGTGGGACTGGCACCCCAAAGGCACCTGTGCTGACACACGTGAGGTACCCAAGCCCTCCAACAAAGAAGATGTAGTCAGGACTTGTCAAAGGAGACCAGAGTATGGAGTCAACTTGTCCTTCAAGAGATGCATGTTAGGTGCCCACAATTAAGGCTGGGGAGGCAAGGATAGGTGCTGCCATGCTGTGCCTCTTGCCCTCAGGACCAGAGAGCAGAACATGGTCTGTTTTCATATACTGGTATAGAAATAACCCTGGGTGCCAGCATGAAAACCTGCTCTGGCAGGGTGTGCAAAGGCTCTGTGTGCTGCAGTAATCTCTGCTAATGGGTGTTTTCCTGCTGTTCCTGTCTCTACTGTTCATTACCCATCCCAGCACCCTCTGGTAAATCTTCTCCACATTATCTCACATCGCTCCTGCTCAGTCTGCCTCACAATGGGAAAAGATTTCTATTCCAGCTCTACCTCACCACAGTCAATACACACTGTATGTGATGTAAATTCATCCCTCCTGCTGGAATTTACCTTTGTTTACTCAAATAACAGCACAACACAAAGCTTAATCTGAAACTCCTCTTGACCTTTGCAGTTTCCAGTCTTTTCCCCTACAGGGCTCCCAATGAGCTGAAGAAAAAAGTCAGCCTTTCTGGCAAGGCCAATAGGTATTGAGAACTGTAAATTATTAAGTATGTTTAGCAGGCTGGCCTGGATTTACAAAAACAAATGTGACAATTGATTGGAAATTAAGCCAAAAGAGCAAGATCTTGTGATTTTACCTCCCTCACTGAAAGAAAGACATTTCATAAACATAATGATATGTGGAAACCAAGTTAAATTAGGCATCAAATACATCTGATAATATATTGCTCCAAAGAAAATTGAAAAATGAAGTTTCAACTGGCAGATCTTCAAATGAGAAATGTAGCCACTTTGTTTGGGGATTCCTGTTTGCTGTGGGATTTTCCAGATAGCAGGCTGCTGTCTTGCAGCCATAACCAAAGGCTCTGTCCTGCATCCCTCATGCACAAAAAACTCCCACAGCCAATTTTTTAAGTAAACAGAGTTGGACCTTTCCTGAAATATCTGCCCTCTGCTGAGTCATCAGAGCTGGAGGATGAGGTCCTTTCTTGGATGCAGCAATGGGATTAACAGCCACTCCATGGCTGCTCTCAGCCCCTCCTGCCGCCGTTCATCCATCAGTGTCACTTCTGCTGTTCCCCCAAAATTAGATTAATCTGTCATTCTGGGATTGATAGTTCAAACTATTTTCATACAGTATTGCTGCAAAGAAAATGTCTGAAGAACTTCTTTCTCCACTGGCCCACTGTAGTCCTTCACTCTGCATAGGTGGCAGTGATTACATCAGGCTGCAACCAGAGCAGTTCCATCTGTGGGACTGCACTGATTGCATTAAAACCAGATTGTTGCCCTTTTTAGTTCCTGAGAACCCCAGTAAAATTTCTTCAAGGGCTAGATCATGACATTTATTAATATCCATGTCTATAACTAGACCAGAGAGAAGTCTGAATGGTTAAGGCTCCTGTAGCTTTACAAGGCAAACTTCCTCCTTGGCATCACATCAATCAAATTCCATAGAAAATGCCCCCATGACATATTGGACCTACTAATGAAGGCAGCTCAATACAGCTGTAATTGATTCACCTGTGTCAGGGCACAAATAATTTCAAAAGTTCTGATATCTGAGTAACTTGTAGATAAAATTTGTGCATCTTGGTTGCATCACTAAATTTGGAAAACTAGTTCCTTAGCTGCATGTCTGGCCCTTGGTTTGGTTTCTGCAGGTTACCTCAGACAGGTTCCCAGCCCCTTCACTGCACGTGATGTGTTATCTCAGTATGTGGCTCTTGTGAAAAGCCACAAGTGGTTGAATTCTCCCAGAGAAGTTGGGTACATGAGCAAGGGATCATAGAATCAAGCAGCACACACTGTCAGGGCTGCCTGACAGAGGAGACAGCCCACTGCTGACCTTCTCCTTCTCAGGGGTTTTCAGGGTTCCATGAGTGTGTCACACACATGGATCACAGACAGCATTGCTTCTAAACATGGCCAAAAATTCAGAAAAAATAAAAAAAATAGTAAGCAGAAACATTTTTTCACACCATTGGTTCCTGCCAACCATGTTATAAGAATTTTTGATTTTCTCTTTTCTGCAAATACATTTTTTCCAGAAGAAAAAAAAATGAAAACTTTCTCTTGATAAATAAACATAATATCAAGGGAATTATGGTGTTTGACCAGAGTAAAATAAAATCAAACTTTACTTTCTATTGGAGGAAAAACTTATAATTTGAGGAAGAAAGAGTTTTGCTAAGCTCTAACTTATTTGAATAGTGTCAGCTACAGTAAGGTTGGACAGTAAGTTAGCTAATTAAGGTTAGAAGTTCATTCCTTGCAGATAGATTATTTTTGATGGTGGCAAACAAAGAGTGATTTATTGACACAAACTGTTTTTCTTTCCCAGACAAAAATATTTACATTTCAATTTAGTTCTATTTTTTTCCTTGTTTTTAATATATTCACATACAAAAGCTATCAGCAATCTAGAAGGGTATGCAGAAAGTTTAGACACCTCAAGGTTATCTCTATGTGTGTATTCTATTATTAATGTACATAATCATTTTGATTTTACTCTCATCTGTTAACATTCAGGAGAAAATGCACTGAAATGCAACGGAATGTAAAAATTCTCCACAATTTGCAAGAAAAAAACTACAAGATTTTCTTGTTGTGAATTTGAGAAAGAGAAAACATCTCAAAATAAATTTTTAATAACCAAAGGGCCAATGCTTATTTTAATCCCCTGTCATTCCTCAGACTGAATTGAAGCAGAAGTAGCCCCAAGTGTTCACCAGCCTGATACAGCACTTTGTATTCCAGGAAAAGGAAAAAACACACTTTGTACTTTCTCCAGCCTGAAACTCTAAGAAAAGCCAGAAAAACAGTTGGCTCATCAAGGTCAAATTGGGTAGATCCCAATGCACAGCAGTAAACACACAGTGTTAGGGTTGTGGGGATTTATGGACACTTGCAGCCTGACCTCAAGACTGCCTCCACACTGGTCTAAAATGAGCATTTCCGAGCTTCAGGGCATGCCCATCTTCCCTCCAAAAGAAAAGAAAATAATTAGTATGCTTAGAAATTAAAGAAATACCTAACCCAAAAAGAAAGTCATAGTGAGGCATCATTTAAAGAAGAAGTACTTAATGAAATGCAAATGCTTTGCGTTGGTTGGGACAGAAATCTTACTGGAGGAAGAGGAATCTCAGAGGAGGAGGGGAGTTATGGAATGGCCTGTGACATTTCCATGGCTGTCATTTCCAGATCTCACATCTTCCCCAAAATCCAGCTCACTGTGCACAGGGCCCTGAGGTGTGCCTGGAAATGTGTTTGAGCTCCCTTCGAATACAGTCCTGTCACCTGTGGTCAGAAGAAGGTGCCATAGAAGAAAGGAGATTGGGCACTGGGTTTGCATCCTGGTCCTGCAGGACCACTGGTCTCTTTGTGCCCCAAGTTTGTCTGCTCAGCTGCACAGTTATGGATGAAAGGCACATTCCTGAGGTTTACAGTCCAATGCTCTCCTTTGAAAGCTCCTTTCCTTTGCCTCTCTCTCTCAACAGGTGACTGAATGAGCTCTGTGTGTTTCACCTTGCACAAAGGGCTCAGTAATGCTGAGGGTGAGAGGGTGCAGGGATGGGGCAGGGGGAATAAGGAAGAAATGGGCTGATGCCAATGGATGAGAGACCCACCAGTAGTATAGATAGCCAACAGGGAGAGCTAAAATTGAATCAAGCTACAGCTTGCTGCCAGACAGTGAGAGAAACACAGGGTAGCTTCAAAGGAAGCATTTTTGGTATGTGCCAAATGTAGGCTGACCTTCAGCAACTCAATGTCCCTGCCCATGGCAGCTAGGCTTGAACTAGGTGATCTTTGATCTGGGTCTCTTCCAAGCCAAACCTTTATGATCCAGGGTTCAGGAGTCCTTTGCTGATGATGGGGTAGGCCATGTCTCCACACAAGGAATTCAAGTGTTTCCTCCCACTTGTACCACCAGGCTCCATGCTGGACTAGCAGGGTGCAGGAGTGAACCACAGTGCTGGCATCCAGAGCAGAGCCATGGGCAGGCACACGGAGCATGCCCAGAGCCAGAGATGTGGAAGTTCCTCCCACTTCTTCCTTCATTGAAACCCTCTCACTGATCCAAAAAGGAGCTTGCAGTGCTGCAGCACATGGAAATCACCCAGCAGCAGTAACTGCACTGAGACTCTGCTGCCGCGACTGTTTGCAAATCGGGATTTTATGAAGCCTGATCACTTCAGTAAACGACCCCTTGACCCTGCTGTCCATCCATCACACAGAGCAATGTGTTTGCCAACAGGAATATCTGCTTGGACAGTCAATGATTTAATAAGCTTTTCTTCCTACACAGAGTTTATTGATTTTTGCTTTTAGTGAGAGCAAAAGACTGTATTGTCAGAGTAGGTGTTCTGCAGTGCTTGCATCCTTTCTTCATGTATACTTTGTTATATTTCCCTCTGTATGATTTCCATCATCCCTTATTGCCACAGATATGCTTCCTGTCATCTTTGTGCCCTGAAGCATCTCATTTTCTTTTCACTCATGCCTTGATTAATGTCTTCATAAGTTCTGCTTTCCTCTACTTTACTGTGGCGTGGTTGCTCTAGAAGGCACTTTTCTGAGAAAACCTTTGGGATTTGGGTTTCCTTTTTTTTTGTAATTGTCATTAATTTCCACTTCTCCATTTATCTTTGGCAATTCCAAATATTTCATCATGATGTCTTTCTTGATTTTTTTTTTCAAGTTAGCAAAATGTTGCTTAATAGTTGTTAAATCACCTGGTTTAAATGTTTATCTCTACAAGTCAGAATTCTATGCTTTAATTCACAAGCCTGTGAATGTGGTCTTTGTGTCTAATTTGCACCTCCCTTCTGACTATTTCGTTAGGACAATTCTAGAAAAGTCAATGGATTATACCATGGCCAAACTTATAGATGCTCATGACAGAGTGCAATCACATCTTTCAATTTTTCATTAAATAACTCATTCTTCATCCTTCTGAGAACACACCACCGACACGTTATTTTTCCTGTTTATTACCTCTCTCTACATCCTTAAAAACAAACAAACAAATAAATCAGGAAATATTTCTGTGCTTAACCACACATTAAGGAGTTGTATTTCTCAAGAAACAGCTTTGTCCCTTGTAACTCAACTGCTTTCCCTAGAAAGTCACAGGAAGAAAATATGTGTGGGGTCCTGCTGGAATGAGCATGGGCTGGGAAAAGAGCAGGATCTTAAATTTCTTACTGTATCACCATGAGACCAGGCAATTGCCTGCTGAGCATCCATGATCTGCCACTTGTCAGTGGATATTACTGTTTGGGGACCATTCAGAGGCTGGAGGAAAGTTGCTCCCTCTAAGGGCTGAACTTAAGGGTCCCAGATATGGGATCTGGGTTAGGACAAGGCCCTGCATGGTCAGGCTCAGTCCACCTGTCTTTTGTCTCCCTGGGCTGCTCCTCCACTGCTACCACTGTTCAGACTTTCACTCTTCTATAGTAAGTATAGACAATTTCTTTAAATGCTGAGTAAAGGACTCTCTATGCTAAAAAAGTCTAGAAGTGCCAGGATAGAATGCCAGCATCTCTTTTTTTTTCTTTTTTTTTTCCCAGCCTATATCTCCTCTCTCTAAAGAGCTGCATTTTGTCAAAGATAAATTGATGAAAGCCTGAAACATCACTGCATGACGCACTCACTTTCCTGTTGCAAAGCCAAGCGTGGGAGTTAATTTTTGCCAGCTTCTTGCCATGAGACTGACAACTTAAAGGAATAAAAAGTAGCTACAACAAGCTTCAAAGAAGGTGGGGATTATTGTTTTGCTACAGATGAAATCATACCCACCTTCTTTTGAGCCTTTTAGCCCTGTTGAGTTCAATCCCACCATAAACTGGGAATTCTAAATAGACTGGGAACCTTTGCTGGTGCAAAGGCAGAGCCAGAGCCACAGCACAGCATTTCTAGTCCAGGCTGCAGGACTGATGCACAGAGCCTGCACTGGTGAGCTCACCAGCTGAGTGAGGGTACAGCTCTCTAATAGGCATTAAAGGATGTCAGTGCTCCACTGAGGAAAAAATAATTTTTTATCTCTGGAAAATGAAGAGAGAGAGAAAATGGAGTGAGGATATTTATTTTAGTGAAGAAAAAGTACTGAGTTGCAGGTGGAAAACTCTCTCAGGATGAGAACATAGGTTGTTCTCTTGTATAAACCCCCAGATGAAGGCAGCACCCACTGGCTCAGTGCCCTGAGCTGCCCATCCTGCCCAGGGCAGGTGGGAGCTGATGTGGTCACCCCTGCAATGCCCTGCTGTCCCTCTGCTCTGGGAACAGTTTCTGTGAGGATAGACAAGCAAGGGGCTCATTGTGCTGCAAGGCATTTTGGAAACACAGCAAGCCAGGCTTTAGGACTGAGTGCCAGTGCTGGTTCCTGACGTGACTATGCTGCTGGAAGGGGAGAAAGAGCAAGGAGGGGCCTCTTCTCCCTGCAGACCCCCAGCTGGCATGTACACACCTGTGTGCTTCCAGATAGCTCATACAGGGTCCAGAGCTTGAAGCTGGAAAAGAAAAATGGATTTTATCACCACTCTTAAAATATCACCCATTTGTGCCCTTACTGGGATGGACTGAAACATAGCATGGATTCAAGAAAATTGTCTCTTAGAAAAGCATTGAGACATCTTCATCAAGCACTGCAGACTCCTTGTCTTCTCTCAGCAGCTTGTTTCAAACCCTCACTATTAACATGTTTTGCCTAATTTCCACTCCAGATATATTTGGCTTCAGCTTTTAACCATTCATCCTTTTCCACTGAAATAAAGAGCTCATTTGTCTCTGTGAAGAGTTATTCTCTGTAATCAAGACTTTTCAATCTTTTTGATAAGCTAGACAGACAGTGCTTTCTAAACCTCTCTCTCCCCATTAGGTGCTTTCCGTAGTCCTTGTCCCACTTCTGCAGTTCTTCTCTGCCTCTTTCCCAGTTTTTCAGCATCCTCAGCAGTAGGTCCTAGTAGATACTAAGACCACAGATTAGCACTGTTAGCCTTGGCTCCTGCCTCCATCTCAGCATCTCCTGTTTAGCCAGTCATGGTCTCATTAGCCTTCTGAGTTATTAGAGGACTTGAGTTTTTGTCTTCTTGTTTGGGCTCTAAATCCTTTAGAGAAAAAATAGCACTTAACTAGAGCAGCTACTATTTCTTTTCCTGTGGAGTTTAACTACTTGGCTGTGCTTAAAAACAGTGGATTTGTCTGACCAAGCAACAGGTCTTGTATCACTGCCTCCTCTTCATCTTTTAAACATATCATCGATTCTTGTGCAAGCTGCAGATTTTATCAGCCACAATCCAATGTAACATCTGCACTGCTGATGAGCAGCTTTAGGTCTAGGAGCAATCTTTGTACATCTCTACTAGGAACCCCTGTGTTTAATGATGATGGCTTATTGCCAAATGGTGCTCAGGGAAAGCAGTTCTTCATTTTTGTTCCCTGTGTGCTTTATTAAACCTACATAGTGCTCAGGTTATGCCCTGAAATATCAAGTCAAACACCTTAGAAAGTCTTTTATTCTGCACATCTATTGCATAAGTCCACATTATATATAAGCTAACTTGAAATCTGGGGCAGAATGTTTGTCTATACTGCAGGCTTCACTCTCTCTGTGTTAGTTTGGCAGCTGGAGGCAACCTCCAACCATAATCTCTGAGAGCCCTGCACTTATTTGAGCTTATTTACCCTGGCACCCTACCTGCCTCCTTAGCAGCACAGTTAGAAAGCCACTTCAAGAGAGAAACCCTTTCACATCAATTCATTGAGAAAGTGACAGCAGTGTTTGAGACAAACAAATGTAATTTGTTAATCAGCATTTTTCTGGCATTTATACAGGCATTTACTCAATAATTCCCTTGTCCACAGAGAGAGAGCACCTACCTGTAGGAGGTATTTATTTAGGCCTGGGCAGGAGACTCGGTGATCTCTAGGGAGTGCACCCTCCTACCTGAAATCTTAGACACCACATCGTCAGAGGAGACAATCTTGGCTAGGAATGAACATCCACCACAGACAGAGACCAACACTTCATCCCCTCCTGGCACTGCAGAGGTGTCCAGGACAGTCCCAGCAGACTTTTCATCATGACAGCCACCTGGAAAGATTTAATACAGTAGAAGGGAGAACAAACAATAACTGTCTTCCTGGAATGCAAGAGTAGGAAACAGCAGGGGTCCATAGAAAAGCTCTTGAGCAGAAGAAGCTCTCCACCAACAAGGAAAGCTGAGCATTCCCTCTGTGTTCTATGCAGAGATCAGCAGTCTTTCATTTCAAATGCCTCCTGGCCTTTACATTTTCTATCACACACTGCCTTTCTGCATTATATTGGCTTTCCTGGATCCCAAGCTTAGGAACCCATCTCTCTCCTCAAGGTGCGAGCTCCCTAAATGCATCCTGCTTTGTGACTGCTTAGGAGGGTTAGATCCTTGAAAGGTGGGTGCTACAGCACTGGGTGCTACAGCATCATTGCTTCACACTATCCCCACTTTGTGAGTCCAACACTCCAGAACGCTCTGCACCTGCAAGGGAATGGTGGGATACACAGAAATCTAATTGTCAAGGATTTTATGACTGATTTTCACAATCAAAATCAAAAAAACCCTTCAATCCAAATACCACTTATGTAATATTTCAGTAGTACTGTGACAGCCATGGGAAAGCTGATGAATTTTGGTCTCCTCTTGGAGTCAGGAACTCCTTAGGCAACGATACAGCTTCTTAAAAACTGCTGAACTGCTCTCCTGAAACTTTGAAGAAAAAAAAGTGCAACCTGAGGCAGAAAGAAGTCACAGAACATTTCAGTGCCAATTATTAACATTGCAGATATTTGTTATTGACTGCAAACAAGAGTGTGCAAAGCACTCAGCAAACAGCACAGCCCCCAACCCGCCACTCACGCAGCTGCCTCCCTGCTGCACTGGGGCAGTGGCTGTCATGGGGCTGGGGGAGGGCTCCTCCAGCACCCCACTGCTCCTTGTGCTTCCTGGCTGTCAGCACTGCCTTCTGATGATAAAGCAAATTTTAGGAATCCCTTTGTTTAATGCAGTCATTAAGGTTTCAGAACTAACTGGCTTGCTGCAAAGAAATAGGTGAAGTCTATACCTAAGGCATTCCCACTGAGCTGGATGCAATTTTTCTTTGTGTTCCTTTGAAATCTTCCTCTTTCATAGCAGAATTTCAGACTAATAGCTCTTCTTTTTTCAGCCTTTCCTGCTGGAATAAGGACTTTTCTCCCTCCACGTGTGTCAGCAATGCGGTGACTGTGAGGAGGAATGCAGTGCAGGAGACTGGCAGTGGTCGATCTTTTCAAAAAGTCTTTTGGGGGACCTCATTGGAGAATGTCCAACAAAACCAATTCCTGTGCTGAGAAGTTTAATGCACCCAATGTCATTAGGTATTTTTGAGAAGCAGGGTCCCAGCATTTAGCAGAAGACAAGGGCAAGGCTCAGCTCTCCCATCCTGTGTCACCATGCCCCCCCCAGCTCCATGGTGACCCCAGCATACATGTCTGTGTTGAGGGATGAGCCCATTGCCCCACAGCCAGGGTTTCTTCCCACGTGGCTGTGGCTGTGCTGTACTGACTGGTTACCAACCCAGCTGTGCTGGAGTGACCTTTACTGCCCTGCACTGTGGAATCTGTTCCACTTTTTATAAATACCTCAAAGTTCACTGCATGAGGGGACTGCAGCTGGGGCTTCTTCCCTCTGATGCAAGGAGTAGAAACAGCTACTTTGAGTTAGACCCTTTTGTCTGCCTCCACTGGCTGTTACAAAGAATGTTATTTTCCTTCCCCTTTTGCACACAGGTGGTACTCGAGCTATAGTTTCTCTGAATGCTTTATGTTACAATTTTACCTTTGAAATATGCACCTTTTAGAAGCCACTCGAAATTCTGATTATATCTCTGTTTCTCCTGAGGAGATGAGGGAACACACTCCTTGTGTCCAAATTACAGAGTTAGCTACCCAGGTGCAACACACATGCCAAGTGGGATGAATAGTGGCAAGAGGAGCACGGCAGCAGCTCACAGTCATTGCTGTATATTTTACCCCTTGTTTTGTCAGTATATTAAGTTGCTGCTTGCAGAGAGCAGGAATGCCCCTGGAAAAAAAATGCAGGGAGGGAGCAGGAGTAGCTGTGACACAGTTGGCTTGTGCCAGCTCCTTAGACTCAAGCACTCATTCCTGTCCATGCCAACCTGCAATTTGAGGGCAGCTGTAGCTGCCCACCTCAGGGCTGAATTTGGGTGAGTTCTTCTCTTTGAATGTTTCTGATGATTGTCCACCACACTTGCTAATGATAAGTGCTCAGTGTGGGGGGATTTACAGGCACAATGCTGCTGCAAGCAAGGAGCTTGGCTATGGTCAGAGAGAGGTGCTCTTCTCTTGGTTTCTGGGTCCCTTGCTCCATGCAGCAAGAGGCTGGTGCCAAACAGTGCTGGCAGTTCCAGCTTCTGCCAGAGAAAGCAGAAAGAATCTGGTGGTGCTCCAAAACACAAAACACTGGAAGGATGTTCAAAGAACCTGTGCTGGAATGGCACTCACCCTGTGCAAAGATACCCTCCATGGGCTGTGCCATCCAGATGAGAAGGACCACAACAGCAGTATCAGCTTGAAGGCATCTATCTTCATGGGGTGAAAACTCCCTGGATGTTAATTACAAGGGCCCTGGTATTGCAGTTACATGTGAGATTTATCCAATATGCATCTTCAGAGTTTATCTTGATCCTTCATGGCTGTGATTTCTGATTTATACTAGTTTGAGATCTGAATCTGGCACCTTATCTCGTGTGCTGCATACTGATGATTAGAAAACCTAATTTGTCCTAGAATAGCCTGGTTTTGCAAAAGGACATTGCACTGAGAGGCTTTTCTTGTATAATAATTTTGCTTTAGAAACTGATTACTCATGGTTCCTATCAGATCTGAATTGCAGATATCTGGGGGAGTGTAGCACTGGGATATTTTAGATTGAAATCACTCTGCTATCTGTTATACTACAGCTCTCTTCTAAAGTAGGCTTTATGTTATAAATTACTTTATAGATTTGTAAAGCATGACATAGAAACATTATATACCCTGTGAGTGCTTTAAAATTAATTTGTTCTTGAGCGTGTCCATGTATGAATGAATTTGACATAAGCCTTTCAATTTTATGCTTCACTACAGAAAGTGCACACAGTACCAACTGTAAATCAACTGCCACACTTACTGAAATAACTACTCAGCTATGAAAAGAGAGTCTGCCCAATATTTAGAGAAGATTTAGATACAAAAATAAAAATGTGTGCAAGAGAGCTGACATACTACCTTGGGACTTCTGAATCTAAACCAGTCAGATTAGTGAGGTAACATCATTGTGCAGATCCTTCAGGTTAGGGCTGTCTGACAGAGAGACCAGGAAATTGAAAGAAGTCAGTTGAGATCACATTATTGTTTTGACCACCACATTCCTGGAGCTGATAGAAGGATTCACCTGCACTCCTATGTGTGCAGGTAAAGATCACATGCATGGGTTGTCACAAAAAGTGGGATTTTCAATGTGCATGATTGATGTTCAGAAGGGGTGAGCAGCATTTAGAAACAGAATTTTTCATTTTTTTATTATTTAAAAATAATACCAATTCTTTATGAACTCGTGTCAAATTCAGCAATAGTGGTTCCAGCCCTCCCTTGCCTGGGAGAAAGGAGCCCCCACTCCCCTGCTCCAGGGCAGCTGCTGCTCATCCAGCACATTCTGGGGAATGTGGCTGAAACCTGGTTTTTCAGTGTGATCTAATTCAATGTAAATGGCTTCACTGGCCTTTGCCACCAAGCTAAAACCTGATGGTGCTCTGTCTCAACCAAAGGTTGTACCAGGCAGAAAACTCACTCAAATACGTGCTCTGCTCTGCTCTGCTCTGCTGCTGCTGAGCATTTGTACAGTTGCAATGAAAAGTAAAATAGTCACAGCAGGAGATCTGGAGAACATCTTATTTCAGGTGACCTCTGGCTGGAGCTAGAGAACATCTCCAGTAAAAGAAGGGCTTTGGCTCAAATCTCTGCGTGTAGAAGAGTGGGTTTTGACCTCAGTGAACATCTTTTCCTTTGAATACCAAGTCAGGGAAGAATAGCTGCCATACCTTATTCTTCTACTTTGTGATGCCAGGCTTTTTTCCTCTACTTTTATGTCATGTCCCTCAAATCATGTATTTTGCTGATCTGAAATTAATTTTTTCAGAATTGTATTTCAAAAGGCTGACAAAAATCTTTTTTTTTCCCTGTTTCTGCTACTGAACAAAAAAAAAATCAATGATTCTTACAGCTGCCACAGTGAGAACCCTCAGCTCATGCTGCTGTGCTGAGAGTCTATGGAGACCCAAAACAAAAGCAGTAACCTAAAGGGGAAAGAAACTAAGAGACCTCACCCAGCTGCCATAGATATTGGTATTGAAATTCCTGTTGATTGTAGTGATTCAGCAAAGAAATCCTTGTCCTTTACACTACAGGGAAGTTTACTATATGAGACATACACCTCAGAAGCAAACCCAAGCCTTTTGATGGGTGAAATAACTTCAGGAACAGACTTTTAAAAATCATACATTTATGGTAATAGCATAAAGGATGAAAACTGAAGATGTAATTAAACAGATTAAGCCCAAACTTTGTTGCTTCTCTAAGAAAACAGTGGAAATAAGCTTCAGTTGGGAAAACACATAAGAAGAACCGTTTTTAATTTTAATAGGGTGTTAAATGCATTTATGTGCCTGTGTTCTTATAATAACAGGCACAACATGATGTTTTTAAATAGCTCAGGTAAAGGAGGTTTCAGCACCCCTACACTGTGTGACTTAGATACAATCATTGACATGTTTTGCACACAAAAGAGCTACTCAAATGAAAGTATTATTAGTAGTAAAACTGAGTTCCTACTAAAAACCCCAAAATGTTTTTTACATGGGCAAGTATTAACATAGCTACTAATTCTTCTAGTATAAATCTAATATTTACACTACTATTAATAGCTGACTGCATGAAAATTGTTTTTGGGTTTTTAGGTGTTTCTTTTTTCAAAAGTCCATGGGAAAAACCTTTCCCCAAATGTTTTTATTCAAAATATGACAGAACTACTTTTCAGCTCAGCCTTGCTAATAATTCTCCCCAGGATCTCTGGGTTCTGGGCAGGTACTCAGAGCCTCATTGCCCAGTGCTCTGCTGACAGCAATGCACTGCAGAAACCAAGTCAGGGCTCTCTCTACTTCTCTTGCTCACCCCTTTCCCAGTCAGCATGTGAGAAGGAGAAAAATATCCTCCCCTCGTTGCAGGCTCCAGCAATGAAGGTGGGTCTGGCTCTGGAGCCCAGGTCTCCATCCAGCAAAGCTTTTAAGCATGCAGTTAATCCATCCCCATTTAGAAAAGTGCAGATGTAGCTCCATTTTGCCAAGTGAGACCCGGGAGCACACGCCAGCTAAGGGACTTTGGTAAGTGCTTTGGTGAGCAGGGATGGGCAGCTGAGAGGGGACCACAAAAAGGCAACAGCAAAAGGAGCAGAGAGAGCAGCTCAAGTGGTATTGGAGAAGCAGGAGCAAGGAGAGCTGAGTCAGCCCATGACTCAGAAAAGCTCACTCCAATTTCAGTGCCTTTGCTGACTTTGGTGTTGCCTTTTCCAAGTCACTTCCCTGTGCCATTAGAGTTAACAGCAACCTCTTTGACAATATCCTTCTGAGATTTACACAAACAAAGGGCACATTGTGAAAACCAAGTGTTAATGATGACATCTTTGGTGAAATTACCTGGCATGGTGGTTTAGGGCAAATTTGGGAGGAAGCCTCCTAGGGAGCCCTCCCTCCCCTCCCCCAACTGGTTCGGGAGAAACCTCCTCAGAGAGAAGTGGAAAGAAACCTGTTTATTAAACTGGCAAAGCACTCCCCAGCACAATAAATTGAACAATACCAGATGCCAAGAACTTCGTGCCACCCTGGACAGATGACAAATCAGGAAAGAAGTCCCTCCTGTAGTGGTTGCTCTGCTCTCAGCTCTTCCGGTGCTGGGAGAAGTTGCTGCGCAGGGTAGATCCCGGTGGGTCCCAGGTGCAAACTCCCCCGGAGCCCCCCGGGTCCTCAGTCTGAGGAGGTTTGAACAGTTCCAAAGAAAGGCCAAAAAAGGGAAAAAAGAAAAAAAGAGGAAAAAAAAGAAAAACTAAGCTTCTCAGCCTCAGCTAAGCTACACTGACTTACTACAAAGAAAAGCAAAAGAAAGAGGAAAAAAAAAAAAACAACCTCTCTGTCTCATGTCTGTGTGTTGTTGACTCCCACTCTTTCAAGGCCAATCCGGCAGAGAGAGGTTTCTGAAAACAAACTGTGCACTTCTCCCCCCGTTTTTACTCTCAGATCCAAATTAAAGGTACAGAGTGTAATATCCAGCATAAACCCAACAGATGATTGGGGATACATCATAATGTCACCCTAGGACACCTGGTTTCAGAGCTGATTTCCATTATCTCTCTAGAACCTGCTGGAAGTTCTTGATTCTGACCTTGGAGACACATCTGTGACCTCACGTCTTCCACTGCTTCACACTTCTGTAGTCAGGATCCCATTAGGTCAGGCAAAAGGATGGAGACACGAGTCAGGGCAAAATGCTCAGACTAGTTCTCCAAACATCATGACCAGATTTAAGAGCAGCCAAGGGAAAGTAACTCACAGCCCCTCTGCTTGTGGAAGGCTGTGCATGCCACATTCGTGTGAGCCAGCATCCATGAGCACAGGGAAAAGAGCAGCTTTCAGGCAAGTTAGCTTCAATAAACGAAATAACTAAGTGTCTGGGAAGGAGGGTGAGATTTTGGTTGCTGGGAGTAAAAAGTTAACACAGTAAATAAAAGACCAGAGCAACTGAGGAGTCCCTTTTCAAGAGGTTCTTCGCACTGCCTGGGACAAATCCAGATGTTCATGCTCAGAGTACTCCCCAATATGCCATGACTGCCTCTTACCCTTGGTACATGGGGTTTTAATTTACTGGAACATTTGAAGCCCAAGATGAGAACGTCTCTGATGATCTCAAATGGGAAGCCCTTCTTCAACAAAATGCTTCACAGGAAATTTTCTTTTTGGAGAAGTACATACCAAAAAGTGCTAAAGACTGTATTGTTCAAGACAAATCTAAGAGCTGCTGTCATCTAAAATAAGCAGCTAGTACACTTTGATGTACAGCAGAAACTTTTTGGATGTTACAAAAATAGCCCCTTGTATTAATCTGACAGGTCCAGCCCCCCTGGAGGTGCACAAAGCCTTAGCACAAGCAAAGCTTTCTGATGCCTTGCTGAGTCACTACATCAGCAGCTCCTGACAGAAAGCCTTCCTCTAAATGTGTCCTGTAGGCTTCACTAATTGCTGTGATGTATAAAATATGGCATGTGAGGATGAAACAGTTACAGAGACTGAAAAATGAAGTTTAATTATAAGCTACAAAATCTCAACATCATATTGTTTCTGTTAGTGATCTGACAAGGCTTCTTACATTTTACTGCAAGATGTCTGCGGCTTTAACTCATCAAGCATCAATTTCCCTCAAAAATAGGATAATTTTATCTTAAGAAACAAATTAAACAGCTACTTTTTATACTAAATATGCTTAACCAAAAGCTTTCTCCCTTTTATTTCATAAACACCTTGAGATTATAGAGGCTCAACTAGTTTAGTAAAGATGAATTGCATGTGATTCTGGGAATACAGCCATTGCATTAGCTATTCTTCCTTTCCATTGTGTTAGGCTTTTTGTAAATAATCTACATGTTTAATGAATAGAGACTAATTAAGAAGAAAGGACATGCTTTACTGTGCTATTAAAACCTGTTTATTGCCATAGGCAAGATGTCATCAATATTTCTACCTGAAAATTACTACTTGTGATGTACATCATGCAGAACTTTACTGTAACCATTAAAAAAAAAGCTAAAAGAATATTTTATCACTGGGTACAACCAGCCATATGCAGATTTGAAACTATGTAACCAAATGCATAATTCATCAATGTATATGATACTTTGGAAGAAAGACATTATAATGAACTTGATTATGTCACGGATCCCAAAAGACAGGAAAATCTCTTTGAACCACCTCCAGAACAAGGCTGCTCTGTACATCTAAATAAGACCAGCCAGGTGCTAATATCAGTTGTTTCATTGCAAATATGTACTTTCTTTATTGTCTTTAACAAATTTCCCTAAATTCACAGTGTAAACAAAAGAGTTACCACTGCCCCAAACAGCTGATTTATATGCCAAATAACACGGTGGAGTAAATGCCACTTAGGACCAGTTCTATCAACTTTGTTCGTACAAACAATCACATTGATTTAAATAGAATCAATCAAGTCAGCAGGATCCAGCCAGGCCACGTCTGCATTAGCAATGGGAGCAGCACTGCAGGAGGAAACAGCTTGTGCTGGGGGCCCAAAGTCTGTGCCAGCAGCGTGGTGGAGAGACAACATTATTCCAGCCAAGCTCCTGCTTGGCTCCACAGTCGCCTATTAGCAGCTGGAACAAACACAGTAACTGGGAAATGCGCTTCAGAAACATTCTCCTGGTCCCAGCTGAAACAAGGGTGTGGGCATGTCCCCCGATGGCCACAAGCCTGGCAGTATCTCACATGCCATCATCATGGTTTAGCAGAGAAAAGTTCCCCTGAGTCTTCCCCATGGCATTCCAAGGAAGGGACTGCACATCCCACGTGCTGAGGTGGCAGCACAGCCTGTGTGTCCTGCAGGGCTGGACAGGCAGGGACATCCTTGGGTGATCCCAGGGAAAGCTCAAGTGTCTGGGGAAGGGGAGAGCATGAGGTGCATGGGAAACTTCATCAGTGCTTGAATGAAGAATTGGTTTTCCTAGGATATTTCCCAAGTGTATCCAATTGGTGTAACACTTCTGAATTTTGATGGCTGCCACCTCATCTGCACAAAACAGCATCAGTTCCACGTAACCAGGATGTGTCAGAGGAGGCAGGCATGATTACATTGCTACAAATAAAATAGGGGAATGAGACCACTATTAATAAGTGCTTAATAAGATACTTTCCCTCATTTTTCCCCAGCATTATAAATGAGACAGCTGTCTTGCTTTGTATCTCAGTACTCATCCAGTGCATCCTTCAGCACCTCTATTGGTTCTATTTTTCATTGCTGAAATAATGGTAGAGATAAGCCAATGGAGGCACTCCAGTATCAGTATACAAAGTCAGAGCTTCCAAGGAAGACAGAAATAAAATTCTTTCCCCCCCAAAAAATACATACACACATATACAGATTTTTTTTTTCCTTACTACCTGCTGTGAATTTTCAGAAAGGTCAATATGTTGATCATTTTCAGCAGGGACATGCCAATCACATAATCAATACATTTAGATATTTCCAGCTACTGTATGTAATTTCTCTGCTATATTTTGCAGCTCTTCTACATTAGGCCCAGCTAGAAAATACAACTCTGGTGGTAGTTTGGCTCTTTGTGATTTATATGTTAAATCCACAGTGAAGTCCTTAAATTCTTTTCAAAAGCGTTTTCAAGTGATAGTGGAACCATTGGTCTGTGTTCTTAGTTAAGAAATTACTGGTTTGAGATAGTGTCTCAAATTCTATCTATTTCAGTATCTCCTTTCAGGCTCCCCTTAAACAGCAGAAGTTTGGGCCAATTGACTACTCTGCCATTCTCTCAGGATAGCTTTCTCCATCTTGTTACGGATTTTTAGCTGTTCAGTAGTGTAAAGTGCAGATGTGCAGGTACTTTTTTCTTGATACAAATCCTTCAGCTTTCAGGTGACTTAGTATCTGTCCTTGTAGACATGAAAGGTTTATGCACAGTGCAAAGCGCTGTAAATTCACAGTAAATTACAGGAGTAATTAACAGGAGATGACTGAAGATACTTTGAAATCCAAAGTACTGTTAGGTTCCCCTGGGCTTTCTCAGGGTAGCATGGGCACAAGATCTCACCAAAGGACACTTCTGTGGGTGCATAATTAAAAGAACAGCGCATGGCTAACCTTAAAATTAAAGCCAGCAGGAAAGTTTGTGCATAAAAGGATGTGGTAGGCTGGGTCTTTCAAAGGGTATCTATGATTTTGGAAGTGTAATCAAAAATGAGAAGAAATGTATCAACAAGATCTTGATGGATAGATTTTATTTTATTAATGTAATTTCTCACCTAGAAGAAAGACTTCTACAGATCTTTCCATAACGAGATGAGAACAGATACAGTTTTATCTTTGGTCTAATTCATTGTAATGATTTGTAGGTGTTGGCTTTTAATTTTGTATTTTTATTCAAATATTTTTGAAGCAGACAGATTAACATAGTGTTTAAATTTCTTCACTGATCTAAAGGTATTACTGGGTGTTTTTTGACTATGACATGACAGCAAAAAAATTAATCTTACTGACACCAAAATTCTTCACTTGTTTATGTGTTTATTTATGTTCTGTCACTATTTCCTCTTCTGTTAATCCCAGTTTTTTTTTCATCTGCCTCCTTAGTAATCCATCAAATCACTTACCTGGCTTTCAGAAAGTTCCCTGTCTGGATAACTTGAGATAAAAGCCTGAACCCTTTACATTCTCCACACTACAGCCAATAAAGAGACTGTTTACAAATTATACTATGATGTGCAAGATCTCACTTGATCATACCTTAACTCTTGTGTTTTTCCCTCCCTACCTCACAGATGATGGAAATGCTTAAAACAAGTTAAGGTAGTGTGGCACAGACTAACGTAAGTGTGAGCATGGCATCCAGGGGACAAGCTGTGAAATGTTTGCGTGCTTCTGCCAAAACGCGTTGCATGGCTTTCTGCTGTTGTCTCGTGTTTCTGATGTCAGGCAGCATGTTCAGCAACATGTAAGCATTTAATTTGGTATTTATATTCCAGCTCAGCTTTGGTTTTGTGTAGTCTTAATATTCTGCCTTTTTTGGTAGCTCGTGGCAGCTGCTAGTGGCAAGTCTTGCAAGCTGTGTCTGTCGTTCCTAAGCGACCTTCAGAAGTACCTGCTAGGATCAGGACCCCACTGGATATTTAGAAATCTGTGGTAGATTCTGAATTCACCTAGATGCTGAGGTGTGCAGTTCAAACAGGTCAGAGCAGAATCGACCCTCCTGTGCTTGCCCATGGAAAGCAGCTGCTCCTGGTTTGCCTTCTCTGGGAGCCAAGCCTGCTCCTGGTGCAGCTGCCTGACAAGGACAGCTCTGCTATTGCCAGTGCTTTGTGACTCTTCTGTTGTCAAAATCTTGCTTCATGTGGCAGATGACACTTTGGAATTATGAATGGTGTTTGCAAAGTCTCTGTATGAAAAAGACTGCTATGAGAAAATATGATGTTTTCCTGTATTTATATAATCCCTTTAATCTTAGTGTATGTAAAGCTTATGAAGGTGAGACTAATCACAGCAGCTGGAAACATACTTATCCACATGGGTCTTGTGGTGCTGCCTGGTATGGAGAGGCAGAACTCAGTTGTTCCCTTCCTGGCTTTCTTTTCTCACAGGATTTTCGCTCATATTTTAAGTGTGGTGGGAGCTTTTCGTCATAAGGCTGATCAAATATTGACCAGGTTGCCCAGCAAGGTAGTATCATCTCCATCCCTGGAGATCCTCAGA
Source organism: Phylloscopus whistleri (assembly GCA_017589585.1). Lineage (NCBI taxonomy): Eukaryota > Metazoa > Chordata > Aves > Passeriformes > Phylloscopidae > Phylloscopus > Phylloscopus whistleri. The sequence goes on along the minus strand of JADMLD010000680.1, from coordinate 1,475,889 downwards.
ACCTGACTGGACATGACCCTGAGCAACCTGCTCTGTTTGGACCTTCTCTGAGAAGGGAATTGAAATATGTGACCTCCAGAAGTGCCTTTCTACTTACAGTTGTCCACGATTCTACAGTTTTGTGACTGTGCAGGTGGGGAGTAGAGTGAAGCCACCAAAATAACTTTTAAGCCACCATTCAAAACCAGATCACCAGAAATCCGTGTTCTGGTGACTGGTGGACTTTCCTGGACAATAAAATGGAGTTTGTTGAATGCTGGTTATTACTCTCAGTATACCCAATTCAACCATTTGCAACTGAGCTTACACAGATAGGTATTGGTTGTTTTCTTATTATGCAACAAAAAATATATGTTGAATAGCATGTGTTGTGTGAGATCAAGATGACTTATCAGAAACATCCCTAGTTTTGAATTATTGGAGCTGTGCCAGCTGACACTGCCAGCTGTCTACATGATGTTTTTATAGCTCTTCTCAAGTTTCCCATATAAGATCCCTACCTCTGTTCCTAAGACATTAATGATTAGACTGTCAGAGCTGAGAAAATCCACCTACTGAGCAAGGTCACCTTCGCTGTTCTCGGTAACAAAGGAAAATGCAAGGCTAACAAGGCTCAGGAAGTCCTAATTAACGTCAACGGGAAACTCAAAGCCAGAGAGAAATGAGGCTGGCAAAACAATTCTCTCTAGAGATAAGATTTTTTATTTTTTTTTAGCCATTGTAAAAGAAGCCTGGAGGCTGTATTTTCAAATATGGTTAGTGCTGGGGATGGGTTGCAGAAAAGAAAGGGAATCAATAAGGGGTTTGTGATTTCCTGCCTCCTTCTCCTCAGTGAGTCCCTGCCAGCAGTCAGAGCTCTGAGACTCAGCTGAGGCCCCGAGGCAGGAGCGCTGTACATCTCTGTTCCCACCTGCCAAAACTTCATCATGCTCCTTCTGCAGTCTGGCTCCCAAATAAATGTGTCTCCTCAGGGATGCTGGAGCCACGACATACACAGAGCTGGGGGTCACCCCACAACCTCCCACCTCCTCCCCCTGCTGCCAGAAGACCAGGATGACTTTGGTCATCCTAGACAGCAAACACACCAATGGCCAGTTTCTACCCACAGCTGTTGGGTGAATAGATATCCCCAGACCGTGTTTTATAGAAGACAACTCACAGATCTGTTTCTAGCACCACTTAAGGATCCTGAATTTGTCTTTGAGTCTTGTGAAATAGCCCATCTTCCCAAAGTACCCTATTAAGCATTTTTGCTCCCATTTTCTTACCCTAAATTAGTCTCAGTTCAAAATTCAGATTCCCTGAATTGGGCTAATCCTCTTGATCGCCACCCCCTCCTCTCAACTCTCTGACCCCCATTACAGGCTTGATGGAACCAGCTGTCTCTCAGACACCTTATCTGGCACAGAGCTGCTAAGTCCTGCAACGTTTCAGCCTATTCATTTGTATAATCTGGGTTTTTCGTACTGATGTCCTTACTCAGCCATCTCTGGTTTCTGTGTAAGCCCAGTGCTGCTAGAAGAAGCTTGCTTTTTCCTCACTGATTTCCTTCTATGCCAAGGATGTCTCCAACTCAGCTCTCCTATTTTATAAGTGTGAGGGAGAGGTCCATAAATGAAAGTGGTTTTGGATTTCAGTGCCTGTATGTGGGTAATAGCACCTGCAACCATGTTTTAAATTCCAGAAAGGAATATTCAAATCAGATATGATGAACAAAATTTCCACAGCCTTTTCAGCAGTGGGGAGAACAAATAGAGGAAACAATTCTCTAAGGGTGTTGTGACTTTCCAGTGTTGGAAAGCCCTAGGGATGTACTACTCAACACCATCAAAAGTGACTGATGCAATAAGCCTATCTTGGGACAAGAAGTGATCCATATGACCTCCTGAAGTTTCCTCCTGCGTGTTTTTGTATGATTCTGTTATTTTAATGATGATGAAAGCCTTGGCCAAGAAATGTAATCATGGTTCTAAGTTGTGTGTATGTATGAGCAGCTGACACCAGGACATTCAGATTCAGTGATAGGAGTGGACAGACCTGAAGAGCCACTGCAGACTGTTGAATGCAATGAAACATCATCTCCCTCTTGCACACACACACACAAGGGTGTAAATCCACTGCACACTGCTCTGCCTCTCAGCATGACAACAGGCCATTGTTACACACCCAGCCAACCCCAGCAGTACCCACAGGGCCAGACACTGTGGCCCACTGGATCCTGCTCCCATGTGTTCCCCTGCAGACTCTCTTGTCTCACCTGCCTTCCTCCTTGAGCCTCAGAGCCTCCATCCTTCACCAACCTCTGCAACACAGTGACCTTTGCCAGTTACATCACTCTGGGCAAATGACAGGAATAGTTTTTCGAAAGACCTTCAGGGCAGTTTTATTCCCCAAGTGAAGGTTGAATCCTCAGAAAATTACTCACAGAATGCCATCATTGATCCAAATGGTCTCCTACAATTTCATTCACCCTTCAGCCACACACATTTTTGACCATGTCAGATTAGTAGACTGATTTCTTGCCCTGGCTTCTCTCTGAAGTCTCAGCTACCATGATACCCTCTGTGCCCCCCAGGCAAGCACAGAACTCCTCACACTGATGCTGGGTGGCCTTGAATATGTCCACACTGCTATTGCTTGCTGTTTCATCTCCCCCACAAGAGCATTAAGTCAGTGCTCTCTGAAATAGTCACTGCCTGGCTCACTTGCCTACTGTAGAGCTGCCTCTGTTCCCTGTTCAAGTATTCCCTGCACCACAGAGCAAGGCATGCCTTCATCAGAACATTTCTCCTCTTATGTCCTAATCCCTGGCTGTCCTTTGCTGCTAGGTACTTATGCTAGTCTCTGTCATCTCTGCAGGGTCTTCTGTCCTGACATTTCCATTTGACCCATCCCTCATCCAAGCTGCAGCTGCAGTGCCACCTCTGGGGCTCTGGGAGCCATGTGTAACAAAAAGGATAACACACCACTTCTTCCTCTGCCCCCACCTGCTGTGTTCAGCCATGGGCTGATCTTCTCCAACATTACCAACTTTGAACTCAAAGTCATGTTATTCAGGGAGTAAACAAGCATCACTGTGTTCATCACTGAATAGTGTGCAGGCACAGCTCTCCCTTCCCTGAGGCTGATGTTGCTCACAACCAAAAGAATGGAGCTTTTTCACTTCAAGCAGAAGCACACTCACTCGTTCACTGTTGAAAGTGTGGTTATAACTCAAGCAAGGAGTGCACTCTTGGGCAGAATCCCTACCCCATCCAGCATATTAATATGGCTTTGGGGGGTGTGGGGGAGCTTTATGCAAACAGGGCCTTGAGACTGAGCCCAGCAAGGTTGTTTCCTGGAAGTGCATAAGGAGCCCTAACAAATCCAGCAGGATGATCCATGGACTGAGAGGTGTGCTCTTATCTAAGTGCTTTTCTGGCTGAGGGCCACAGACCAACTTGCTTCTGAGAGCCCACAGGACAGCTGGGAAAGCAAAATCTGCCCAGTGGAATAGCAATGCCTCACTTGCCCAAAGACTATCCAACTTCCTGATGTGTGAAAATTTCAGGGACTTTATTGAAGACATCAAAAAGCTCAGCAGACCTCAAGCTTCCTTCCCTCAATAGAGCAGTTTTAATCCTTCATTTGGGCTGGGCAGCCCTTCTGCATCATGTGTCCCCAAAATGCCAACATTTCCCTATGACCAACAGCCACCAGACAGAAGCAGGACAAAGACCTTGGGGTTGTTCACAGACAAGAGCAGAGTCCGTCTCCCACAGTTGCTTGGGAGACAGCTTGGCTGGGCTTATGCTGATGTCTGCAGCCTCAAATCCTGCCCTGCCACAGGGACTCCAGTGTCAGGTGGATGCTGTCAGTGCCATGGGGACCACAGAGCTTGGAAATCATAGATGAACTACTCTTCAAACATAGCCAAAGGATCAGAATTTGTCCAGTATTAAGGGTTGGGTTTGCTGTATATTGTAGGCTTCCTTCATATGACCACCTGTGATATCCCTTCTCTGCATCCAGATCACACAAAGAGTACAACAGGCAGAAACCCAGACAGACCAGTAGCCTCTCACAGCCTGGTAATACATTAAACTGGGAAGTTATTATACATGAGTTGAGCTGGAGCAGGCTGATGCTCTTGCACACACCTGTCTTCCTGATGAACAGCTATTCTGGATTTTCCAGTCATTCAACACACTCATCTGTAGGAACATTTACTTATTTCTTAAGATACATTCCCCTTTTGTAGTCCTATTGACAATAATGCTAGCAACATGAGACTTCAAGCACTCATCTACTCAAGCACAGCATTTTCAGCAGTAAATGATCCTCTGAAATTCAGACTAGAGACAAAGAAGACTCTCCACTGGTGCTCATGGAATCAGTTTTTTCTCATTACAGATTTCTGTTTCATATCAAAATGTGCACTGAAAAATATACCCATCTAGGAACCCATCTTTAACAGACTTGAAGTGGTATAAAGGGTAATTAATAGGTTAGTCCCATCTCTAACCTCTGTGACAGAAGTACAAACATTGCAAAATGCAAGAATATTCCCCTGCTGACAAATCTGACCTGTCATTAATTTTGGTCCTCGCTAGAGAGGCAAGGGGGGTTAAAGGCCAGGAGAGCAACTTTTTTATACCTTTGCAACTCCTTTTGTCAGCCAGCAAAAAAAAAAAAAAAAAAAAAAGGAAGTAGGGTGTTTTTCTATTTTGGTACTGGCTTGGGACACCCAAAGCACCACTATCTGGATGTCAAGGAAATGCAGAAAAAAAACCAATTTCACTGAAATGAAGACATAGAGCTGTCTTCAGTCTATTACATATTAAGGGGAGGGCAGTCATTCTCTAGAATGCCTGAAGCCAACTCTGAAGGCAGAGCTCATATATTCTCAGAGGTGTTGAGCTCAGATCCACTTTGAGGGCGAGAAAATATTTCCTCTATCCAGTTCATGCCAGAGTAGATCTCAAGAAGTAAATCAAAGGACACTAGGGACAAATCTTTGATAAAAGCATATCAAAACTTTGTTTAATTTGTTTGCACTGCTGTTGTTAAGCAGACTCACCAGAGACAATATGATCTACAAATGGAATATGTTACTAAATCAGGACACAACTTACTGGAAGGATGAATAATGATTTCATCTAAGTCATTACATCTTCTTATCAATAGCATATCTCTGCAGGGAACTTGCTCACCTCCAGCTGAATATCATATAATCCCTGTAGGAGAGACTTCAGGTGCCTGACTCAAGAGCATGACACACCAAACCATCCCAAAAACATATGTTCAATATCCAGCACATAATCCCTTCAGTTTACAAAACTTGCTTCTGACCAGGTATGTGGGAAAGGGCCACTTGTTAGGACAGCAGAGAAAGGGGGTGATTATCCTGGATACAGGATCCAGGATCCAGGATCATAGACCCTGCAACCTCTGAGTGTGACACATACCCATGGGATGGCTGTGTGGTACAGATTGGACCAAGTAAGCAGGTGGTTCTGCACATATACACCTCCATCCTGCTAAACTTCCAGAGCAGATATCTAAAATCCTCAAATGCTGCCCAGGCAGCTTCTCTGAACAGAGCAGGATTAATGGGTTAATGCTTGAAGTCAATGATCTTAGAAGTCTTTTCTAACCTTAATGGTTCTATGATTCTAAGAGTACATGTGTATGGGGGGGCTGCACTGGATTAAATATCAGAATCACAAAATGGGTAATGTTGGGAGGGACCACAGTGAGTGGGTCATCTGGTCCAACCTCCCTGCCCAGGCTCTAGCTACAGCTGAGCCCCTTATCTTACTTCACTTGCCTACTCTGTCTGACTGTAGTTGGTAAAACTATTAGCTTCTGTATCCAGGCAGCACACACCCCCAGTGCTTATCGACATTATCACTGTCCTCTCTCCTCTCTCCAGAGTGATGCTGTCATTTAATCCTGCTGACATTCCCTCAAGAGCATCCTACAAAATTATCTACTACTATTTGTTCCCACAGTAGAGCCATTGATATCTTCATCCTCAGTTTTCACAGCCTTCTCTGTTCTGGACTTCTTGATGCTCATCTTGTCTTCCCTCAAAATGTCACAACTAAAATCAATTCCTTAGCAAACCACACTAAATCCTTTCACTGTTTCACCTTCATCCTTTTTGTCAGATTTGTGGTCCAGCCTCTCAAAAGTTTCCATAAAACTTCTTCTATGGCTTTTCCTACTTTTCTCCTCCTTTCCTCTGAGATGCTCATTTCCTTTTCCTCTTTGTGGCACCTCCTTCTCCAAGGCCTCCTGCAACACAAAACCTCCTCCCTGAGTGTCACCACAGTGAAGTTCAAATCATACCATTTTCCAAGTTTCCATAGGTTTTCTCAGGAAATCAGTCTTGTCTGTGTTATTTTCAGATCATCCTCTGATGTCCCACCTACAACTCCTGCCTCTGGTGCTGAGTGTTGCCTTCAATGAGACGTGAGCAGTGACTCTCTTGCTCTGTAGTCCTCTGCACAAACTAAGGGCAGCTGGAGGAAGAACCAATGCCACGTTCTTACTCAAGTTAGCCTTGCTTGAGCTTGCCTCCAAGTAAACTAGAGTCAGTCTTTGTTTGCCACTTGCTTTTGTAGCACAGGATCTACAGCCCATCCTGAGTCAGAGACATCCTTTCTGGGGAGGAGATACAGCAGCTGCATGTTTCCTGCCTCCATTGCCTGTGAAAGACCTGGCATTACATTAAGTTACATTGAGGAAAAGTTCCCTTTGGAAAGGAAACTATGATTGAGATTTGGATAGGGAAAGTGTCTAGCTATGTCTACACCCAGATTTTCTTTCTTCCCCAGTGGAAAAATAAAGGGATGTGACATGAGGACCACAAGACACTGTCAGAGTAGAGTCTCTTGAGCAGAGGTCACACCACCCACTATCCAGAGGACATTCACTCACCTCTGCCTTGTGTATGGTGCTCAGGCTGAGTATGAGACTTAAAAATATTTACCATATCCCAGAAACTATTTCAGCTCTCTGATTTACAGAAAATTATTTGCCTGACAGGAGCTGCCTCTGAAGCAGTTTGTAATTAATGCATCCATTTTCATATTCTTAAAGACAACATTCATAACAGATTAGAAAGATCAGAGATGCCACAAAGATTTCTAAATAACAAGAATTAGTTGTGATTAAGTATATCACTGTAGAGTAACAAATAGATTTGTCAATTGCATATCAAAGTTAATAAACAAAAAAAGGGGAATTGATGATTTAAAAAAGCATATACAAGAGTAATTCATTCAAGTCTGTAAACCAGAGTACTTGTAGGTATCTGGCAAATTTTGAGTGGCCTGCATTAGACTGAAAATTAAGATTTTAGAGCCTGGATATTCACGTGGGTTTTCTGTTGGTTGGTGGGGGGGGTTGTTTGTTGGTTTGGTTTGGTTTTTTTTAAAGATGAAGGTGCTGCAAAAATTGTATCCAAAATTGGAGGGCTTGAAAGGGCTAAATCCATTTTGTCAAAGTCAAATAATGGACATAATATCCTGCAGCTAAGATTGTCAAGTCAGTTGTAATAGGTTTTCAAAAATGTTGCTAAATATGCACAAGTCATAACTTAACTGAATTCCTTGTAAATTCTATGACTAATTATTTATAATTTGTATAAAATATTTTGATGCTCCATTCACATGCTTAGAATTTAACTAATTTGTAGGTTATATGCCCGTAATAATAAATGTTTCTCAATGATCTTGGTCCAGAGCCTTGTAACAGTGCACAGTGGTAAAGTTTACTGAGCCCCACAAAAACTGTCTGCTTCACATAACCTTTGATGAGCACGTTGTACAAAAGGCAACAGGCAGTATTTATAGGCTGCCCATGTGAGGGAAAGCACAGGTAATGCTCAGACTGCTTTGTAAAACCTACAAACCAGGTAGCAACTCATCACTGCTGGCCTGGGGATTCACATGTGTGCAGTAAATAGCCAAGGTCACTTCTCAGGTAGAGCATTAAAAACAAAAAAAATCATACAAATTGGCTGAAAACAGTTCACCCTAGTGATGTGCTGGGTCCTACAGTGTCCTCTTCCTACTTGGTGGTCTAAGAGCTGTTTCTCTAATTAGATCATCCTCAAGATTTCATCCAGCTTTTTTCAGGAACAGTGATCTCAAAATATGTTTTTAACCACTGTCTGATAGAAACCTGTAGGAAAAATAGTATTTTGATCTGGAGAATAAAAAAAAAACAGGGAACATATATTCCTTTGGAAGGATTTGATAAATTGTGTGCCATCATATAATAATACAGTTATAGTTCTTGCTAAGCATAGCAGCTGTCTGGAGGAACCCAATTAGGTAACTTGGCCATTCACTCAGCTAGTCAGTGATCCTCATTCCTATTTTTCCTCCTCATCCACAATACTACCAGAAGGTGCAGCAAACTCTTTCCACTATTCTCAAAAAGTCTCCCTCTCTGCTTTAGAACGGGGCACACACAAGGTCACTGCAAACAATGCTGTTGGGATTGAGGGAACAGCCTTTTTTCCCTTCTAAACCTGAAGCCATGCACACCACTTGAAAAATTAATGACTGACTGGGTGATTGTTGTCTCCTGGGGAGTTTGAAGTGAGGTCAGTGCTTATTCACCCTCAGGAGAGGAAGATGGTTTAATGGATGACAGTGCCTTGGGCTGCAGCTTCAGGACAGTCAGGCAGCCACATCCTGGGCAACCCGGACTTCACTTGCCTGGAGTTCCCCTTCTGGGATTTTATGTGCTAAAAAAAGGTTCACAAAGCAAATGGATATAATCATGGCAGAAAGACTTTCGGGACCCTTACATGCAGTGATGTCTGTTGGGCTCCCACGCCCCCCTCCAAATTGTTGGATGGTACATAATTTTGAGGAAACAGCCCCATGGCTTTCCCTGCCCTGCCTTACATACCCAGTGCTGGCCACTGCCAGAAAAAAGGTGAGGACTGAGTGGACTTCTGGTCTGACCTTACATATGGAAGGTGAGAACTTCATTTTCATATCTGCCTGCTCTTGGGGAATGCCTGTCTCCAGGCTCCTCTGGCCACTGTGGAGCTATTCCTTCACATGCCCTCATACTCCCCTCAGCCCTGTACTTAGTACAGTGTTTATATCATCACAGTAATGCCTCATGATGCTGCCCCACCACAGAGCAGGAGCTCCCAGGAATGTTGGCTCAGCAGAACATGCTTAGTTCACAAGCCAAGCCAAGGTGCCTCTTGCTCCCAACACTGTGTCACTTCTTTCTTGTGCAGTAGAGATCTCTGTTTTACTGACCTGCACCACTCACAGATTTATTTGCTGGAGTTACAAAATATATGAGCTGATACAACAACCAGTTTCTACCAAGGCTGCAGGAAAAAAGGCTGTAACTTGCTGTAAGAGCCACAAGCTCCATCAGAAAACAGAAGGTTCCACATAAGGGAAGCACGACACGTAACCACTTAATAAAAACAACCCCAGCCCGCCAGGGAACCGGCAGAATTTACAGGCATTGTGCTGGGAACAGAAATCCAGCCCTCACGGTCAGCACAGAACTATTAGCAAACACACAGAGCAGTTAATATTTGGAGGTTGTTCCAGCTTTATTTGTGTACCTTGATAGGTGACATTTCCAAGACACTATGAGTCTCTGTGGAGTTAGACCTATTATTAATAGTGAGCATGCAGCTGAGCTGACATGACAGAGAAATAAAGAAGTTCACATAGTCTTTTATGCAGGGAAGGTTATTCCCCAAAGTTTTTTAGCAGCCTTACAGTCTCCTTCAACCAGACACAAATGCCTCGTGCTACCACTACACAGAGCAGATCTGGAAACCTACCTCTGCCTTGACTAAGGATGCTTCTGCCTAAGCCTATTTTCTCATTTGTTTCTGTTATTGCAGCTAAATGTGGGTGGATCTCTGGGTGATGTTCCCAGCAGGTATCAACCTCCTGTGGGGTTTTGTTCTTCAGTGGCTCACTCGCCATCTGGCTCTCAGCCACAGGGAAGCCCATGTGGTCTCTTTCCTGATGGCACTCCAAAATCCTGCAGGGCAATCATCACTGTCCCTTCTCCCAGACAACCTGTGACCAGCTGTGGGCAAGAAGATTGCCAGAGCCAGGTCTGCAAGGGGATAAATGGAGATATTTGAAACACTGAAGTAGGAACTGGACAACAGGTTTCATTAAAATCACAGCGGGAGTTACTGGTGCCTCAGGTGGATGTGCTGACTGTGGTTGTAAAGGGAGCTGAAAGAGCTCTGGAATGATATCTGTGAATAGATGTTCCTGAGACCCCTGCAGACAGTTCAAGGGAGGGAAATCCCTGATGGCCACATATGGAAACAACCTGTGTGCTTGGAGCCCTATTACAAAAGGTACTGAGGCCAAACTCTCCTCTCCTGTGCTTGCCCAGCTCCTCACCATCAGAAGCACAGGGAAAGCCCAGCAATTCTTAAAGCTGCTGTAATCCAGAATGAGACAAATGGAAGGAAAAATGTACTAAACAGTTGTTTCAGCAGCTGATTGTTTTTGGTTTCTTAGCAACTGTGGGAAAAGAAGCTGCCTGAGATCTGAGCTGTCTGGTCAAATCCAGCAGGCATCCCTCTGGGGAGGACAGCCCTCCTCCTCTCTGCTCATCTGCACAGGGAAACCACAGCTGGTGGGAAGCCCTCCCTAAACAGGGAGATAGCACACAAGTCCACCAAAACAGATGAACAGGCTTGTCCCCTTGTCCTTCTCTCCACTGACGGACAAGGGAACAAGCTGGCCATGAGTCCCCAGTGTGGTTCCTCCAGAAGTGGAAAGGTTGTTTGAGATTAGATTGCTTTTCACTTTAAAGAGCATTGAATAGATGAGGGACTCTTGCACTAACAGCTGCAGTCAGTGGTGTTCCCAAGCTGCCCCCAAAAGAGGAACTCCAGGAGAGAAGTCAGGTTCTTCTGTGCCTGAGTGTCAGGGCCAGGCTGGAAGGGAGCAGAAGAGCACACTCCTGTAGATCCAGCCACCAGCCACTCCAACCCTGCAAATGAGCCTGAAAATGAGCCTGATGGCTTGGTGCAGATGTCCTCAGCTCCTCTCCTGGCAGTGCAGGTACAGCATCCTTCACAGGTTGTGTTGAGAACACTGCTACTGAGAGTGTGAGAAGGTGTTTATGGCTGTTTTCCCTGTGATCAGCAGTGTCAGTCTCTTGCAAGTCCCTTGAGCAAATCCACAGAGAGAAAGGGATGATTTTTGCCAAAGAGTTTCCCATCTCTGTGGGTGTTTGTTCTAGAGATTTCTGCACTGGTGCAGGGTTAGTGTGGGTCTCTATATTGGAGCAGCCATTTCATTGTTTTGGTTTTCAGGGACAGTGTTTAAATCATTTAAATTCGTGCCTGTTACTGACATACTGGCTGTGCTCATTGCTAATAGCTTATTTCCATCCATACTAGCACTATCTCATTCATTCAGATATAAGTATGGGGATGCTGACCTGTGGTTAATCCTGCACGTCCCTGACTGTTAATTTAATGACTATTAAATATTAATGGGAGCAGAGAAGGGAAGTCAGATCACCTTTTCCACAGCTTAGTGCCCCTGTCACCAGGCTACAATGTCATCCTTGATCTTGCTTTTTATATTCCCTTTCTCCCAGTTTCATTTACAGGACAAAAAAAGATACCTTTTAGAGAACACTTTGTAGTCAAGCAGCTATTGCAAGGATTAGAGCTGTATCAGGATCTCCCATTTCTAGGTAGACGTTCAAACCAACATGCTGTTGGTTAAAAAAGGGGGTGAATTTTTTGTCTACAATCTGGGAAAGGGCCCTACACCCCAGCTCAGAATATGCTAGAGAAGGGGAGAATGCACAAAACCACAGACACCCATGACCTAGATGCTCCTCCTGATGCTATGCAAAGAGTAATTCATTGTTCAAGGAGAGATGTGGAGGGTGTCTGGTGGCTACAGGCGTCCCCAGGGCAGGGGAGCACCATGGATCCAGCAGTGCTGCAGCTGTGCACAGTTCATTAAAGGAAGGATGGCCCAGTACCGAGGGTGGACCCTGAGGCTCTGCTGCAAACCCACAACACCACAGTGCCACGGGCCCTGTTGTGTTCCCAGCCTGGTGGTGGGAAAACTCTCCTGACTAGTCTGGAGTACAGAAGTGAATCCCCCCTTCTAGAGGAGAGAGTTGAACATCACACCTCACTTCCAGATGGGTATTGCTATGTCTTGATTCTCACAGAAAGCATCATTACTTCTGGTCATGCTTCAACAAAGAAAGCCATGCCCCCTATGTGACCATCCACAGAACATTTCATTTGCAAGCCTGTTATGTTTTCAGGCAGTGGGGACCAAGGATGGTGGTGTGGAGATCTCTTTCTCTACATCTTCCCATGCCCTTTTTTCTCATGGTCTTTTCTTTTGCATCAGGCAGTTGTGACTGCATCCTTAAAACAGCCATGTCTAACTGCTGGAGGTATTTGTCTGTGCTTAAATCTAAGTATTTTCATATGATTATATTTTTCTGATTATAAAGCTAATGAGATAAAGCAGAAATCAATCAAAGTAGCTGGGCTTGAAGTACATTAATACTTAATACTACCTTTTACTATTGTAATTATGATTTATTTACTTTTTAAATTGCTATCTGGTTTGCTTATCTCTATGAGAGACTCTTCTCAAGAGTATCTTTCTGACTATAGTGTTTTATTTTTACAGAAAAATGCAGGCATTTAGTGAGATGGAAATTACTTCCTTATTATTTAAAATTAATTCAGCCTGTCAAAACGAGCTCATTGCCATGCACAGTGTTTCCTTTTTAATTCAGTCTCAGCCTTTCTAGAAATTGAAATTCTGTGCTGAGATGATGTACATAGCAGGCTTTTTATACTTATTAAGCCCTACATATTAGGAGGATTAGGGCCACATATACATTTTAGAATAGGGTACATAATTATAAAACAAATTTTGCAGTAGGGATAAAAGAATGTCAGTTTTCCATTGGTCTTGTAAACTGCTTTGCTAGCCAGGAATGAAGCTGCAAGAATGCCTGATGGGAATAAAAGGGACTCTCTTGCCCGCTCCTTTAGGACTCTAACTTTTGCTAAATCAGGACAAAAGTAGAGGAAATATTTGCATATAAATAATTGGGATGCCAGTGCTCCCTTCTTTTCTTTTCTTTGAATAAAAAAGAGAATGGAAAGCAGAAAAGGACAGAGGAGATTGAAACCTGTGATGGGTATAGGAAAAGATAACCTTAACAAATGGGAGAAAATTGCCTGTCACCTGCAAAGGGAGCAGTGAAAATAAGGGGGAAGGGAGACAAGTTTCTGACAGCAGCATCCCACAGGAATTTCTTCAGGACCAAGAATCGATTAGGAAAGGGAGAGTGAGAAGAAAAGGCAGCTTTAAAAGATCTTTACACTTCCCATTCTGTCCTCTGATCTGCTCTCAGTTCCCACTGCACTCCCTCCTCAGAGTAGCTGAATGAGCTTGTGGCAGAGGTTCAGTCCTCTGCAAACAGCCCAGTGTCTGAAGAAACATTCCAGTGACTCACCTGCACTGGGCTGTGTCCTGGTGTCCTGGTCACACTCCCTGAAAACAGAACAGCAGGAAATGAAGAGTTTGGAATGAAAGGAGCAATCAAGGAAAACCATTGCTGGGGAGGACACCTGAAGAGATTGCAATTCCCATAGTAAAAAGATAACTATGGAAATCATTTTTGCATTCACCAACAGAATCAAAAAAGTAGTTAAATAATTTCAATAGGTTTGGGCATATCACAGACAAGACAGTCAGTGTCACTCCTATCTCCAAGAGGGACATACATGGCAGTGTTACCTCAGTCCTTGGGTAGGTCATGGAATAAATAGTCCTGGAAATCATTTCCAAACACAAAGGACAAGAAGCTGATTGGAAGTAGTCAGCCTGGATCTACAAAGGGGAAATCACACCTGAGAAAAACCTGAAAACCTTGTACAGCAATGTGACTGCCTCAGTGGTCACAGGAAAAGCAATGAGTGGCATTGCTCAACTTTAGGAGGGATTTTGAGTGCTTGCCAGAACTTCACAGAGAAGATGAAGGGTGGGCTGAATAACCAGACAGTGAGGTGGACCAAAACCTGGCTGAACTGCCAGGTTAAAGGGCTGTGATCAGTGGCACAAAGTCCAGCTAGATGATACAGCAGATAAAAAACTGGGAGAAGTGTTGAAGTAGAGGGTTATGCTGCTAATCTGTTGAGGGACCTCAACAGATTGGAGAAATGAGTGGATAGGAACCTCTTGAAGTTGGGATACCCCCAGTCCTGCACCTGGAGAGGAACAAGCCCACACACCAGAATAGGCTGGGACACCCATCTGGAAAGCAGCTTGATAGGAAAGGACCTGGGCTTCTAGAGGACACCAAGCTGCCTGTGAACTAATGATGTGCCCTTGTGCAAAGCAGGATCTCCATTCAGCACTGGGGACACCTGCAGTGCCGTGCCCTGTGCTGGGCTCCTCAGTGCAACAGAGATGTGGACACACTGGAGAGAGTCCAGTGCAGAGCCAATAGAATGATGAAGGGACTGGAGCAACTCTCCTGTGAGAAAAGGATCAAAGAGCTGGTGTTGCTCAGCCTGGAGTAGAGAAGGCTCAGTAGGGACCTTGCGAGTGTGTATAAATACCTGATGGGGACCCAGTAAAGAAGACAGAACCAGACTCCACTTGGTGGTACCTGGGCACTGTGTAAGACACAACAGACACTAATTTTGCAGGAATTTGCATTTAAATTTTAAAAAACCCCACTTTTTACAGCAAGCATTGTCAAACACTGGAGCAGGCTGCCAGAGAGGTGCTGGAGTCTCCATCCTTGGACCTGACTGGGCATGACCCTGAGTGACCTGCTCTAGCTGACCCTCTGAACAGTGGACAAGGAGCAGGTACCCCACAAGTGCCTGCTGAACTCTGCAGTTTTCTGAGTCTCTGACACCAAGACAAGAAAACTGCTGGTAACTGGCAGAGAGAAAATATGAATTTTGGTTTAATGACTTGCAGCGAAAGACCAGTAATAAACAAGGGGTTGACCTTGCCACAGAGGTGCAGTGGTGACCAAGGTGCAAATAGGTCCTACCACAGGATCACCCCCGTGGCAGGGGAGAAGTTGTGGCACAACCCACACATGGATAAATTGCAGGATGAAGGAGGTATCTCCCACTCTTTCTCCCTTGGTGAGAACTGATGCAAATAAAGCTCTGTAAAACAAAACCTATTGGCAGAAACAGCCAGCTTCAATCCCAAGTCGTGGTTCTTGGCACTAGGCAGCAGTCCTCACACACTGAGCACAATTCTTGCAAAGAATAGCTGAGGGAGCTGGGGTTGTTTAGCCTGGAGAAGAGGAGGCTTGGGGGTGACCTCAGCACTCTCTACAGCTGCCTGAGAGGAGGTAACAAGTGACAGGACAGTAGGAAATGTCCTGAAGTTGCACCAGAGGAGGTTTAGATTAGATACTGGGAAAAATTTCTTCACTGAATGAGGGGCCAGGAATTGGAACAGGCTCCCCAGGGAAGTGATAGAAACACTGTCTCTGAGAGTGTTCAAAAGGTGTGTGGATGTGGCACTTAAGGGGCATGGTTTAGTGGTGAACATGGTGGTGATGGGTTAAAGGTTGGAATGAATGGTCTTAGACCTTTTCCAACCTCAACAATTCTACCATCCTGTTATTCCCTACCCTGGAATTCAAAACATCAACAACTGCAAATGTGCTTTAACTTGTGCTACTTTGATGGATGTTTCTGGTGAAACAGGCACGTGGAAATGCTTAATTGCCAAAACTGCAGGGATAAGAGACCATGAGAAGAAGTCAGAAGTTGTTTTCTCCCATGTTCAGAGCCTTCTTTGTGCCACCTGCTGTGGCATCCCCCAGCAGCACGTCTAAGGTGGAAGCACACCTGGGCTCTTATCTCTCTCTCTCTGCATTTTGTTTCAAGTGTTTGTAATTAGCCAAGGATCCTGCCACCAAACTGTTTTGGGGACAGCAGGGTGTTGGTTTTTGCGGATTTAACACAAGTTACTGTGAATCATCAGGAGCATTTTATAGGTTAGGTGTCTGATATTAAACAGACTTTGTTTTAATTTAAAGTATTTCACGTGTACATTGCAAAACAGTATAGAAGGATGTCCCACATTTTTCAGATAAACTAGAAGATAAGCTTTAATTTTTTTTTTAATCTGGCAGCTTCAAAATACTGTTTCATGAAGGAACCTAAATCCAAGTTATTATTTTTTGCATTTTGTACATTTAATAAGGGTTTCCGACATATTCCAATTTTACACTGTTTTGAATTACATTACAAGTATCAGTAATTAATTTTCTTAGTAATGCCACGTATTTTGAAGTTACCAGAGCTGCTTTGAGTGAGCAGGTAACTCTAGATACCGCAGTCCCCTCTAGTGGGGAAAATCAGACTCTGCCGATTTTGCAGGACCTGCAGCATTAGCAGCAGCTGGATATGGAAGCTTTGCTTTTCCTCCATATATCCTGAGGACTCTGAGTCGATTTTTTTTTCTTTTTATGTTTTTTTATTTATTTCTGGTACATTATTTTTTTTCTGAAGGAGAGAGGGGCATCTGAGGTTCAGGTTCAGTTCCTATTTGTGAACCTTCAGAGCAGGAATTCACTACATGCTTTACTAAATCCTCCTGCCAAAGGACAGCAAGTTTTGCTTCAAGTACCTTATTTCCACAAAACATTTGGGAAGATTTATTTTTTTTTAATAAAAAGGAAACTAAGGGATTCATGAAGGACAGGTTCACCAGAGATCACCATCCATCTCCTGGCTCAGCAGCTCATCTAAACCCATTTTAAAATCCTTCTGTACTGGCATTTTCTGATTCAGAATTGTGCCCTCGTAATATTCCCCTGTTCTGTGAGCAAGAAGCAGTGATGTTTAGGTTTTAGGAAGCCATTACCATAAATATAATAAAGAACAGCCCCTCCTCAAGAACTCTATCTGCCCATTTGTTACACTTCTGCTCTGCTGCAGCTCTAAGGGAGAACTGTGTCTACCACCCCACATCTCTTTTTTGTTTTTCTCTTATGTAATTGTCATCGGGTTTTTAATTAAGTTAAATAGGATGTTGCACTGAGCTCCTCAGCAGCTTCCTGAATTTTGTGATCTATTCCATCAATTGACTGAAATCAGAGCACTGTCTCTGCTGGTACCATGTGCACTGAGTGCAAGTCACAGACATTTGCATGAACCAATTTATCTCTTAAAAATATTTCTTCTTGACTGAAGAATAAATTGCCTTTACCCCTAATGCGCTAGGTAATGAATTGCATTTGAAATCCGTTTATTTTTAGCAAACAAATGCTAATGGCAGCTTGCTGTTAAAAATAGACAGTACAGTTGGCACAGAAATATGGGCTGGGGAATTGTTCCTCCCTGATCAGTGGAAATGCCCTCTGTGTAAGTCACCTGGGGAGAAAACATGATGTTCCTAAGTAATTCACTCCCTCCAGCTGGAGAGAGGGTGAACAGCAAGACACCCGTGTCACCTGAGCCCTGCCTTGTGAATTGCCCCTGCAGCCCAGCATCCTCACAGGGCTGTGCCCCTCCTGTGGGGGCCAAGGGTGTAAGATGGAGGCAGCACATTTTTCTTTTCCTGTCTCCCTGCTGTATGTCAGTGGGTGCACTGTGGGTTTTTATGTGCCTCTAGCTCTGCCTGGCTGCAGAAAGTGAGGGCATTCTGGTGGGGGAAGCACTGCAGGACCCCAGGATTAGCAGCTCCCACTCCTCTCTCAGCAGCTGCTCCCCAGACCAAGGGACTTGGACAGGATTTTCCTGATGTCTGTGAAATTTCCCTGGCTGCTCTCTAAATCCATTACTTGTCACATTCCCATGATTTATTCCCTTCATTTTCGCAGCAGCTTTTTTTCATAGTTAAGGGTGTTATGTCCACTAAGTCTCCTTTCCTCTAGATTACACAGATCAATTGCCCATGTTTTCCCTTACATTAAGAATTCCAAGGCTTCTGACACTCTTGCTGTTCCACTCTTATATTCACTGGGTAGGTACACTTCTCCCTTACAGTCTAGTGCCAAAAGGCCAACCATGCAGCTGAGGCCCTGGTGAGCAGCCTGGTAGACTCACTTTGTGTGTCTTGCAGACAGGTTTTTCTGCTTCTTCATAATGGTAGGGCATTTGTCTATTTTTCACAACAGAAGGCCCTTGTGGAGTCATGTGGTCGTTTGGTCCATAACTTTTATCCTGTACAACTCTCTCCTTTGCCCATACATGTACTGCTATTGAATTGTGTCCTGTTTTTCAGATCATTTCTCTAACTCATTATAAATGTTGAATACTGTTTCTGACCTACAACACTCTTGGAGCCCCTCCTGAAATACTGTAACCCACAAACTGAGGAGTATATTCCATATTCCATTGGAGACCCTCTATTCCATTGTCTAAGTGATTAGTGAAAGTATTTTAATAACATCAGACCTAAGACAGATTGCCTTGTAACTCTAATAAATACAGTCCTTCAGCTGGACAGCAAGCCACTAATCACCACTCTAACAGTGTGTTTTTCCAACAAGTTTTGCATTTGTTTTCATAGCAGCTTATCTAAATAAAGTTTTCTAAATGCTATGAGAATGCTTTTCAGGTTTTTCAGATTCATGGTTCAACTCTTTTAGAAGTCTGGCTAATGGAAGTGGAAAACAGAAAACCTCCCAAGCACACAGGTGCTACATCAACTAGTGTTCATTAAATTCTTGTTCTACACTTCCAATACACTTTTTATCATCCAGCCCTAATGGGGCTGTTGTGATACAAGGGCTGGTCTTCTCACCTCACTTTAATTCCTGAGTGAAGTATTAAAGTGCCAATTCTGGTAATTTGGTTACCAGAGAGATACTCTCAGGGTCTGGCTGCATCCTCCAAATCCTCCAGGTGTGGCAAACAGTGCCTGGGAGGAACCCAGCTGCTGCTGCTGTCAGCCCTGGCCATGTCAGCACCCCTCCCTCGGAAAAGGGGCTGTATTTTTGCTTACAAGTGTTGTCCTGTGATTCTCAGCTTTCCTGGGGTTGGATCTGCCCTGGGAGTGATTGCACAGTGCATCATGGAAGAGCTTATCCATCCCTCAGAAGCCACACATGGATATGTCCCTCTGTTTCCAATAAAACACCCTAAGGCACATCTGCTCCTCTGCACCACTGATTCCATCTGGCACCTGTGGGCTGCTGAGTTTTCCAGGCATGGGAGTTATGGAGAGCAGGGGTCTCCCCCTCAAGAGCAGCAGAGACCATGTCAGACCCCAGCACCTCCTGCTCTCTGGGACAAATCTCTGCCAGCCTCCAACATGTCCTAGCACCAGCACTCCTCAGGCCCCAGACAATTTTGCACTGAAAGCTCACTGTTAAAAAGGGGTCTCATCACAATAGAAAGGGCTCCTTTAGGAGGGATGATGTCAGCTTTTCTGTGGGGAGTTTTCAGTCACAGGCAGGGAAGTGTTTTAGAAGGGAAGACACAGTTCTGCTCACACAGGCTCGAGTCAGGAGGCTGGAATTCCCATCAATTCACTGCTGAAGCACAAAATTTGTACCAGGCACAACCTCTACTCAAGAGATTAGATATCCAGTTTTGAACATTGTTTTCCAGATTTTACTTGCAAGGTGGGTTCAGTGTCCTTGAAAGGTAGGGCAGTGTCCCTTACTTCTTGCCAGAAGATCTTACATAGAGATCTCTAGCCAAAAAAAAAAAAAAATACTGCCTTCATTTGACAGAAAGGATCCGGTAGGACCAGACAAGAAAGCCCAGACTGAGCTGTTGCTGGTTGAAAATTACCTAAAAAGACTAAAAATTATAAGGTTAACCAGAAAAGTGCCAAAATCCTGAAAAAAATCTAGTAAATATTATTTATTTCATACATGTTCAAGAGGAGGCTCTTCTCTTGGGGAAGAAAATCACAACAGGAAGTCCTTGATTGATCCTTGGTGCTTCTCATTACAATATGATCTTAGGAGCTGGCTTGGTTCTACTGAGTCAAAAAAGAACCAGCATGGTCCAAAAGGGTTTCCATCAGATGTAGATTTTAACATAAAATGTGGCTGGGAGTCTAGATAAAAAACACTAGATAAAGAAAAGTAGAACTGACTCCTTATTCATAAGCTTTAGTATTTCCTGGGACCAAACCCATTACTTCCTAATTCTAGACTACAACCTAAATTGGAATTATAACAATTAAAAGTCAGGAATCCAAAGTAAGGAAGATTTACCCATGGTGGCATGTGTTTCATTAGCAGGTAACGTGAAGAATCAATATTTTATGACCTGTCACATATTTGAGTCATCTGTCATGTTTTATCCTTAGATGTTGAAGTTGTTTGACAGCTCTAAAGTAGGAGGAAGCAAAACAGAAAAGAAGTTTTTTGCTGATGCACACTGTCAGAAAAATTTAACAGGTAATAGTCTACAACAAGCAATTAAAACACATTGGTCTCTTATTACAGAACAAATTCTACTCCGTGGGGCCTGAGGGAAATGCATCTCATAAAAATTGCTATTTTTATGTAAGAAGCCAGCACAAACTATACTTTCCCTGCATGAAAAGAAAAATCAAAAAGAAGCAGAAATGCTGCTACTTCACAGTGCACAGATGAATACTGATTTGGAGACCTTACATAACAGGAAAGCAGAAAGATCCACCTGCAAAATCTCAGCTTGTTTTCTGCTGAGGTCCAGCCACTGATCCCAGAGTCAGTGCAACCCCAGACCTATAGGGGAACATTCCCATATGGAGGATACAGTCTGTCTGATGCCCACATAAAGAGCACAGCAAAGGAAGGTGATTAGTACAGATGAAGACAAGGCAAGGATGAAGATGAAATGCCTGTAGAATTACCTACAGGCTTAGAAGTGTCACAACTGCTCGTGCTTTCTGTTTTCCAAGTTCCAGTTCTGAATCACATGCTGTACTTCAACCTCAGCTTTAAAAACAAAAAGACACAAACAAAACAAAACAAAAATCACCCTTCTGTGCCTCATAATTGCAAAGAAAACCACTAGCTCTCAGGAAATAAGAAAGAAATCGACTTTTCAGAACTCATGTTTATATGTCTTCCTGGTTTTTGAATGTTTGTGGTTCATTAAGTCTTTCTGGAAAACGAGGATTTTATTCCCTGAGCAGCACTAACAGGATGGGTCTGTCTCTTCCAGTGTGATACAAAAAAAGGAGACATTTTCATTTTTATTTGTTTCTGTTGGTAGTTAGTTAAAAGTAGCCAAGATCTTGTTTATCAGAGAATTTCCTTTCATTTTCCACATCCCCCTAGAACAGCCCCATTCATGTGTTAAAAAAAAGAAGCATCCAAGAAAATTCCAGTCTCAACAAATTTTGCACAGTATTTGGCACAGAAAACTCCTTCAATATAAAGTTTCTATGGGTAACACCAGGAAAGTCCAGGAGAGTGAAGAAATCTGAATTGTAGCTTTTTTCCTGTCTCCAAGCAATTGATAATATGAGACTTGCTAGCAAAGGGGTTTGCACATCACTGCAAAGAAAGAGGGTGGACACACGGTGATGTAAGGGCTGCAGGAATGACCACCAAGCTCATCTCCCTGCTTCACTGACCCATCACTCTGGGAACACCATGAAACAAGCACATTTACCTAACTACAGCCACAGCTGATGCTTTCCACAGTGCTGCCCACGTGGAGTGAGCCACCACGTGTGGCAGGCACTCAGTCCATGGTGCTGGGTGCTCGGTGTGTCCCAGAGACAGCCCAAGCTGGGCACTAGGCCACCTGTCCCTGGTCTGTACAACAGAGGCTCAACTGCCTTATCAGACCCATTGGGAAAAAAGGAGGTTTTTCTTTTTCCTTGAGTTTCCACTTATTTTTAAATGTGCCAAGGCTGGCACAGCAGCTCGGCTCGCCCTGGCTGCAGGGACTTTGCTGCCAGCAATGCCCAGCCCTGCAGCCTCTGAAACCTGGGCAGCCTCTGCTCTCCCCCAGGGCTGGGCGATCCGAGAGGATGTGACCTCTAGAAAAGGACACCAAATTAGGAGATGTTTCGGTGTCTGAGGCGATGAAATATTTAATCCCTGCTCTCTCTGGGATATGCATCATCGCAGATTTACTTATCTGCTGCTCAGTGACAGCAGCAGCTGACAGGGACGATGACAGCTGACACACATTAACCCAGCTGTGCAACACAAGTTATCACTCCAGAGCAGAAATCCATCACCATTATTTGAGCAGCGAGGAGGTGTCTCGATGCCAGATACCAAACACAGGCAGCACCTGCACTGCAAAGTCAACACTGCCAGGGTCTCCTGGAGGGAAGGGAGCCTCAGGCCAGCCCCTCAGCCCTAGCAGCCCCAGCAGGGCCAGCAGCAGGGGCACTGGTCCCTGAGCAGCCCAGCACCAAGGGTACACACAGGGTCTCTCTGCCCCCACTGCTGACCTGGCCATAAGCTGATGGACCAGAATGAGAGGGAATTATGGACAAATATTACTTGTTTAGGGTGTGGGTGGCTGGAAGCCTTTATTGGAGCTTTTCTAGAGCTACACAGCAGGATAGTGCATGAACTGCCCCTACCAAAGGCTGCAGGTGGAGTGAAAGGTTCCTCAGGGAGCGCTGCTGCAGATGGAGCTGTGCAGATGCAGCTGGACCTGACTTGCTTCCCCTTTGTCCAAGCTGCCCTCCTTTTCACAGATGAGCTTCTTTCTGAGCAAACCTTTATCAGTGTCTTCTTTATCTAATAGGTCCTTCTGAATTATTGCTGTCTCTGAGACTGAGCTTTGAGGAATCCTGGTGAAACTGGGGTTTGGTTTGAGATGGTGGGCTGGAGATTTCCCCCCTTCCTGTTAGTGTTTGGTGCTGGATTGGTTGCTGCTCGAGACTGCCCTGCTGTCTCTTGCTGCTACAATAGCAGCCTCACATTGAAAGGTGCATTTTACCCAAGACTTGTCTTATGGTTGTTGGTGGAAACAGCCAAACAACAGGAAAATTGTCCATGTGTCTGTGTGAATCAGGTGCAGGGTAAAAGGGGAAAAGAAGACACCAAGAATGCTAAGCCCTAGAGCCAATCTTATGTTGTGTGGGGTGTGATCCTTCCAGAGGAGGAAATAAGGTGAACTATTTACAGCACCACAGGGACACCTGTCTAAGACTGTAGGGCTTGCTGGATACACTGGGATGTCACCTTCCTGTTCTGACCCAGAGGACACTGTACCATACCTGTCACTCAGAGCTCCTGCAAACCAGTTTGCCTTTCTGCATGCTCTTCAGCTGACAATTTCCTAATACAGCCCTCCCCCTCTTTCTCTGAGATGGGTTTGGGTTTTTTTTTTCTCTGCACTGCTGATTGCAGTTTGCCTTCTGTGCTGAAAGCTCTTCAGGGAAGGAATCTCTTCTTTTTCTTTTACAAGAGTGCCCTTCACACCTCTAGAGCAACTCAAGAAAATGTTTAAGGGAATAATATAAATTAATATCAATAATAAATCCTTACACATTGTCCAAAGCCTGCACAAATTGGGTTTGGAGCAAGAAAAGGAAGATGACAGAAAAAATGTCTTCAGGACCATGAGCACTCAACATTGTCCTTGCTACATATCAGACAGGTTTTCATGACAGATGGTATTCACCAAAAAGCTCACCCTCTCCCTAGACCCTGGCTTTGCCAGCTCCAAATCCAGACTCTCTTCTAGCTAAGTATAATCTAACCCCACAGAGATTTTTTTCCAGTAGTTTAACATGTAATTTCATACCTTTGGAAACAATTTTGAGCCTTATGTACAGTTCCAAATACTTCCTATTTGCCTAGAGAGTATACAGACTGTTAATTAACATTCCTGTGCTCGGTAAGCTAATCACTAAACTGCAGTTTTGAAGTCTCAGACCAAAGCTGCTCCAGATCATTATCGTTCTGTTGCCCATAAACATGTAACTTGGCACCTGTATCTTTCTCAAAGGCAAAGGGGATCAATATCTGCAGCTCATTAGCAGGTTTTGGTTGAGACCCAACACTTACAGCAGCCAACCAGTCAGAGAGGAGTGTGATGAGGTGAAGGACACACAGCCTTGCCTTGGTGAGCCCCTGCCCCAGAGGTGCTCTGGACAAAGTCCTGCAGCTGCAGGACCCTTCCCCTCCATAGTGAGCCCCAGCAGCCAGAGCCCCACTCCCAATTCCAGCCCGACTCATTCATCAAATTTTCTCTTCCCATCAGCACAAGTACATATAAATAGAAAGTTTGGAAAACTTTTGGAAATCCTTGGATGCTCCTTTGCTCAGAATGGATTTGTGCCATGTTCCCAGGTTCACGCAGCTTTGGCACTGGCTAAAGAAAAGGAAAATTCATTTCACGAACAAAAAAAAAGAGAGTTTAAATGTTTTTGTTATTCTGCAGCATTTAAGGTTCATCAGCATTGATATTTTTCTTATGTTTTCTGTGACATTTAAACTTCTTGCAATGCTTTAGTTATTATGTTAAAATAAAAAAAAAAATCAGCTTTTTGTTTCAAGAAATTTAATCACAGAAATGTCGTGTTGGAATGGCCAGAGAACTGTCACAGCCCTCTTTGTTTCTGTCAGGAGGAAACCCTCACTATATGAATTGTGAGTTCATCTGGAGAAATCCAGTCTGTTGAAAAAAGAGCAGAGCTCCGTTTCTGTCACACCACTAAAATAAGCCCCATCGTAGCAGCTTCCTTACACAGAGATCCTGGCTGGCACCTTCAAGGATCTGCTGCAATATCTTGGCTTTCTCCCAGCACCCAACTCCCACTCTCTCTGTGCTCACAGACAAGCAGGCTCAGCCAGCACAGAGTCTGAGCACAGAGTGCAGGAGTGAGTGGCTCCTCCAGGCTGGCCCTGGGCTCTGCCCCGTGCCTGCCCTGGTGGCCCAGCCCAGACAAGGGCAGCTCTGTATCAATGGCAGCAAGGTTTGTTTTCCCAAACCAAAAAACATGCCAATGTCAACATCTAACATTGCCTAGCACAGGAAAACTCTTGGAGGATATAATGCTACTAAAGCTAGATATAAAATGTTACTAACAAAATAAAATGTACAACGCCAATCCAAACATTTTCTGGCTGATATGCCCAGAACCTTGTCAAGATACCTCACTGACATGGCTGGATCCTCAGAGAAGCTCCCTGTAAACAAGTACATCAAAGTTTGTAACAGTTTTTAAATACAGACAATGAAGAGCTCTCTGAGCAGTCTGATCAGGCAGTTTGAAGGCTAGAGAAACAAACAAAAATACCTACAGATCCTCTGGGTTCCAGGGGAGAAACTGAAAAACAGCTGCAGCAAATGGGCAGAATATAAAGAAAGTGAAACATTTTCTCATTTAACAGTTAAAGAACAGGAAGAGTTTAGGAATCACCGTTCAGAGACTCCTGTTTAGTGACAGCAATTTATTTGACCATCTGGGCAAAGAAAGACTGCAGCAAACCACATGGAGGAAATAAAAATAGATGAACAACAAGTGACTGATTTTGCTCGACTTGAGCCTACAACTCTGCAGAGCAGGAAGCTACTTCATGTGAAAGACATTATTGATGAAAGCATTTCAGCCTCTTGCCAGTTCTTCCAACAACATACTAGATCTCCCATGCCAGCAAACCTGTCTTGAGACGTGACTCCCATCCCAAACTTGACAGAAACACCACCAAGTACAAAAGACAAATTGATGAGCCTTCTGGAAAGGGACCACCAGAGGAAGGAGCGTCTCTGTGATGTTCCACAGTAAAAGAAAACTCTTTAGGAGAAAGAATAGGAGGCTTTTTGATGTGTTTGCTCATTATGATAAAAATCTTCCTTTTCTTGACAGAAGCAAATATTGAAATGGAGGAAAAGGCAGCCCACTGTTCAGCAGGATCTGATCACGACATCCCAGCGTGCTGGTTCCCACCTCAGGCAGACACACAGCCCCCCCTGTGTCCAGGGCACACTCACTGTGTGTGACAGTAGCAGGGGGATGGTGATGCCTGCCCTGGAGCTACAGCCATGAGCACCAAGCTGCCCAGATGAGGAACCCAAAAGCTGTTCATAGTGAGGCATGGCTAGCAGAGCCATCTCTCAAGGGAGCCCTGTTTCCACGAGCCCAGACTGGTGCCAGCAGATGACAGAGATGACACCTACAACTTGATCCATCCTTGGATAGGTCTCTCTTCCCTCTGTCTGTCACTCTCCTCCTGTCTTTCTCACCAATAAATAGCATATGTTGTATTCTTGGAGCTGCATTCAAACCAGAGGAAAACCACCCATGCCAGGGATTAGGAAGGGTGGCAGGGAAGCTTGAAGCCTGCCCATATTCAGAGTTTTAGAGCCTGGCAACCTGGCTATATTTAGGAGTAGTTGAAGGAGGGTCTTTCAGAAATAAGAAAACTGTCAGGCTCTAAAGAGGTGCCTTCTTCAAGCTGCTCTAACCCTGTTTAACAAGATTTGCAGTCAAAATTCACCTGCTCCTTCAGGCACAGTCTCACTGACAGGAGAGCCAGGCTGACTGCTGTCTGTAGCTTGGCCCATGCCTTCCCATCAGGC
Organism: Phylloscopus whistleri; assembly: GCA_017589585.1. Lineage (NCBI taxonomy): Eukaryota > Metazoa > Chordata > Aves > Passeriformes > Phylloscopidae > Phylloscopus > Phylloscopus whistleri. The sequence continues at coordinate 1,449,389 of JADMLD010000680.1, read as the reverse complement.
TGGCCTGCTGCTTGCATCCCTGCCCAGTCAGTCCTCAAGCTGTTGAACTGATCTCACTGAGCCTTCTTGACCTGGGGTTGGAATCTCAGACCCACCTTCTATAAAGCTGTTTGCTCTCCAGGAAGGCAGTCCTGGTGCACGATGGCACACCCTAAAAGGACTAAGAATATCCTCAGGCTGTGCTCAGACAAGGTTTTGATAGCTTGTTATAAACAAGCCTAATCTTTTAGGCTTTGTTCCAAAACTGCCTAATCATTTGATATTTCAGGCTGAAGATCTTCCACGCATGGGCAGCAGTTTCCCTCTTCTCCTGCATGCAGTTAATGACTTTGTGCAGGGTAATTACAACTCCAGGATTCACACACCTCACTTTGTCCATCTCAGATTTAGGCCTCCCATCTCTTCAGTACCACAGAAGCCAACAGCACTCATCTGTCCTGGGAACCATCCTAAGATTAAATGTCACCCCAGGAGGGCCCTGTCCTGCTCCAAGGATTTCCGAGAGCCTCACATCTGATGTCTGACTATGACAGAGCTGATTTTGTGTGAGATGCATCTCTAGGCCTAACCTCTATCTGATCTCTCCTCCCAAAACCTCTTCTCACCTTTCTCAAAATTTCCATCTGGAAGAAAACAGTAACTTAAAGAAGTCAAAGCCACAAATAGTTAGGCTGCCATGACCCACTCTGGGCTCCAGACTTAATTTGCAAATACATGTCTCCTTTCATACCTTGTAACAAGGTGGTGACACTTCATTGCTGAATGCCTTTTCTGTTGATCGGTTTTTCTTGACAACCACATTTAGTCCTGGAGACCTTTGCTTATTGTCGTAACAGCTCCAAAAAGAATTCTGTCTGGAGAAATCAACAATGCAGAAAATAATGTATCCCTGCTGTGTCACTCTTCCTCTCTACTGTGAGGGTGATGAGGCCCTGGAACAGGTTGCCCAGAGATGCCCTGTCCCTGGAAATGTTCAAGGCCAGGTTAGATGGGCTTTGAGCAGCCTGGTCAAGTGGAAGGCATCTTTGCCCATGGCAGGGGAGTTGGAATGAGATGACATTTCAGGTCCCTTCCAACCCAAATCATTCAATGATTCCATGATTCTCCCCCCACAGCATGCTATCTGCAACCAAACAGCCTCTGAACTGACATCCATTTCCTACTGCCATGTTTCAGTCATCACATACAACAGAAAAAGGGGGAAAAACCAATGCAAGATTAAATTGGACTTTAAAACTACAAGAATTGGCCAGAGTCTTTCAGGGAGGGACAGTTGCTGAGTGCATTAAGTATTCAAGGAGCGTAGCTTTAGGTCTGACGGTGTGCTGGGTTTTTTCTTGTGAATGACAGCCTGTAAGTTGATGGCAAAGTTCTGTCCAGCCGTGTGTTGTACACAGAAGCTGGAAACCTGGCAAAATTGATTGGATCCTTCAACATTTTTCTGTTTCTTCTCAGAAAACGATGTCTAATAAAACAGCATTCTGTCTGTTCAGCCTGTCATTGCCCCTGTGGCCCTGGAACCATTTGTCATGGATGGAAGGAACCGCACTTGTAGGAGAGAAGCAACAATATACAAGAGAGAGGCAACAATATACTTTATTGATACTAAACAGTGATTTAACAAAGTTCAATGGCAAATGCGGCACTGGTTTAACAAGATGCAATGGCAAGATTGTTTATGTACTGCATAGAGAACAAGGTCAGACAAAACTGCCAGAGACCCTGTCACTGAGCCATGAGGTTCAGAAAGAATCCCCTTGCATTCTAAACCCCTTCTCAAGGAGAAGTGTAGGTGTGGCTGAATCCATTCCTAATCCCAGACTTGTTCAGTGGTTTATGTCTGAGAGATTATGTTTGCACAATCAATCCTTGATATCACTTAGTTAAGAGTTTGAAGTTTACTGTGCTATTAACCACTTACCAAGGTTCTGTTGTGGCGAGGAATCTCTCAGCTCTGACAGGTGACCCTCTCAAGGGGACATCCTGGCATCCTACTGCTCCAGACAGCCCTTGGCTACCATGCTGCCACCCCATACCCAAAGCCCAAATAAATCTGGGTGCAGCCATCAGAGCCCTAACTGGTGGTTAGGGCTGAAGCAGCAGAGGGGAGCACACCATCACAGCATCCTCTCACATGCTAGAAATGTGCTTATGCAGCCATGAACTGAGCCTTCTGACTGCAAAACCACCTGAGCCAGACACTTAGAAAATTCCTGAATTAATTTAGACATTCCTGAAACCATTTCCTACAGTCCTAGAAACACTTCCCACAGGCCATGCCCAGGAGTTTAACTGCTGCCACTAACAGGGTGAGCAAGATACCACCCAGCAGATTGAGTAAGTCCCACTGTTCCACTCAGCTCTGGTTTCATAGGGCTTGCATACTGAATTGGGAAAAATCTTGTCATTTTTTATGTGATTCAATTCTGTTTTATTGCTAGGAAGTGCTGCAGCAGAAGGGCAAGCTCACACACCTTCTGCTCAGATGAGTTTCTCCCCTAATGCCATATGGACAAAACCGTCTCACAACTTCAATCCCGAAATTTTGTAAAAGTTTTAGTAACTCCTCAAGGTTCACTGTGCATTCTCTTTAACCCCTGCCCTTTCAGGTAGGCTTTGGTAGCTGGGAGTGATGGCAGAGCAGGCAGTTGCTAGATCCTGCCTGCTGGTTTGAGAGGAGGAGGAGGAGGAAACACCTTGGGCAGCTCTGGTGTGGACAGGTCATTTATCACATTTCATTGAGAAGGTGCTGAAATACTGAAAGAGAGCTGCTAGCAAAACAGTTGGGGAATTTCTGTCCATTCTTCTTTCCATCTCCACAGAGCAGCCTTGTGCCCTCCTTACTGTGTCTCAGCTGCAGTGTGGGTGTAGGCAGCAGTGCACAATTTATTCTCCTCCTGGCCATACAGCTGTTTCCAGTATGATCTGTGGACAGCTTCTCCAAAACATGTGCTAGAGTTTCAGCTTGGATCATCAGGATTCTTGAAGAGGGCCTGGCTGTTTACTGAGAGCACCATTTGCCCCAGGGTCACTCTCCAGGTGATGGATAAGCATCTCCCCATGAGGCCAGGGCGAAGGATGTTCAGTGCATCAAGAGGGAAAAGGCACTCACAGCAGGTGGGGAAATGGGAATATACATAAATCCTCTCTCTCATCACATGAAAAACAAAATAATTCTCTCAGACCACTCAAATTGGGTTTGTTATGTGTTCTAAAGAGACTGTCTTCAAGTAAATAAGAGATGATGGGTCATTGGCTGTTCTGTGCAGCTGGGCATCTATCTGCCTTTCATGCCTTTTAATTATATACACCTGGATATTGTCCAGGCAATGAATATATGTTTGCTGTTTGAATTTTGGGCTGCAGTGGCTACAGGTGGAGCTTTAACACGCTTAACATTCACCAACCCTGATGTAAGCAACAAAACCATCTACCTGTGGTTATAAGGAGCTGACCCAGACCACTGTGTCCAAAAAGGGCAACAAAGCTGGTGAAGGGCCTGGAGCACAAGTCCTATGAGGAGCAGCTGAGGGAGCTGGGGATGTTTAGTCTGGGAAAAGGGGACTCAGGGGAGATCTTACCATGCTCTATAACTCCCAGAAAAAAGGCTGTAGCCAGATGGGTTACTTCTCCCAAGTAACAAGTGACAGGATGAGAGGAAATGTCCTTGAGTTGCACCAGGGAGGTTTAGATTGGATATCAGGAAAAAATTTCTTCACCAAAGGAGTTGTCAGACCCTGGAACACATTGCCCAGGGAAGTGTTGGATTCACTGTCCCTGGAGGTGTCCAAAAGGTGTGTGGATGAGGCACTTGGAGTTATGGTTTAGGAGTGAACTATGTTAACAGTTGGACTTGATGATCTCAGGGGTCTTTTCCAATCTTAATGATTCTGTGGTTCTGTAAGCAGAAAGATGAGAACTCTTACACCTCATTAAAACTGAACTTGTCCAATTTCTTTTGGCCTACAGCCCAGGCAGCAGTGTTATCCAAGGTGTCTCAGCATGTCTATTTTCAATTGCAGAGCTTCAGCATCAAGGTTTCTCTCACCCTTCATCTCCTCCCATACACTAACCACAGTGCCAGCATTCAGCAGAGATGATGTTTGGGCTGGAGGAATCCTGTGGAGGTCCTGGGAGGAAATGTCTGGTACTTCATTAACCCAAGGCTTTCTGCCAGCTGACGTGGTTTTGTAACTGTACCAATTTTGGCGTGACCACAAATGCCAGTTGCTCTTTAGCAAAGCAGTTGTGTGTGTTCAGAGTCAGCAATAAAAGATTAACAGTTGGAAAGGTGTTGTTTTCTAGATGCCAATCAAATACATGGCAAAGGTCATTTCAGTATGGCTGGTGACAATGAGTGGTGTAAAGTAGATAATATCTACCCAAACCTAGAAGGCCTGCCTTTCTCTTTATATTTACTATTCATTTTACTGATTTTACAGTAACAGCAGGGAAGGGACCATCTGACATTCAGCATGTCTTTTATACCTTGTCAGGAAGCAACCTGGAAATCTCCCTGTGGTTCATCCTTACCACAAACGAACCTCAGTGTCCTCCTTCTGAAATGTACATAAACACTAAAATGCTGTAAATCCCTCCAGGCTGACTATGCTCCAGCTCTGCAGTCAGCAGAAGTGATTGCCCTAATTGAGTGTGCCAATTATGAGTAGTAACCCTGTTGTGGAGAGGTCAGCCTAACAGGCAGCCTTTAAAGACTTTAAATAGGGAACTTAACAGCAGAGCACCTGGGTGGCTGGGTAATACAGCTTCCATGAAGACTGCTTTCATTAACTGATTTCTAGGCAACAGCACTGTAAGTAGCTCTAAGAAAACAAACTTCAAGGAGTCAAAAGCCTATGGTGTGATACAAAACAGACTGAGAGAAGTTGCATGTGAATGACTTACTTATGTCTTGTCAACTAGACACATATGGCATTTGTCAAATTTCATTTCCATGTGTATAACACCTTTGTGCAAAATTTGTCCAAAGAATTAATAAAGGTCTTAGTATGTTACTGCTGAAACAGTGTGTGCTGCTGGAAATCCAATAAGCAATGTTAGGGGTTTGAATAACACATGTACATGAAATCATGATTAAAAATAATTGAAAGAAATGGCTCATTCAGTTCTATTAAGCTTTTATAGTTCCTAGGAGTATCAGGGCACGAGCTCCTTGCCACCCAACGTTATCCTTCTCTGGATTTCAGTTTCACCAAATGAGAACTGTTTAAGAGGCTCACAAACGAGGCTCAGGCACTTTTCCATTCACTTTATTTAGTAGTGCTGTTTACCTATATTATTAATTATCACGTTAATAACATTGGTAACCACATTTATAAAATACACTGAAGTTCCAGACTCAGACCATTTTTAATAGATTTTATTTATCACAAGTATGTCTTTTTCTCATCCACACTTCAGCCTTCATTTTTGCTATATGTTTTAAAGGGTAAAAGGAGCTATCAATGGCAAGCTTTCTTTTACAACTGGAAACTACCAGCTCATTACATATTCACATCATAAAAATGTTTTTACCACAGTGAACATTGTATTTCATATTAATTTTTAACATAAACAAAAACTGACCCATTTTTCTTTTTCAGTGCCCTCCTAGTTCACCTTATGCTTCTTGCATACTTATTTTCTACTCTCAGCAACATCAATTAAAAAAGTCTTGTAAAATAAATCTGGACAATAAATACATGCTGAACAAGTCAGACATTTTCCTCCAAAACAAACTTTGAAAAATGAAAAATGTCAGTTTGTTGGAAGTTGATGGGGTAGCAGGCACCCAAGGTCCATGGCAGAAGGGTTTGCCATCATCAGGCTCACTGGTTCATGGTACCACCAGCCCAGGCTTTAGGCTCTGGGTATCCTGCCCTGGGGCACCACGCTCTCTGGGTCTGTGAGTGAATTAGCTGCAGGCCAAGGTGACCACAAGAGTCAAGTGTGTAGGGAATTTTCAGAGATACTTTCCCAAACCTACACAGCCACAAGTTGCACAGACAGGTGCTGGTAGACGTAAGTGTTCCAAAGCTTTTCAGATCATATGATCAGAGCCCACATTGGTCACCACAGTGTCTGGGATGGGACTCTGTTCGGGAGATGGAAAAGAAGCCAGGCCTGCTCCAAAGGATTTCTGCCTTTCTTTAACATCCAGCTTGCACCCTGCACATGAATCTGTGATACTGGTATCTTCTCTTGTGCAGTGGTTCATGCACAAGGTTCTCTGAGCAGAAGAACACTGGGCGTGTTTGAGAATAAAACCTAAAGATGTACATGCAAGGTGGCTGATCTGTGGAATATTGGGGGAAGGAAATGAAATATTTCAGTCTCCTTATAGCAATATTTTTAAGTGTTTCTAGTCCTGAAATTCTTCATTTGCTTTCATTTCACAATGAAATTCTTTCATTTTCTTTTGTTGTCACAAAAACAGTGATTTCCCCCTAGTTCCTGTATTACAATATAGGAATGGGGTTGTGATGACAGTGGCTGTCCTCTCCCCCAGGCTGTGGCTTTGTAAGACCCCCTGAGCATTGCTCTTTCACAGGAGGCAGTGAAAGGAGAGGCTGCCTGACAAGGGACTTCATGCTTTGGTCTCAGGGGTCTGAGAGAGTTTAGCTAATGGTGAATTGGCAGAGTTCATTCGGTGCAAGAACCTTCTGTTCACTGCCAAATGCTGGGGCAGCCAGGTTTTTACCTTTGCCTGTGCGTGGGTACTGGCAAAGAGATTTCCTCACTGTGCCCCAGGTTCCAGTGGTGCCCCCTGAAGCACCAACTCAGGGGCTGTCACCTGCAGCAAGGAGGGGGAGCCTTTGTCACCCTGGTCCCAGTGCCAGTGCAGCCCCTGTCCCCTCGCCCTGTAGGCAGCTCCACTTAAGTACATGGAAACTGGGCAATGAGAACCAGCTTTTAAGGGAGAGTTTGATTTGAAAACATCCCCACACCTCTGTCCTCATTTGAAAGTTAACACAAGGTATTATTTTATCATGTTTGCAAATGTGGATTGTGTCCTCGAGGGAAAGAAGTTATTGATACGGAACAGAAATGTCAGGATTTTAATTCAATTCATGGTATTCATCCAGTAAATGTCATTCTTGCCCCATATGCATGGTATCTTTATTTTTATATTGCTCAAACTTTAGATGAAATAATCTCATTATTTTGATTTCCTGTGTCGATTAGCTGATGAAAAATTGTTTTTGAGAATTTCAGATTACAAATCCTATCTACAGATTAAATTTTTCACTTTTCGTGACAAATGGAAATGCATATCATGAAGTGCATTAGAATATTGGTCAGAGGCTTCCTCTAAGCTAAGCACAGCATGAACATCTTTATATTTGCTGGCAGTAAACCAGCTTCTCTCTTTTCTCTGTTTTGCACAGTCCTACTAAGCCAATCCTCACTAGAATGAGCACAAAACAAATGAATAACAGCTTTTGTACATCAACATTAAAATGGGAAGAAGCTTGGGAAAGGGCCTCCAACAGAGAAGAATGCTGACAAGTGCAAAAATGCCTGATGGATAAGCACCACCTTCTAAACATAGATCAGCCAGACATGGAAGTGATTTCAGAAGAGAAATGCAATCATGGATTACACACCAGCTCATTAGAAACTGTTGCTGAATACAGCATCCAGAAGACATGCATGAAAAGTCACATTTGGGGAATAAATTAAAAGGGGTGTAGTTGTTGCTAGATAAACATATGTAATATATATGCATTGAAGAGGTTTGTAAATGTCATTTTTTTATTCGGATGGAAAGCAAAAAGCTTTAAAACCTTTCACAGTAGAGAGGCAGTTAACTTCAGACTATTCCTATCCCAGTAGCCAAGAAGCTGTTAGGACACCTCTCTTAAATTAGCATTTATAGACTCTGAATGTTTCCATCACCTAGTGGAAAAAGCGTAACTTTTACTGCTACATTGCTGCACTTCATTTACTTCACTGTATAATAAGTTGACTAAAACTGTAAAGCTTCTCAATTTTTACTGCATATGTGTTCCAATTAATATGTCTGTAACAAACTTAAGACTCAAAAATTATTTCTGACCTATATTCTAGTTCTATAAAGCATATATACTATAAGGTATGTCTGACTGAATATCATAATGCTATAAAATTTCCCAAGATGCCTAGAATTGTTTGTATTTGAAGTGACAAAATAAAAGCCCTTGATTTCTTTTTTAATGGGAGAAAGTAATACACCCCTTAAATGTAACACACTGCTGCTCACTCCAAGGGCGTTTCCTTTCCCTGTTCTGCCCTACAGCTGTGGAGTGACACTCTGGCCCATGCTAATGCCAACCATACAAGGTGATCTAATGAGGCCTTCTGGCCTTAAGTTTAAATTCAATACAACTCAATAACTCATTACCTTGAGTTTAAACTCAATATAAAAATTAAGAGACTAGTAAGCAAATATATGTTGCAAATGGCCATGTGAAGGCTGGATGCAAATACCCCTGGGGCACTGCTGGGGAAGTGATTCTCTCCCCAGGTCCGAAAGGGCACTCTCAGTTCCAGAAGCCACCAAGAAGTAAAACAGGAGTAGGCACAGAAATACCTCTTAGTGAAAGGCCTGGATGCCAAGCACCAGGCACAGAGCAACAGAGGGAGGCAGGGACCCCCTCTCTGCTCCTCTCCAACACTCCCACCAAGGCACATGTCTGTCCTGGCTCGGGACTGGCCATGAGCACGTTGCTCCCCACATGCCTCTAGGTTCTCCTGTGTATCACAGATGAATCCAGTGCAAAATGAACATTGCAGTGCTGATTCTTTCAGGGTTTTTAAAGCCTTTGGCTTTCAGGGGAAATGACTAAAATAATAATTAATTGCTAGTGTTGATCCCAAATAATGCAAAATGCTGAAGACGTGAGGTAAACATGAGTTAAAACAGCTTTGTAACTATTGACTGCACAACACAAAATATTGCAGAATTTAGTGCATGAATCTCAAAAAAATTATTTTATTTTTGAAAGAAAAATTATCTTTAATTAAACTGCCAGTAAACAAATACAGGGAATTAGATAACTTTTCTATCTAACTACCAAGGTACCAATGTGTCACTGACTTCACTTGGATGTCAGCCAAGTAAATTTATGTCTGAGTCTGGGCAGCATTTAAAAAAAATAAAGGACACTTTTTTTTAATCTGAAACTGCTCTTGTAGCTGGATGTAGAAAATTCTCCTGACTTCTAAAGGACCAGCACTAACTGGTCAAAAACCCCACCCAAATCAGTCAACCACCATAAACATCTTCCCAGTACCTGCTATTGACCCGAAGGGGATGGAAGGTAAAAATCAAGTCATTCACACATGAGGCAGCATAAACTCATTTAAGGGCCCACTTCAGACAGGTTTTTAAATCTCTGATTAGTCCAACCAGTGTCAGCTGGAAAATGCACATCCTCAGGGGCTGGATGCATTCAGGAGTCCCTGTTAAGTGGTGTCTCAGTGAAGCCCATCCTCATTCTCTGCCCTTGTTGGTTCACAACCACACTCACCCCTCAAAGCCTGTGAAAGAGTTTGTTATCTGGATGTGCTCTCATATCACCACCTTCATTGTTCCTTGAGTTTACCTTTATCCCACATTATTGCAGTCATGGCACTTTTGCTGTGACAGAAATCACTAAAACAGGGTTTCTCTGTATTATATTATTTTGTTTAGCATCATGGTGATGGTGTAATGTAAAAGCTCTTTCTAAGCATACACAAACATTGCAAAAAAAGTGCCATCACAAGACATTGCAACCCTGTCAGGGCAGCTCAGTGAATATGTACCATTTGTACACAGTCAGAAGGAGAGACGTACCAGGATGTACATCATTAAATGTTGACTCAGTAAGAATAGTATGTTTTATCTTTTTAAATGTTACCACTTTACCATCCCACTCCATTGTAACTTGTCAATTGTAATTTCTTTTTAAGTCAACAAACTGTAAAGAAAACTGTTGAAATACCTGATTTTCTGTAAAAGTAATAATAACAATAATTTTTGTTACTTCAAAGTATGCTTGGTATTAAAGTACCTAATAAAGTTCAACAATGACTTTTGTAGCATACTAAAATAAAGTGTGATAGTGCTTTCTCTAGCTCATCTGCGGTAAGAGCAGCTGTTTGGGATTACTGCCCTCCTAAGCACAAGCCTGGACATCTCTTTTACATCTGTACCTACAGAGGTCCCTCAGGTATGTAAAGTCCAAGCAGAATGGGATCCCTTAATGAGTGCCAGGATTTGTATGCATGGGTCGAGTTCCTCGTAGAACGCTGTTGGTAAGTCATCTCCACCCTCTGGTACCTGGCTATGTATCCATACATGGGCAACAACATAAAGTTCCTAATTACTCTGTTTGGCATAAAACTTGGTTTATAGTAAGAGAAAGAAGAGTGTAAATTATTTATAAGCTAATTATGGTTAAATAGAGAACTGCCGGGTTTGTAGGATGGTGTTCATTTTTATAGGCAATACATTTCAGTTATTTATAAATAGATTGGAAATCCCAAAGAAGTGATTTGGATGAGCAAAGCTCAGAAGTTGATCACTCTCTAATTTCACTATGTGAAGGTACACTGGAGCCATTAGGGGCTGTCACATCATTCCAGAGTTTGCACCAACAGGAGGTAAGTACTTCTTTGTCAAAGAGATGCTGGATTTGCCTCCATGCTGCTGATGCAGCAGTATCTGGAGATGATCTAGAAATTATTGTGACTGGGGTCTAATTATGCCCAAACTCCCAGGCTCTGACACATTTCGATCGGAGTAACGGATCAGCTTCCCTCACACCATCCATCCTTCCCTGTTCTAGGGATGAAAATGTAATGCTGGGCCCAGCAGCTTTCTGTCTGTTTTCACTGCTGGTCTGGTATCCTTCAAACATTTAAAAGTTTTAGTAGTTTCATCCAATTCTCTGAGGCTTTGAAGTGGAATAAGATCTAGACAGTTTAAAAGAAATAAAAAACCACCCCAGATATGTCCTAACTACTTTACACATTGAAAAGACAGCCATATGCTGAATAGGTTCTGAGGTGGTGCTAGAAAGCAACTCTCTTTTCCCCATGTGCTAAAGTCAAGAGATTTACACATTTCTCCTTCCCAAGGAGCTGTGTACAGAACAGAATGGCTTTGCCTGCTGTTGGAGTCACTGGAAGTACCTGCACACGTTAGGCATGCCTGCAGCCACTCCACCTTGGTCTGTGATCCTCACTGGCCTCCATTAATGACTCGAGAAGAGACTTGCATGGCAGGCCTGGAATTCTGCAGAAGGTAGAATATGTAGTTTAAAAGTCATTCTCTTCCCCTTAGATCAAATAATGTTTGTGTGGTGGTGCTGAAAACACAAAGCCAAGGTTTGCAGGGATCAGATACTGACATGATACTTCCTATTACCCATCTGTCTCTCTTAAATTTTTCCTTAGTGTTACTTTATGCTGCCTTCTGAAATGTCTTCTCCATTTTAAAAAGTAAAGTGATATATCCTTCCTTTCTTCCAGATAGTCTCATAACCCCATGGGGGAGGGGCAGTTACACAGCTTTTTTACTTCACCAAGTGACAAGAGAAGTATTGCCTCTGCAAGAGGCAAGTCTGCAGGGAAAAAAGGATAAGCAGACACATTGTGCTCAGCAACTCCCAAAAGGAGATGTGGCCACTAATTGCCTATGAGACACTACAAAGCTCTTCTCCTTTTGAAACAGCTCCAAAAGTTGCTGCAAAGCACTTCCTGAGATCACCAGTGTGAGACCAGCCACCAAGTCACCAGCTCAGTCACCTGGGAAAACAGCCTGGGAGTGAAGATGCTCCAACAAGCTGGGAGCTGGGGCTGAATTAACCTCCATAAACCAGTTTTACATTGGTATAACAACGTGGATTATTACTCCTGATTTTGTCAAGTGCAAGGTAGTTTTATGTTAGCCTAATATACCTGTTAGGATTATTAATTAACAAAATTATATATTATTGTTAATAATCTCTTAGGGGGGAAATTAAATAAAGATTGTCAAAATCCTATATGCTAGAATGAAGTCTCTTTGATATGATTACCATGTATTTTTAACAGTATTTCCACAGTTTAACACCAGAAGATGCTCTAGATCACCAGCTACATTACCAGGTACACAGACAGGATTCCCCTGTCAGATCTCAGCACAGGAAGATAGGAATTTTGCTCTGCCGTAGCAAAAACCAGGAACTTTACCACTTTGACAAGTCTCAAGCATGGCTTTCTCACAAGATATCAGGCAAGAGTCTGGGATGTCAGCACAAATGTCAGGCTTACAGGTATGCAATTAACACCCTGATCCTCCTTTATATACTTTAAGCCAACACAATGCAAAATCTAGATATCCAGTCTGAAAAAGAAAATTAGGTCTCCTCTCTATTTGCTTTGATTTTTTTCCATTAAAAATGAAATTAGTTGAAGTGTTACTGGAATATTTTGAGGGTCTGCTAAGTGCCTGCTGTATCTGTTGAGTTTCTCAAATGGCAACTGAAAGTAATGTAAAATATCGTGCTCCTGAGGCCATGTGCTGAGATGGCTGGGGATGGAGTTTTCTAGAAGAGCTGTTAGGTGATAAGCTACTATACATGTCATCAGGAAAGGAGTTGGTTTAGTCAGTACAGCTGAATTTATGTATGCTTGTGAAGGATAAGGAATAAAATAATTCAGAAATTCTGAAAGAATTTCAGGCTTAATACATGCCATCACTGTTTGGGAGGGGGTAATTTTTATTTTATATGCTTTAATATAGTGCTTTATATGCTTTAATAATGAAAATCCTCATTTACAAGTTTTAATTTATTTTGCTTTAAGTAATGTGAAAATTCTTCACTCACAAGATACTTGGGGATGCTGAAAGCCGTGGAGGGGCTTTCCTGGAGCAGCACAGGCACGATGGATGTTGTCCTTATCTGTGCTGCCATCTAATGGCTCACCAGCCTCTGCGGGCGTCGTTCTCGGGAGTCAGTTACTTAAAGGCAGCTTTGCATTTGCATTCATAGAGATCAAGGTAATAAAACCAGTGCATGTAATAAAACCTCCCGTGCCTCCCAGAAACAGGGCAAAATCCAAGAGATGAAACCATCACCTTATTAACTCACACTGCATAAAGTTTGAGACAAAGTTTGAGAACTTCTACATTTTTGTTTGAATTTCTCAAGACTGAGGAGAATAAGCTTTAGCTCTGTAAATGTGGATGAGAACTTTGCTTAACATTTTTAAAGCATTTTTCAGACCTATTGAGTCCAACACCTCCTAAGGACAGGCTTCTGCATTTCCCAGATATGACAGATACTAATTTCTATTTACCCCTCTCAAAGAACCATAAAATCATAGAATGGTTTGGGTTCAAAGGGACTTAAAGATCATCCAGTTCCAACCCTCTGCCATGGGCAGGGACACCCTCCATTAGACCAGGCTGCTGAAAGCCCATCCAACCTGGCCTTGAACACTTCCAGGGGTGGGGCATCCATAGCATCTCTGGGCAATCTGTACCAGTGTCTCACCAACCTCACAGTAAAAAATTCTTCCTAATATCTAATCTAACCTACTCTCTTCCACTTGTCCTGTCACTAGGGCCCTGCACTTGGCCTTGCTGAAATTCATGAGGTTGCCACGAGTCCACTTCTGCAGCTTGCCCAAACCCTCCCCATGACATCCCATCCCTCAGAAGTGCCAAGTGCACCACTCAGTTGGTGTTGTCTGCAGACCCACTCTCAGCTCCAGCATAAGCCAGGCAGGCTGCAAGTTATCAAAGCTCTGAGTGGTGTTTGGGAGCACGGAATGGAGGGACAGAACAGCAGAAGTAGGAGCCATCAGAACAGATGGAAAAGTTAGGTAGCTTAAGTCAAACCCCTGTACCAGGAGACAACCATAACTGGTCAGCACTCCTCCAAATTGCTCTTGTTGAAAAAGCAGAGGTTAAAGAGGCTACTGAAATAATGACTCTGAGATGATACTTAATGTGGCATTGATGAGCTATGATCATGCAATAGGAGAGACTATGAGCATCTTCAAAGGTGACAGAACATAGAAAATTGATGGTCCCTAAAGGAACAGAACATCAGATTTAGGTCATCCTAGACAGCATTTGCTCTGAGAAATGCTAAAAGGGTGAAATCTGATTATGGATTACCAGGCTGAGGGCTGGGAGCAGCTAAAGCCCCTAATCCCAGAGGAAGAATGCAGAGACTCTAGAAGCCACTAATACATTGACCATGAGAAAAAGCATGATGTGAGAGTGCAGTGAGAGCCAGACCATGGCAGGAATAGCAGTAACAAAAAACTCTTCCTGCCTGGTGAGGCTGTGCAGCCTCCCAAAGTACGTCCCCAGGCCCCTACCACTCCCAAAGGAGCTGGAGAACAGGAACCAGAGGCAGGGCCATCCTACACAGGCACGGCCTGAGGAAGGAAATGGCAGAGGATATAGCAAAGCCCAGAGAAGTAAACTGGAAAAAGTCCAAAGCCAACACTAGAGCTGGGACAGAATTTTGGCAGAGAAGCTCCCAAAGCAATAAGAAAGTATCACCACACACATACATTTCACGCATTTCATACTGAGGCACCGGGTAGTCTTCTCAGAAGCCTTAGACAATGGGCCTTCAAAATGAATTTGTTAAATAACAAGGCATTGCATGTATCTGAGCACACTTAATAATAACTCTGCCTGCTCTTAAATAATAACTCTGCCTGTGGCTTTTGCAGGACAGGAGTCACTGCTTGGTGTTGAGCTCTGAGGAACTACCACAGCAGGTGATACTCAGATTTGCCAGTCATTTCTAGACTGTGCTTCTGTTCTCACAGGGAGATCACACCTCCAGCTGCCACCGAATAAAACATATATTATATATATGCTATATACAATTATATATTCCTTCCCTTTTTTGCTGCTTCTCTACCCTTATAGGCTCCTCCAAAGTAGAAAAACAAAATACATATATATCTCTATTCAGAACCCATTAAAAACTCACAAACACATCACATTTTACTGGTTTTCAGTAGCATGTATTTCTTTTTTTTTTTCTTTTTCACAAGAATTACAGAGGATGAAGAGCCTCAGCTGAACTTTTATAGACTGGAAAGTGCAGGGAAGAATCTCAGAACTTGAGATTCATGCCTGGGAAGCATGGAGTCACAGCACTGCAGGAACATTCATGTTGGAGGGGCTTTGGGAGGCCTCTAGTACAACCTTCTGCCCCTTGGGGTCAGGGCACTCTCCATTCAGGTCCTGTAAACATCAGTGGTGAAAAGCACATGGTGTTTCTGGGCAGGCTGCTCCAATGCTTAATTAATCTCACAAATGAGTCAATAATTAAGTAAATATCAATGGGGAGATGCTGACACATGATACCAGAGCAGCTGCTATGCGTGTAGGCTACACTCTTAAAGGGTACCATTCCAATCTTCTTACAGTATGGTTTTAACTCATAGGCATGTGCACAGAGGCCAGATTTTAATGTATTAGTAGTGCTAACTTGTCATTGGTACTGAATGCTGTAGTTTGGAAGGGGTGTATTTCACCTAAACTTACCCATTCTACCTGTAAGAGGTAAAGCCAGAAAGCTTTATTACTGTGTTGAGAAGTAATAAAGATATATAGACCAACAGAGAAATTATTGGTGTGTAACCCTCACATTTGTAGCTGTGTTTTCTCCAGAATTCCCCAGCTAGAAAAAATCAGGTTGAGCTCACATGTGGCTCCAGACCTGTGCCTGCAGCCTGGACAGTAGATTAAACAACTCTGCCAGCACACAATACCTCTGCTTCATGTTGTATAAAAACACTGGGTTTTATGAAAATTGTTTTGCATTGCTGGGGTACATTGGAAGATTTGCAACAGGTTGTCAGTGAAAACTGAAACATATTGTTACACAAAGGTGCTGCTGAAACCCAGAAGGAAGTGCAAGAAGTTAAGCCCAAGTTCCTTGTGCTGGTACAACTTGGTGGATATAGGAGCACACAGGCTGGCTTGGTGCTGTAGAAGATCAGTGTTACAGTCAGAGGTGTCTGCTTCCAGACTGTGAATTCTGTTCATCTAGGACCCTTCTCTGCTAGTGGGAGAAGTCTTTCCAGACACTGGGAAAATACTCAAAATCTGGAGACAACTGTGTGGTGTTACATCATCACAGCCCCTGTTTCTTACTGGACTTGAACAATCTCTTGAAGGTAATGAGTCTTGTTCCCCATTTCTGTGACTTTTCTCTTCCCACCGTCTCCCTTCTACCTCTATTGCTAATTACCCTATTTTTTAAATTGAGAGTTTATAGTAACTAGTGGTAATTTGAAAGCCCAAATAATTTATCCTGGACTTCTCAATAAAGAGCTATGGATGTATTATGTTTGTTTGGCTCTATTTTGTTGGTTTTGTTGTGGTTTTGGTTTGTGTGCTGGTTTTTTTCCTATTCTTAAGGTGACTTCCGAGCACTCAGAGTCATGGTGAAATGCAGGAAAATATGGACATCACACATTGTAAAACTTTTTAACCCAGAAGGCAAACGAAAAGTACTCAAAGCTCAACTGCACTTAAGCCTCATTATTTTTAAGCTGATCATATGCTACTTTGTAGTCTAACTCACTACGTTTTAATGCCAAATAATGCCAAAAAGAGCACTCATCCAGGGGTGTGGAAAAGAATATGCCAGCCAGATGTCGTCCCAGGCCAGAAAATGAAGCAGCACACAGCAGGGAAAAGGAAGCAGCTCCTCTAGGCCTGAGCTGCCTGGTGCAGCGCCTGCTGGGCATTGTGCCAGAAAACAACAGCCTGAAGCGGTTTTCCCAGTTCTCACTCCTGTTCCCTCCTTTTTTCAGCATGTTTCCATGTTAGGATTTTACAGATAAAGCTTTTGACTCACAGTCCAGCACTCGACTTGTTGTCTTTCCTTTGTCTTCTCTATCCCAGATGCCAGATGGTTAGTCCCTTTTTAAGCAAAGAGATCTATTGAATACAACAGGAAGTAAAGGGAAATGACTTTCCAAAAGGACAAGGGAGGAGAAATATTTATGAAGACAGAGTATTCCAGAGCCCCAGTACAGCCCAGACCCAGATTAATATTTTGCACACCATGTTGCTAGGTGAGAAGCCCAGTGATACCTCCAGGCCCCCAAAATCAAGGGAAGGTCCAAAGACACTGATATGCTGCAGTTGTGTACAGGTTTGGGGGTCATCACAGAAGGAAGAGACAGAGAATCAGCAGGGCTTGAGCACCACAAGCCAGGACTTTACTGCCTGTGTTAAGGACCAGATGTGCTACTAGAAAAACTATGCATTTATATGCTACAGCTGTGAGAGATCAGTAGGATCCTTTTCTTGGGACTGGTCAGAAAGTTTAACCAGGAGAGTATCAGCAGATGCATTACTCAAATTAGGTGTAATTTCTATCTCCACATATGTCCAGCCCCGTGGTTTGGTGATCTTGATTCTTTCTTGTGGCAGGGATTAGTCCACCCTGTGTCCAGGCCAGCTCCATCAAAACTACCAGTTGTCCCAGTATCCCAGTTATGTCCTCTTTACTAGACAGAAGCAGAAATTTGTCTGCTGTCTCAAATCTTCATCAGCCTCATCAAAGCATGAGCCTCAGCCACATTTTACCTGGCTATCCAACATGCTAAAATCCCAGATGAGTCACTGAGAATCTGGTGCCATGGGTGGCTTATGTCATCTAAGCATGAGCTGCAGTCAAGAGGAGCAGGCCTGCCTGCCCTGCCTGCTCCCATCACCTCACCAGTATTGATACTGGTGCCTGTCTATGTGCAGAGTCCGTTTCACCATTGAGCTGGTTCAACCCATTTTATGGCCACGTGATTATCAGTGCCAAAATGCATTGAGGAGCACCAGCTTGGGGACTCAAAGGGAAGCCTGTAGGGGACTGACATATTTTGTTCAAGCACCCTACACAATGACTGTGTGCAAAGTCTGGTATGTCCTGATCCCACTGGTGACACTGTGCATAGTCTGGACAACCCACTCAGCACTTGCACAGGTGGTCCAAAACACCTCACATGTGTCAGACATGAAGGATGCTTGCTGTGAAGCCCATCTCTGTGTGACCATTAAGACCACTGAATATGCAGAGACTGTACTGGACTGACTGTACTGACCACTCAGCAGGATGCACTGGATGTGCCTATTGCTCCCAAGACACAGCAGGATCTCTCATTTATCTATGGGAATGGCAGCTCCTCCTAGGACAACACCACCTCCACCCATGATTTGGCCTGCAGCATCCCAAATTTCCTACCTGTAGTTGACTGTCCGTTCTCAGGACTGTCCTGAAAGCAATTGCTGTGGCATCAGGTGAGTCAGACACAGATGAATCAGCTGTAAATGCTACCTCAGACAGGGAAGAGAGATGACTTTGACTACAGAGGTTTTTTAATCTGACAACAAAGCCTTCCATACATCTGGGAAGTTGAAGCTACTCAAATAAGTATGACAAAAATGTGTAAGTAGGAGGGTCATTCATTGTTAGTACATAGCAAGCTGCCTCCATTTCGAGTTTTGAATCAAGATTTTCAGCAAAGCAATATTTGGCCTTGATTGAGGCATTTCTAAGTGCAGTGGTATGTGTACAGAGACTGTATCACAGCGTGCAGAACCCAGAGAGCCCTGAAAGACAGGCTTTAGCAAACCTTCCTGTTCAATGAGGAATTGCCCCTAGCTCTTCCCTGCACCTCCCTGCCAGGACTTGGTGAGCCTATGCGGGGGGGAGGGGCTCACAGAAGGGAGTTTGCCACTTACATTTAAAAAGTCATGATTGTTAGAAACTGGCAATTAGAATGAGTATACAGGGTCATCTAGTGACTCCTCTGGGAGCATTAACATCTGCAGAGAAGCTGGGAAGAAGGGGAAGAGCCACAAGAGTTATGAGGGAGGAGTCATGACTTGGGAAAAGCAACTTAAACTGAAGGAAGGGGATTTACTTGATCTAATTTACCAGAGCCCTCCAGACACCTCACAAAGCAGCCTGGCTTCCAGCTGATGTAATACATGTTATGTGAATGTAGTATAATTAACAATATTTGACTGGAAAAGAAGTATTTCCAAGTTTCATTAGGCTTACAAGGAAAAAAAATATTTTAGATTAATATTCCTAAGCAAAGATAGAATTGTGGATTCAGAGTTGGTGTTTGCCATGGCAAATTATTTATGTATAGATGCTAGTGAAATTACTTGAGGGATGCAGGAGAAGCAAACAACCTTTGGCCAAATGTGAAGCACATGCACTGCACTGAGCACCATGCTTCCCCCAATGTGTTCTGCATTCCCTCAGTTTCCATTTTATCAAAGCTTGATTGAGCTCAAGGTTCACAAGAAACATGGGATTGAGTCCCAGCAAAAGGATATTTTCCTCTTGCTTTCCTGTGCCGTATGCAAGCAGGAGCAGTGAAAACAATGAAAAACCAAGCTGCACCCTTTTGCACTGCACAACTTCCTGAAATTTCTCCTGGGCCAGATAAACCAGGCTACAGAAAAACACAGGTCAAGGTTAAAATGGCATCTGCTAGATGCTGTGTAGTTTAGAAACAGTCATATTTTCACACCATCTGCTTCTCTTCGATAAATTACTTAATGACCTGGGTGTATAATAAGATGTACTGAGAAAATGTAAGATGAATATCCTTCCAGCCTTCACTAATCTTACCAGAGAAGCAACAGGAGTCTTGTTTTAACATAAGGAAGGACAAAAGGCACTAAAAGCTGCATGGGAAATGGCCCAGAACTGCAGAGGATTTGGAGGAGAAGCTTTCGGGGCTGCAAGCGGAGGCCTGGCTGGGGACGGCAGGACCAGCGGCTTTGTCACTGCCCTGGGGCAGCAGCCGACCTTCACCCAGAGCAGCACATGTGTCAGCGCCGCCAGACCGGCCCACCCGCTCGGATTAACCAGTTCCAACTGCGTGCTTGGAACAAACCGCAGGAACTTTCCTGGAGGGGATTAGAGTGCCTGCAGTGCCTGTCCTGACCTGAACGCAGATCTGAGGGCATCCCTGGCATCGCAGCTGCAGCCAACAGCTGAGAAGGGCTCACGTCTTCATCAGGCACCAACCAAAAACGCGGCAGACATGACAGCACTCTGCGAGGAGCGGTGCCAGCTGGAGGCTTTCATTCCCACCCCAGCTGTCACGGTCCTGCCTGAGGTCACTCACTGCTGCCACTCACTTCTCCGGTCGCCCACCAAAGGAACAAAAACAGGGAGTTGTGTCACGGGATGGGAGGCAGGCTAACACTCCGTCGAGGAAGCAAAAGGACAACCCACCGACAGAAGCACAGAGGAACCTGTGACATCCCAGAGATGATGTCTGCCCACAGTCCAAGAAATGCCCGAATCTGTTTTAATTTAAACCAGTTTTACAGTCTGGACTGGACTGGGACTCATATGCATTTTATGTTGCCTACACAACCCTCTCTGCCCTGCAGGAGATGACAAACAAGCCACGAGTGATTTGCAGCCTCAGAGCAACTGCAGATGCCCAAAGACCAGGGCGAAGCCTGCTCCCTTCTTTCTTTCCGTGTCTCTTCCCATGGCTGGCTGGATCACTTGGTGGTTTCTGTGTCCCTTCCCTGCCTTGAGGCAATGTCAGCTTCTCCATACAGGCTGAACAGGCTTCACACACTTTCTCTGGAGTCTGGAGTAGCTTTACGAACCTTGGAGCTGTGCGAAGGTACAGGAAATGTCCTGCTGGCTGCTGCCACCACCCAGCATGCAGGGTGACGGTCTGTGAAGCCAACCAAGTGCAAGGTGCTGGTGGCAACCTTCAGAAGGAATCCTGGGGAAGGGGGGAACCTATTTGTTACCAAACATTGAAGCATCTCTGTGGGTTTTTCTCTGTTTTCTCATGTTTTCTGCTTGTGTCCTGCTGCCACCAGTCTGTGCAATTCCACAAATTAAATTTGGGAGCTTTTTTCAAGTGAATCTTGGGGAGTTAGAAACATAGCTCCCAAGAGCATAATTTCCTCAGTGCAGAACTGTATCTGCAGACTGATGACCACTTGCATGCACTCACATGAACATTGCAGCGTGCTGACACATTGCTTCTCTGTAGCTTCTTTGGGACAGGAATACATTAGTGCACACCAGAAAAAAAAACAGCATTAAAGGAAAGCTGTGCGACAGAGGGATGTTGCACTTGAAATAATGTTCGGGGTCATCCAAGAAAGACAGACAGGATGGAGGGCAGGTAGAGCATGTACAGCATATTCTTTATTATCCTCTTGTGATGTTCAGCAATTTACAAAGGTACCAAACCAATGCCAGATTCACTGTCTCACCAGGATCTGACATGTTACAAACCACAAGGTAAAAAATCAAACACAATGGCCTCACCTTCTTGATAAAAATATGGGAGTGGTTTCTTTATATCTCATCCGCCCTTAAGGGAAGAGATACATGGTCTGGGGCAGCAGAACTGGAAATTGTTCCACAGGAAGTAATATAATCCAAAGTCCTATGTGTTTTTAAGCTGTTCAGCCCTGCCCCCTCATAAAGCAGGTATTTCAGCATGTGGCACTTGTGTTAATTGAATGCCCTCTTAAATGCAAATGGGGAAAGCCACACTAAAGTCTCTCAAGGTTCCAGATAAGATCTGCAGCTGGTATAAATAAGCAAAGTGTCACTGAGGCCAGAGGAATCGCTGCGTTCCTCCCTCTCCTGCCGCTGCAATCCCTGAACTTGACCCTACATTTCCATGCTCCTACCAGGAGTGGAGCACGAAGCAGGTCGCTGCAATCCCTGCCGCCTCAGCCGGTCCCTGCTGCAGCCGGAGCCCCGGCCCTTCCCCAGGGACACGGCTGTCAGGCGGCCGGCAGGGAAAAGGCCAGGGAGTGTCTGGCCAGGCCGGGAAGGGAGGCCGGAGTTCCTGTCATTTCCTCTGTGATTATTTCAAGATTTTTTCAGTAAAAGTCTTTACAGGATGGGTTGGGCTGTTTTATCAGAGCCAGATTTTGGCAGGCTGGTTCCCAGGGAGGTCCTTTTCGCCCCGCAGCCCTCAGCCAGAGCCTGCATACCTCACTTACCTCTCCAAATCCAGCACAGCCCGGCCCAAGGATGGGCAGCTTCAGGGCTGCTGAGGGAGACAGCAGCGACTGCCAACCCTCCCCGCAGGAGGACAGGCTTTTTTGATTTCATTTAAGAAACAACACTTAGACCTTGGCTGGTGACAGGCAGTCCTGATGGTGCTAATATAAATCTCCAGGTCACGTGCTCTACAAAGGGCAAGGTTAATCCTTCATAAGCAAGAACATTTGAAACTTTCCGACCAGACTTTGCTTTCCCAATCTCTCTCTTTTTGGCCTCACATTTTAAGCAGCACAGCAGCTAGCAAAGCGAGCAGGAAACAACAGCTCCTTCCTGCCACACAGCCCCAGCCATCCAGGCAGGGAGTTTGCCTGCCCCGGGGCTGGGTTTGGGTGCCGCCCAGCGCTGACCAGCATCCCCGTCTGAGTTAGAAACACACAATAGTTCGGGTTGGAAGGGCCTGCTAAAGGTCATCTGCTCCAACCTACTGTCACTGTCCTATTGCCATTAAAGCTAAGTAAAAGACTGGGAGAGAGATTATCCCAGCTGAATCCCAGTAAACAGCAGCAGAGCAGTAGTTCTGTGACAAACGTGATAATGATTTTTTGTTCAATCATTTCTAAATTCCCTACGCTTCACATATGTGTTCAAATTGCCTGTAGTGATAGGACAAGGGGTGATGGTTTTAAACTAAAAGAGGGTAGATTTAAACTAGATATATGGAAGAAATTTTTTACAATCAGGATGGTGAAACACTGGCACAGGTTGCCCAGAGAAGCTGTGGATACTCCATCCCTGGAAGTGTTCATGGCCAGGTTGGATGGGTCTCTAAGCAACCTGGTCTAGTGGAAGGTGCCCCTATCCAGAGCAAGAGATTTGGAAATAGATGGCCTTTAAGATCCCTTCCAACCCAAACCATTCTTTGATTCTATGAGACAGCTTCTGTAAGGGGAAGGGAGGGTGCTGTGCCAAAGATTGACTACAACAGAGAGCATTTATTTGAAAAGAAATATAATAGTAAAGCAATTAAATCAGGAGGGTATCAAATATTTTCAAACAGAAAAAAATTATTGAGAGGAGAACTCAAAACACAGTGTATTAGAGGTTTAGTCAGCATAAAGGAAGGGAGGATGGAGGGATGACAGAATGACAGGACTATAGTGCAGGAGAGGTTTTTAACATCCACATTAATTTTATTGTGCACATGCATTGAAGGTCCCTCTGAAGATATGTAAAACAGTGTGTCCTGATTGAAGAGAGCAGAGTTGACCTACATCCTTTCCCTTTCTCCATGGTCTAGCTTTTGGAGTCCCACTGCTACACTATACTGCTTTGCTGGATGCCCTTTATCTTGGCTGTCACAAAGCCCATGTGGGAGAGCAATACTGGCACTTTGGTATTTTCTGGGCTTTCCCCTGCCCAAGGGTGTACTGTTTGTGAGGATGCCAGAACTCCTCTTGTTCTGTCCACAATCCACTACCTGAAGGGTCTGGCTCTCTGCCTGGGCAGCTGCAAAGAATTAGCCCAGCTGACGTTCAGCACACAGGGAGGGAGTGCAGGCAAGACTTCTTTTTTGCCATTCAGTCCACTCAGCCTTCAAGAAACCTTGGAATTAAAAGTCCTATGTACAAGTGTTGAAATTGACTGTAAGGTCAGAGCTGCTTGTGGAAATCTTGGTTTCTGATGGAGATTTGCATCACTTCAGAAGTGCCTTTTTTTTTTTTTTTTTTCCATGCATCCTTGGGATGTCTTTCGTGGTTCATATTAATTTACATGATTTCCTAAGAGTTATTGTGTCTTTTTTTCATTATAAAGAACTTTAGGTATTCTCACAAAGGAATACCCTGTTTGTTTCAGGTGGCTTTGCTGATTCTCAGCATCAAGCTGAACAGTATTGTGTGCAAAATTTTCCTTTCTACTTCCTTTTCTGGCTGTACTGATACTCATAGATTTTAAGTATTTGTTTGGACGAAAGCATTTTAGAAAGTACATTTCCCATTCATCCTCAGTTCATTGGTCTTTATCATTCACAATGCTTCCAAAAGTTGTAACAATTGAATATTGGCCTTGAGAACTTCTGAAGTTTCCAAATGCTCAGGTGTTCCAGAAAAAAAGAAAGTGAAATTATAAATCACTCCTTGCTGAAAAGAGAGGCTTTCTAAATACATTCTATAGCATTATTCTTAAAATCCTACCTGAAAAGGGCACCAGAAGTATCCGAGGGCACTATCTTCCCCAAGACAAGGTCAGTTATGTACTTTAGATATGTTAACCTCTTGGCCAGTTCCCGCAAGGATAATTACTTGCTGATGACCAAGTCAGAAAGTATTTCTCCCTGGACAAAGCAGTGGATTATTTATTTCATGCCCTGTTGTTGCTTATTTTTAGTAGTTCTCATGTTTCATTTTCAAAGCTGACAGGAATTGGTTTGAGGTGAACTGGATTATTCCTGCATACAAAGGGGTTCAATTTCATATCTGGCAGGAAGCGATATAAACTGGAAAAGGAAACGTATTTGCAAATGGAGGGAAATACAACCTTTGCTACTTCTTCCACTGTTTTCTTCCATACTGATTATCAAGGACACCTCCATCTTCTTGCTCATCTTCTAGGACTGATGCACAAATCTGCCCTGTGATTTGTCCCTTTGCCAGCATCCATTTACTCAGGGCACTCTTGTTCCCCTCCTGGAGTCCTCTCAGTGCTAATACAAATACAAACCTGGCTCTGAGGATCATCACCATTATTAACACCAAAGGAAAAAAAAAAGCAAGAGAAGATGTGTTAGAGAGCAAGATGGGGAGAAGTGCATGTCCTTGTACTGTCATGGAGAAAGTCTTTGTAGTGTTCTCACTCCTACTTGCCATTCTCCTGGTGAATTCATCCACCCTGACACAAATAATCTACAAACAGCAAACAAACCCTTTCTAGTAGTCTGTCACTTTACAGGAAATAAACAATGGCACAATTACTCAGTAATATCTCATAGAAGTCATGCTAATTGCTTTTGCTGAAGCTCCAGGCCTCCTTATCAAACCTGCCAGGCTGAAGTACCTGAAAGTCTATAAACCAGTAAGTAATTAACTTTGAAGATTTCCTTCTTGCATCTCCTGGTGCCTCTTTTGTCTGCAACAGTGAATGGCTGAGCAACAATTCACAGGATTTCTGTGGAGAACCTGTTTGCTCTTTGTGCCACTTTGATGTGCACTTTAAATCAATTGAACACTTCCAAATAAATTAGGCATGTAAAAAATAATCAAGAGAGCAGGGTCTGGACATGCTGGGGACATCCCTCCACCCAGCTCCTGCCATGGCAGGAGTGAGGGCTGCCATGGCAACGGGGCAGTACCAGCCCCCTAACCCCATTTCTCTGGGTAGGTTTGTTTGTAACACCTCTGCATCCTTATTCTTCTTTGCAGGAAGATGCCAAGGGCTGACATTTGGGCCAGAGCTCCTGTCTGAAGCAATGACTTCTCTCTGATCCATTGCAGTCGAGTCCTATGAGGAAACAGCACAAGATGCTGTCCTTCCTGAGAAATACCTGCCTTTTCCTCCTCTCTGTGGTTTAATTAAAGCATTTTAGCAATTTCTGCTCAGCAGTTTCACCCTGCAGGAACTCTGTCAGCTCCAAGATTTTGCCTTGGGAGTGCAGCCATTTTGGGTGTTTGCCTGGGTATCAGAGCCTACCCCTCATTTACTTTTACCAGCTCAAACATGCTTCAACCCACAAAAACTCCTTAATGAAGCTGCACATTCTTAGCAAACCCAGCTCCTTCAAGACTGTACTGGTACTTTATCATTCCAACCATCTTGTTTTCTGATAGGGCCCCAGTGCCTGCCTGCAAGCATGTTTGTTTACACAAGGGATGCTGGTCCTCTGCAGATTTCTTAGTCCTGACTCAAAAGAGCCACTGCAAAGGTACAGCAGTGGGAGGTGGATGGGGTTTTGTACCTGGCAAACAGCTCACATGCTTACGTGCACATATGCAGCCACTGCAACATTTCCCATCCTGCCAACCTGTGTGGATAATAGTGATGGGATCACCACAGAGAATAATGCTAAATTATGCCTCATGAGTGACCTTCATCAGTGATTGACACATGATCCACAGCTGGTCCCCAGCAGCAGACACAGGGCAGCAAGTCTCTACATGAGGTCTTACTCCTTTTGGAAAGGTTTCCCTTCCCTCCCAGAAGCTGATCTGCAGCTGGGGCCTCTGGCAGGAAATCAACAGCAAAGGATAACAGTAATGCATTTGGGTACTGGTATCACTCCTGCAAAGGCCACCCTGCTTCCTCACACCTCCATCTGCTACCAAACTACTCAAAATTGGGAGCAGGAGACACTTTCCTGCTGTGCAGCAGCAGAGAATCCATGAACACCAAGGAGATCTGAATCCCCAGGGGCAGGAGAAAAGCCAAGGCAGCTGCAATGCCTGTCCCTCTAAAGTTTCACCCACACTCCCCAGTTCCATGTATATAAATTAAAATTAACTTATTAAAGTAAATGAAACTTGTCTGAAACCATTCTCTGGCAGAGAACAGCAAACACCCTTTCTATTGAAGTCTCAGCCTCTAAAGCAGCATGGCTTCACCCAGGCTACCCACTGGAAAGGGCACCTGGCACATGCTAACACCCAAATCTTAGCTCAGCCTCATCTGGGTGACCATCTTTCCCTAAGGCCAAAACCAGGCTAGGGACCACTGTACTGGTATAGATGGTCTATACCAGTCATGCATGTGGTCCATGCCACACAAAAAGCTCCCTGATGGTACTTAGTCTGATGTAGGGCATTTTTCTCAACCAAATTTATCTCCCTATTGGACTGTAACGCCTACAGAGATGAGGTTTGATCCTGAATTCAGTGACCCTCTTAGCTGACTGGTCTTAACGAAGAGAAGGCATTTCTGTGGATGTATGTTCTTTGTGGATTTCTCAGGTCAACCATGGTTTTTAAAAATCTGATTTAATCAATCAGTATGACCAAACTTGCCCTCCCTATAAGACAACTGCTTTACATATAAAACAGCCCACCTGGTGCTCTCCACATCTGGGACAAAAGAGGCTTGCAGCCAACGTATAAAGTAGATTATTAACTTACACCTTCTTTAAGTTCTCTAGGCACCAGTCCCTTGGAGTGCAGATCTGAGAATAGCCTGTGGTGCCCTGTGCTCCCCTGGATTCTGCTCCGTCCTGTAGGCAGCTCCCTGCACAGGTGACTTTGCTTGCAGAAGAGGGAGTATCAACACCAAAGGGAGCTGTTACCCATTAATAAAGGCTGCTTTTAATTGAGGCATGATAAATAATTTCAAATAAGTTACAAGTGTTGGTAAATGGATCTTCTAGCAAAATCCTCTAAATAAGCTATTCCTAGTTTGTTTCAAATGGTAGTACAGACTTTCAAAGCACTGAATGCTGAGAAACTAAATACTTAAGTGTAACAATGGGTTGCATTATTAAATATACTGATAGTTATTTAATCAGTTATTATATATCTCGAAGTGCTTTAAAAACCTGAAAATAAAAAGATAGTCAAAGAATGTAAGAAGAGCTGTCTTCACGGTTTTGTGTACAGCCTACTTTAATACTAAAAAGATGCTGCTAGACCAGTATTAAACATCCTTTCTGCATACTAGTGATTACAAGGGTATAAAGACGAAGGGAATTAATGTCACTTAAACAGCACAAGTTCTCCCTTTTCTCCACAGAGCTTTCTGTCCCATGTGCTACTTGTGCTTTGCAAAGGGCTGAGAAGCTTCTGAGGGAATTTATTTTAATAAACAAGTTTAATTTTTAATAAGGATGGTAAGAAGTTTGGTAAGTGTTGTGGGCAGGCAAAGTCATGGCATGAAATCTGAGAAAAAAAATATACACACACATACACACAGACATATATATATATATATATATATGTACACATCAAATAAGCTCTGGTACCACAGACGGAGGAGTGATTTTCTGTAGTATTTGGGCAAAACCCCCAATTATTAAGAAAAGCACCAAATGACTGACTCACTCTCTTGGCATGATGCACGTAGATTTCCTACTGTTATTTGTCGTTGTGTTCTGGTCTGGTTATGACATGTTGTCAGTAGAATGGTTTGAAAAGTGTTAGCCTAGGGTCCAGTAATTCTTTTGTGCCATTCAATATCCTATAAAATATTATTTTTTTAATTTCTTCACATACCTCAAAATTCAGCCACCTGTTTTCTTCCTGCAGTCCCCCATCATCTCCAAAGTCCCTACAATTTGGCTTACTAGCACTAGTGGAGTTTGGTTTATAGGTTTCTTGCCCTGTTAGCTGTTATGTCCTGTCTCTTCCTGGCTGCTTGCTCCAGGAAGGGCCTCTTCCTTATCCTGGCTGGTAACAGGAACCCTTTTGAGACACAGAGATTATCTTGTTTCGTCTCGCAAATTCACAACCAAAGAAGCAAGTTTCAGCACACTTTGTTTGGCCTGCATTTCTAAAAGCGGTCAAGTACTTTAGAACCTGGTTTTGTGACTACATTTTTTAAAGGAATTAGCTGCTTACACAGTTTTTAGGATCTGTGGCCCTCATCCAAAATAAAGAGTAGCTGTTTTGGCACTGGGATATCCCAATGTGCTTAAGAAGACTTAATAAAGAGCAATGGTATGTTTTGCTTCATCTTAAAGAGCATAGTAAGGTATTTATATGAGAATTAATTATTGATTAAAACAGAGATAAATATAGGGAATTCTATGTTAAAGTAAAATATTATACAGAGAACTTCATGCAAAAAGAATATAAAGAGGACCAGAGCTGCACCTAGACTTAGGGGTGCTCTGACCTGCATGGTCCCTGGACAAAGCATCTCCTGGTAGCCAACATGCCTTCCAACAAGGCTTCCTTCCCTGGGGGGACAGGAGAGATGGAGGGGAACATTTAGTGCATAGGCATCTAATTTACTGAGTAAAATACTAGAACCAGAAGATGAAAAGTGCTTAGGGGGTCCAGTATGTATCTTGGTACAACAGGTAAATAAGGGAAACACAGTGAAATGGAAAGCGAGCCAATTACAAATGGCAGATTTGTAAGAGCAGAGAAAGGTGACACCTTAAGTCAACCTACAAAATCCCTGTCAATAGATATGGTTGAGAGTTAGGTTCCAAAACATCATTGGACAGTTAAGAGGGTAATGAGGATGTCTGACATTTTTAGACAGGATTGAAAAACTGCTAGAGGTATAAAATACTATGCTTCAGAGCCCTGTCCCTCAAATGCTCAGAGGTAGAATTCAATATTTGATACTTGTCCTCTAAGGAGCTTCTTAAACCTTCTGCTGAAGCAGCTGGCACTGGCTGCCCTAAAAACAAAATACTGCAATCCACACATTGGGTTGGATTTTTAATCTCCATTTGAGATTACATGAACTGCTGTGAATTGACTGACCAAATCCTGATCCAATATTTAAGTTAAACAGTATTCTAGATAAAAAGGCAGGAAGAACAGCCTGTGTTCTGTCAAAGAGTGGTGGACTACAGCATCAGGGGATATCAACCTACTAGATACAGATGTGGGATACAGAAGTGGAAACCTTGTAGTTTTATCTGCACAAAACTGATCTAGCCCAATCCATCTTTGAATGACAAAAGGCCTATTTGCTCTGCCACAGTAACAGCAAACAGGATTCATGGACTGGCTGTTTAATTAAGCATCATGGCTTCAAATAAGTGCTTTTCTGTGTTTGGGAATCAGTTTCAAGGTCATTTAGCAAGTGGCAATGTTACAGAAGAGAAGACACTCAGTCCAAAAGCAGGGAAGGCAGTATCTTTCTCTTGGCAGGAGATTAAAAAAGAAAATGTTGATACAAGGCAATGACACACTGTCCTGAAAATGCAGATGAGTCTACATAATATTTGGATATGGAAAGTGCAGTGGTGTTATCAGGACCACTTGGCACCACCACGTTAGAAATTTAGGTGAATTAAGGCCATGTAGCCACAGAGAGGAAAGGCCAGGGCAAAATGTATTGACAATAAAGGATGTCTAGTAGATTGTGGGTAATTTCAGCTGAGTCACTTGGACAATAATGGAGTAAATCCCAGCATTGTGAAGAGCAATCCCACCTACATATTTTGGAACTATTCCAGTTTGCTTAGCACTTTCCACAAGGCATTTAGCAGGGATGCCCTTTCAATGTTTTGCTACATGAATCTTCTGCTTGTGTGGTTTCAGACAGTTCCCAGAACATAAATTTTAGAGTCTCAGATGTTACATTTATGCTACAGTTTGTTTCCTTGGGGTTTTCATGCAAGATTTAATAATTACAGTGGTTATTTAACACTGTAAAAATCTGTGAGTCTTTGGGAGAAATTCAAGTCTTTACAAATTGTCACACGGAGTCATCTTACTTCTGTGGTTTATAAACTTATTTCCTCTAACTTCTACTTCTGCTACCCAGAGGGTAAAATACTAGGGTTAATTTAAAACTTTTGCTTTACTGCATGCTAACTTGCACCATCTGAGAAGGTCTAGCATGTGTTGCTGGTTGATGACTCCTGCCATAATTTAGCTTCCTATTGTATGTCTGACCTTATTAATCAATATGTCTTGTTTACATTATGTTGGAGAACAGTTCTCATGTGAAGCCTTTATAACTCAATTGTCTGTCAGATGAGATTCCTTTGATCCTCATCTTGGAAACAGAACCTCCACATAAACTATGTCTACTTGGATACTAATGAAATTATAATAAATGTTGGCATGCAGTTTCTCTCATTTTCTTTGTAATGATAAATGTTGTAGAAAAATAAGCTTTTAGGTAATTGCTTGTACTCACAGTTGACTAGAGTAAGAGCCCATTTTTTTTTTTTTTTTTTTTAGTAAGCAGTTAAGAATCCAGACTTGTGTTACAAAACTTGAGGTAGTTCTATGTCACCTAATCTTGCTGTACCTGAAATTCTTTCTATCTCCTCTCCTGTCCAGTACGACTAGAAGAAGTTATAGCTGTTTAGTAAATTGTATTTCCATCTTTGTTGAATTTAAACTCTCCTTAAAGTCCTGTTACTAAATCTGGTGTTGTGACAGTGCTGTTCATTAAAAGAGGAAACAGTACTGAGCAATTTTGGTGGAGCTCAGGCAACAAATTATTACCTACATCTGAACCTTCCCTATGGCTCCTCAGCTGCCCTGAAGCACAGGGACACTACATTTTATGATGTTTTATTTCCCAGGATCATGATTTGATGGAGTTGAAGCTGGAGCAGAGCCTTCCAGAACATACCTACAGGCTTAAAGCAAGGACCTTATTCAGCAGAGTGCACAAGTGCACCCTTACAACCCCAGCGATGGGAGAGATCATCATCTGCATGCAACTGCTCATGGAGTCACGCTGTAAATCTGATCAGTGCTGGGCTTTAAAGGGCACCACCACCCTGCCCCATGAGTGTTCTGGCCTTCAGTGCTGTTTGTTGGGAAGTGCTTTAATCCAGCCACAAGTATTGTGCCCCATGGCATGGAAACCAGCACAGAGGGACAGAGAACAAGACAGAGGTCTGCAGGCTGGTATTGCCACCACAGTCACCACATCATCGAACTGAAGGATAACTCCTGTTCTGCCAAATTGCCCCCTGAAGCATCCAAGGTGTGAGACACCCTGTGACCCTCCCTCCACAAACAGCATAGACATCTTGCTACTCAGTTTCCCTGTATCCCAAACTCTGGGGCTGGAGCATCTAACATTCCAGTGTGGGAATGCTTCTGGGGCAAGTTCAGCTTTCCTTTTGCTTCATCTGATGATATTTTAGATTGAAAGGGTTTGGAAACGATTTTCCTTCTAACCATATTGAACAGTTCAGGGTGAGGGAGGGTGGAGAAAATGTAACAAACAAACAGATTTTTTTCTCATAGGATTTCTTACTTTCATCCTACTTTAAAGTCTCCCTAATAAATAATTCTTGAATCCAACCATGCCAGGGTGTTTCAAAAGGACAAGCTGATTTTTTTCTTATGCAATAGCAATTGAACACCCTTTTTTGAATATACTTGATCAATGCATGCTGATATCTTACCATATGCATCAATCAAATATTCCCCAAGGTATATATGTCAGAGCCAGGAAAGAAGAATGTGCCTTTGCAGTCACACCACCAGTGAGTCCCTTTGGGTTTGTGCCTTACTCTGAAGCACATGTTGAAAGTATTACTGTAAGACAGATGATCCTGGGAACATCCTAAGGGTACAT
Source organism: Phylloscopus whistleri (assembly GCA_017589585.1). Taxonomy (NCBI): domain Eukaryota; kingdom Metazoa; phylum Chordata; class Aves; order Passeriformes; family Phylloscopidae; genus Phylloscopus; species Phylloscopus whistleri. The sequence goes on along the minus strand of JADMLD010000680.1, from coordinate 1,417,170 downwards.
GGCAACAGACCCATTTTTTTACACCAACCTAAGAGTCTGAATGAATCCAGGCTGAAAAGTTCAAATGTTTGGTAGATTGGAGTAATCTAGCAGGTGAACAAGACCAGGGCACTTCCATTTCTGCAGTTAACCCTGTCCTGGAGGAAAGAGGTTAATATACCACCCAGATTCCTTCGACTTAACTGATCCCAAAAGACCTCTTTCACCTTCATTGGTGAGGGGCTAGCAAATGAAGACATAAACTTGCACATCTGGCTGCACAGTGGGATGCTTTAATTATTCTGCTTTACCACCCTCTCCTATGTAGAGGAGTGTTCACAAAGCCAGCACAGGGATTCACAAACTACATGTGACACTGTATTTATCTTGTTTAGGAGATTGAAAAGCTGACAGCAAATAAACCAGATACTCCAGACATTCAACAATTTCCTGTCCCACATGAAAAGTCAGCTTTCAGGTGTTGACTCCAGACTGCTTCTCCTACATAATCCTTGCCAACTGGGATTCTTGATAGCAGGTACCTGTTGGGATGGCACCTTTTTTTCTGTCCATTGCAGTGGACTTTTACAAATGCTAGCCATTTCAAGCCAGGTTTAAAACTGGTTTGTGCTGCCAGAATCAAGCAAAACTTGTTTACAGGAGTTACAGAAGATTTGGCCCCAGTATCTTCATAACTGGGCCACTCCCTGCAACGATCATCTTCAAGCAAATTACTGTCTAATTAAAAAAAAAGGCTAGGATATAACGTCTATAGAGTAAGTAGGCCTTGGTATCGGTGCTTCCAAGGCTGGTGTCTTGGAAGGGAAAAAGCTGCTCACAAAACTAATCTGTCAGAAACATCCATGTCTTTTCTTTTTCCCAGAAGGGTGACTTGCAGCACAAACCTGTATAGCTCAGGAGACTCAGATACTCGGGGTCTCACTCGTGATAGCAGCTCAAGCTCCAGATAAGCTCATGGGAATTACCAGGCTGTGAGTTCTGCTACGCTCTGCTTCCTTTTTCTAATCATCTCCCCAATCTTAAAATTACAGGTCAGTTGACTCCTGCCAAATTCATCTTGTGCTCTTTCTGAAAGCTTTTATTTGTTAACAAATCACCAGTAAATAGCAAGCACTGCCTCCTTTAGTAGGCCTCCATGTATTTCATTCCTGATAAGATAGGATGATTATAAACTTCTGCAACTCTCAGGACTGAGAGAAAAACTAACCTTTATTTACTTCATAGATCCTGACAATTACTGGTGCAGTTCCACTGGAAAGTTTGTCAGAGGTCTTAATTAGGCTTGCTTACAGCTGTGCATCCTCATCCCCATGAGAGCAATCTGCCCTCAACTCTGTCACCCCAGGCTCTGTGGACTGATGAGTTTTCACAAGCAAATTAATTCCTGAGCAAGAAACCTCCAGGTGAAGGTACTTCTGGGAAAGCTGCACTGGGGACATTCTTCTCCACCGCAGAGCTGTCACTTGCCTCAACACGTCTGTGGAGGAGTTGTCTGACTGGAGACTCCCTCTCATTGATGACATTGAAGGATAACTCTCCACATCCCTCAGGTGTGAAACTTCTCTACAGCTCTGCATGGTTCTCTGTATTTCTACAACCCTTTTCTTGTAGCCAATACCTCTCTGTTCAAAACTTAACAAAGCAGAGAGAAGTGGAATATGGTGACCTGATCTGCACAGCAACTTCAGCTAACTGACAAGTTTCATGTCCTGTCCTGGGGACAATGATCTGTAGGAGCAGCTCTTTCACCTGTGTGAGAAACAATCCCAGTGCAGTGACAGCTTGAGTGAAAACTGAACCAACATTGCTATGAGCAAGGATAAAAATACAAGCCACAGGGAGAGCAGGCAAGTAACAACAGAGAGGGGGGACTGACATGTAAGAGGGCAAATTATCTGCATCATAAGTGAGGCAAAAATCCCCCTTCAGCAGCCTCCCCTAAGGAGCTATCCATATACCAGCAATCCCTACAGCAGTTCACTTAATGGCCTAATCTTGAAAATGCTGCCTTAGAGTTCCCTCTGCAGAAATACACAAGCACATTTACACCCAGAAGCTTATGAGCTTCAGAGCTGCCCCCCAAATCATTGTAGAATACATGTTCCTTTCTAAGGTCTTACTCCAGCTGCTAAAACAGAATAACTCATGGATGGAGAGGACTGGACCTCTTAATGGTCACCACTTGATGGGCATTGTACTCCAATCAGTGCTTGTCTACACATTCCTTGTGTTGTGATAGCAGACTGTATAACAGACCTACTGTACAGCTGAAAAGATGTGTACAAATGAACAACATTCTGCAACCAGTCAGACATACAACCATACCAAAACCCATGTCTCTCTTCTACTGCTGTTTGATGATCTCAAAGGCTGTCAGACTGTGGAAAGCACGAGACATCACACGTACCTTTGATCATTCCCAGCTGATGAAGACAGGGCAGTGAGCCTGACAGGTTCACTGAAGCTCAACTGAAGAGCAATGAAGTTCTTTTACAGAGGAAGATGGTTGGACACAGCAAAAAAATCACTGCTCAAGTACACCACGTGGGACATAAATTTGCAATAGAAAGAGGAGCTTGAAAACAACTGGTTGAGCTAAGTCTTTGTGAAAGAATCAGCAGGCCAGCAGACAGAGTAAGCAAATCCAGTTTTGAGCATGAAGGAAGCAGGGGCTCTTTGAAACATCAGCTTAGCTAGAAATGAAAGGCTGGGCATGGCCACTAAGAAAAGTACTAATTTTGGTGTGCTACATTCACAGATACTGCACTAAAGATGTATGAAATTATCAATGTATTCATTTATCTCCTCCTTGAAGAACCTGGGTGACTGTTCAGGCCAGAACACTGTGACACTGCACTGAAACACTGCAAATGCTAGCAGAGAAAAACAGCCCTTCCCTGATGCATTATCAGACCTAAAAATGATATCACAAACTCCTCTATAGATACTAAATGGCCAGTAAAATCAAGATAAGGTATTTTCCTAAAATACAAACTGCAGTAGAAAGAGAAATTACTGACTTAATGGAGAAGTTAGTGAAGAAGATTCTACAGATTATACTGTTTGGGAAGTAAGAATAAAATCATACTTGCACCTCCTGATCTTAACACCTATGATCAAAGTAGGTATCGTGTCAGAAGAAATCTTTTGTTTACTCCTTTAGTTTTTCTTAGAGAAAATATGCATAAAACCCCATTGATCTACACTATGCCTAAGGGGCTGTTTTGCAAAGGACATGAATGAGAAGACATGCATCCTCTCCCAAGCACGGCATAGGAGAGGAATGCTTAAAAGCAGAGGAGTTACTTAGCCTGATAGAGTTATTGGGAGTATAAGCCTGATCTGACAATTCAGTCAATAAAGATGAAGGAATTAACTGACAATTCAGTTAATAAAGATGAATGCTTCATACCTCATACGAAGTTATTAACAGAGTTTTGGGTGGAGGATTTGGGTGGTTTTTTGTTTTGTGCTGGGTTTTTGTTGTTGTTGTTTTGGTTTTTTGTTTCGGTTTTTGTTTATCCCCTATTCATTACCTTGTTTGTATCTGCTTGTGGATGGCTTTCTGTTGGGCTAACTGCCCTAGAGTTCAATAATCTCATTACCTTGCCAGTGTTGCATCCATATGGATCAGGTCATAGCTTCATGGTCATGATTTAAAACAGAAGCAATACTGAAGGAGATGCCCATACCTACTCCATCCATTCCCATCCACAATTACTTGTTTCCTTCCATCTGCACTAGTCTGCAGACACTATACAACCACAGATCTGACTGTAAATAACACAACCCTGGAAATAAAGAGAGTCTTTTTCAACCAGAACAGATGAAGAACCACACGAGCTCCAGAGTCAGTACATACTAGCCATGTGTGCCTGTATGGTGGGGAAATGATGGGCAGTAAATGTAAAGACATTAGATGCTACAGACAGATTGTGCATATAAAAAGCAATATCCAGGAGAGGAAGCATTGCATGGAAGAAATCAGCTTTCCAGAGACTGCGTGGCAGCCACACTAAGTGTAGAATATACAAGAGACATTCCTTTGCACAGCTGGTTAATTTCTAAGATTTCATATAATCAATTAACATCCTCCCCATTCTCTGCCTCAACAAAAGCTCAAGAGGCTTTTATGTTTCATCTTTTCTTTTCTCTAAGCACTAGAAAATAAATTATCAGTTTGCAGTGCCAAAAGGCAGGTTTCTTTTTATCATTAATGTACCAGAGATTACTTGCATGGTAGGGTGAGACTGTCCAACACATTACAGCTCTGCTCCTACAACACTTGGAGGTAGTCCTGGACCTCTGTATGTGTATGGCTTATATTGCCTGATTGAGCTCTAGGAGCTCTGACTTGCTCATTAACCTTTATGAATAGTCCAACTTGCCAGAGTATTTAGCAGGCCAAATTCCATCTTGTTTTTTATTTCATTATAGTGTAAAAATTCTTGGAGTCACCAGAGGGCATCATTACAGAGTATTTTTTAAGTTCCCTATAAATGATGCTGTAAGAGAGTAGATTTTGGGAAAAGTGCCTGCTTAGTACTCATGGGAGTCTTTAGAGAGACTGTGGCATTCACAGGACGAGAGAGTTATTTCTGTTTGCCCTTTCCTTAGACTCAGCACAGTACCACACATACTCTGCATTGCTGCAAATACTTCAAAGAAAAATTCCACTGGAAATAGTTTAGCTTAATTATAAGCAGATCCAAATCAGAGAATTAGCAATGGAGCAATTAAAAATGTGTTTCATCTTCAGCCATCTCTTCCTTTCCCCACCTTCCTCATACACCTTCTTTTTGCTGAATTCATTGTGATGAATCTAAGAGATTATGACAACCTAAAAGAAATCAGAATCTTACATACCTTATTTCACTTGAGTTTAGAGATTTTATTTCCATTCAACACTTACTTTTTTCTTCTCAGTTGTGGCTTTGCCTCACAATGAACACATCAGCAAAGAAAAACCATTTACCTTCCTTTACCCAAAGGGACTTAAAATGAGGAGTCAGTCTCCTATCAGTAGCATACAGCCTCCTAGCTCTCCTTGCCAGCAGGGAGTCTGTTCAGCTAATTCCCACACCTCTTCATGAGCTGTTGCTGCCAGACCTGCAGCTATGTTAAGAATAAAGCAGTTCCTTTCCAAACACGTTTTCAAGGACTTGTATATTTTTGTACAGTATCAGACTTTGTATTATGACATCCTTTCCACTGATTATTGATAGATTAATTTGAACTCTATTCATGCTTATCTGGAAATATAATCTCGCACGCAAGGACAGAATGTGGCAGTGGAGCTCAGAGTTGGCTCCTGGACACATCTAGGAAGGTGGAATTAAACAATTCATTTTTTAAAAGGCAGGAGTTAACTGCTGCAATACTGAATAAGGATTGCTGCAAACCAGCAGCTCTAATACACTCTTGCCTGCCCCCTGCCTTCTTCCTGTAAATGCAAGATGCTACTTTTCAGTTATGTCACAAATTGTGTAATACTAAACTTTTGCATTCACAGCATCCTTGTTGCACTGATGAACTTGGTTCATTGTGAGCACTGACCATCTTGTCTCCTATATACACAAATACATTCTATATTTTAGGGAAAAGCATATATACACACCTACAGTGAAACAGAAGAAGAACAAGATATGAAGCAGCAACTTGGATTCAGTCTTTTACAAAGTGTTGCTCTTGTACTTCAGCAATGTCAGTTCTTATACATGCTCAGTGCACACATTTGAATCCACAGACTTATCAGGCCTGTGCTAAAGCGTGCATTTCTTTATCAAAACACTACAGTATAGCTGACAGTCTTCTGCAAATTGTTACTCCATTATTCATTGAGCAGTAATTCAGATGCTTAAAAAAACTAGGAAGATGACTTACTTCCCAAGTTGCTGGATTTGTTTGAGCATTTCCCCCCCCTTTCTCATATTTTGCTTCATTTGATTGGGTAATTTAGGACTAAATCTGTGAATGATCTTTCCCCAGCAGCTACATCAGACCTGGCACTGTAAAATTTTTAAACACTGACATAAAGCTGTGCAGCCACAAGGAGCCTTTTGTTGATATTTTAAGGTAGGTAGGGTTAAGACCTACCTAAAGACAGTGACTACACACTTTGGTCAAATTATTAATGATAACATTTTGTTCTCAGGAATGGCTGATTTTGCTTGGGAGATTTGTCTCTGAATTCATTTACATTAGCTATTTAGCTATGCAATTCACACAAGTCCTGTGCCTTTTGAAGAGCTTCACACAGTACTTCACAAAATACCCAGAAAAACCGTACTTAGAAAAACTTTTCTTGCTTAATTTCTGTCTGAACACTTTCCCCATCCTCTTCATGGAGAGAAAATGTAAGCACAAAGACTTCAGTGGGCAAAGGAAGGGTACTTCCCCACCACCCTCCAACCAGTAGTACTCCACAGATTCCCAAATGTCAGTCTGGATTGTTTTTCACACAGCATCAGGTATGGTCATGAGATGGTCCTTTATGAGGCAAATAATTGTTGAAAATAGGAGACAGGAGGCAAGATGGTCAGTGCTCACAACAGACCAAGTTCATCAGCACAGCAAGGTTGCTGTGAATGCAAAAGTTTAGTATTCGCTCAGTGGAGGACTGGAAAAATCTTGGAAATTAAATCTATCAAGGTTTGCTAAATGCACAAACTTCACATTCAGCTCAGAATATGAAAACTGTTGGAAGCTGGGACAGCAGTCCAGGAAGCATTTATACCTGCTCTCTTAGCACCTGCTTACAGTGTCTGCTGCAGACAGGATCAGTATCTAATAGATGGATCTCAGCCAGGCCCAGCACAGTAATTCTCCTTTTATATTCTAGCTGCTGCTCTGTGAAATGGTCATAATCCTCAGGAGCTTTCATGCAGAGAGAAACTTGATAGAAACTACTATTTTGCTATAAATGTTGTCACAGAATGGCAGGTACCCCACTCTAAAACTGCTCTGGGTCAATAAGCCTGAAATAAGCAACATCTTTAATCTCTGAAGAGCCAGAAAAGTGCTGGCAAGGCACATGTTATGCTTAGTTGTGTTTGCATCCTGGAGATACCAGTAAGTTTGAGACTTTGCATCAGGCTAGAAAAATGATATTTGTGTCCTTTGAATGACTTTGAGTTCTACATATCAAAAAAATGGTGAAACTTATTTCTTTAGGCATTGTCACCAAAGACCCATGTTTTCAGATCTGACATAGTTGTTTAGTGAACTTTGCAAACTGATGTACCTCATTTACTCTGGAGTTTGCATTTCTGCTTATGGTCTGGTATCTGGAGAAATCAGGTATTTTCAGACAGTTGCAGCAAGCAATCTGAAAAAGTATTTGACTAGACCTACAACTGACTTCCAAGGAGATGCAGCACATTTTCCTGATACTATTACACCCAAAGAGGTGAATGATTACAAACATACAGCACAATCTAAACAAACAAACAAAAAAATGTCTAAACTTGCATCATATTATTATTAACTGTCAGTGAAGTTTGAAATTCAACATAAAATCTGGCCCATCAGTGAAATTTAGTACTTAGCAGACTTTGTTACTTTTGTGTGAATCTAAAGATTTATTTTTGTATTTTGGAAATGTAAATTTAAGTCTCTTTTCTTTTCAAAGCTTCATTTTGAATGGCCACACTGTATACCTAGGGTGAAGTCTGTGGAGCCATCAACGAGTAACTCCTACGTATCAGAACCACACTGGATCACAATTAGGTGCCAAACACCAGTTACCCCCCGAACTAAACTAAAACCAAGGCTGAAACTTGGCTCAGCCTCCGCTCTCGGGAAGCTGCTCACCTTACGCTGCTCCTGGAGAAACAGCACAAGAGGGCGCCTGATGCCTCCAACATCTCAAGTCCAACTTCCACAGACTGTCTTTTCTGCAGTAGTTTGTCCTATTTCCAATAGCATGACAAAGCCCTGAGCCAACGCCATAGCTACATATGGTTTAGCTTCAGTTTTGCTACCCTCCTGAAAGCATTTAAGAATACTTTAATCATCTATTAAATAAAGACTGGATTCTTTATTAATAATTTCAAAGTCTGTATTACTTTTTTTGGGCGGGGGGGAGGGGGAGGGGGAGAGTGTGAGGGGGTGGAAATCCTGCCATATCTGAGATTTAAACGTTCGGAAGCAAGGGAAACATCTCCAGACAACAAGAAAAGAGCCAGAGGCAAAGTAATTTTGTGTCAAATTTATTCTGGCAACCACCCAAACTATGGACTTTGTCAGATTGCTTGTTGGTTGTAACAGAAGCCACTTCCTCTGCAGCAAAAGGCATATCAACACTATTGTCTGCTTCCTGGGGATGGGCTCAGGGTGTTTCAAGCTGCACAACATTCTTATGGTGGAGCTGAGGGATTGAAAAACACAGAGCCACAAACCCCCAGTGGTGCCCCCGTGGGGAATTCTCCCATGCATACCTCTTTAGGAAATGAACTGGGGTACTTTTTCTCCCCACCCTGGCTCTGAGCACTCTGACAGCTCCATTCAGCAGCAGGGAGGAAGGCTCTGCCCAGGGCTTCTCCACAGCTGCAGATGACTCATGCTGGAAGAGCCCCTTTGAGCCAGAGTTAAGTTTTCCCAAGTTCATTTTAACACACTGATTTCTACCACTTTAAAGCACGCTGCATAATTGCAGCTTGCACAGCAGAACCTGGCCTGTGCACAGGTACAGACCTCACCAAGCAGCAGGCCCAGACTGCTCCCCAGGGTTGTAGGGCCACCTGCTCACCCTCTTGAAGCCACATTCCTCCCTCTCCTGCAGCAACATCCCCAATGACAAACTGTTCCATCCATGCTGCCTTCTTGGGACAGGCAGGAGAACCAGAGGAGCAAACACTGCTGCTCTTTTGGTCTATAAAAGAGCACTGGGCAAATAGGACTTTGTCAGTGCTTTCCTCCCATGAGCAGAGCCACCCAGCCAGAGGAGCAAGGCTGTGTTTGAAGCTCCCATTCTTTCTTTGTCACTGTGTTGCTTGCTTAGGGAAAGCATATTCCCTTATCCTTGCCTTCTCTCCTACAGCTCCACACAGGCTGTGGAGGCAGACACAGAGCTACGCAGGCTCCAGGTGCTCACCCACATTAGGTGAGCACAGACATTCCTGTAAGTAGCATGACATGGCACTTCTCCTGCTGCCTCTTCCTCCTTCTCTGCTTCCCACTTCCATACAGGGGAGGCTCAAAAAAGGGACCTTTTATTTGGATTTTAGCCATCAGAGCAGCAGCAAGGTCTTCTTGAAGGGGCAAGAGAAAGTCTTCCTTGCAGTTGGTGAAGAGCACACCACTGTGCTCCTCCCCAGTGGTGTGTAAGAATGACATCATTATGCCAATAAATGAGACAGGAAGTGCAACCAAGCAGAAAAACCACAGAAAGCGTCTGTGAAGTTCTGCCAAGAATGCTAACAATGGCGCTAACCAGAAAACAAGGGTTTGGTTCATCTAATTTCTTCCAGTTTTAGTAATCTCTAGTGTCACTTGTAACAGTAGATAGTAAAAAAACAGGTCCTTGCAGAGACAGTGCTTGGGCCTTTTTTTCTTTTCCTGAGGTGATGGTGACCTTCAACTGTCTTACCCCAGCCCACAAATTTCAGTACTCTGACACCAGTCCAATGATTCAGATAAACTGGCTGGGATTTCTAAATCTCCCTTTTTTTTTTTTCCCCCCCAAGTTATACTAGTGCATTACCAACTGTCTTGGTAAGCCATTCTTGCATCTGTCTTTCTACTATGTGGATTCCTTTATTTTCCAGAAAATTGCAGCTGCCCAGGTCTGAGCTAATGCTTCTTTATAGTCACCCAAGAGTCACCTATTTCATCTTGGAATGTGAACATGCAAGCCCATCTGAACCTGATGTGTTAAGCAGTTCTCTCTCCATCAGTCCTAGAAATTTCTAACCAGTTCCTACAAGCTCCCAGCCAGCTAAGTTTGTGTCCCCTACCTGCTTTTTTGTCAAGTAGCTGACAAACAGTAGCAGTGCTCAGAAGAGGGGTGGCACTTGGCAGCAGGGAAGCAAAGGCTTCAACAATCACAGCTTTCAGATAGTTACAGATGTGGGCATAACTTACAGATAGGACTTCACAAAACTGTAAAGCCAATCTGACTGTCAACTGCTGCCAAAACAGGAGATTCCCCTCCTGCTTCCCTTGCACTGGCACCTACTTAACTCTGCCACAAGACATTCATAGAGCTATAACCAGAATCAATCAATCACTGCAAGAAAAGTGAGGTTTCTCCTGCTGATCCAGCTCACTGCAACTTCACCTTCCTGACAGCACTGGTAAGTAGCTGGACTGCGAAGGGAAGGAAACTCACAAATCCTTTGAGTTATGATACAGAATCTGTACAGTATAATACAAATTATTGCAGCTTTAGCAATGTATCATTCCCCTCAAAAGCTTGTTCATAAAATCCCTTTTTCTATAAAATAAACAATCCTACACAGAAATTAAATGAAATACAAGAGGGACTAGTGTTATTCATGGAACATTTTTGGTTCCCTGCAGTTACAGCTGTATCATCTATATTTATCAGAAAAATACAGTTATTAAATAAGTTGGTACTTCCCCTAATAATTCAGCATCAGTCTTCCTAAAACCTCCAATTATTAAAACATCATTTAAATCTCCTTGACCTTCAGAAAATTTTATTTAATAATCCTGTTTAACTCTCATACAGTTGAAATATGATGAAAATACCAATGGAGATGTAGCAAATGACAGATTTATTGAGACCCAGCTCTTAAATGGGCTCCTGTACAAAATACACCCATAAATCAGACTTCCCAAAAAATCCCAACCTTAAATAGGATTAAGCAGTCTTTAAATAACCACTACTCTTATCAACAGTGTGCCATCAAATTAAGTCAGCCTTTCTCTCATTTATAACCCACCCCCCGTAGATGAAGGCAGAGAATCTGACCCTCTAGAAACAAAAGCTGTGTACAGCTGTGACAATGATATTACTGGATGTACTCACCTGTGGTGTGAGATACAGGCCCCAAATTTACCTCCCTTAATTTTGTAAGCATGCTCCCCATTGTAAAGGCTCTCAAAAGAAACCAAACAAGGGAAAGAACTGCAACTCCTGATTTACAGCCCATAACAAATAACTTTGCTTTGGTTACAACAGGAGGTACACAAATGAATGGATTTGCTGCTTTTGACAGCAGCAGGAACTGGGCTGTCTCGCCTGTTCCCAGGGCTGTTCTACTTCTTTGTAGCAGGTGCAGAAATAAAACCCTAGAATTTCTGACATACATTTCTTCAGATAACTGAAAACTCACTGCTGCATTTGGTTCAAAGCTTCACAATTACAGGAAGTTTAGCCTCTTCTGTTCAGAGTCCCCTCTAAAGAAAGGTGAATTCAGTACAAGTAAGACTGTGATGACCAAATGCAGTCTTCCAATCTGGACGGATCTCTTACATTCTTCACTAATGCCCAGTAGCACATCAAGGACATGACAAACACAGGCCATGTGTGGAATACAGCCACCTAAAGGAATTTATGAATTCCTGCTATTTTAAGGACAGTATTTACAATTGCAGCTTTCCCCCTGCAGAAAAGCAATCATGCTGTGGTACAGAGCAGCACCTCCAGGAAGCCAAGACCAGGCCACCAGCATCTGAAGCCTTGCTGCTGGCAATAGGAAGCCTTCCAGCATACAAAGGGACCCTACAGAAAAACCAGAGAGGGACTTCCTACAAGGGCATGTAGTGATAGGACAAGGGGATGGCTTCAATCTGAAAGAGGGCAGATTTAGATTAGATATCAGGAAGAAATACTTTACTGTGAGAGTGTGAAATACTAGAACAGGTTGTCCAGAGAAGCTGTGGATGCCTCATCTCTGCAAGTGTGTAAGGGCAGGCTGGATGAGGCCCTGAGTAATGTGGTCTAGGGGAAGGTGTCCCAGTCCATGGCAGGAAGGAGTACAATTAGATGATCTTTAAGATCCCTTTCAACCCAGACCATTCTATGAGTCTACGATAAGGGGAACACTACTAACTGAATCATTCTCCTGGTGACTAGCAGCCACTGGAGAGATAGGAGGAGACCATCCATTTGGGGCAAGTTCTTTCAAAATATGAATCATAGCTACAGCAAAATGAACACAAGTCTGAAGGCTTTGTGCCCTGATATCCCACACAGCATCATTCTGTGGAGCAGCAATGACAGCCTAAACACTCCCTGCTGAGACCAATACAATTTAGTCTCAACAAGGAACTCAAAAGTACTCAAACTGCAGAATGAGCCTGCCCAGGTTGTATTCTCTCAACAGAACAGGCTGAGCAGGACCATGCAATCACAGAAATACACTATTATACACCAATGTAACTGTGTGCTCATAGCACAAAGGTTTTTATCCTTAAGCAGCTACTTACCCCTGAATACAACTGACAAAAGCATTGGGCTGCTTCAGCAATACTGTACAATCATGACTGATACAGCTGGACTTTCACTGCAGACTTCTGGCAGCTACAGCCACATCATGAGACTGATCACTCATTGTTGCACAGAGACACTGAAGAGACACAGGAAGAAACCTGCAACTGGGTGTGTCTTTCCAAAAACACTGCACAGGGTTTTATTGTGCCAGCCAGGAGAAGACCATCCCCAAACCATGAGGGTGGGCCTGAGTGCTCTCCCACCCTTGGGGTCACCAAGAGAAGAATTCATTCCAGCGCCAGGCTACAGCACACAGGAGCTCCGCATGAAAGAGCAAATATCATCCCGAGGGAACTTCTGTTTACTTGAATGCTTTCCCTATAATCCTATTTTATGGGCCACATGTTTTGGGAATGCTGCACAGTCAGGACACTGGCAGAGACTAAAGGGAAGTCCTCTGATTGCTTTCAGAGGACTGCAGAAAGCCAGGACACAACCTCAAACACTCTTATGGCAGCCTTCTGCTTAGCTACATCTGTGTTATCATAACAGATATTTTAGTCTTAAATGGGGACTGAACTTTAGCAAAAAATATAAGATGTTGCTTTTTTGAAATAAGAAAACATAATACAAGGGGTTCAAAATTAACATTGGAACATATTTCCTGTTTAAAAGTTAAAAATGAAAGCATCTCAGCTTTTTAAAAAATAACCTCCAAGATGATGAAGTAGGTTAAAAAAGGGAAGAGTGAAAAGGTTTTACCGTTTTTGACTTGATAGTTCCCTTTATGGATAGCTCCATTAGCTTGCAGGTGAAATAACACAACTCAGCAATAAGCATGGGTAGAGATCCAAAAACACTACCCATTTTCTGGTGAGGTATCAGATCTGGACACCCCAAATTCTCTCTTTCTGCAATAAAGACTGAGTAGAGGTGAATCAGTGTCAGGAAGAACTCACCCTGCTTGAAGGAAACTTCATATCCTGTAACTCCCACTCTGAGATAGTAAATACTGGCATGGCCGCACAAACAACTTTCAGGTTGGAAGTATGTCAATTATCAATTTATTTACTCACCTGATAAATGCTCTCAGCTACTTTTACCAACACAAACTCTTTGTTCTCTAGCCAAGGAGCCTAATGTTTTAATCCCAGTCCCCCAGCCTTCTGGTAAGAGCGCAGTGCTCAGTACCTGGCAGGACCAAGCACTTGTTAAGCTGCTGTGGTTCCTTTGCATTAGTATTTTCCATACAATATTTTGAAATATAAGGGAGGGACAAAATACAGTGACTTATAACCCTGAAGAACAATGAGCATTTCTGTGAGCTGGTTTTCTGCACAGGATGTGGGCTGGGCCTCCTTGGGTTTGTGTAATCTGTCTGGAAATCCAAAAACCACGCTCTGAAAACATGCTTTTCCTTTAACAAACAGTCAGTCACACACACACACTGAGTCTAACAGTAGTTTACACATCTGTCATTCACCATTAAGAAAAATTTTCATTAATATTTTTCAAGCATTTTTTATGTCAAATTAAGCACACAGACCATACCTAATTAAAATATATAGCAATTTTAATCCAGCAAGGACTTCATCTAAAGATGAAAGATTCACTTATTTAAAATTATGTCAGAAGCTGCACTTCTTATGATGCTTTAGGTGCCAGTTCACATCCTAGGCTCATTAGAGCCCAGAGACAAAAACTCAAAAGCACTGGAAACATTATCGTGGAGTGTGCTGGGAAGGATTATCCTGCAAAGTGGCTTTTCTAGATGCTCGAAGTCACTAGGTTTAACAACTTCAGGCAGCCCTCTGAAGTCCCATACTTCAGATACTCATCTAGAGATCAACTCCTTCCCTTTTCTCCAAACAGCATCAGAGGACAGTCCACCAAAATGAACTGTTTGCTGAACAAGGACTGGACAACATATAGCAGAGGTTAAAACACAGGAGAGAAATGGCTTCATCCAGAACTCTTCTAAAGCACTGCAGAGTAAAAAGACAGCAGATCCAAAGTCATTTTTGAAAAAAGAAGATACAGGAGTGCTGCACTGTTTGACATCATTCCACATTCAGAGAGCTGAACTCCAACTGGAGTTGATGTGCCTGAGAATTTGACTACCACCCCTCCATTTCCTGTTTGCCTCTTGGAGCTGCAAGACCTGGTTTATCAAGAACAATTGCTGAAAAACTGGAGTTCATATGAATTCTCTTAAGGTTCGTCTTCATAGTAAATGTGCCAATCTTATACTTGACACTAAAACTCTTATATTTGACACTAAAAATCTTGTACTTGACACTAAAACTGTAACAAGCTGCTAGGAATACTTCTCTTCTATGAGGAAAGCCAGCTGTATGAAGCAGGTTTGTATGTCAAAATACTTGGTATCAATTTACTACCGTAACTTCCAGGATTACACATTTTTAATTCCTAGTGAAACTGATGGTAATTTGAGGCTCTATCGTATTTCCAGTGCTCCCACTTTTTTCTTAGTATTTTTGAAGCTAAATCAAGTAGCTTTTCTTTCTTTCTGTGGGAAATCAGAAAGAATGGGAATTAAGATTGACCAAGTGGGAAAAACCCCGTGAATACTCCAGCATACTGAAATTTATTTTTGCACACAATCAGGTTTCAAGCGGCTAGAAAACATGAAGAAATCTTTCCCCCATTTTCATATGTTGATTCAAATTAGAATGATATATTAACCTAGGCAAATTATGAAGGAATAAATCCTCAGCCATGTTCAACACAGCAGTTCCTACCACACCCTATGATATTTTGACAATTACCACACAATTTGAGTCAGAAACTACTACATTCAACACAGAAGTGGTTGGCTTCTGTCTTCATCTCCAGCAAACATGCACTATGCAAAAACAACTCCTGCAGCCATGGAGGAGAGAGCTGCAAGGAAATAACAGCAGGAAGTAACGTCTCTGTGATTCAACATATTGAGTCTTTTCCCCTGAGAAACCAGCAAAAAAAGCACAGCATTAACTACTCAGAAAAAAATCCTTATCCTGTCTACATTACAGGTTCTAGAACCACTGGAGCTTGAGTGACTGAGCCTGTCTCCCTCTTCGGATTTCAGCAAGTCTTCCTTTAGTGTACTTTCACCTAGGGTAGTTTGAGAAAAGAGAAAGACTTGTTAAATGTTGCAAAACAATTGCATTTCACCTCCATCAGCTTTGCAAGAACAGCAGAAAAAACATTTCTGGATGGATTAACTAGTTCTGATCCTTTTACTTGAAAAAAAACCAACAAAACAAAAAAACAACAAAACACCCCACTAAAAAATGTAATAGGATTATACCACAGTCTGTCACTGCAGTGGAAGTAAAGCAACACATCTCAGTGAAGGCTTCCAGTGTGCTGGGGTAAGTGCTGTAGGCTTCCACATTACAGAGACTGGACAGAACGAAGGTACAAGCCATTTTCTAGGCAAAATAACAATAAAAATACCCAAAGAGTTTTGTTAACATCACAAACCACATAAGAGAAATAAATTCCACTCTCCTCCCTGCCGTTCCCTTCTGGTTTTAATTTGTTAGAGAAGACTGAAGCCTGTATTCAAAAAACAGACTGAGTTGTAAACATTAGCCCCTGCCAGCATTACTAGTAACTCATGAGGTTCTGGAGTTACCATGGAAAGGCAAGGGGAGGGTAGGAGAAAAAGTCTATGAAAAAGCAGGACTTGCTCTGTCATTAAGCTCATTTTATTGCATTGTTTTAATCCATGAAATGAAAATTAAAAGTGTTTGATGCTCAGAAGACACACACTTGCAGAAAATCCAGTTCTACTCATCTCTGTTGCTTTGCAGCATTATGAAAACAAGCAGGGGTAAGCTGAGAAAAGTCAGAACAGACTGCCTGGATCACTGGAAGCCCTTGTTTTATATGGCTTGTAATTATAGGCTGCATACTATTGCCCAATTTATTTCTTGTCATGTTATCAGTAAAAGATCCCTACTTTATTTCCTGCAGGAATACTTTTGGTAAATTGTGACAAAACAATGAAACTACAGCTGAGAGTATCCTCATGGTAACATTTAACAATATGCCTTTAACAAGACTTTGCCCCATCTCTGCCTTTTCCTCAAGCCAATAGTTTCTAGTTAATTGACATGAGGCACTGATGTGCTTTGGAAATCCACTCACATGGTTAAACAGCGAAAAAAGGAAAAGGGTGTTTCTGCAGCAGTATGGTCCTAGAGGGACTGTGTTTCACATCCTATCTCTATTTTGACTAATCTTAGGTCCACAGTCAGCCCAAACTCCAAAACTGAATACAAGAGTAGGAAGAAGTGATCTCCTTACTAAACACATCAGTCCTTTCTTTGTTCACAGCACAGCCCCGCAAATGATCAACAACTAAGGTGATGGAGCAGTAAATTGTGGTATCAGAACAACAGCCCACAGAACTGGTAAAGAGCAACTAAAGAGAACATCTCAAGCCATGATTGCCTCTGGCACCAACAACTGCCCCAACGTAACACTTCCTAGTTCAAGCACATTAAGAAGCTGTTTCGGGGCTGAGTGGAACTCGTCCCCTGATGAACATGGCCCTGCTGCTAACCACTTTTTACTTAGTTGGGTTACTACCCAAACAGTCACAGTCTGTTTTTTTTCCAACCACTTACAACAGCTCCCTGACTCCTCCTCCAGCCCAGAGGCCAAGGCTGAAAACCCCATCAGCTGTCTCAAGAGCTAGTTTTGGCCATCCCATGATTCCAGACTTCTGCACTGACTCCCTGATGACAGGTATCATCAGCTAACAGACATTTACTTTCAGAAGGTTCCCATGTAAGGCTTCTTGGTTTTTCTCTACTTCTGGAAATGACTCCCTTCACCATAGGCACTTCTCTTACTCTTGGATTAGCTCACTACACTCTTCCTCTTGATATCATCTCACCTCACCAATTTCCCCAGCCCCTTTCCTCTAGCTTTCAGTTCCATCTTCCTAACTGGAAATCCCTAATTTCATCTCAATGCACCCCCTTTAGCCTAACTGTGTGTACTGTATATCAATCTACCACTTGCATCCTATTATTGATACTTCAACACCACCGGAAGAGCTGTAACCATGTGCTTCTTTCTTCTCAGACCTTGGTGAAGTTAGAAGTAACTCCCAGTAATACATGCTCATACACAGGTTAGAGCAGCTCAGGGTGACCATGATAGGAAGAACTTACCCCAGCCTTCTACATCTAGATGATGTTATTCTTAGCCTCCAAAGGATACATGCCAACAGGCTACGTTATACCTAGCTAAGTCACATCTGTTTCACACATGTGAAGTATGTACAATCTGACCAGAAGCAGGATTGTGAAAAGCTTATTTTGAAACACAAGCTTCTTAAAACCACAACCTCACTTCTCCAGTCCCCCCACCGCCTTTTCCCATGAAAGGTTCACAACTTGGACAAGTTTTTTTGTGAGTTCTCAAAAAGGCAGCAAAAGGTTTATTCTGAAGCATCAAACCAAGAACTGGAGCATGATTCACTCTGCAGCCTCAACTCTACTACCTACAACTTCATCAAAAACAACAGGAGAAGGCACCAGCCCTGCTTATGTTCAGACCCCTCAATACTCACTAAGGACTTGCCTGCAGTATGCAGACCCTACTGTCTGAAAGCAATGGATGTTGACTCATGCCCAACCTTCATGTGATTCACCACTTCAGCTTATATTTATAAACTGTTTAATAACAAAGGCTGCTTTCCATCTTTTGATAGGGATATTTAACTAGCTAAGTGTTCACACAATTTTTAGTTTATTATTCACTTTGTATTAACTGTTAAATAATGGAAATCCCCTGCAGAGCAAACTGCACAAGTCCATAGAACAGCTGACAAAAAAGTTTAACTTGCAGCAAAATTCTTGATTTTCATCTGCAAATTAAAAATATATTTGAAGCCAACTGGAATTGCTTAACTTTCTCACTAGTCAAGTTAACATACTCTGCTATGTCTTTTTAACTGAATAAGTATAATTCAGACATCAGACTAAGATTTGACTGCTTGTGCCTAATTAGTGATGCAAGAGGTTGCAAGTCTCTGTTAAGCAGACATTCCATTTCCTCCAAAATTCAAGACAGCGAAAATTGCATTCTCAGTTGGTATCCCCTCATACACAGTTTGTTTCCCAAGGCAGCTAACAGCAGCACAAAATTTCTGCTTCGGCAGGAAGGATCAAAGCAAGCAGCGAAGAACAGTTCAGTTTTTTAACATCTAATTTTAAATGAAACAAAAGCCTAGACCTAACTGCAAACCAATACCCCTAAAGACAGCATAACCACCATAGCTAAGTAAGTGGAAAACACACAAGTCTGAAGAAAAAGCACAGCTCTGCATAGTAGTGTAGCTACATTTCTGTGTAGCTGTTGGAGGAGCATGCTAGGACAAGCCTGCTGTTTCTATCCTGGCTCCACACATGGGGACACTTCTGCATGCCAAAGCTAGTATTTTTCTCCTTCTTGCCTGAGTGATTCTAAGCCTGTTCTGCACACGCTTCACAGTGCCAAGAAGCTCTGTACTTCTAGGTGGATTGTTGCAGACTGGTTTTTGTCAGGAAGAGTGATCACTTTTATGAAACAAGCGTACATGCACATTGATGGCAAACATAATAAGATTCATAAAATAGGCCCAGACACTTTTCCTCCCAAAGTTAACACCTGTGTACTGCTGCCAATAGTCATGCAACAGGAAAAGAAGCAATTATGTTGCCTTACACAATATTTACAGTAACCAGGACCATATGCATTTTTTGCCTCTCCCCCTTAGGAAAAAATTCAAGACACTGCTACAGCTTTCCTTATGCCTCTATGGATCAAAGTAACAAAAAAGCCCTGAACTGCCAAATGGAGCAGTCTGGTATAGCTTGAACTGGAGAAGTACTGTTACCAAGTTATCACATTCCTTTGTTTCACAGCATGGACATGTACCAACACCTACAAGTAGGATAAATTTGTAGCTATGTACAAGAGAAACAACAGCTGATGTGAAGACATTAAAGGTTATTACCTGAATATATTAATGTTACAATAGCTAAGAGGAACTGGAGTATTCAGTTTCATTGATTTCTCAAGTTAGCCATGCCTGTGCATAGCATCAAAGTTCACATCACAGCAACTAGAGGACTAATTCTAGTTACAAGCTTTAGTAGTCATTGTTTTGGAAACTATTCAGATTCAACTATCAAGTAAACTGCAGACTTGTTTCAGTTGAAACTCTTGATGCCTTTGTGTTGCTTCAAAAGGGAGAATACTGTCAAAGTGGCTGTACTACCCCCTCCACAAAGCAGGTCAGGAAATGTACCGACCTTATTCAATTGGAACTGGTAAACCAACTCCGGGCTTGCTGTATTTCTTCTCCTCATTAAGTACCCACAGTTCCTGGGGGAGGGGAAGACAGGAAACAAATACTCTTCCTGCTCCCCCAGCCTAAAAATAACCGAGACAATTTTTCTGCAACATTTAAGCCACACAAGCACTCAAAGACTGACATATTTATACTCTGGGCAAACAGTCACAGAACTCTTGCATTTTGCCCAGTATCTTTTTATCATTATCCAAACAGATCTGGAGATTGTGGCAGAAAAGTATACTCTTCTGGGGGTAGACTTCAGCCTGTTGCCAGCTGTGTTCTCAAACTATATATAGCTTTTTCCCTACCAGTCAGTTAAGCTGTAACTACAAGCCTACTTTGATTTGTGAACTTGAGCACTAGCCTCCCCTCTTCAAGCACCTCTTGCTCTGTATTGAAAATCTCCAGGTTTAGCAGAGTTTCTTTTTCACATTAGAAAGCAAAGGAAATAAGCACCTCCATAATAACATTGGGTACAATGTTATGGGGGAAAAAAATAAAGTTAAACAGCATGAGAAAATTGCTAGGAAAAACACCACATACATTACAAAATCGGTAGAAAACATATGTAAACATGGAAATTCAGTACCTAGTAACTGAGCACTGTAAAACACAAGACTGATTATGCTAGTCAGACAAACTTAAGTGAAAGGACATTTGCAGGATTTTGGAGGCATGCAGGCTCACAGGCTTCCTTACTCCAGTTCTGCATTTAAAAAGGTGACTAATTTGGTCGTTAGAAATTCTTCCCTTTCAAAGAGCTACAAAAGAAGACTAGGTATGAACATCTAGTTCCAAAACCAGATTCAAAGTAAAATGCATATCTAGTTAAAGATAAGCACCTTCTTTTCTGTACTGCAATCCCTCATTCTTCAGCCAGTTTTCATGATTACTTTATGTACTTCTCACTATCTGTTCAGTGCATGGAAAATCTACAAGCTGATTTTGGCAAAGCCTGTTTGGCAGGTGAAAATTTAGGCATAAAACTGCCATTCTTTAAGCTAGCCTTCAGTCTAGCATTTTCTTTTGACATTTAGGAATAACAACTTCATTCAGATATACCAAAACTACTTGAAGCTTTGAAAGAGCCCTTAAGTTTGAAAATAGGAAAGCTTCAATAAATCTTACATGCTATACTGTCAGCTCATACATACTACCAGCTGACCATGACATACAGAGTGTATCCAGTTTGTACACACGCAGCAAGCTGGGGAAGGAGACAATCATAGAATGACTTTCTACTTCCATAGGAAGAAGTATCCCAGTCACCCTCTCCACACCCTGAGACTCCAAAGCTTACTCAAATGTCACATATGGGCAGGAAACCAAAGTATACCACATGGCCAGAAATCTGTAGTAGTTCAGACGTGAGCTCCCAGAGGGAAGGAAGTTATAGTTAAATACAAGTCCAATCTGTGTTTCCCTCCACGAGCTCCAGAGGATGAATGGAAAAAGCTTATGCCTTCCTGCTGCACAACAGCTAGGAATCACTTGATGTAGGATATAGCATAACTGCTTGAAATTACGATGTTACTCACATGCAGATCCCCTCTAAAGTGGTCTTTCAGAATTCCACAGTTGCATACAATGCCTCTGTTTTTACAATTTCTATCATCAGTAGAATACAGATCTATTTTTAGAATACTAAGTGAACAACAGCTTAAAAAACGTACAAATGCTGATAAAAATACTTTCCCAGCAACTGTTCTCTGGTTAACACCAGGAACACACTTTTTGGTTTTACCCACTCCTTTAAAGAGCTGTAGTTACTAGCAAAGGCCTCCATCATCCTCCCTTCGGCCGTTTGTACTCATGAACAGTCATTCACATATATTGGCATTTCATGCTTTCACTGTTAGCTTCCCTGTGCTGAAAAACAGCTACACAGGCTAAATGGACTTTGGGTATTTACTGTGTATATACTCATTATTTACGGAAGAATATAATATTCAATTCTTATTTTTCCTTGAAACAGCCAGAAAGACCAGGAGTCCCCATTCAAACATTTCCAGCTGAGAATCAGAACTAAAGGAGTTTCAAAAAGGTATCACATGTCAGGCATGCTACTGCTTAATGGGACTCAAAAATACATATTTAAATAAATGCTTACATTAGACTCACGTAACAGAAAAGTGGATGAGCTTAATGAAACATCTCATCTTTATTTATGATATGACAAACAGAGAAAGATTTCAGCTTATGAACTACAGTAGCAATGTTTCTTAGTAGTAAAAATCCCTCTCCCTCACTCCAGTGCCAATTGGGCACATCGAAAACTCAGATTCAACCAAGAATCTTAGAAACACACAAAGAAAAACAAGGTCTACTGGAACTACTTTTTTAGATACCCAGTTCAGTTTTTTGTTTCCTCTTTGCTGATCTATTTCTATAGTAGGGACTGATGATGCAGAAGGATAATACCAATACTAAAACAATACTCATTCTTGCACCATGTAAGAAAACCCCACCACATAAACTGTTACTTCAGATATCCCTTAAAGGCTTCATATTTGAAATGTGATCCAAGACTGCAACATGCTATTTCTAAAAAGATGAAGCAGATGTTCGACACATATTAATACACACATCCAAAACAGAATGTACAGCTTACTTTCACTGAGTGCAATCAGTACCTAATCTTCTCAATGCTATTCAAGCAAAAAGCACTCAGAGCAAGACACTTTGTTCAATACCCAGGTGGGCTACAGCATCTACAGACATACAGAAGCACCTTTCAGCAAGTCACTTCTATATATAATGAGCATTTGTAGACAGTTAAATACCTCTAAGTTGTAATACATTATCTACAACTACATTGGAAAGCTGCAAGGATCAGTCACAGGAGAAATCTGAAGCATGAGGCACAGCCACTACACTGAACAGAAACTATGAGTATATTCTTGTTAGGTTACAGAAATATGTGCAAGTGATGAGTTTTTAAATGAGTTAACAGTTCTACAGCCCGTTTCAGTGTCATTACATTACTAGAATTAAAGGGCACATTTAAGCAAACACACAAACAGTATCTATCATACCCTTCAAAAAGATCAATCTGCTTTGATCATGGTAGGATGAGGTTAAAACAGGTCCAATGCTAAGTTCCTCTCCCTCCTTTAAGCAGAAACACTTTGCCTATAAGACAAAAATGCAGGTAGCTGATCTCTCCTTGGTTTCTGTTAATTACTTCAATTTGCTTAAAGGGGAACCGGATTATTAAGTAGTCAATATCACTGAAACAGAAGACAAGACAAACTAATTTAACTAACAGCTGCACTTAAAAGGCCACTAATATTTGTAGCACACAATCTGTGGGAAGTGTAGAAGAAGAGCTTGCCTGTTTTAGAAAAAGAGAAACCAGAAGACCCTGCACTGTCAATTCCTAGGAGTAGGATTGGCTATAGCCCTCAGTCCTAATAATGCTTTGAAATTATGATTCCCTCCCATCAATTAGGTCTACACTAGCAACTGCAGGGTCCCAGGAGTGCCTTGAAAGACTTCTAAGACACATAGAACTCAGTATGTTGATTTTGGACTGTATAATTATTTTACAGCAGCATGATTTTTTTCTTCCTGTTCATAGTAGTTTCCCCAGTCTGGAATATCCCTGCCTGCCAAAGGTTTTAAGAGAAAAACAAAATCAAGTCTAAATGCTTGACAGGTATTCCTTATTTTTTGACCCAAACGACATAATACATATTCTCTGAATTAGTCCTTCAGTTTTGGAATTCCCTCTCCAGCACAGGAGTATGTGAACACCCATATGTAGTGTCTGGCCTAGCCTAAAGCAGGCCATGTTAGGCACAGGGAGAAAAATCCTTAAAATACTACTTGCCTACAAAACCCTGTTTCATTTTTATACAATTTTCCAATGCTAGTGAAAATTTAAAGATGCATACAGTAGTGTCACACAATTACAGAAAGTGGGTTACTGCAAATCAGTAGCAGATTAAGCAAACCTGCTATGTGCAAGATTCACCAGATCATTTAAAGCTCTCTTCTTGCACTCTCCTGAACACTCCCCTGAAGAAAAGCAGGTGCTCTGATACTAGGCATCAGGACTCTTATTGAAGTTTGGCTAGGCTGTCAAGCACCACAGACCTAGAATCATAAGAGCATGCCAAGTTGGGAGGGATCCATAAGGATCATGAGTCCAACTCCTGGCCACATGCAGGACACCCCAAGAACCACACCATGGGCCTGAGAGCATTGTCCAAACACTTCTCGAACTCAGGCTGGTGCTGTGACCACTTCCCTGGGGGAGCCCATTCTAGTGCTCAACTACTCTGAAAATTTTTTTCCTGATATCCAACCTACACTTCCCTTGCCTCAGCTTCATGGCATTTCCTCAAGCCCTGTCACTGGTCACAGGAGTGAAGATACCTTTATTTTTTATTATCATACCTAGAGTCAAGGAGTCAATAGCCCACCACCCCTACTTCCTAGTGATCCACCATCTCCCCTCTGCAACAGCAGTCAGTGCAGTTCCATTTTACTATCTCTGAAGAGGAGACACTCAAGTTCAAAAATTACTGTTAGCTGAGCCCAGACATTGTGGCTCCTGCACAAAGTATAGCCTTCCTATGACTATGCAGAGATAGGGAAGCAGAAGTGTTTCTCAGAAACAGTTTAAAAATAGGATCTGACAACTGCCCAGCATGCCTTTATAAGCTTATGAGCTTGTTCCAGCATATGTATCCTGGGGTAATGGAGCACAGCTTTGGAGATGAATTTGAAGTAGCACCACTCTGATAAAAGCAAAAATTTCATTTAATGAAGAGTAGTCTTCTAAATCAGGATATTTGTGACAATGACATTCAGTGCTATTTAATCAATCTCTAATTAGAAGATCCATAGTTGTTCTGGATGGAATGAGACAGCTTACCCTGGCTCAACAGATGAGACCATACTGCACAACCCATCATCAGCCTGACAAACTGGGCCACAAACACTGTGGCCCAAAATGAAGTGGCACAACCACCACTTTGCACATACCAGGGAATAAAGCTGGTAAAACACCTCTTAGCAAAAGAGCTGGATGTTAATGCTTGTTTCCCAGTTACCTCCTCACCTCAAGTTCTTGTGCCATCCACACTACTTCTAACACCTCTTATCTGCCACACAAGCTAGTTTTGGGCTTGTATTTGGTTCATCTATAGCAGCTGTACTAGCACTGGATCAAACAGCTATCAAAAATCCATACACGACAGCCAACTGGACAGAAAGATGCTACCTTCTGTTGATAAAATACCAAAAAGAAATAGTAAAAGAAAGCTTCCTTAGTTATCAATCCACTTACTGAGGCTTGCTGGAAACAAATCCATTCCTATAACCAGTGGTACTCAATGTCAAAAAGGTACCCAATCTTAGTACACCTTTCTACCATAGAACAGTTTGGGTTGGAAGGCACTTTCAAGATCATCTAGTTCCTAGCCTTATCATGGGCATGGACAACTCCACTAGACCAGGGCCCCATCCAATCTGCCCCTGAGCAATTTCAAGAACAAGGCAGCCACAGCTTCTCCAGACAACCTGTTCTAAAGCCTCACTATCCACTAAGCATCCCTTCCTAACATCCAATCCAGACCTCTCATCTTTTAGATCAAACCCATTTCCTATCACTATCTGCCCATGTAAGAAGTCACTGTATTTTTCATAAGCCACCTTTAAACACAGGAAAGCTGCAATGAGATCTCCCCAAGAGCCTTCTCTTTTCTATGTTGAAAAGCCCCAGCTCCCTCAGCCTGTTGAGTATTTCTGTTTTAAGTTTTAACAGACCACCACTGAGTAGGACTACAGCAGTCTTCACAAGCTAAAGCTTTGAAGAGACATGATATACTGCTGCAATAAAGCTGCTGCATTTCTACTTTTGAGTAGTATCTACTGCAAGACCACGCCACATTAACAAGCTCCCAGATGGAGTAGTCACAGTAAGAAGTTTCAGTAGGGTTTTTTTTTGTCCGACACTTAAAAACCACAAAAATACAGCAGCTAAGATTTGCTTGGTTTCTGAGCTTACAAGAAACACAAACTCTTGCCTTCTGAAGGACCACCTTCAGCTGTACTTTTGGGATGTTAGTAATTTCCCTACTCTGGCACAGTCCAAGTCTCCAGACTGGCAGTATTGTCACCTATTTTCTTCCTAACGACCCTCAAAAAGGACCATAAACTACTCAGGAGCCATTCAATCACTGGTTATTTTCATCAAAGAACTGCTACTGACAGCATTTCAGAGCTAGTGCTGCATTATAATCATGTCTGAGCACTACCTCACTTACAAGAGCAGCTACATGGACCTTAATACTGCTCTCCAAAGCAACTCGTAGTGCACCAGAATGACTCTACTTCAAGTAAGAAGGTCATGCAGGTAGGAGAAAACAGACCAATGCCCCACTTTACAACCCAAAGGTCACAGCAGTGAACCTGGTACAAATTCCCACTAATTCCAGGATTAGGAGGCCACACAACAGCTTTAAAGTTGCTTCTTTAAGTGAGGAACTCAACTGTTAAGAATTGTAGAACCAGCCAATAACCTATTTTTGCGCTAAAGCAAAACCTTACTAATTTCAACTTTTTCAGAAAGGGTCATTACAAAACAAAGCCTAAAGCAGTGTGCAAAGGAAGTTCTTGTCCTGCTGCTGTTTGAGCATTGAATACCGTCTGTCCAAACCCAGGTGTATAAACTGATCAGTTGTCAGCCACTGGAACTCTTTTACCTCATGCAAATAATGCAAATTCATTTGGCTAGTTACTGCTGTGACCCACAGGTATCATTTTTTACAATTAGCTCAGAACACATCCTGAATACCCCAGGTATTAGATTATCAGCCACTACTGAACAAAGCAAGCTTATTTCAAGTTTTACCCTGTTCTAACAGAACAAACTTAAATCTAAAATCCTACGAAGACTTAACTAGCCTGCAACTGAAAATAACAGTTCACTTAATTTTAAAAGCTACCAATTCAGTGAATCTGAAGTGCTCTTGCCACCCACAACTGAAGGTCAATCTAGCAATGACTTACATACTCAAAGTTTAGAATTTTTTTAAGAGTGCCTGGCTCAGTGATTCTACTTATGCTAGCCAAAAGCCTTTAAGAAGTGCCCTCCCTAATTACTGCAGCTTTCCTGAGAAAAAGCATACTTAACTTCACTAATAATTAAAACCTGCTTATCTCCATTTTCCCAGCAGGTGCTTCATTCTGCTCCTGTTCAAACAGGAATATTTGTCAAACCACACAATGAAAAGTCACATTAGAAAACCATCCATTACTACTAGGCTTATGTTTGATCCATTCTTCACATCTCCCTCCCCCATGATCACTTGCAGAGGCCAGAATGAACAGCTGAAAAAAGGTGCAGGATCATCTTTCAGCATGAGCACTTCAACTGTCTCAACTATGACATGAATGCATAGTCGGATCTATTACACTGTTAGTATCTCTCTCCTTTCTCCCCTAAATACCCTTGAACTCCTCTAAGTCCCTTTGTATGGCTAAAGGTAAACAACTGTGTTTAAATAACAGGTCTTAGCAAGGGCTCAGACCACACATGCATACACAGACAGGCTATGGTGGCAGGTCAGAACCACAAGTCTAACTGCTGGAGAACATCCAGCCCGTTGAAGTATCCTCATTAAGGAACAAATTGCAGTTCAGTAGAAACTGTTAAGTTTCCCTGGTGAGCTACCATAAATGTAAACTACACACCATTTTTTACCCAGTCTCTCTCTCCTACAGCTCTTTTCTTTCCCTCAGAATTAAAACAGTTTGCATCCAACTGGCCGTAGGGCAAATGCCCTGCCTCGAAGAACTATACACATTTCGTTTTTACTCATCTCCCACAGCACAAATAATTCAAAATGCGTAAGACATTGTTTTGAGACTGCACTTCAACACTGCCGGAGCTACTGCTGCTTTCAAGGTAACTGCTTCCCTGAGAACTGCTAATAAAAACAACCTTGAAACAAACAAGAAATTACTACCAGCTCATTAAAACTTGCCTTCCTTTCTATAGCATCATAAAAGCACAGCCACACCTCCATTCAAGTACTGCTGCAATAAGCTGTGAGTTACACAGAAAACTTTTGAAGTAATTAATTTCTTGGTTTTTAAGGAAAATCTATTATCAGAGTGAGCTACCTAAAAGGCTGCTTTAAAAATTAAAATTCTAGCTGCTTTTCTGTATAAGCTATTCTATAACATATTCAAACAGTTCTCTTACAGTGAGGCAGGCAATTACTGTTTCATAATTACAGAACACATGCCTAAATGCAAGTACTAATAAAATGTTTTTTTCTCATCTTTAGTTGAAATTAATGTTCTCCCTTTAACACATCTGCAAAGAAGTATTCACAATGTCACAAGTCCCACATAAATCAGTGCTGTGTTAAAAGAATCACTGTACACTGAAAGCCTCTCTGGAAGCTTCCATTACAAAGGAGTATTCACCTTGTGTCATACAATGCCTACACAAGAAGAATCAGTAATCCAGTCATTTTAATGTTTGATCAACAAACCAACTGCCTCCTCCTAAGACCATTTCCAGGAAGCTTTTTTTTTAAAAAAAAAAAAAAAAAAAGACACAGCCTCACAATCTAGGACTCAAGAATCTTGCTCTTTATAGTCTGCACAGAAGTCAGTTGGCACAACACTCAGCTGACAGCCACTTTCTGACACTCAAAAAAGGGGGGATTACTCTTTTAGAAAACAGAGCTTACATTTTAAAACCTAAGCTCAAATGAGACCACAGACTTTTGAAAGCTTCATACTCTGCCACTCCTAATTACTGTCTTCTCCCTTTCTTTCCTGGTATCCTCTATAAACCTACAAAGGAAAAATGTAGTGCTGTTAGATGCTTCCAATCCTGTTTTCCTACCCCTCCACCCACAATACAGGGATGCCCTGCAGGCTATATGTGCGACCAATATGAACTACTTACAGTAGCTCCCAAGTCCCCAGTCAGTTCTTATGTAACTGAACTCCACCTCACCATATTAC
Source organism: Phylloscopus whistleri (assembly GCA_017589585.1). Classification (NCBI taxonomy): domain Eukaryota; kingdom Metazoa; phylum Chordata; class Aves; order Passeriformes; family Phylloscopidae; genus Phylloscopus; species Phylloscopus whistleri. The sequence goes on along the minus strand of JADMLD010000680.1, from coordinate 1,388,413 downwards.
TTATGTAACACATATTAAAGAGCATCTATTATACAGGAATCTTCTCTATTAGTCATACACTGTACTTTCATTCCAGTTCTCAAACAGCACATTCGTGAAACAGTCAAGCTTTATGCCCTATCAGATTGCTACTGTGAAGGTAAAAAGAAAAAAAAAAATCCTATCTATCCAGGGACAGACTAAGAACAGAAAAAGTGAAACATTTCTAAATAGAACAAACCAACACTCTTATATCATCAACAGTTTTAACTTAATTTGTTCATTGGGTTAGATGCAGTGGCTAAATTTACACCCTGGCATACAAGAAAAAGACATGGGAACTAGCACTGAATTGCTTTGAAAATATGAGACCCTCAACCAAACAGTAACAGGACTTGCATTCCTTAAAGAAAAGAGTTAGGACTGGAAAACATACATTTTTCACTTCCCGTTCAGCAAATACTGAAATAAAAAAATACCCAGAAAATATACTGCCAATCTTCCAGGCCTATCCAGACTTCTATAACGAGTTCATTTGCCTATGAATCTCAAAGTAAAGCATAGGGAGTCCTCGCAATATTCGCAAATCGTATTTTTCATTTGCACTAAGTATATACATCAATTCCCGTGTTAAAGACGCAGGCCATCTGCGGCCTGCCTTTGGAATACACTTATCGCTCCACAGAAAGCTGCTCAACTCCTTCAGTAGGATTCAACAACACACAAAGAATAGCGATCCACTTTTCCTGTTAAAACAGAATGAAGTCATGAACAGCTGGCAGATTTTCCCTTGGCCCCTCAACCCATACCCCCGGCAGAGCAACACTGGAACAACCAAAACCTCCTCGTCAGAAGAACAACTCCGCATAGCCTGTGCGTTTTCCTCAGCGGCTTTAATGAGGTCATTTAGACATCGCTTAAGAAGACTGTTCTAGTAAGAACCACCCCATAACCCCCTGGAACTTAACTTGGAGCAGAGTGCCTTCGCACAGGGCGGGCGGCACTACCGTGAGCGCACCCGGCTCCCACGCTCGGGCGGAGCCAGCAGACGCTCAGGGGGAACTTTCCCTGGCGGTGGGTAAAGCCTTGCGCAGAGAGGGGGCGGAATGGAAAGCTTCCCCCAAGAGCAGCTACACCCTGGAGGTGGGTGGAGAGTAAGGAGAGAAGCGAGAACCTTCCTCGGCAGCAGCTACACCCTCGTGCATAAGGCTGATGGGGGAAGGGAACCAGCGCGGGACCGACGACGCTGTGCGGGAGGAGGGGGAGGGAAGCCCGGGCTCTCCCGGGCAGCCGCCGCCGCCTAAGCCAGCTTGGTCCGCAGCCAAACCCCACAGGAATGCAACACGGTCACATGACCTCCGGCGGACGTGCAACTCCCTTCCCTCTCCAGGGACACCCTGCGCCATCTTGTACTGACGCAGTTACAAAGGCAGGCACCAGTTGCTCCCCTCTCGCTTGTTTCCCGCTCCTCTCGGCATAACCCCGGCACTATTTGGGAAGGAGAAGCCCAGGCCTGGTCCTGCTTTCCTTTTCGCCAGCTCTTCGGGGACACCCTGCCCGCGGAGTCCTCCCTGGCGCTGAGATCATGGCGCCCGTTTTCTCCCTTTGCCTCCCCCGGCAGCTCCCGACCCTGCCCAGCTGCGGCTGCCCCTGCTGCAGGATGATGTCAGCGCCAGCCAATCAGGGCACGCCGGGCCACCCGGGCCGGCCCGGCCATTGGCTGCTGCGCCGCTCCCGCCCCCCTCCTGACTCTGGCTCCGCCGCGGTTCGCTGCGGAGCCGCAGCCAAGGCACAAGTGCGGGGAGGGGAATAGGAGGGGAAGGAAAAAAAAAAAAAACCCTACACAAAAAACCGACAACCAAACCCACCAAGACGCCAGCCGCCATTTCGCGCAACAACAGGCAGAACCCGAGCGAGCAGCCCCAGCCAAGCGCCCTAAGGAGAGAGAGAGAGAGAAAGAAACAAGAGACACACGCACAGAAGAGTTAGACAGGAAAAAAAAAATACCCATAGACTCCGCCATGATGACAAGACGTTTAATCGCCCCCCCTCCTCCCTCAGACTTAATGCCCCATTACAGCCGCCGCCTCTGCGTCCAACCAGCTAGCAGATCCCTTCACCTCGGCTCCCTCCTGCCGCAGCAGCAGCTGTTTAGAGCCCCAAACTCTCTGTGCTCAAGGTGTGGGGGGACGCTAGTCTATGGCGCTGCTGCTAACTGCTTCTCCAGTCACCCGAATGTGGCGGCTCCATCGAGGCAGGGTAAGAGCTGCCAGCCCAGCTTTTATCTGGTGCCCCGAGTTTGCGCACTGAAGGAGGCTCGCTCAGCCCCTGGTGGGCGTCGAACGAAACCCCAGCCGCCGCCTCCCCTCCCTCCATCAGCCGTATCGCTGGAGGGGTTGAAGCCGGGCAGGGGAGGCAGGGCGGCGTACGGGTACAGCGGGAGCTGGGAGGCGATATGGCGGTGGGAAGAGGGGCTCCTTACGAATAGCCGGGGCTGTGTCTGCCCTGAAAGGCTGAGCGAGCTCTTGGCTTTGGCAGCGCCCGCTGGTCTGGATGGAGGCGCGCCATTCCTACTCCCCGAGCGCTGTTCCCCGAGCGCTGTTCCCTAAAGGGCAAACGAGGCTCATTCGCTGCTTGTCTCATTCCCTGTAGAACAGAAATGCCTTCAGCGAGTGCTCTCGCACTGGCTGTAAGGAAAGAAGCTTTCTCCCACTTGCCTTTGAGTCCTAAACGCTTCGGGGAAGATTCTCAGCCTCGAGTGTCTTACTGAGAGTTTCAGTCAAAACCTCCTGAGCAGGTCTGCAAAAATTCCCGCTCCTTTCTTGCTCCCCTCTTCCCCGCCCCTCAGGTAGCTCTTCTGCGTATGTGAGATCCGGCGGGTCTGCCCGGCTTTTCGCGAAGTTTAGGCCGAAAATGTGCTGTTAAGAGATTCATAAAGAACACGTATGCTGACAGCATCGACGGTCGTGAGGAAGAAGCCGGAGGTTGGGGCTGTGAGAGCGCCCGAGAAGGGAGTTTTGGCGTTTATTCCTCCGAGGATGCAGCTCTGACTCAGACACTCTGGCTCCGGCCCGCGCTCGGCCCCACAACAGGCCAGGACGGAGCCCCCGCCCCTCCCGCGCGGGCTGCGGATCGCCCCCGGCGCCAGCCCCCGCTGCCGCCGCCCCTCCTTCGCTGCCCTACTTCCCTCCTCACGGCCCCCCTGCCCAGCCCCTGCCGCAGTCTGCGGCCGCGCCCAGACCCCGGAGCCGTTCAGCATGTTGCAAAATGGACTCTGAGGGCTCGGCGGGCGCAGGCTGCGCACCCGGCCCGTAAGCAAAATGGCGGCTGTTTGGCTTCGCCTTGGTAACCCTGCCCCTGTCAGGCGGGGCGGGTGAGCCCCGTGCAGGGGGAGGGAGGGGAGAGCGGACGCCATTTTCCCAGAGAGAGGCAGTGACATAGAAGGGAGCGTAGGAGGCTGGAGGGAGGGAGGCACGGGAGCAGCGGCGGCAGCAGTGGGGTTTGTACACAGGTCCCAGGGCAAGGGCGCCTTTGAGCTGGTCCCTGTAGGGTTCTGCGCACTGAGCTAGGTTTGGGGGGAGGGGGGGCTCCTCTTTCCCTTTTCTTTCTTTTACTAAAGCTTACTGAGGGCTGAGTCCTACCTAGGGTAGGGATATCCGCAGTGGGGCTGTTGCATTGTTTTGGCTGGGATAGAGAAGGGGCTCACCTGAGGGGTCTTGCTGCCTGGCCTGTGACCATTACAGGTGAGTCTTTGGTTATTACCAGCATATTCTGCTGTGGGTGCTTTGGGGGAGGGGGGGAGTGGAAAAAGGGAGTGAAATGCGACGGGAATGTCTCTTTACCTTCAGTGTGAGTATAACTCCTTCCCACCCTGAAATACGTTTAATTTCTGTTTAAGTTGTCTTGAATTTGCTTTTCCTTTTGTGGGGTTTGGTTAAAAAATGGCAGGCTGTCGCTATATCTTATGAATATGGCGGGTTACTGTAACTGGAGGAGCTGAGGAGAATTTTTTGGCAGTTACGCCAGATTTATGCATTATGCTCGGAAAATGAGCCAAAAGGAGCTATTATGTGACAACATAGGCTTCCTTGGGCTGGCGGTTTTCAGAACGGGTTTGTGCGTTATTGGGACTGCGTATTGAGTTTTACGAAGCTGGGGGAAGCTTATTCTTTTCCTCCATCCTGTATATTTTTGCTTTGTGGTACTAAAATGGCTCGTTATAGGCCTAATCTCTTTGCCTTCCACACCCCCGCCTCCCTGCCTGCCTCCCTGTTAATATCTCCGTTTCGTGGTGTAACCTGGACAAACGGAGAGCTGTCCCCAGGAGTTTCTGTGCCAATTTAAAAGGGGATCATTCTCCCCACCCCCTTTCTCGAGGCTGTAAGTAGTTACAGTGGTGCACCCCTTTCTTGATTTAGTTTCTGCAGCCGGTCTTGGTGTTCCCTGGGTAGCATATTTCAATCTCTTTCCTGAAGCAGTAAATGTTGGTGGGTTAGACCGTATTGCTGCAGACACAGGGGAAGAGAAACAAACGGTTCACTGTGTACTACTAAATAGGGTAGAGAAACATAATATAGCCTGATTATAAAGGTCCTGTATTCCCCCATACTCGGCTATTAGGGAATGTGTGGTGTCTGAAAGCCCTCAGGTCCCTAAAATGGTACATACTACGTGTCGTCAAAAGCAGAAGTTCAGTGCTGCATCTAGATTTAGGAATGTTTTAGTCTGTTTATTTACAGTAGCTTAAAGGAATAATAACGAAGCATTTTTGTTACTCAGGGTTCAGATCAGAGAAAAGCGGGAGATATCCGTGGCAGTACTTGCAATGCATGATTAATTGGTTATCATCACTATACTTTTAAAGTTACTTTTAAAAAAATGTGGACTAAATTTATTAATTTCCCTCTTTTGTCCTTTAGAGATTCTAAAAATGGCGGCCTCAGGCTGATGTTGTGGTAATCTAATCAGCTCGGGTCCTCCACACCCCATGCAGTGCGTTTGTCTGCAGCATATTAGTGTCTTACGATGTTTAAATGAAAAGGCTGTTCCCTTCAAATAACGTACAAAACATCTCTTGACTTTACTGCGATTTAAAAATGCTGTGTTCCAGCTGATTAATTTTATTGGTTATGTGTGTGAAAGGCAAGTGAACGAGACCACTCTTGTCGGGGAAAAGGGGGGTGGAAAGAGGCAGCAGACTCCAGCAGCTCCTTCGAGGGGTGTGTATATGGTGCTGTAAGGTAATAGCTGTGTCAGTTTAGTAAATTGGGAAAGCTCCTGCGTTTGTGTCGATGCTGTACAACTGTCTGTCCTGCTAGCCACACAAAATCGGTAATATTTATCAACGTGAGTAATGGATTACGATCACTAACACAGCTGAATTTTTTGTGGAAACACATTTGTGAACGTCACGGTCATTTTCCAGGGAACACTTTCACTGGACATCGGTGTAGTAAATCCATGTATTCGTAGTTTGAGAGTACAAAATGGATTTAAGGGAATAATGCACGCGAGATTATAACCTGTTACTTTAAATAAAGACACAGAATTTCTTCTGCTGCCATGTAATACTGGCATTACCTTTTTTCTTCAATTTCTTTTATATATTGCTCTATAAATTGTATATGTGATAATACACAGACAAGTACTGAGGGAAGGTGCGGTTCGTAACCTCTAATTTTTTTCCTAAATGAAATATGAACCTTTTAGTATCACCACTATAAATATGTTTGAGTGGGGGGAAGGGAGGTCACAAGGATTCATTATTTGGTAGTTGGTGTAGTGTAGTCTGATACATACTATAGAGGCTGCAAATTGTATGTTTTCAGCAACAATAACAAAAAATAAATTTTCACTTTTTTTAATGCTTGTTTTTAATCTTGTCCCTTAAATTAACTAGATATGAATTCCTATTCCAGTATAGCTTTAGAACCTTCTGGATTTAAGCAATCAAAAGTGAGGTATTGAAGAGGCAAAGCTCTCTTCAGTCCATGATAAATTTTAATTTGAATACCATTTAGAGGCACTGATGTGGGATTTAAGGTATATCTGAAGTTGAGCAGTAAGGTAGTTAGACTTTTAGGGTGTCATTAATGCACGCCTTTAGTGTGTTTTGAGGCCAAAGGCTGAGTGATTTTGTTAATTCTCCAGTAATGCATGCTCCCATCATCTTTATTTATATAAATACAATTTTTTTTCCTGAACCATGTCTTACTCTATTTAAAAGCATATGAAAAAAAAACTTTTAGGAGTATACAGGCCTTTATGGAAACCTTTTGCCTTTTTCTTTCCTTGCTTTCAATTGAAAGCTTCTGTTCCTGGTGCTTTATAGTCTGCAGCTCTTCATGGCCTCTGTCATGTTCTCAAGCAGACATCTGATTCACAATTAGAGGAACATAACTTTGTCCACGTTACAAGAAGTGTTTGGGGGAGGGTACTGAAATAACCCCAAAAATACTCATTTTCAAATTTTACAGCTCATTTTATGCACTAAGAACCTCTTGGGAGTTTAGAGGTCTTCCAGAGTTTTCTTGTATGGGTTTTAATGAGTCAGTTTGCCTTCGTGACTCAGTTTCTCCATTTGTAAAAACAGATCTATGATTTTTTTTTAAGGAGATGAGACTACAAGACAAATTTTACCTTTATTTTTTAACTCCATTGATGTTTTTATTCATATATTCATAAAGAATGAAATATACCCCCCCCAACCTAATGCAAACTTCTTGAAGGAGGGAAGGTTTGAAATCTAAATTCTTTCTTTTTTTTTTTTTTCTTAAAGACATGTTTCTGTTCTACAAATACTGTGTTACAAATGCAGTAGTATGGATTTGAGTTAGGAAACCATTTATGTATTGAGTTTTTTCATATCTAAAGGAAAAAATTGCTTGATTGTTACTTAGACTTTTGGGTGAGTGTTTTTGCCCTCTGGGAAATTCCAGAAGGGAAATAATACAGACTCCTTAGACTAAATCTGGGGAAAGTCTCTCTTAGGACTAAGTAACCTTTTCAGGTTACTTTGAGGTGATGATCAGATAATCAACTCCTGATTTCTCGTGGACAGTTTCAGCACACACAATTATTAAAGTCCTGTTGGGAAGCAGCAGAAATACAGAAATCAGTGTCACGCTGAAGGCTGAAGCGTTTCTCTGGTTCTGATCTTGGTTTGACTAAGGACAGTCTTAATTTTGCCTGCATGCTAATACTAATTTTAGTAAGGACTATTTGTGGGTCTGAGTTAAGGAGTGGTATATGCAATTGTGGAATCGTGGTATTGTTCTAACTAGATTAATGTAAATGAAGGTTTAATGAAAGTATTTTGCTGTTGTCACGTGACACTAACAAAATTTAGTGGGAGGGATATAGATGGGTGAAGATATAAAATAGTGCCCAATTCAGACTTCTGTAGAAATCCTAAAGAAGTGCATCTGTGTTATTTGCCTCATGACTTCCTTACAGACGAGCATTTGTGAATCTCTCAAAAGCAGATTTTGTTGGACAGTGTTTTTTCAACAGGTACACTGTGTAAGTGTTTCCACTGTGTAAATAGTTCTGATTTATTGCTGAGAGTGGCACTTAAGGCATCTCTGGGGGGAAAAAAGTTTCTGCAGATGTGGATTAGGGAAAAAACCCTAAATTCCATGCTTCCAAATTATGGTTTATTTAAAATATTAATTGTAGTGGTCTTTTGAATGGTGCAAGATGGATATTTCTATCTACTTTAGTGTCCAAATTTTCTTAGTAAACAAGGAGTTGTACCCACAAAACCTAATCTCTTTGAGGATCCAAAATTCTGCTCATGACCTTCACATTACAGAAAAGAACTGCTGTAGTTGTGTTCAAAGAAGAACTGCTATTAACCTTTAAGGCATAACAAACAAGTACTTAAAAGAAACCTTTTCAAGTTTTCATATATTTGCTAGGAGATATTGAGATTATTTCCTCTTGCAAATCTTAATGTATTAATGAAACAGGCAAGATTCAAGCTGTGTTGGTTGTCAGAAAATTTTAATAAGGTTATCTGTAAACCTTTGAAGACAGACAGTTTTATTGCACAGAGTATACTTTTTTTTTAACATGCCTAGTGGTTTTGTAGCTTATTTTTCAAAGTTAAAATACGGGTAAGAACTACAGTAAATCAGTGTTCATTCAAGTTGTGTGTTTCAAAAGTGCATGTGAGGAATATATTATAGTAGCCCACAGATTGCATCCTGTGTGATGTTTGTTACTTTTGCCATTGTATTACCAGAGTGCTGCCTCTTCTTTCACGTGACAGTTCATAGACTGCTTAGATGGAGATCCAGTGCTGTAAAAATCTTAAGTGAGACTTTGAAGGGACCAGCAATTTTGCAAATCAGGCACTTTCCAAAATAGTATTGTTCTCATTTTTAGAGTTTAAAATTAGCACTTGGGTAGTGTGAATACTAAAATTCATATTGTGGGCTCAGGTTAAGGAAAGCTTTTTTTATTTTATTCTCATTTATAGTTGTGTTTTTTGTATTTTATACCATCATAATCTAGGTAATCATTCACTTTTATATCTTCATCACAGAAGTAAATTGCCGTCCAGTTCAAAGACAAGATGATAAGACTAAATTTTAATGACATTATTGTACTTTATATTGCAACTTAAGAAGGAAGCCATATAATCAGTTGTTGGCCCCCTTATCATGTAATGGTGTGAGTTGGAAGGGACCTTCAAAACCACTTTGTTCCAACGCCCTTGCCATGGGCAGGGACACCTTCTGCTAGACCAGGGTGCTCAAAGCCTCATCAAAGTCTGGCTTTGAACTTCTGCGAATGGAACATGCCCCTGCTTCCCTGGGCAGCCTGTTTCTACTGCTTCAGCACCCTCACTGTAAGGAATTTCTTCCTACCATCTAATCCAAATCTCTCATCTTTTTGTTTAAAACTGTTCCCCCTTGTCCTATTACTAGCTACTCATGTAAAAAGTCACTCTCCTTTTTTTTTATAAGCCCCCTCTAGGTAGTAAAAGGCTTTGTTGAGGCATTTGGAGCCTTCTCTTCTCCAGGCTGAGTAACCCCTGTTCCCTCAGCCTTTATAGGAGAGGTGCTTAGGCCTCTGGATTATCTTTGTGACCTCCCTTCTCTGGATCTACTCTAGCAGGTCCACTTCTTTGTTGTGTTGCAGAGCTTGACAAAGAACTGCAGGTGGGATTTCTTGAGAGTGGAGTAGAGGGGCAGAATCACCTCCCTTGACCTGCTGCCCACGCTGCTTTTGGTGCAGCCCAGGGCATGGTTGGCTTTCTGAGCTGAGAGTGCACACTGCCTAGTTCTGTCATTCTGCTCACGAAGCTGCATCGTTCTGCAGGCCTCAGTCCTCCTCAGGGCTCTTTCTCCACCCGTTCTCTCCCAGGACGTGCTTGTGCTTCCCTGCCACGGGTGCAGCACCTTGCACCTGGCTGCATTAAACTGCATGAGGTTCAGGCAGGCCCACCTCTCAAGCCTGTCAGGGTCCCTCTGGATGATAGCCCTTCCCTCCAGCATGTTGGCCACACCACAGAGCTTCATGGTGTTGACAGACCTGCTGAGAGTGTTTAATCCACATCACCAACAAAGTTTTTAAACAGCTGTGGTCCCAATACCAGTTTGTGAGGAATGTCACTCATCACTTGTCTCCACTTTGACATCAAGCTTGACAGCTTGCAACTCGTACAGAGTGCAGCCATGCAGCCAGCTCCTCACTCACCAAATGGTCCATCTATCAGATTCATGTCTCTCTCCATTTCAGAGTTAAAGATGTTGTGCAGAAGTTATTTATCAGTCACAGACACTGATAAAGCTAATAGCCTGTGTTTCCCACTCAAGAATTTAAAGTTCTGTATAAAACGGTAGATTGGGGTTTTTTACCTTTTACCTCAGAGGAATTATGAGTATTTAAATTTGTGTTCATTACTCTTTAACTCTTCTAACTTGGTAGGGCTGAAGATACTCTTTGACAGTCAGTGATGCTCTTAGCTTGCCTTGAGTAGACAGAGGAACCTAACTTCTAATTAGAATGGTCATAATGGGCGTGAGTTGAAAACTGTATCACAAGGCAGATGATATTCCAGTCTGGATGGTTAATCCTGCTTTAACTATTGCTTTAAAGAGAGTTTTCCAATAAGGAGTGGTTTTAGTCAGTTCTGCTTAAACTTGAGAATTACAGCAATTTATATATAACTTTTGAGGAAGGTACAGAGTGATTACGTGTCTCGTTTGGTTTCCAAACCTATCATTCTAGAACTGTGAAAGAAACATGAATACTTTATATATAATTCATAAACAATACAGTAGTTATTTTACTGCTGATGAGGGTAAGGTTCCTCCTTCAAATGCCTTACTTCCGCTGATTTTTTTTTTTTATATAATTCTGCTTAGAATAGGAACATTTGATGCAAATGTTCAAAAACTTTAATATTATGAAGGATTTTATGAATGACTATGTTGTGGGGTTCTTTTAAATGCTTGTTCTCTGTCTTACTTTCCAGTGGTATCTTTTGTGCTGAAAGACAAAAGCCAGACACTGCTTTTTGTTCCATTCTGTGTGGCAGTAGTAGTGAAAATTAAAGCTGTTTATTGGGCTTCCATCGCTGGGCAGAATTTCTTTGTGCTTTTTTAAAGATCAGGTATTCTATATCTCTGTTACTACAATTGAAAAACATACTGAAACCTCTACTGAAAAAAGCTCTAGAGTTAAATGCATGGAATCAGAATTTCTTAACCCATATAATACAGTTTTGCAAAATAATTGCAATTGAAAATAAATTCGGTTTTGTTTTCTTGAACATAGGAAGGATCTTTTGATCTTACACTTCTGTGGTTTTTTGTGTGTCCTTGAACATGAAATAGTCCCTCCATCTGTTCACTCATTTTTTCTTGCCAGTATCTTCCCCAAGTTTTTGTAAAGAACATTGCAATACTGCCAAATTGTTACCAAAAGATACAGTCCAGGTTGAACTGTAGTTAAAATTACACAGAGGAGTTCTAACTGCCAGGAAGAATTAAAAGTTTGTGTTTGAAAGAATGTGACTTTCTGACTTGAGTTTAGATTCCTAGGCATAAGTGTAGCAGTTAGGTGAATGTCTGCAAATTGCTTCCTTGAGTAGAAGCACTGTTGAACTGTGTAGGTAAATCAAATGCCACAGATGAAAAGGAGGAGCTAGTTTTTGAAATTACAGAAATGAAAACATATCAAAACAAAAATATGCTTAGCTGAAGTCAGATTTGAAATAAGTCAAAAGAATTTATTTCTTCTGTAGTAGGTAGCTAATAATTACAGTAGACTCCCAAGTCTTATTAAGCAGCTTAGAAAAAAATTAATTAGTTTATTTGGTATCACAAAGCCCACAAAATGTTTATAGTGTTAAAGGCAATACCAGTATCTATTTTTAGTCATGTATTTTTTCAACCCAAAATCTGTACTTGTTGGGAGGAGTACTGATGACTGAATTGCCATGAGGTATACTGTTATATTTAATAAAAAATAAATAGATGTAGCCCATACAGTTGTATGGGTGAATTAGGGTATTCTTACACAACATGGATTGTATATACTTGCAGAAAGCCTTTATATTTTAGAATGTTTGTCAAGAATAATAGTGTAAGGTAACAGATCAAATGTTTTCTTCAAGAATAATTGCTAAGTTTATCTGAGTTTATTCGATAGCTTTTTATAATTTTGTGCTAGATGCAGAAATAATAATTTGCAGTAAAATAGCTGATACAAGATACAGACACAGAGCCAAGGTATTTTTACTGGGAAGCTACTTTATTAGTGTTTTTAGCCTTTGATTTTTTCTTAAAAGTCATTTTACATTTCTCAGTGATAGACTGTTAACAGGCTAATGTTAGGTAGCTAATATGTACTTCTCCAAGCAATAAGCAATATTGCTATGAAAAAATAATTTTTCTCCCCTTCATGTTTTACCTTTCCTTGGCTTTCCAGCTCAAATAATTGATGGTTTTTGAATGGCTGGGCCTTTTTTCATGTGATTTATTTTCAGAGGTATAGCAGATGTTTAGTAAACTTCCAGATGTCAAGCAATTGGCTGTTAATTTTCAGTCCTGGGTGTTGAGTCCTGCAGATAAAAAACCTAAAATCTATAAGCATGGTGCATGTTAGTAAATCTCTGCTTACTGCTTCTTGGATAGATTTCTGTTCAATAAACTAATTCTTATTCTTTCTGTAACTGCTTTTACCTTTATTTCCTTTCTACCACTCATTCTTGTTCTCTTCCTAGTCCCATATTTTGTCTAACTTCTACTGAGAGAAGAAAAGGAGTGAAGAGAGAGAAGAGGTAAGGGCAAGTCTTCATGTTTTAAGAGACTGGCATAGATATTTGAGGAAGACACCTTGCTTTCACTCATAGGAATAAGCAAGAGCAGCACTGTTGGACCAGAAAGTGAAGGCAAATAGCTTATGTGCAGTGGGAAGCAGCTTTGGTGTGTAGCAGAGGCTTGGCTGAACTGGCAGAGTGACCCTTGGTTTGTACTCAGGAGCATGGCTTGCTTAGTGCAGACCAGAGTCTGTGTAGTGCATGTTATGACCTGTGCAGGGATGGAAACCTTGTTATGTGATGGAAACTCGAGGGTTTATGCATAAATCTTGGATGCTGTGAATGAGGCAGGGGGTTTTATTTCTCTGTTTTGGATACAAAACTGACCAATTCATAAGGTTTGGTTGCCATTCCAGATGTGACTGTGGTCTTTGTTGAATATAAAATCCTGCATTTGTCTCAGATGTTCCTAAGCTGAAACAGGTTGCTCAGAGAAGTTGTGAATGTCCCGTCACTGGAAGTGTTGAAGCCTAGGGTGGGTGGGGACCCTGAGCAGCCTGGTAGCAGAGGTGTCCCTCTACAGCAGGGATGTTGGAACTGATGATTTTTCAGGTCCCTTCCAACCCAAGCCATTCTGTGATTCTGTGCTACTAAATCATGCTTATTGGCACTATTTTAAAAGCAAAGTTGGAGGAGTCTTACTTTGTAGTTGGTTGTAATAGCAGTGTTTCTTGCTCTAATGACCAAGTGTTAACAGTGTTAGTTGGTCTAATGATTAAGAAGGTCTGTGTCAGTACAACCAATAATGTAATAAAACAGAAATTTGATAGGGCTAGGAACTTAGTAGCCTTGAGCTCTCTGAAGTTGACTGAAAATCCAAAAGGAGATGGAGGCAGCTACGAGCAGTGTCCTGTGAGAAACAGGGAGAGGATACATGATGATTTTAGCCATTATCTGTCATGTGTGCCTTCAAACCAGCCATAGCAGGTACATTTTTGGGTTTTTGTCTATCTGATAGGGCACATGAGAAGGAGGTAGATGGACATGAGTACTGACAATGTGTAGGTGACCCTGAACAGCATAGGAGGTTATTGAGGGGCTTGGGAGGAAGGCTAGAAGCAGTTAATATTGTATTGAGGAAGAAGATACTGCTGAGAGGGATATAGAGAACATTAAATCAGTGAGAATGTTTGAGCACACACTACAAATACCAGATTTCTTCTAGAACAAGTTGTTGCTTCTGTATGATTTGCAGGAGTTGGTCATTAATAGCTCTTAATTTGTATATTTGCGTGTGCCTACTATGTTTTATTTTTCTTACTCCCCTTTTTTTTTTGTCTCAGCACGAATTAGAAATGAACTGCTAATTTATCTGTTAGGTTACCATAGAAAGCAGCAAACAGCAGCTAAGGTCTTGAATTGGACTTGCAGTTGTTTCTAAGCCTGCACAGTTCTTGCTGCAGTTGCACTGGTGTAACATCTGGAAGTTGAATCTCCATCCTGGTATCTTAGGAAGATCTGTACGGTTATGGAGCATGCTAGGGGAAACAGAGAAAACTTCCTTGTACATAAGATAAGTCATTTATTCATGTATTCTGCTTCTAGGTCTGATTAAAGGCGTGTTACCTCCTGAGAAACAGGAGCAATGAATAAATATTGATTACTTTATACATTTATTTATGGTATGTGTAGGTATGCTGCATATTTTTTCCATATTTGTGTGTTGATACAAGGATTTACATGTGCACATGTATAGTTCATTTTTGAAGGATATCTAGAGTGTACCATTAAAGTGCCAGTTTCTCTTGCTAGTTTTGAAAACAGTGTCATTCTTGTTAGACTTGTATGCTCAGAGCAGTAGTAGAAAGCAGCAGTTTAGAAAAGCGTGGTTTTGTTTAATGAAATCTTCTTTAAATCTTTTTCCTCTCCTAATTAAAAAGAAAGTTAAAATATCAAACAGGCCCAACAAACAAACAACCCAGCACACACACCTCCCAAACCAAAACCAAAAAAACTCCAAAGGGGCAAAAAACTTGTAGGTAGGAAAGCCAAGTAGTAAAGCTTAGTTTGTTGGCCTTGTGACAGTTCAGGACATTAGTTTTCACTCTGTGTTTGTGAACTCTGACAAACTACTGATAGTTGCATTTTTAGTTAGATTTCTTCTGTATAGATTGTACTAGGGCATACGTGTATCAACTTTCTTTAGTTCCATTCTTGTGGATTTCTTGCAGTCAAGGATGGTTCCCATGACCATGGGTTAAAATTATTGGCCTGTAAATCTGAAGGAAAGTATGACAGGAATTGCTTTTGCTCATGATTGCAAAATGTCTGTACACATGTGATGTAATTGGAGGGAGGAGGAGAATGTTTAGATTGTATTCTCAATAAATGGAACTTACCCGTAGAAGATGCATGGTGAAGTAATAAAGTGCAATAAAACAGAATACTACCTTTTGGCCATCTATTACCTGAGATGACCTTGTATAAACAAGTAACTAACAATAAGATAAGCAGGAGTCAGCAGAGGTCTGAAAGCAGTGATACAACCTTGGAAATCTTTGCATCTTGCCTGAAAGACCTTATTGATATGGGAAACTGTAATTAGTTTTGTAGTGATCCTTTGTAACTTTGGAGCCAACCTGGACTCACAGTAGTGTGAATTTTCTACTGGGAGCAAATGGCAGTTAAGTTTTGGGTTGGGCTTAGTGCTGTAGAACACTTTCACATTCAAAATGACTTTAAGTTACAGCCAGGTTAGCATTGTGTGCTGGTTAAACTGAAAGGTCTTGCTTGAGTCAAGACTGTCATGCAGATAGTTTACCTGTTTTAACACTGATTTATTTTTATCTGTAAATCTCTAACTCTTCTACTCTTTCTCTTGTTCCTTGATCAGTGCTTCAGTGGAAAATTGACTGTTTCAGCCATTTCATTTGTTGCTTCAAGTTAATTTCCTTAAGATTGGTACACTTCTCATGAAAATGAGCCTTCATGTATACTGTGTGTATTCAGATGCTTAATACTGCTCCAGGAAATGGTTACTAATTTCTTGCCTGGATTTAAAGGTGTGAGGGAAGGGGTTTACCAGTACTCCTAGTTTAGCAGAAGAGAGCCTCTTCTGTGCTTGTGTTCAGGGGAAATAAGCTCTGCATAAACATGAGGTGAACTGTCCATTGTTGGGTAAGTTGGGAAACAGTGTAACTTGTTAGGTGTTGGGGACTGACAATTATTCTTTGCCATTTCAGTTACTCAATTTACTACATATGGGAAAGTTACTGCTTTCACCTTTTATGTATTTTGTAATACATCAAGTTATATAATTTTGCTTTTAAGGAAGGATAGTTGTCATATGTAGATGGGCTAGAAGGTTTTGAGTAAGTTTTCAACTCTAGTTATGTGGATTTTGTATATGGACCTTGTGAAAATACAGAGTAGACAGAGTACAGAGATGGTAATTTGGTTAGCTAGTATTTCTGTAGTGGCATTAGTTAAGGACTTGAAGTTGTGTGCGTCAGTATAAAATCTAAATAATTATTTATCTTAAACCAGCACTGTTGCATCTAATGCAGTAGCCTAATTATAGGCTAATTAGAATAAGATTTTTTTCCTTAAACCTCTGTGTTTAGGGAGATCCTGGTAATTCTCTTCGCAGAAGCATTGATGAAATCTCCCAAATCTTGAAATATCTAAACCATCTAATACCTTTTTTTTTTTTTTAATCTTGTAATTGTAGACAGGTAATGACTGATAACTGCAATTGGCAAAAAAAAAAGAACTTTACATGTATATTAAAGTAATAAAAACAATAACAAAAAGATTTAGTATTTTTGTAATACCTAGTGATGTGAGAAACTTGAACAGATTTAGCAACCAGCATACTTAAGTTAGTGTAGTCTTTGTATGTGGGAAAATTCTTATATTTGAGGTAGGATATAATTTAATTGTAAGTTTATTCATGATTCCACTTATGTCCCTTTATAAATGAGAAAACAAATGTGAAGTTTGTTGAAATTCTATTCCTAACTTCTATAGTAAATGGGGTTTTTTGTAACTTTTGTATGCTTTTTGCTTTTTTGTATTTGTCACATGACAGCAGGATCTGAAAATTGATTCATGGGAAGGGAAAAACAAGGAACAAATGACACTGTGTAAAAGCTGTCAGAGATGTGAAGAATAATAGCAAAGACAGCTTTGATGAGGCTTTTTTTCCCCTCTGGTTTTTGTAGTATTAGACGTAAACATGGTTTAAAAAAGTGCAACAAACCACCTCACTATATTGTAATAAATAATATCACTGTAAGTATTATAAGTAATAATGCTATCTTGATTTAGGAGGTTTGAAACCTCTTTAGGAGGTTTGGTTTTTTTTAATGTTTAAGACAAATTGTTACTGGTGTTGCCACCATCTCTTACTGTTGATTTTTGTGGAAAGTTTTGTATCTGTGCATCTAAGCGAGAGCTTTAATATTCTTAGACATTCAGCATAGGGTCTAGCAGGTTTAAAATGACTGATGTAATTTCAGATCACACATTTACCTTCTGATTCAAGAGCTGAGCTGTCTTGGGGGGGTTTTCCTCCTTTGTGTACCAGTGGAAAAGTTAAGTTTTTTCTCCTGACGTGACATGAGCGATCTTAGCAGAACATGACAGAAAGGAAACATCTCAGTAAGACCACAGAATAATGTTGTTTTAGTGGAATACCTCAGGGATAATGCGTGAGTTATTTCCTGTGCTTTAATGCATAAATTATGTTCTCTGTACAAAGCCACAGAGATTAATATTTTGGAACATATTATGTTCTTATACCTCTGTTGTTTGAGTACAATTAATGTTTACAAAAAGGGTCTTGGTGTCATAAACAAAGTGGATCATGTGAAGTATGGTGAGGCTTCAGATATTTTAGATTTGATGTGGCTGTTGAGTCAAAAAGCTCCCATGATTTCTCTAGAGACAATGAGAAGTGCCACTAAAAGTGTAAAAAGTCTGAATGAATGGTGAAATGTGATGGGTGTGAGGAGGCTGATCTTGCACAAGATAAATGTTTTATCCAGGTGGAACAGAAATTTGTCTGGGTTTTAAGATGAACATTTTTTTATTAGGGCAAGATAAACTTTTTTACTGCAACTAAATAAAAGCAAAATTTATTTGAATAAGGGATTTTTTTTTTCTCATATAATACAGCTGAAGGGTGATTATGACAAAATTTGGTGATCTAAGAAATTGCCAAAATTCTTTCAGAGCTTAGAGTGTACTGTCACTAATAGAGTAGACTATAACAAAATTGGAGGGGCTCTACTGCTAGTTTAGGTACAGTAGATGAACCACTTTGCCCAGTAAAGGTGAACTTCAGGCTAACAGTTTTTATATAGTAGCTTTTAACTCTGTGACCCTGAAATTACTTGGAGAAACCAGTGTGGTCTTCCTCTCTTTCAAATTCATGTACTGCTTGAAGAAAGACTTTCTTAAACAGTAAGATGTGGAAATGAATGAAAAAAGTTTCTTAAAGGCCATGGATGACAGTTTGTCAGAGTTCTGAAAGAATAATTACTTGAAATAGATGGATATGCAGGAATTGGAAAGTACCAAATCATGACAGCAGATAATATTTTATGACTCATCTAAAATACCAAGCTTCAAAGGATAAGCAATCTCTTCATAGATAAAATTCCCCAGTGGTTGTGTTATTTTCTTTCTGATCTTATAAAAAATACTGGGAATATTAGTATGTCATGACAATACTTCTGTTTCTGACATGGCAGAAAAAAATTATTTTCTATCATTCCAAATTTGACATCATGGTAGTGATCATAATTGGATGGCCTATGTATAAGGTCACAGTTTTGTTTAGTAAGTGTGTGTAGTGTTATTAATTTATCCTAGATTTCCCCCCACTTCCATTTGTTGAGGATGGCTACTCATAAATAATGAACAATGTTTGTTTGAGTTAACTTGGCTGTGTAGGTATTGCAAGCTGGTGACTGCCTCCATTTTTCCACATTAACTATAGGCAAAGGAAAAGCTTTAGAGGGTTCTGTGTGTGTGATGAAGAAGGTGGTAAGAACCAGTGAGGTGGTATTGCAGTCATGTTCCACTTCCTTTTAGATAAAACATCTGCGTAATGCTATTCAGGCAAAAAAATCTTGATTCATCGAGTTTCTGATTTTACTCAGTGTAGATCAGGCAATTAGAATTTTTGACTGACTTCTGACAGAGCTGTATTTGAATGGCTTGCTGTAGGGTAGGAAGTGTTTTGGCTGTGTCCCCCTTTTTTTATGTTAGTTGTGGGGGGGGGAGGGTGTTTGGTTGTTTTTTTGTTGTGGTGGTGGATTTTTAGCAAGAGTGGTGATGTATTTGCTTTGTCAGAGATTGTCATTAATTGAGGCATGCATTAGCCATTGGTTTTTAATCTATATATAGCTCTAAAAATACATGCGTAGCTCTTCTTTTCTCTGCATTACATAAAAAAAAAGCCCCAAATATCACTTGATTATCAGATTTGGAAAGCAAGTCTCCTCTTTTTGTGTTGACAGTGGAGGTCACTCGAATATATGATGATTTGGTAAGCTCAGTTGTTTTATGGAAGTTTGGAGGTGTCACAGCCCATGAGACAGCTGTCTAAGCATGTTCTTCACTTCCATCGGTCTCCTGGATGTTTTTGCTTGGATTATTTTACAGCTGATGCTCTACCTGGGCAGAAGTGTTACAGAAAAGTTTTTAATAAAAACCACACCACCACCAAGAGTTTAAGTGCAAGAAACTTCTTTCTAAGTGACGATCCCAGGCAGTGTTGTCCAATGTCTTTTAAACCTACATTGAACCACTGAAGCTGGTTTTTCAGAATTACCTAGTACCAGACATAAAGTAAAAACTCCATTCTTCTAATGATTTGTTAGCATAGGTCACACAGCAGGGAGTAATGGAATGGCCATTAACCCTGGGCTAGCTGATTTACCTGGGTTTTAAGAACTCATGGTGTCCTTTCAGTTATTGGGTAAATTTTCTACTTTTTCAGAAGATAGGAGCTAAATGGTGAATTGATGTTCCCTGTGAGTTGTCAGTGCAGCCGTTCAGGGTTCTGCCCTGCAAGCAGGGTTATCTGTATGGTGGGAAAATGAGTGCCCACTTAAACTGTTGGACGGGCTTGCGGATTTTTCAAGCCTTCTGCTGGAAATATTCTAACCTCCTTTTGATTTAACGTGTTTTTCTTGCTGACTTATTCTTGAAAATGGTATGTTTTATCTTAATTTTTTGCATAGCTAGTGATATGGTTTGTTACTTGTGGTACTTAGTAAGAAAACAATCAGTGTTTAAATGAGGAAAGCAGGATATGTCAATGGCTACTTGGCTCAATAGCTTTTCAGTTCATTCTGTTTGATGTTTCACGTAATAGGACCAAAACACACCTTTTGCTGTCTAGAAGGAGAATGAGCTAACTGTAGGTTTAGGCACTTCAGACATCTTGGCATGTTCTTAAGTTAATTGCCAATCTCAATAATGTTACAAAATTTAGGAAGTTAGATGAAGCCTTGCTGCCATCTCATACTTTATAGAGATGTCTTGTACATGCCACTTTGTCATCCTGAAGGTGCTGACCTAATTAATAAAAGAAGATAATTCAGAATTAGTTCACAGTGTTTGTCTGAAGTCCATTTTTTACCAGGGGCTTACGCTTTTTGCCAGTTTCACAAGGATAACAACGTTAAAATGAGTTCAGCCAGGAAAAATGCCAGATTCTACACCTGGAATGGGGCAACCCGGGATGGATGGGCAGACTGGGGAATGAAAGGCTGGAGAGCAGCACCACAGCAAGGGACCTGGGGGTCCTGGTCAATGGCAAGTTGAATGTGAGCCAGCAGTGCCCTGGCAGCCAGGAGGGCCAAGTGTGTCCTGGGGGCATCAGGCACAGCATGGCCAGCTGGGCAAGGGAGGGGATTGTCCCACTCCCCTCTGCACTGGGGTGGCCTCATCTCAGGTGCTGGGGGCAGTTTTGAGCACTACAATATAAAAAAGACGTTAACCTATTGGAGAGTGTCCAAAGGAGGGCAACAAAGATGGTGAAGGGCCTTGAGAAGAAGCCGTATGAGGAGTGGCTGAGGTCACTTGGTCTGTTCAGCCTGGAGGAGACTGAGGGGAGCCCTCACTGCAGTTACAACTTCCTCATGAGGAGGGACAGGCACTGATCTCTTCTCTGTGGTGACCAGTGACAGGACCCAAGGAAGTGGCCTGAAGTTGTGTTGGAGGAAGTTTAAGTTCAGTATTAGGAAAAGTTTCTTCACCCAGAGGGTGGTTGTGCACTGGAACAGGCTCCACAGGGCAGTGGTGACAGCACCAGCCTGAGAGAGTTCAAGAAGTGTTTGGACAATGCTCTTGGGCAAATGCTGTGACTCTTGGGAATGGTGCTGTGCAGGGCTGGGAGTTGGTCTTGATCCTGGTGGGTTCCTTCCAGCTCAGCACATTCTGTGAGTGTGAAAATATGTTGATCTCAGAATTGTTGTGCTTGTGTAGACATCAGCTAAGATACAACATTTTGTGGTGTGAGAGGGGTGTCTTCATTAGGCACAGTATGTGCTTCATTGCACATGGTCTGTGGTCTTGCAACTTCGACATTTTGGAAAGAGTTTGCAATTATTCATTACGTAAGTACTGAAGAAACTGGGCTATTTTACTTATATTACCTAGTCACATGTGCAAAACTTGGTCTGCGTTAGTATATAAAAGTGCATTAGTTTACTAATCCGTGAGTAGCTGAGAGCTGTTTGCATTTCTCCTGTACTTGGCTGGGTGTTCTGCCCTGTGCATTTAAGGGGAGTGGGGGACTGGTAGTAACTGGCATACAGGTCGGATCCTGTATTCACTCGTGTGAGTTAAGCAGATTGTAGTTTGCTCTACAGTTAAAAACTGCTACTGATATTTCTGTTTTACTCTTGCAAAAAAATCACCTCCAAAAGTGGCACTGAACGGGCATAGTGTCTTCTAATGGTGATTTATTTAAAATGGAAAACGTTTCCTATCATTATTGTGAATTAATGGAATGATTTTGGTTTTTAAAAGATACTAAATGGTAGTTAAGACATTAGATTTTTTTTTAAGTGCAAAACGAAAGTGAACAGTGCTGCCTCAGACCTACTTGCAAACTCTCTAACTAGGTTTCTGTTGAAGCTTTGACACCAAAGGGCAGTAAGTAAATATATTTCATAATTTAATAAATCTGCTGTAAAGTGAGTCTCTGGCACTTCCCTTGTTGTGCTGGGGTTTTTAATTATAAACTATCCATCTGTAATATTTTCAAGTTCGGGTGTTAAGATCATCACACTCTTTAAAAATGTTTATTTACAGTTAACTTCTAGAAAAGATTGAATGGTTTCCTTTCCTTATGCTTGTGTAAAATAAAACTAATGAAATAATTGTGACAGATACAAGTGGCATTTTTTTAATTAAAATATGTGATGTAAAATTGCGTATGTTTAAAATGAACTGACTTAATGTTCTGCATGTTTTGTTTTGTTTTTGGCAGGGTTTGTGGATGCACTTAGATGTTTGCAATGAGCACTGTGGCTGGCATGCCCCAGTGTTTTGGATACCAATGCATAGGACTCCGTAGTAATCGAATTTATCAGAAACGAACGTCATGAGCATAGTGATCCCATTGGGGGTTGACACAGCAGATACTTCTTATTTGGAAATGGCTGCAGGCTCAGAGTAAGTATGTGAACATTATTTGTAAGTTTTCTTAATTATTTTTTAATTACTTTTATTTTTTTCCTTCATGACTGTTTTTTGAATATAGTTGCAAAAAACTTAGAAGTTTCCTTCTAGTTTCCTTAGTTTTGTTGAATCTTTAATTACTTAAATTAATAACTGTCACTTTATTCTTATGTCAGTTTCTTCCACTTCAGGAAGAACAAAGGAGAGAAACTAAATGTTTCTACAAATGCATATTTCTCTTGCTTATCAGCCTGAGAAATAACGAGGCTTCTTGGTTTACTTGACATGCTTCACATATTTTGCCATTTCAGTTTCCTTTTTAACTACATGTAAAAAATTTTTTTTTTGATTCTGCACATTAGGAAGATAAATTAATTTGGTGAATTAAACTGCAAGAAAGTAGCAGTAATTAAGGCAAGGGTGCATTTCTTAATGAAAATTGAAGGCCTAGCTTAAATTGCTAATACCGTGTCTTCAGAAAGTTTCTAATTGTAAAGCTAGTAGAAAATCATTCATTTCACAACTGTGTACAAAGGGTTACAAAGAGCCAGTGAAATCATACATTCAGTAAACTCTGGTTTTGCATGAAAAATTGTAGTGTAGTGAGTTTCTGGGTTTGGGGGGATGGGGAAGGTGGCTTGTGGGTTTTTTTGTTAAGTTGCAGGGGGCATGTCGTTGTGCATGTGTGGTTTTTTGTGTTGCGGTTCTTTTCTATTTTTTTCCTCCTAGTCTCCTGTACAGTATTGATGGGCTAAGGTTTAGGTATTGTTGATCTCTGACTGGATATGTTTCTTGTCAAACCTTTCCATGTGTGTAGCATCAACATGGCTGTCAAATGTTTTAAGAAGCAAGTGGTTTTTCTTCCAAACTTTGAAGGAAAGTTTGAGCAGAGCTCTAGAACAGCTTTTTAAAGGGATGGTTCTCTACTTCCAGTTCTTCCAGTGCTTCCAGTTATATATGAGACTATTCTAGGTTTGTGCTGTTTATTTGAAGAGAACCAAGAATTTGCAATTCAAAATTTTTTGTTACATTAAATTTTAAAGTTGTTTTATCTTTTCATATTATGAACACTATTTACCTTGGTGCAGAAAAATTTTTAACTTCAGTGAACCGTTCACATTTCTTTTCATTATCTTTTCCTGTGCTTTTTTTGTATTTGGAGAGGGTCATGATTCCTGGGGTTGCTGACATTCCTTGCAGACACAGCATGTCATGCTGAAATTAAAATAAATAAATTTAGTTGTCAGTATAAACAAGATCGAGTTCACAATGTGTTATTTGCTTGATACTGTGGCAGAGCGACCCAGTTAGGAGCTGCTTTTCTTCAGATGTTAAGTGGCTGTTACCAGTTAGATTAATTCTTGTCATCTCTGCTGTACTCATGCTGAAATGTGTAGTTGCATGGTTGGCGTACGCTGATTCAAAAGCCATGTCACTGTCACAACAAGTGTGACACAAAGGTGTGTCCCTAACCTGCCAGCTTACACAGTTGTAAACCTTTTCTGTCACCGTCTGTGGGTTTACTTTTTGTTCTTGTGCATTTTCTTCCAGAGAGTAGCCTGTTGGATATAGAGTGTATTAATAACAGTTATAGATGGTCTTTGAGCAAGTTCTGGGGTTTTCCTGAGAGGGAGGAGCTGGAATTTTTCCACTGTGACTGGCAGGTCTGATATTGCTTCATCAGTTGCTGAAACATGAGCAAACACAAGAATGGGGGAGTGGCAAACTTGATTATGCAGAAGCAGCTTAGGGAAAAGCTCTTTGTGTAGTGCAGTTTCTTAGTGCTGAAAGATTTTTCCTTGTGCTTCAAACCAAGGCAAAAGCCTATTAGAAAAGGAGATGGTTTCTGTGACTAATAATTCTACATATTATTTTAATAGTTGTAGCAAATAGGTGTGTGTAGAAAAGTCTAGGAGGTTTAAGGATCTTAAAAATTGGGTGAAATAGTTTGTTTCTTACTTTAACATGTACTTAAGTAGGGCCTCCAGATAGATCTTCGTGTCATCATAGTCAAAATACACATACTTCACCTTTTCCTGTAGATCTTACTAAAGATGAGGATGTGTCACTTCTTAGTGGTAAGGTCCTTGTAGTAGTAAGCAGAAGAAGCCATTTCCGAGGGTTTGAAATGCACTTCCTGGCTTCAGAGAGTGCTTGTGTAGCTTGAAGTGTAAATATGAGCTACACATTGGGAAATGCCGTTGATGGAACTGGTTTTTACATATATACGTGTTTTCTGGTTTTTATATATATACGTGTTTTTTAGAGAGAAGGCCTGTATGACAAACCTCACAATCCCAGTGTACAGATCACTGTGTTGAGTTCAGTAGCCAGGAGAAAAAGAGCATTGGTGTAGTCTTAAACACAGATAATATCGGGCCAGCCTGTACTTGTAGGGCCTGCTACAGGGTGCTTAGGTAGCAGAACCCACTCCCTGGTAGAGCAGCAGTCCTTAGTTCTTGTTGTGTAGGTATGGAAGCCTGTCACATGTCTTTGGTTAGATGAAGTCTCTTGAAATAGAAAATGTTGTTTCTCATGCAAAATATGTTGTATTCTTTTATCTGAGATGACCTTCAGCTAGATACTGTTCAGATCTGCTGGTACAAACAGGAAACAAACCTGAACTCCTTGAAAATTAGACCTATCAAACTGGATTGTGGAAGACTGATGTTGCTGCGATTGCATTTGGAGTTCTGACACATTTTCAGGAAGTACTCTTAGTGGGTTTTCGCAGCCTAAAACTTGGATATCCCATCTGTCTTTGAACATTTTAGTTTTAGTGAGATTTTGTTTCCTATTTGAATATCTACATATTTATGGAAGTGGTTGATGGCCCCAAATCCTAACTGATTGTATTTTGGATATTAGTCAAAAATTATATGCTTTTCTTTTCCGTATTTTTTTTTAATTTATTACTAAATGGTCAGAAACAAAACAATATTTAAAAGGAATGAAGTGAGAGAGCGTTTTAGAGATAAATTGACTTTCTTTGAATCATTGCTGGTTGATTTTCTTAACACAAGGTAACTATAAATGTGTAGGGACTGAGGTTTCATAAATTAATTGGTCTCGCGTGTTGCTTTTAGTTTCTCACTAATGCCATCTGCTGGTAACATGCAGAATATTTTGTTTCCATTTTAGATAGGAACAGTAGGAAATGACCCAGAACATGTAGTTGTTTCACTTGCTATATGAAAATTCTCTCAAGGCTTTTTTAATATGGGCATCTTTTTTTAAATTGATTTGAGAAAATATTTCTGTTTTCAAGGTACAGGAATATCTTAAGTCACTGCAGCCCAAGAGCATGTGAAAAGCTTTTGTGTGGAGCTTTTTGTTTTGTTGCCTGTGAACATTTTGCATGGTTTTGAATTGCTGACCACAACGCATAACAAGTATATATGATATTTTAGCAAAATACCATGGCCACTTTATCACAGTAATGTTTGTTTATTTAGGAAATAATATTAACATTTTGATCAAGCTTCAAATATATTGTGTTGTAATATGAATATTGCAGTTTTGATGAAAACCAAAAATACAATAAATATCTTTGTTACACAGTAAGACTGCAGTTGTTTGAGGTGAAGCTGAAAAATGTGGTATGATCAGAAGGCTGACAGGCTTAGTGCCTCAGTCTCTGAGAGAACTGGCTAATGGCCAAAAATACAAGCAAGGAAAGCCTCACAGTGTTCTCACAGATCTGAATGCTTCTTACACTTTTTCCTCTTGAAAACTTGCTTTCTGGGATGGCGGTAAGAATGCCAATGGTGAGATGTGGGGGTGTTTGTCTGTAGTACAGTAGTGAGTGCCTTGCTGCTTGGACTCTGGTACTTAAGCCCAAAAAATGTAAAACTTGATTTTTAAATTATGTAGTATTTCCTGCTTTAATCATCTGTACAGTTAAATATTTTGCCAAGAGGCATTTCTTCTCAAAGCTGTGCAATTCTGAGATGCCTGTTTCAGAAGAAGGGCTTTGGACAGACAGGAGAATAGAGGGTGTCTTTTCGGTTTAAGGTCATGCACATGGTTGGCAAAACCAGGAGGAATAAGGAATTCAGTAACCTGTCAAAGTTGATTCTGTCTGTGGCTCTCTGGAAAAATGGTGCTCACTCTGTACTGCTTTATAGGGTCCGTATTACTTTGCTATTGACTGTAAAGGAAACCCATGATAGTAAATTTTTAGCTTCAGTGAATGCTCTTGGAGTTCCTTCCTATGGTTTCTTCCCCACTTCCCCAGCCCAGTGCAGTGGGTAAATGGAACAGTAACAGTTCAGTTACATTCAGAGCTCTAGTGAGCATCTGTTATAATTTAAGGTAGTATCTGTGCCTGGATAAGCATTTGAAAAAAGTTTACTCAAAGCTGATTGTGCTCCACATTTTTTAATAGTTGCCTTTCTGTATCACCTGATTTTTCTCCCACCATTTTTCTGGTTTTCCTTGTTCAAGTAAAGATGTTTTTCTTAGTAACGTTTTCTGAATCTACTTTATGAGTGTTAAAACTGTTGGTGATAAATGAATGTTTTTGGAAGCTTTACAGTTCTGCTTCCCACCACTGTTATGCCTCTAAATATTAAATTTTGTTCTCTTAAGTGGTTTGTAAATTGTAAGAGTAATAAGAAATGGATTTAGGGTGTTTGGTGTATTGTCTTGCCTCATATCTTGAAAGAGACTTGGACTATCTTTTTGATTTTTGTAGTCAGTTGATGAGATACACAACCTCTCTTTTTAGGACACTTCCATTGTGGTATCTTTCACTGAGTGTTCCTGTGTTTAAGTAGCTGGTATTTAGGTCATAGTAATACTTATTTTTAATAAAGGAAACTCTCCTAAATTAATCCTAGATGGATTGTACCAGAATCCCCTCCTGCCTGTCCTTTGTTAGTAAGCCTTCCTGCTCTGAAAATGGAGTATTTTTAAACAAGACATAGGCTGAGCATTGAAGGCAGAGTGGATAAGAGTACCCGTGCTACTGCTTGTCTCAATCTGGAAATGGGGAAGGAGTAGAAGCAACACAGTGGTCAAGACCTGCATGTTACTGGAGAAGCTAATTTCTGCCCTAGTCATGGTGGATGCTTAGCTAATGCCTCATTCGCTGGCATTTTAGTTGGGTAGGTTGTCAGAAGGATTATTGGAGCACAGAAAAGATGTGTGATTACTGCACAAATATATTGGTAAATAGGTAAAAGCAGATTGATTGGAAAGTCACATTTTTTTCATCTTTTGTCTTTTAGTCATAAGCTAATGTTCTAAGCTGCTTCTAGAAGCTAATTCTGACAAACTCCAAATTAAATTGTATTTTCAAGTTGTGAAGGGGTGTAAGAGTAAATGAGGATTTTTCTGGGTTTGTGAGGTAACAAAGAGCAAGTGCTGTTAGATTTGGTTTGTCTCATGCTAGTCAAAAGTTGTGTTTTTAATGTTAGTACTTCACATGATTTGTGTGCTCACGTGTTTATTCGCTCTCTCAAAAAAAGGCAGCTGATGACTGTTGGGAAAAGTAATCTTTTAAAAAAAGATTTTTCTTCTTTGGACTCTAGAAACTAAAGCCCTCCCCCAGAAGTGCTTTTGACTAGTTTCTTCTTAAGCAATTCTATCATGTAGTAACCTCACATGGGAAAAACCTCATAAGAAGAAATGGGCCACCAAAGCCATTACTAGGACACTTCCAATGAGATGTGAAACTACTGCATTTTGTTCAGAAAGTTAATGATTAATTATTTCCAAAAAGTAAGAAATGTAAGTTACTGGTGTCCTTTTAAATCAAACTTGTATTGCTTCAAGGCATAGCAAAAAAGGCTCTATTAAATATCTTAATATGTAAGAAAAAATCCCATCCGTATCTGTTTTAATTTAAGATTCAAAAATACCAAGTTTATTTTAAAAATCAGCTCAAGGAATTAGTAAGGAATGTGATAGGAAATAGAATTCACACATAATAAAAATAAAATTAGAAAACTGAACTGGACCTGATTTCTAATATGAGTCAAGTCCACTTCAGTTTCAAATGTTGATATTTTGTAGTGCCTTTTTGTTACTTAAAAAACCCCCTGCTTTAGGTAACCTGGATTCATTTTGTCTTAGTGTGATTAAATCACATGGAGCAGCGAAAAAATTGCAATTTATCTCAGTCATGCACACATGAACAACTGCTCGAGAAAGGCCATGAAGGTGTAATTTTTTGTGCTCCTGTTCTCGTGCTCCTTTATCTTTCTTGTTTTGTATTGTGGTTTAGTACATATAAACCATAGTTTGTATATTGAAGAAGGCACTGCTTTTGATACCAGACCTTGTCTTGCAAATTGTTATCACCTTTATCTGTTTAAAGATAGGTCAATAGAAACTGCCTTGTTTAGACAATGTGCCCTAGTTGGGGTTTCTGCTCGTGGGAGCTGTCAGGGCGGGCGGTGCCCCGGCGCTGCCGCTCTGTGTCGCTGCAGGACTCCACGGCAGTGCAGCCCTCGGAATGCAGCGTCAGTCCTTGGGCAGAATTCCTTTTGGCAGCTTCTCTTACCGCTCAATGAGGGGGCTGTTGGGGAGATTGCAAGTTTGTTCCTGCCCCCATATACTCCTTTAAACAGAATCAGCAGGGAATTAATTAGAAGTTGTGCAGCAAGTACCTCCAATTTATTAATATAAATTACATAGTAATTGCATTTGTTCTTCATCTGTCTTTTGCCTTGCAGACCAGAATCTGTAGAAGCTAGCCCTGTGGTAGTTGAAAAATCGAACAGTTACCCTCACCAGCTGTATACCAGCGGCTCGCATTCACACAGTTACATTGGTTTGCCCTATGCAGTAAGTTTTGTGCTAAGTATTCTGTACAAAATATATTATGCAAAAATCTGCTATTTTAATCTGGAAAAACTGATTCATGCTTATATTTCTATATCTTATTGGGAGTTGGGTAAGCTGGCTAAAAGTGGTCTGTCAGAAGCAGAACATAGAGCACTTAAACGTTCAATATAGTTGAGAAAATAAGATTCAGTTGGGATATAACTAAAATTCTAACCTTTTACTGCAAAAATAAGCTTGAAATTGTTTGCCTGATGAATTCTTACATTTTGGCTTGTATGAGCATTTATGATAAATTACCTTTTAACAAAATTCTAGGACCATAACTATGGTGCTCGGCCTCCTCCAACGCCTCCAGCTTCTCCTCCTCCATCAGTGCTTATAAGCAAGAATGAAGTAGGCATATTTACCACTCCCAACTTTGATGAAACCTCCAGTGCTACTACCATCAGTACGTCAGAGGATGGAAGCTATGGAACGGATATTACCAGATGCATTTGTGGCTTTACACATGATGATGGATATATGATCTGTTGTGACAAATGCAGGTAATGCATATTAAAATAACTTAAAAATTACTTAAAACTTAAAAGTAAATGTAAATAAATGGTCTTTTAATTATGTTGAATCACAAGAAATTTCCTTCCATCAGAAAAGTGCTTGAAGATTGTGTAGTTTTCTAATAGGCAACATAGTCAGTTGAGGCCAGTGAGTATTTTATAATTTAATTCCAGTCAGTCTTGACTACTCATTAGTTTGGTCATGCCTTTGCTTGTGCATTGCTGCTTAATAAGGGTATACCTTTTTTCCCCTCTAAAAAGGATGTCTCTGGTACTCTGTCCCAAGTTATTTGTTAGTATGGTAAAATGAACACCTAGGCATTACTTAATCTGTGTGTACTGAGTAACAAAGCATCTTGGTGAATTATGTATGTGAATCAAAGAACTTGAAGGATGCAAAGTAATATGAAAGGAACTTCCCAAATACTGATTTCTCTGTGCATGATCCTTCTGATTACTCTTTATTTTTCAAAGGATTCAGTTAATAAGTATGAAAGACTAGCCTAGATTCTTATTGGAGATGCTGAAGTTAAATGAGTTTATGCTTAAGCACCTACTTGATCATAGTGTAATAAGAGATTGCTGTTAAATACTTGGAAAATAAGATTAGAAATGTTTAGAGCTGATATACTTAATAAGAGAAGACAAATCTTGTGTTTCTACTCAATATTAACCTGTATTTTACATTAGATTAATGAATGCTGCTGGATTTTTTGGATTTTGTATATTTATTAAATGATAGTTATAGCTAATTAAAATTTTAATTCGGGCTCCATTCTTCTGCCTTTGTAACAAGCTTGTTAGTAATTTCTGATGGTCCTTGATTCTGATAATCTTGCTCATTATTTTGAAATGTATTAAGATGTTCTTCCAGCAGTGGAGTTGTAGGCAGTCACCAGTTAGGTAGAGTCTTTTTCCTTTAAACAAGATATTTTCTGTGAGGAGTTGTGAATTTACCACAACTCTTTCCAAGTGGGAAGGTAACTATTTTTGTATCCCTTATCCTTCTAGCAGTGTAGGAATGAGTGTAAACTTCTGGTTTAGGTTAGCCTTCAGTCTAGCAAGCAGTCTCTTCCCTGACTCTGGGAAGAATTTAAAGCTCTTCCTATGCTGTGCAACAGTATTACCAGTTTATAACAGGGTGTATAAAAATGTCTTTGTTTTTCTCTTAAAGTATGTAAGGAAATGAAACTGTATTTTAGTGTATATTTCTCTGTATAAAAATAGCTTATGTACCCATTTTTAAAAGGGAATTGAATCCTTTTGTTTAAAACCAAACCACTTGTTGCTATGTAAAGCGTAAGTCTTGTTGCTGAGGGTATTTATCTCTATCTTGTTCTCTGTCGTGATAATTTACCATTTTATTTCTGATGTTACAGAAAAATTTCCAATAGAGAAAATGAGTCAGCTAGCAGAGTGGTGGCAAAGACAGTGGTTGCAGTGTTGTTTTAGACAGTATTGAATCTAAGTAAAGATGACAGTGAAAAAAAAAAAAAGGGCTTACTTTCTCTGTGTATTGTGCACGCAATTTTAAAAATTGTACTTCAAAGTTGGGGTTTTGTTTTGGTGTTTTTGTAGTGTCTGGCAGCACATTGACTGTATGGGGATTGACAGACAGCATATTCCTGACATATATCTGTGTGAACGTTGCCAACCCAGGTAAGTAGTTTTGTTGATTTTGAGCTCTAAAATGGAATGGAACAGTGCACAACTGATACTTTTCTAAGTATCTGAACGTTCAGTTAGTTTACTGTTTGTTCTGTAATAGTCAATGGGAAATGCTAGAGGTCTGTTTTAATACTTAAATGCACTGATTTATTTTCTGATTTCAGGAGTTTAGATAAAGAAAGAGCAGTGCTGTTGCAACGAAGGAAAAGGGAAAATATGTCAGGTGAGTAAAATTTAAAGCTCTTTCCTTAGTAAAGGTCATAAAATGAGCATAAATTGTGTATATGGACTTAAGAGTGCATACGTGGTTCCTGCAGTTTTGAGAACCTTCAGCATGGAAGGTTCAGTAAATCAGTGCCTTTTACTTGACTCTGTTGTTACCAAGATAACATCATATCAGAATTGTTGGAGTTCCACGTGTTTTATTAGTGGTTTTCAGCACTGTGGGTTTTTACTATTTTATAGAATAATTCGATCTGTTGAACAGTGTTCAAGTTTCTTAATAAGCAATGTTGCTTTTATAATAATTGTAACTCCTTTGACTAAGATGCTGAAAATGAGATGGAAGAGCTTTTAAGTTTCTTCTTTTGGGATGAGAAAAGGTTGCTAAGTCTACTTTCGTTCTGGAAAGAAGTTTCAGGAAGAAATCCTAATTTTTGTATGTTGGATGTAGATTGGGTGTTTTGTTCTGGCTCTGGGTTTGTTTGGACGATGGGAAAAGTTGCTAAACCGAGTTAATAGAGTGTGGGTGATAATGATGTTTTGAGGGATTTTTACCCTCGATAACCAAGGTGGTGTGTAGTGCAAGTACCTGTTTCAGTCTGTGTATTTTATGCAAGTAGTTCTTGCACCTGTCCACAGGATTTCAGAACTCATCTGGCCTAACTTGTCAGGAGTTCTCTCTGGCCATTACCAAAGTGTGTTGTAGAGCTTTTGGTTGGCAGCTGGTACTTTCAAGCTCCATTGCAAAAATAATAACTTGGGAGGAGGTCATCCTCCTAAATGTAACATGTTTTACTTCCTGATCGTGTCTCTGAAGCAGTGGAGTGTGTATTTTTATTTTTAAATTTTTTAAAAGTACCGTGTAGATATGGTCCTGCTGCCCACTTCATATGCCTTCAGAAAGTCTGGGGGATGTGTGGCACAGTTGTGCTTCTTGGTGCAGTTGACACTTGGTGTTGTCTGGTACTCAGTTGCCTAAAGTCCCTTAAAGGCATTAATGACCTACTTACAAAACCACAGATTTTTTTTTGTCTATTTTAATTTTAACCAAGCTTATTATATACTGTTTTGGTTGATCTACTAGGTCAACCAAATTCAAATTCCAAAAATTTTTAGAATTTAGAATTATTTTTCTGATTCTATTAAAATAGTAGAACAAGTAGGTTTATAACTCATTTGGAGTTAGTGAGTTCACTGAGTGGTCTGTAATACTGTGAGGTTGAACTTGACTTTTCATAACAAGTAGGGGAAGTTGATAATCTGAGCTGTTTAAATAATCTCTTGGGATTTGTAGGCACACAATCTGATCATTTACTGTAAACTTAAGGGAAGAGAGATTAAAAATCTTAGAAGGAGCTGATGAGATCTTACCTTTGAAGTTAGTGTTTAATCTTCCTCAGTCTTGATGATCAGTATTTTAAATCTGTTACATGCATTCCGTAGGAAAGGAAATACTAAATGGTAAAGTAAAAGTATCAAAACAGTTAAAAAGAGGCAAATTCTGGTTCTCTTTAAAATGTGGTCAAAGTACAATATTGATACAGATTGTTTAATAATAATGTAACTTGAATGTCTGTGCTTACACCTCTTAATCTCCATTTAGCTTGGGTCAATGCACTTTACGTTGACTGCCATACAGTTCAGTTGGACTTAGTGATTTTGGGTATAAACTGTGTGAGACATGAGTAAAGTGAGCAATTTTCACAGGTGATTTCAAGTAAGAAAAGCAACAGTGGTATCCATTTGAATGGATCTTTTCAATGTTTTAGATACTCAACAGTATCTAAAGCAGAATGTTACTTATAACTTAGTTATTACTTATAATGTGTTATAAAGTGTTTGATAAAAGGTAAGGCTGCAAAATTTGGATGCTCTTTGATAAATAAGTCTACATATATATATAGGACTTTTCACTTAGATATGAGAATTCTTTAGAGCATAATGTTTTTGTTTTAAAGATCCCTCAAGAGTTATTGGCTTTAGCTCTGTGTCAACCAAAGTTAAACAGTGGAGAGAAAGTAATAGATCAGTTGATTTGCTTCAAGAGCTTTTAATTGAACATTTCACTTGATAAAAAAATGTGTGTGTTAAGCTTTTATGTGTAACCACATCACCTGTTCTTTCTGGCAACATTTTTAGCCCATTGTTCTTGGACCTGTGGTTTATGAGATGTTGATTTTGTTTTTCTGGTATAAAAGTCCAGTTCTGTTGCAGCTTACTGTGCAGTGGATTACCTACTGTGGTTCAGTGAAGTGAGCACCTTTGTTAAGACACACTCAGTTGTATACTGGATGTTCTGGGTTTGGTTGGTTGGGTTTGTTTTGGTTTTTTTGGTATTTTTTTAAGATACAATATCTAGATGTATAACTTACACGAGGATGTTGCTTTAAGCTGTTTGGTCTTGAAGTTAATGCTGTCCAGATCACTTGCTACTTATGGGTAAATGAATCTGGGCCCCTAACTTGTGAAATTTGGAGAGTTTGTATCTTGCGTCTGACATGCAGACTCAAGCAGCTCTCCTTAGGTGCTTTACCAAGGCTCTTCAAAGTGAAAGCAGGTTATGTAGGTTAGGAAGGAGTGTCTCAAAACAACTCCATGTAATTATATGTTCAGCTGAGATAATTATTCTTTACAGTAAGTTAGAGCACAGTATAGACAACAATACTGAAATGTTTCTCCCCTAAGGAAGACAATGTTTTGTGGGGTTTGGGGCAAGGGGGAGAGGTGTGGCTGTGATGTCATGATTCTGTAGGCACTAGTGTATGGGCTACAGACACTGACAATTTTAAGTTTCTGTCCTGGGGTTTCTATTTCTCAGGTGTTGGTTATTCTGCTATTTATTCTTCTTTGATTAGACATTTCTTCTATGTGCTTTTTGTGCTTCTTTAGAAAATACTCTTAGCAGAGATGTAAACAAATTCAAAAGACATCATCATTTCCTAATTTATGAAATATAATTATGTGCCTGATAAGGTGTTCAAAAGAATAACCAAGTTGGTAAAAGGGGATTGTTTGCTATGCACAGAAGAATCTTGTTAAGGAATGTTGTGAGCAGGAAAAAATCCAGAGTAACCAGTAGCTGCAGTTCTTTATTTAGTAAAGAAGGTTTTGAGAATTAGGACTGCTGAGTGCACTGATTAAAGCAACATCCTTCTGAGATCAGAAGGAATGCTTTCTCTGCTCTCACATTAAGTATTTGTACAGCCTGCTTCTGTGTTGTATGAGAAAGTTTTGTTTAGTGTGAAGTGTATTTACTGAATGTAGAATATTTGGAAAAGCTGCTAAAATCTGAGAAGCCCGTACTGAGCACATGGAAACAGCAGTCTCTTATCTGTGTGCATCATCTCTCTTCCAATCCTCCCCATCCTTCATAGCCTTTCATCTTGACAGAACTAGGGTAATCCTGTTTCAGGTCAGGATGCGTGTTTGTCTGACATAAATGCTGATGTATGCTGAATTTCAGGCTTTGGCCTTTAGGTTTCTGAGAGCGCAGCACAAAGAAAAAGTGTCTGTCAGTTTGTGTCTGATCGTCTCTTTTCTCTTCCTGAGTAGCACAGTGTTACTGTTAGGGGATTTTGAGTACAAAAGGCTTTTGGCTATATTGACATATTAACCCTGAGAAAGGCACTTGACAGTGCAAATTGCAGCTGAAATAGTTGATTATGACTTACGTGTGATTAATTAATAGAGCTTTACAAGAAATACTTGTTAGTCATTAATTGTAATCCCTTCTAGAGTGCAGTCATCTGAGAGAATCCAAACACCATGTTACAAGTAAAAGCTATATATAAGTGAATGAGTAAACAGATTTATTTTTTTTTTACCTTTTTTGTTCTGCTTCTAATTTTGCTTAAAACGCAATATGGTCATTAATTCCATTCAGAGAATGGAATTTAATCTGGTACCTTTTTCTTACCTTGCATTACAAACCTTTTAATTACCAGTTTCTCATTGGTCCTTCCTTTTCATGCTGTTGCAACTGTTGGTGAATTTTGCATATGAGTGCTTGCAGCATTTGTCAGTATGAATTTTTGTGTTTGGAAAGCAGATGTAGAGTAACTAGTGCATGTTCTTTCTGCAGTACTTGATTATTTACAGAATATTCGTTGTTTTAAAGATGGGGACACCAGTGCAACAGAGAGTGGTGATGAGGTTCCTGTGGAACTGTATACTGCTTATCAACATACACCAACGACAATTACTTTAACTGCTACAAGAGTTACAAAGGTCAACGATAAGAAGAGGAAAAAAAGTGGAGAGAAAGAACAGAACATAGCAAAATGTAAAAAAGTAAGTGAATGTAATTTCTCTTTTTACTTTGTGTTATAAATTATAGCTCTGTGACATTTCTTACCAAGAGACACTGATTTAAAAATCAGGCTATTTTACTACCTGGTTTTAGATTGAAATGTCTTACTTTGCAGTAAATGATAGTCTTCCTGGGTGCCTGACCCCCATGACTCTTCCGTATTTCAAATTAATATATCCTGCCTGGGCATGTTCAGTTTTATAATTGAGGCAGAATCTCACGACAGGAATTGCATTTGCTGGACCATTTGAAGTAATTAGAGGTGATGCAGAACAAGCTTTGGGACACCCAAAGAAGAATTCCTTGGAAGTCTTCCTTTGTGGTGGTTTTAAGTACAGAAATGTTTGCCATCAGTTGTCCTGATGTGACTCCATTTATTTGAGTAGAAATTGTGTGGAAGTGTGCTGTCAGGAAGTTAGCTGCTAAAGTAATTAGAGTAAAAAAAGACTGACATCATACTGTTTAGCTGCAGATGTATAAACAGTATATATGTGCAGACAAAATGTTTGTGAGGAAGTGAAATACATGGAACTTTCTAAACAAGTGGTTTTCACAGTTAATTTCATTAGTTTGGATGAGAATTTTATCCTTTAAAACTTGAAAGTTAGAATATGTTATTGATGTCTTTTTGGAAATCTTCAGTAAAATGTTTCCTTTTGATTGAACAATTCTCAATACAAATCTGTTGTTGTGTATTCTTCTGTTACCTCTGATATTTTGGCTTGGATTCTGAAATTCTGGAGAGTCAAGTTGTAATGTGAGAGAAAGGCAGAGGTACCTGACTACTGTGCACTTCAGTTGGAATGCTGAATTGGTTTTTAAAACACATTTTGTGAGATGTAACCTCTTACTTTCTTGATGTTTCAGCATAGTTTGTTCTGTTGTTTCCATCTTGCATGTTTAATTGAAAAGTTGTTACTTAGTTAATAGGTTTTCAATTCCTTGAAAGAGATTTTGTGTTTCCTCCAGTGAATATAAATATCTAATTTTATTCCAGGCATTTCGAGAAGGATCCAGGAAATCTTCAAGAGTAAAGGTAATGTGATTTTGTTTGGGTTTTGTTTCAGACCTTAACTGTACGTGACTTAAATAATAAGCATCAAGGGTATATTTGGGGCTATGCACTAAGCACTACAGTATTCTCTTCTTGGTAACTAATATAGTATGTATGCATTACAGTGATTTTAAATTAAGGTATGAGCACTACATCTTTGTCCTGTAAAATTACCTGAAATAATTGGTGCAGATTTTTATTTCAAGAGCCAGTGGATTAATTGGGCTCATGTGTGCTATACAAGGGAGTAAAATTGAGTGAACACCTCATTTGAACTTAGTGGCTCCAGCTTTTCATAACTGTTAAGCAGTGAAATAATGAAATGGCTATATTGAATTTGAAAGCTAAGTTAGTGGTTCTGCTCTGTCAAACCTCCATCTACACGTGGTGGGACTCCTGTATATCTGGTGGGATTTTACTCACTGGTGTTGGCATAGTCTGAGGGAATCATATTGTCTGTTTTGTAAGATTTAAGTGTTACAGCAGTCTTTAAATTCTCTGTGACATAAAAATGCATGATGTGAGAACTAGGTGTTTCCATAGTTCATTCATGCTTGGTATATATAAAAACAAGTGGGATGCAATTTACGCTTCAAATGTGTGAGATGTGCCTTGCAAACAGTGAAGATGGAATTGGGGAAGAAAAATCTCTAATTTTGTGGGGGTTTTTTAATATGGTGCTTGTAAGGTTCCATTGGTTTTTCATGGTTGTCTTAGCATCACACCTTTGAAATGCTGTTTGTGTGTATGGTTTTCTTCATGCAGAAAAGAAATGTAAACAGGTAATTTGAATTGTTGAACTACTTGTGTTTTATTAATGTTTAATAGTGTCTCTGCTCAGGTGGATAGAAAAGGGAGCGTTGGCTGGCTGCTGCTGTCCATAAGGAGCTTTGGTTGGCTGCAGCCTGGCTGCTGCTTGTGAGGTCTGGAGGTACAATGGCACTTTCTTTAAAAGTGAAAGGATCTGAAGCACTGCAGAAGAAAATTGTATAGTGAGGAGCAGCTAAGGAGAGAGAAATTTTATGTGCAAAGCTTGTGACATTAGAGTCACAACCTTCATGTAGCACGTGTACAGTTAGTAAAGTTTAGCAAGTTATGCAGCGGAAGAAAAGATACAGCATGATCTTTGAAGTTGAAAGGGGAAAATCAAGTCTGTGTATCACAGGATGAAAGCTGGAGTTCTCTGTATTTGCATATGCTCACAAAAGTTGAGTGGGCAGGGAGATCTGACCCTTCAATTCCTGCACTTAGATTCGTGATGCAGTTCAGTTGTGGGAGGAAGCTGTGTCACTCTCCATTCTCATCCCACTAAGAGCAGGAATCACTATTGAGGAGGGAAAGTATTCCTGAACTTGGGTGATACTTACTAAATAATAAAATTCTTGAAAGGACTAATGTAATGGGACTGAATTTAGCTCAATGTTTTTAAGTAATACAAAGTTTTATACCAGGCTTGCTAAAAAAACTCGAACCATAAATCAGTGGCATACTTTGGCCTATCATATTGTGTCTTGTTGTAGAATTTTTCTTTTGATTTTAGTATCTTACCTTCTAATATCTGGTCACTTGCTTCAATTTTTAGGGCTCAGCTCCAGAGATTGATCCTACTGACAGTTCGAACTTCGGATGGGAAACTAAAATCAAGGCGTGGATGGATCGTTATGAAGAAGCAAATAATAACCAATACAGTGAAGGTGTCCAGAGGGAGGCACAAAAAATAGCTCTCAGATTAGGCAATGGGAATGACAAAAAAGAAGTCAGCACCAGCAATCTGCTTTTCAAACCTCCAGTAGAGGTAATGAGCTGCGCCTTGCTGTGCTACTGCATGCTGTGTTTATGCCATGACATTAGATACCTTAAAAAAACCCCAAACAACCAAAAACCCAAAACCAGGCAAAAATAAAAAACCCACACAAAAAAAGGGACTTCATATTCACTTTCTGTTCCTTGTCTCACCAGATCTGAGCATCAGAATTTTAACACATTTTTTCAGAATTTGTAACTGATTTTTATGCGTTTTGTACCACCCAGGTTATGTTTACATTTGTATATCATTTATCCCAAAAAGTAGCTAAGGTGTTAGTCTGAGCCTGAACATTGGGTTGCCCTTAGACTGTCTCTTGGCACACAGTTAGCTTTAGTCAATTTTGCAGCTGTTTCTCTGTGAGGGATACCTGGAGTGGTTAGAGTAAAAGAATAAATGAAATGGAATTTATTTTTTCCCCTACTATGTGTATCAAGATGTTCATTGTCTACATTTTTCTTAAGGTATGGTAAGTGTTCTGGATGTTCATGAGTGGTGTTTCTGATACTGATTTATTTTAACTCATGATCCTGTAATTTCCAGATTATGAAGAAATCCTGCAATGCCATTTTCTAGCCTTACTTATCAGTTACTTAGAGGCTTAAAATCAGAGCCCTGTAAAAGACTTGGCATTTTGTAGCAGACATCTTGAGGAGTAGTTACTGTAGCAGATTAATGGAAGCATCTTTGCTTCTTTTTCTCAAAGACCATCATGGCATATGGGACACCCTCCTTAGAGGAATATCCCTACTTACAGAGCCTTTTGCCTACATAGAGGCTACTTCCTTTTTGATTGGTGATGACAGTTATGAGAGGTGTGAGTTCACTAATTGCCAGGGTATGTATTGGTTTTTAATTAAAGCCATCCTTCATCTAAAGATATGAAAATGAGTTTGGAAACTCTCTCAGGATTATTTTTTCAATTATTGTGTTATTTCCCTGTTCTGTTTTTCCCTGAACGAATTGTGAATGTCATTTTATGTCTGCATGTTTTGTTTTGTTCAAAGGAATTGAAGCCTTTTGAAAATGTTGTGCAAAACAGTGCAGCAACTTATCCTAGTCATGGTGAGAGTTAAGTGCACTAAAGGCTGTAGTACTTCAGTTGTGAGAACGAGTATATTGGTTTTCAGCCATGTCCTGGAGAACTAGGGCCACAGCATTCCTTGTATCTAAATTGATAACTAATAGCATCACTAGGGGAGCAGGACAGCTTGATCAGTTTAGTCTGGAAGTTTAATTACAAAAAGGAGGGGCTTTGTAGTTCATATAAAAATTGTTTAATAGTTGTGAAAGTATAATCTGCTATTAATAATAATGGAAAAATGGTAGAAAGTGAAAATTCATAAATGAATCTATGTCTTTACAGAGTTATGTGCAAAAAAACAAGAAAATTTTAAAGGCTGTTAAAGACTTGCCTCCTGATGCACTTATTATTGAATACAGAGGAAAGTTCATGCTGAGAGAACAATTTGAAGCTAATGGATATTTCTTTAAAAGGTTTGTTCCTTCCTGATGTTTCACTAAAGTAATTGTTAAAGTGATGCTTGCCCGACTGTTGTTTCAAGTACAAGTGGATCTTAGTTACCAGCAGTGTCTTGTATTTTACTTTGTCTGATTAAAAGTAATGACAGCTGGAACCTTTTCTGTCCCTTTTTCTTCTGGATATCCTTACAGATTTGTTCAGGAGATAGTTTTGTCTTTTTTGTTCCTCCCTGTTTACAGGATTCCTGCATGCTCAGTTGGGTAGTTGTGCACCTTAAACCAGGAAATAGACAGGCTTTTCCATCCTAAAATAATTAATATATTAATGGTAAAGGCTTTATCTTTTGTGAGAGAAATTAATTTTAAGTCTATGAGGCTGAGAATGAAATTGGACACAGGTCAGCTTGGGGCTGTTCTACTGCCAGAGTTCTCTAGTTAGTTTACTGACTGCTTCCTTCTTCCCGTGGATTGGTTTCAGTGCTGCCACTAACTGCATGAACACACTTACTTGGGAATTTGCAGAAGGCCTGTTTGAGGAGATAGAATGCACAGCTTTTGCTCAGTAAAAATAGAAGGGTTGCTTGGCACTTGGAGTAGCAGAACTTAAATAAGCATGACTTCACAAAGTATTTGGAGGCCCCTTTCCTTCAGAGGGGTTGGTGCTGGTGATGCTGCAGGTGTTAGGCAGGGATGTGGTAGTCTTACTTTTTTACAAAGTTATTCTATGTGCCATATAAACTTCTGAGTTTCATTTTGGGCCATGTCATAAAAAAAGTTTAAGAAAGTTGAAA
This sequence comes from Phylloscopus whistleri, assembly GCA_017589585.1. Lineage (NCBI taxonomy): Eukaryota > Metazoa > Chordata > Aves > Passeriformes > Phylloscopidae > Phylloscopus > Phylloscopus whistleri. Next base: position 1,347,779 of record JADMLD010000680.1, on the reverse strand, counting down.
AACATGAACTGTGTGTCTTCCATGTCTAGTGCTTGCTCTGTTAGTGTTCTCCCTTTAGATCCTATGCAGATGATGCAGGGCTGTAACTCCATCTTGAGGTATTCCGAGAATATATTTGGGGAATGTACCTGTCAAAATCATGAAGCTTAAATATAAACCTGTCATTCTTAGATTAACCTGCAAATTTGGTGTATTGTGCCAAGCATCATGTTGTAAAGCTGACTAATAAGAAGAATAAATACTATTTAGGATCCTCAAAAATTATGAAATTCCTGGTTTTCTTACGTGTTTTTTAGGCCATACCCATTTGTTTTGTTTTACTCCAAATTCCATGGACTAGAAATGTGTGTTGATGCAAGAACTTTTGGAAATGAAGCTCGATTTATCAGGCGTTCCTGTACACCAAATGCAGAGGTGAGTACATTCAGAAAGTTAAACTAAGTTTTATTTACTTAGGGATCTTCTTTTCCTTAAGATTCCTGATAATTTGAGCAGTCCCTACAACTTCTACACAAGAACTTGAAAGTGATTCATGATAATATATTCTCTTGACTATAGGTGAGGCATGTAATTGAAGATGGAACAATTCATCTTTATATTTACTCCATCCATAACATTCCAAAGGGAGCAGAGATTACCATAGCATTTGATTTTGATTATGGAAATTGGTAAGTACTTCAGAATGCTGTTCTAAAATACATCCAATGCTCATTACGTTACTGTGCAATTCAGAATGGATTTGGTTTTGTATCATTTACTTTCTTGCGTGTTTTAATAACAGGGCTCCTTAGGCACTGTATTTACAATGAACAATGCATGCGTGGGCAGAGTTGTATATTTTTATTGCTGCATTTCTGTGGCCTGCTCTTAAGCCAGCTTGGATGCAGTGCTGCCCAGTGCTGCCTTTGTGACTTGACCTGAACTGTGTATGAGCACAGAATTGCTGTGGTAATCAGCATGGGTCAGACTGTCTCAAGGTACTCTGCACTGTTAAGGGGAGACATACTCCTTCTAAAAACACTTAGTAGTTGTGTTTAGTACCTGAAACAGCTGACAGCCCTTTTCAGTTGAACGTGTTTGAATAATGTTTCCTGTGTATCCAGGTGGAGCTTAAAATCCTGCAGAGTGACTCTGAGTTTGGTGTACTCATGCTGTAGATTGTGTCTGCCATCTTTGCATATAAAATGAACTCTCTGACTTCCATAGGTCTGTTTGTTTTGTGTTGGTTATATTTCCACCCAGGATTATACTCAGGTTTTAGATGTCTTTTGTCTTTTCAAGCAGAATATTAACCTTGAATTTAAAAGAATACTATGTGGTAAAGCTAGAGAAGTGGTAGAAAAGGTTTTTGAATTACAGTAGTGTTGTATATTGTGGTTAAAACTTGAGTCACCTGCATTTTAATGTGGTTGGTTTGCATTATAGTAGATGTTTAATGTGAAATATCAGTGATTTAGTATTGAAGGGTCTCATTGCTGTACAACCTAATCAAATATGCCTTCTTGCAGTAAATACAAAGTGGATTGTGCTTGCCTCAAAGAAAATCCTGAGTGTCCAGTCCTCAGACGTTCCGAGCCTACAGAAAACATCAATACTGGATATGAAACTAGGAGGAAAAAGGGAAAGAAAGAGAAAGATGTTTCAAGAGAAAAGGAGACACAAAATCAGAACATCACATTGGATTGTGAAGGAGCAGCCACCAAAATGAAAATTGCAGATAATAAACAGAGGAAGCTCTCTCCCCTCAGGCTGTCCATTTCTAATAATCAGGTACTGAAACAAAGATGCTCAGAAATAGAAGCTTTTAAATACAGATACTCTCCTTTTATAGCTACTGAAGGGATTTTAACAAGTAATGAAAAGCAATGTGGAGATTTATCAAAAGTCAGGATGATAAATAAGCTGTTTTGAATTTTTTCAGTTTTCCCTAATATTCATTTGTAATTAAAGGTATGTTGAACTTTTTTCCTCTGAATGTCTTTGTGACTCTCTAATGTGAAAGCCTCATGTCATGGTTTCAGGAGCTCCCGGTCCACCCTCAAGTGCCTTTTGGTTAGTTTGCCCGTGTTACTCAGAAGTGTTTCCAACATAGCAGTACATAGTCCTGCTCTTAAAACAGAACTCAGACCCAGAATACTGAGTGTTGACTGCAGCTCCATTTTTAATGGAGCTCTGCAGTTCTGTGTTTAATTCAGTTGAGAGGAGGAAAGTGTGTTTTGAAACTAAATGTGTGGGTAATATGGTAAAAAGCTACCTGGTAATGTACTGTAGTAGTAAATTCTAAATTAGTCTTTTTTTGAAAATGTCAGTTTGAAAGAACTATTGGGAGGAGTCCATGACATAAATTATTAATTTTGTGGAGCAGCTATTAAAGATAACTGTTCAGTGTGATTAGATTGTTACCTTAGTAACTGTCTACATTTCTTCATTTTGAGGGTGGTGGTGATGATTTTTTTTTTTTAATATGATGGGGTTTGGTGATGGTTTAGGGGCAGAGAAAAGGGAGTTATCTAGGAGGAAGCAATTCCTAATTTTTATAACATCATTTAAGGACTGAAGAAAATAAGGTAAAAATGAGCATACTGATATTGAGTAACTTAAAAATGCCTGGAAGTCCAGAAGGGCATGCATGTGACTTGCAAGTTATGGTCTCCAGAGAGGTAGTATTTAAACTTTCTGATCTTACATGAATGTTGATTTGTGTTTTGTGTCATGTTTTCAAGAAGTGATTGCTGGTATATGGAATCTTCTCCCAATCTTTTATATAGAACAGTCACAGGAGAACTTGTATTGTTTTACAAAACTGAAGAGTAGGAACTGTGGGAAGAAAAAAGCTGTTAAAAGTACATTTGCATTTTCCCATACACTTTCTTTATGGTAGCATCATGCACATCACCCCATACACTTCCATGCTTGCTTTTTCTTTCAAAACAGAAAACCATTGTTTGTTAGGTAACTTCTGTGTTTCTATATGATATGGTGCTGTCATTAGATTATAGAGTGTTTAAATGGAAAATGTGCCTTCAGTTGAATACACTTCTGAGCTGAGAAAAACTTCTGTGTAATTGGTGACATCTACTTTGGCATTCATTCTTTTTCACTACAAGCTCCTAACTATTTAACCGATTATAAAGTGGTTAGAGCCACTGTTAAGCCATTGTTACTGTCCAGAAGTTTCCTTGGTTTTGAAGGTTTAATTCTGATACTGCTTTTTGCTTGGTGGAATGAGGGAGTGGGGATGGAACACTTTCATCCTGATTTGTTGATTTAGTTTCTTTTGATGTAGTGTTCTGAGAATTCTTAGTTCTGTGTAGCTTTTAGTTCACTCTAGTTTCAAGAGGAGTAGAACTTATGTAAAACAGTCATTTCCATCTTTCAGGAGCCAGATTTTATCGATGACATAGAAGAAAAAACTCCCATTAGCAATGAAGTAGAAATGGAATCAGAGGAGCAGATTGCAGAAAGGAAAAGGAAGATGGTAAGTTGGGAAGCAAGTAGCTGCCTGAAAGGCATCATTAAGGCTTAGTGACACCTGCTCTTCCCATGCTAATTGCTGCCTTTTTGTGGACTTGTACAATCTGCGCATGTGCAACGTCAGATCCTTACATGAACTTACCCTTAAAATGCAAGGCTTGCTATTTGAGAACAGTTCATCTGGGTTCATCACTGCATTCTGACAAAAGTCTGCTTTTATCTTCAATTGCATACAAATTTTTAGTGTCTTTAGATGATTTCTGCTGTGCCTGTTTTAGATCTAATTATTTGCTCTTTATTATTGCTCATTATTTGTAGTGGCCGTTTTTATAGATAGCATTGGGAATCAAGATTTTCCCCTATTTTATTTGAATTCCCTACTTGAATAAGAAGTCTCAGAAATCCTAATTTTCAGATTTTGGTAGAACAGTGTTTAAAAAAAGGAGCATCTCAAAATACGCCTTTTTTTGTTAAGTATTTGAAAAATTAAGCAAGTGCTTAAATCAAAAGTAGGATTCTCTTGTTTGTCAGGCTGATGTGGATGCAAGCCTTTCTTCAGAAGTCTAGTTTTTGTAACATGATTGTAACATGTCCCTTTATTCTGAGCTTCTGCTGAACTTGATCTTCAAGTCAGACATACATTGAACATGTTTTGAAGTACTTGAAAAAATAAGAGAGAGAGTAATTGCCTCTTTATATATATGAAAGTGACTAAAACTGATCATGGTTATTGTTAAATCCATCAGACAAGAGAAGAACGGAAAATGGAAGCTATCCTGCAAGCTTTTGCCAGACTAGAAAAAAGAGAAAAAAGAAGAGAACAGGCTTTGGAAAGAATCAGCACAGCAAAAACGGAGGTTAAATCAGAATGCAAGGAAGCACAGATTCTCAATGATGCTGAATTTATTCAGGTAGTTATCTGGAGCTTTACTTTATAGCTAGCTTTTAACATTGCCTATTTTGTCAATTTGGATGGCGAGCTGCATGTTAAGGTGAATGAAATTTGGGTTTTTTTCCTCTGAACTCAAATATATGTGACCAAAATCTATGTGGTTCTTTGACATTATATCTTATTAGTTCCTGAGTTTTTTTCTGTATAAGATGCATGAAGAATTCTTTAATGAAGAATTTCAGTTACATGAATTTATGCAAACATGAGCACACACACACACACACACACCAGCTGCAGAGTTCCGTGTGTCTTTGAAGTTCAGGATAGAAGCATTTATTAGTGTTGACTTCAGCCACAGGAGGTGACTGTCCTTAGACATCCTCTGTAACCAGTGGAGAATAATTTGTTTCTTCAGTGGGTTTTTCAGGAACACACAGTATTATAAGCTTTGTTATTTTAAAGGAAATGAGTTAGTAAAGTCTTGTTTTTCTGAGTTCTTGCAGGTGATACTTCATATTTTATAAACCGTTTTTAACTCCATTGTTAATGGACACTTCTTAGCCTGCAAATACTCACATAATGTTTCTCAGTCCAGGTTTCCCTGAGCTATGTGTGTCAGCATTCTCTTAAGTACTTTTTATGACAAAGCTAAACGCCCAGTAAACTATGAATTGCAAAAAGAATATTGGACTGAAAGACATCATGATATAAAGCAGTTGATTTCTAGCTTATGGATGAATGAATGTCAGTTCTTACACAAATCTGCCACGATCTGACTGGTGATGGGTGGTTGTGAATACTGCTGATGATACAGCACGTTCTTGGAGGGAACTACAGGAAATCCTGTCATTTGCCTTCAAGAAGGAGAGAAATACTGCAATTCTGACAACAAAAATGAGATTGAGACTTTTTGGACCTGTAAAAGGAGAGGGAACTGATGGGATTTTTTTTTCCCTAAGAAAGATGAGTAGCTCTAGATGTGTATGGTATCTGTTTACTAGACTTCTGTCTTGTCCCAGGAACCGGCAAAAGAAGAAACTGCCACGAAGCCCACCCCAGCCAAAGTTAATAGAGCTAAACAGAGAAAAAGCTTCTCCCGGAGTAGAACTCACATTGGACAGCAGCGCAGGCGACACAGGACCGTCAGCATGTGTTCAGATATCCAGCCCTCCTCTCCTGATGTGGAAGTAACTTCACAGCATAACGAAACTGAGAATGCAGCACTGGTAGCTGAGCCCGAAACAGAAACTGTTGTTACAGAAATGGTTACTGAAACAGAAGCTCCAGCACTTAGTAAATGCCCTACTAAGTATCCTAAAACAAAGAAGGTAAGTCTCTTGAGGGATGGGGAAAAAATGGACCTCAACAGAGTTTTTAAAAAATTATAGGCTGCTTCATCAGTGTGCAGCTGCATGTATAGTTTTTTAAAAATATTTATTAATTTCCTGAAAAATGACCATTGTATAGCTACTCACTGGTAGTAGATTCAAATATGTGTAGCAACCTTTGGTGGAAGTTAGTTTGGACTTAAGACACTTCCATCTTCAGAGCAACTTGGGAGCAAAATGTTTTCTAAATGGGCTTTCTAAATGGCTTGAAAAAATACAGATAACCAAAACATAATTAAAGCTGAATTAAAAGAAAAATCCAAGGAAATCACTGATTTCTATTACTTTTCAGATGTCTTTTCTGAAGTGAATGGTTCTAAACACTTCAAATATGTATGTGCATGTCTGGAGGGAAAATTCTTCACTCTTCAATGCTTTGCCTTTGCATTTCTTTCCATTGGACTACAGTGCAAAAAACTTGTACGAAATGGCACAATATTAAAAGGCACTCAGAAATCTTAAATCTGCAAGTGCAACTAGAGCAGTACAGCTTCCTGCTTTAAAATTCACAGAATGCATTGAAAAGTATTTGTAGTGTGATTTATAAGTAGTCCTGAAAATCTTAATCAGTGGAGGAAAAGGGGGAGGAAGTCATAGGTTAAAACTTCCTACCAAAAGAAAAATACCAATTTCAAGATGGTTTTTTATCTTAAACCCCCAAACATAATTAAGGCTTTCTGTTTTCCAAAAGGTACCCAAGTCATTCTGCAACACTGTTTATTTACATCACTGTTATATTCTTGTGACGGGGAACACTAGAACCTTTCTTCCTTCCTTTCCTGTTGCATAGCAGAAAAGAAGGAAGACATCCTTAATACTATGAAACAGCAAAAAAGTGCAGTAAAATTCAAGCTTTGGGTATCTCTAAAATGTCTCTGCATTGCACCCAGTGTACCCTAAGTGCAGAGAAGGTCTTGCTTTAAAACGTAATTAAATAAAAATGGATTTTTAAAAGACAATCTAAAATAAAAGATACTATGATAATTTGTGTTAAAGCTTTAGTATCATATTATTTAATGTTGCAAGTCCTTAATTTTGAATCACTGTATAATCTCAGAGGTTAGTTTATCTGTTAATAGAAACTAAAATCTACTGGCATATTGTTAAAAAACGCTGAACTAGCTAGTAAAGAATAGCCTTTTTAGACCAATGTGTCTTTGTATTAAATTACACCACATTTACTATTACAGTTGAAGAGTGTTCAAGGCAGCTGCCTGACATGTTGTTGACAGAGGCACAATCCTGACAGTATGAAAATTTGAGGAGGGGTTTTTCTTTAACTTCACTCTGTTAATGTTACACTATTTCTCCTCAGCCTGGGTGCTCGGGCACAAGTTTAAATTTTGTTTTACAATTCTGTTACTGAATTGACATCCTAATTTGATGTCAGTTGATCTGGGCACTTGTATTGTAATGTTCAGTGAGAATTAAATGCAAAAGAACTAAGTGTAGTATACAACAAAAAAAAACCTAACTAAACACCCCTGCCCCTTCCCTAAACTGGTGTGTAAGCAAATCTGTACTGATTTCTTCTCCTGTCCCCATGATTTCTCTGAAACTGACCTCATTCTTGCCAGATATTCTTAAACTTGGAGCCTGGAAACACACTGTTTCTGGTTTGTGTAATAGTTGTCTAGATGAATAATTGAACCAAACACTTTTTAAAAGCCACAGGTGAACACACTTATAAACACTAATTTCTTTCTCTCTCTCTGTTTAGCACTTGGTTAGTGAATGGTTAAGTGAAAAGAGTGATAAAGCAGGGAAGCCTACAGACACTGTACCAGAAAGGCCTCTGCGTATAACCACGGACCCTGAAGTTCTGGCTACTCAGCTGAATTCCTTACCTGGTCTCACTTACAGTCCGCACGTCTATTCGACTCCAAAGCACTATATCCGTTTTACTTCTCCGTTCCTTTCAGAAAAGAGGAGGAAAAAAGAACCTGTGGAAAACATTACTGGCTCTTGTAAGAAGGTAATGCTTCCCTTTGTTACGCTGTTCTGTGCCATGTTAATTAAATTTGCTTTATTTACTAGCATAAATTCAGGCAGAAAAAAGGCTGTTTGGCAAACAAGTCATGTTACACATTTTGAAATGTTCATCACTGAAGTTTTAAGTCACTAATTGGAGCTCCTTGTTGTATTACAGCGTTGGTTGAAGCAGGCTTTGGAAGAAGAAAATTCAACAACAATTGATAGATTTAATTCACCATCACAAGAGAGATCTAGAAGTCCAGCCATCAATGGTGAACATAAAAGTCCTTTATTACTGAATGACAGCTGTTCCTTAACAGGTGTGAAACTTTTGTAAATACATTACATGAGAGCTGTGTTGAAGTAGCTGGTAGTGGGGTTCTGTGTTTTTTAAAGTGATGAGTTGATGAAAATTCTAGGGGTATTTGCATGTTTTCCTGGTACTTTTTTTGAAAGAAATGCTTAGTTGCATAGTGGTTGGGAGTTTTTTCCCCCTTTAATGTATATTAGATAAGAACCCATTATATTTCCTAGCATTTACAGTCAAAAGACTAATGATTTTGGTATTTGTATTAAGAGGTTAGGTTACAAATTTAATTTTCTATGCTTTCTGTAAACTTAGAATCCCTTTAAAACTCGGTAGGCCAATGTAGCGCACAGGGGAAAAGCTGTGTAGTCTTGTAGGCATAATAGAAAATCTGAGCTTACTAAAACAACCTTTTAGCTGAACAGTCTTAAAAATGTGTAGAAGTTGACTTTACCTTCTCTGGAGACAGACACACAAAGCATCCTAGGGCACAGAATTCGGTTACTGATGTATCTGTAGATTGTTAAGAGTTTATTTTGCAGGAAGCCTGTAGGCTGTTAAAAGTTCGTCTCTCAGGAAGCCTGCCCTTCACAGACTTTTTTAATCTTGGAATTCTTTAATTTGAAATTCACGATTTCATTACATAAAATACTTAAATAACTCTAAGTGATTGTTATATCTAGAAATCCTGTAACTTTTTTCTGATTTTAACACACAGATCTAACCACACCACTAAAAAAACGAAGACTGTATCAGCTGTTGGAGTCTGCTTTCTCAGAAACCTCCACACCTACTCCCTCTCCCTATGCCACACCAACTCATGCTGACATCACTGCCTCTGAACCATCGTTGTTTGCTACTCCTCCAAGGGTAAAAACAGAAGATGAAGCTTGTCGAAATGGTTACAAACCCATATATTCACCAGTTACTCCTGTAACTCCATGTATACATGGAAATACCATGCACTTTGAGGTGAGATTTATAATGAATTTCAGAGTGTTCAGACATTGCAGTGTAAGTCACTATTGGTGCTCCTGCCACAAAATGTGTGTGGGGAGGTATTTCTCTAGGCTGAACAGAAACTGACTTGCAATTTCTTCTTGTTTATTTAGAATATTTCCTCACCTGACAGTTCCCCAGAAATAAAAAGGCGAGCCTACAGTCAAGAGGTAAGGAAGTTTGCAAAACCTGCAAGCAGTATCTCAGTTTCACCTGCCTGGCTGCTCTGTTCTTAGTGAATGCTTTTCACCAACCATTGCGAGTTTCTGAGAATTTAAAGGGTAACTTCCCCATAGGTTTTACTTGCTTACTGCTTTATATTTCCACTGTACCTATTATATTTTCTCTTTTAAACTGGTTTCTCTCTGTATCATTTAAAAGTCCTGATTTGGATCAGGATCAACTCCTGTAATGGAAAGGAGTAACTACTGCAATTTGTAGATAGGAACAGAAAGAGAATGCTTTGCTTTCCAGGCTGTAGCTAGATTCAGATTAACATTTCTCCTTGTTACCAGCATTTCTTAATTTTTATTTTTTTTTAATCACAGTTATGCTCAAAGTGAGAGCAGAGCAGAAAGTTAGTAAGGCAGCATAGGTGGTGGGTTAGTTGAAGGGCAAGTGCTGTTGGAATATGCCTGGGTACTCCCAGCCTGCAGGATGCATGTGTCCTGCCGTGGGGCTTCATCCTAAAATTTGGAAGTGTCTTGGAAAAACTTCTCCTTCCTTCTCCCTCTTTGAAATAGGTATTTTGATGCTGAGGAGGATTGCTTTGACGTTGAAGCAAGTGCTTTCTAGCTTCCTGGCCTGGGACTTGCTCCTTTTGAAGCTTCTCCCCTTCCTCTGCCAGTCATAAATAAAACCTGGCACTTAAAGTTTATTTTTACTTTGGTTAATGTACTTCAAGATGCTTTAAACTAATATGTGAGAATAGTAGAACTAAGTGTCTGGCTGTAGAATTGTTCTTAAAAAAAGATAAATTCATAGTACTGGAAGGCCTTTAATCCCACTTAAAGGCACATCTGAATGTCAAATAGTTGCAGGTTTGATGGAGTGTGAAAATATAGTTACATGTTTTTTCTTCATGCAGGGTTATGACAGGACATCGATTCTAGCACTGAATTCTTTCAGAAATTCCAACCTGACAGAAATGGGCCTGCAAGAAATAAAGACTATTGGATATTCTAGTCCAAGGAATAGGACTGATGTCACACGGCAATGCACTGGAGAAATGGAATCTGTGTCAGACCTCCAGCTGGGACTCGAAGTAATTGAGCAAAGTGCACTGCATAAAAACCTGGAAGCCCCCACACATGATAGGACTGATTCAAACAGCCAATTAGAAACTGCTCATTGTGGACGGGGCACAATTTATTCTTCCTGGGTAAAAAGTCCTGACAGGACAGGTGTAAATTTCTCAATGAATTCTAATTTGAGGGACTTGACCCCTTCACATCAGTTGGAGGTAGGCGGTGGATTCAGAATAAGCGAGTCAAAGTGCCTGATTCAAGATGATGCAAGAGGCATGTTCATGGAAGCATCTGTTTTTTGTACTTCAGAAGATGGAATTGCACCTGGCTTTGGAAGGACTGTCAATAACGACAGTTTGATGGATGGAAATTGCACACCCCAGAACCCTCCACAAAAGAAAAAGGTTATAACTTTAAGAATCATTTGGTCTGTCTTCCATTGTCTGCTAATGATATTTCTATAACAGAAAGAACCACAATGCAATAAAAACCAACTGATTGCTGATATTTACATACTAGTGTAGTAGATATTCAGAAGTAATGAAAGGCAAAGCCGCATTAGTAAATTTATTTTTTCAACATAAAAGATGCAAATTCTATTTCATATGAGTCTTAAATGAATTGCCCAATAAATAATTGCTGTTCAGTTTTGAAAATGGTTGCTTATGCCACCTGGTGTTACAGTATTCTGTTACACAGAATATATACTAGTATCATAGAGGCCTTGTACTGTGAACATCTGTTCTGAATTACTGCAAGAAATTGCAACAACAAATTTATGCTACTCAGACTTTAAAGTTAGAACTGCACAGAAACCCTTGGTTCCAAGAAATACTTTTCTTGGCTTAATTTGATGGGGGTTTCGGGCTTTGTTTGTTTTGGGTTTTTTTTGTCTTTTTTGGGTTTTTTTTTAATATTGTTTGAAAAATAATCTGAATTTGCTACTCTCATGAAACAGTTCTTGTAGATAAGTGAAATCATGGGTAACTTGAACCAGGATTGGAAGCTACTTTGCATAATTCTTAGACTGTATAGTACTGTCAGGTTGACTCCCTTTGCAGAAAGAATAACAGATGAAAGGCAGTGGTCTCCAGTGTATCAGCTTACCTGTTCTGTCTCATCACAGACTCCAGTAATCTTTCTTGTTTGAAAGGCATGATTTATTTTCTTCACAGAAGTAGTGAAGGGTGGGGTTTTCTGTGTGTGTACATGCCTGTGCAGTGGGGTTTGGGGTTTTTTGGTCATATTGCAGCCCCTTGTACATGCCTGCTCCTCTGGGACATCCTGCTGGGGAGCAGTGAGGAGTCTTCCTTCAGTAGTTCTCCATCAGAACAGGATTTTTGTTTATTTGCTTCAAGCTGAGACATAAATGGAGCAATATTGTAGGAGCTCTGATCTTACCTGGTCACAGCCTGAGAATTTGATTGATCTTGTGTATGTTACTGTAGCCCTGCTGTTTTGGCAAACCTGAAAAGAAAACATAAGCCAAAACTCCTGTAACTTGACAGCCTTCTTTTTCTGAAGGCTAAATTAGTCCTCCCAAGTCCCAGGAGCACTTAGTACTTCAGTAACCCTCCCCACTCCCCTTGTTGGCAAGGATTGTTCCAGGTTGTTACTGCTGAGAGCTTGTGTTACACTAATCCTCCAATAAAAAAGGTGTGGCTGCCCCCTGAGACCCCCCAGTCCCAGGATTCTTGTCTAAAAGTCTCAGTTTGAAGAAACAACCAGACAAAATTGCATCTGTACCCCTGAAAGAAGGGGGTTCAGGATCTCTGAGGATACTCAAAAATTTGAAACTTCAGACAGTATAATAAGAAAGGTGGTGGGCTGGATCCCACCCAGGTGAAAGGTTAGAATTCAGGAATTTTGTAGGAGCCTTTTCCCTGGGGTCATATAAGATAGCAATATCCTTAGGTAGGTCTTTGCAGGATGTTCTTGCATATTTCTGCATTTCTGTGGTCATTTGCTCCTGTTTTTTCTTACTATTGCACAAGTCCTTTATCAATAGAGCACTGTACATTGTGGCCACACTACAAGGGTTTCTTAACATTCAAGCTTTCTTTAAAGCAGTATTCTTTAGGGGGTCCCTGTCACATGATGTGGAAATAATACAAAATTGTTTGAAAGCAAGATCAGTTCTTAACCTGAACATTTTTATGCAAAATCAGGTATTTTTTTACTGGTTTTACCATGACATATGGATGGGTTTCTAATAGATCTGTTTGAAAGCAAACAAACAAACCCCATAGGACTGCAAACAGACCAGCTGCTTTGGTTTTTCTCTTGTGTAGAAATGGATGTCCAGTTTTATTGAGGATTAAGCCAGCTAAACATAATTTTTTTTCATTATTGCAGTTTAGTTTGCTGGTTTGGATGCTGTATGGTTCAGAGCAGGATGCTGATGACTGGAAGAAAATTTATAGACATTAAACATCATTTTTACCAAACTAGTGTAGTTACTGAACAAAGTAGGCCTGAAGGTCAATATTGCAGCTTTCTGCTTCAAATCCTGAAGATTCATGGTGAAAACATTTGAATATGTATTTTTTTCACTGGAGGCAATTTACTAATGACTGAAACTGGTTTCTGTTCTGTGGAATTTTGGTGTAGTGATTTTATATACATAATACTTAAAACAGGAACCATGTGTCATTATTTTTGGTAATAGAGTCAGTTTAAAAGTACATTCTTAATCAGAATCTCTTAAAGTGTAGTAAAGACAAATTCAAAACGAACTGGAAAAAGTAAATTGCAAATTCTGTATGTTAGAAAAAAAGCATTAAGAGCTTAGTGAATCCTTTGAAATATGAAGCAGAAGGGTAGCGGGTTCTCATGCAAGGCTGAGAACAGTCTGAGAGCAGGATGTGACATCTCTTGAAATCAGCTTTACTAGATCAGTATAACTGGAAAATTCTGCAGCTCCAAGAGAGAAACTGTAGAGTCCCTTGTAACTACAGTTAACAGAACGACTTCAGCAGTGGACCTTCTGCTGACCTGTGTCATCTGCTTCTTCCCTGAGGCAGAACACATAACTCTCCTCTTGGCAGAAGCATTTTTTTAATATCACCTTTACAGCTGGTACCTCAGTACTCTTTAATTTCCACTGCAGATGTGGTGAAATATCTTCAATTAATCTCTGCTTTTTTTTTTTTAGAACCAATTACTTGGTACATCTTACTGAAATATAGTGCATTTAATAGAAACTGTGAGAAAGAAAGTGGGTAAAACTGCGTTTCTGATGTTTGTTTGTGCTTTTGGTTTCTTTTTCTCCCTTAGGTGTCCTTGTTAGAATACCGTAAGAGGCAACGTGAAGCTCGGAAAAGTGGCTCAAAGACAGACAGCTTCCCCCTGGTTACTGTATCTCCTCATGCTGCTGGTGGAGGAAATACAAGTACTAACAACGGTGCTAGTGATGGGTATAACAACAGTGGTGAAAATGGGGAGCAAACTGATAACACTGCAAGCCTGCCTTTACCACTGCCAACTACTGTTTATAGTGCAGCTCCAGAAGACACTGGCAACAACTGTGCAATTAAGGAATCTTCCTCCAGTGAGAAGAGTGAACCAGAAGTTCAGTGGTAAGCCACAAAACTACAGGACTGAAGTTATTTATGTAAATCTTAGTCTTTGGTATTTGAAATCTATTTATCATTAAGGCTGCTGTTGCACATTACTGACTGGAAGCCCTTCTTCCAGCTTAGTAAAGAGCTGTCTTACCTTTTTCCTCAGAAATACAGCAGAGACCTCGTAATGATTTGAATACATGAAGGATTATGCATAAGATATTTATTAAATTATTTTAATTCTCCTTTTTTATCTTCTAATGGCAAAATAGATACTGGTTTGAGCATTTTTGTCCTTGTATTTCCACTGTTCTATGTGTGAGCTGAAGAGAATTTTTCATGCTAAATCTCAAAGCCTTTCCAAAAGTACTGTAGCGGCATAAGGTGCAACAGGAGAATAATCTATACTTAGATTAGCAAAGGCTTCTGGAAGACCTTAGGAAGTCTGGTTTTCAGGCATCTGGCTGGAACATGAATTGCCCTGTGCAGGGCTGAATGTAGCCTGGCCAGCAGCTCCTGCTCAGGTGGGAGCATGTGGTGACTCTCACAGCATTGTTGGTGATTGCTCAGTGATTCCCTCGTTTGCTGACCATATGGGCAGTGTGTGCAATGCCAGAGACTCCAAACAACCCCAGATCCTGAGGAGAGGTGGAGTGCAGATGGGGAGGAGATAGAGTGACTTCAGTCTGTGTGAAACACTGCACAGATTTTTTCACTGAGTTTTTGGTAGCTTTAAAATAGATGGTCAACTGTGGTGACACTGTCTCCAAAACATTATTAGTGCAAAATAAATCCTGCATATGTTCTTCAGGCTGTACCGAAGGCCTGACTGTGGTGGGGATGAAGCATGGGCTTAGGAGGTGAACATTGTTCTGCTCAGATGCTCCAACTATTCCAGAAAAGAAGATTTTGTAAAGCCAGTTAAAGGGAGAACATAAGTGCAGTCTTCAGTGTTCTACTGAAAAGTGGCTGTGAAGTGCACTGTGCAGAAGCTACTGCACCAAATTCTGGAAACAGGCTAAACAGGGAAGAGTTTGTTACTCAGGTTTTGCAGTAACCTTGCAGAGCAGCACCAAAACTTAGTCCAGTGCAGCAGTATTGTGAAGTGATGCCATATGTCTTTGCCAGAAAGGAAAACAGTTTTGTGGAGTGCTGTCACATGTGATGTTCTTGGTCAGGTTGTGATTGAGAGATGTAATGGGTTATAAGAGAGATGTGACACTCACTGCATACCCACTATCTGGCAACTCAAGTGTAGAAGTTTAAACAGATAATTTGTAGTGGTACACAATTTACAGCTGTGTATCCTCTGTTAAAGAGCAGATTCTTAACAGCAAACAAGATTACTATTTCCAATTCTGGAAGAAGACAGTTTTCTGCAAATTGAGACTATGAGCCAGTAACTGTGACCTTTATTTTTTTACTTTTCAGTTGTTTAAACAAAGAAAAGCCCACATATCTACAGATACTTCCTTAATAAGAAGAAATGCCTGGTTTTTAATTTAACAAGGTTGCAGGAAATCACCATATTTAAAGTGGGAGAAAATAGATACAAACCACTTAAATATTATTCTTTATGCACTACCACTTATGTGGTTGTTACATACAGCCAATGCTGTAAGCTTTTTCTGACTCAGTATTTGCATATACATTGTCCTAAATTTGGTCCACAGGAGTACATCCTCTCAAACTTAAAATGGATTCTCTTGCAGGACTGCATCAACCTCTGTGGAACAAGTGAGAGAACGAAGTTATCAGAGAGCTTTACTTCTCAGTGATCATAGGAAAGACAAGGACAGTGGTGAGTTGATTTATTGTTTTGAAGATAGATTTATCTAACCAGTT
Source organism: Phylloscopus whistleri (assembly GCA_017589585.1). Lineage (NCBI taxonomy): Eukaryota > Metazoa > Chordata > Aves > Passeriformes > Phylloscopidae > Phylloscopus > Phylloscopus whistleri. Next base: position 1,332,090 of record JADMLD010000680.1, on the reverse strand, counting down.
CCCCCATGGTAATCTGTAATAATTCTAATACTGTGTTTGGGTCTGCTTCATCTGTAGGGGGAGAATCACCTTGTAGGCCATGCTCACCGTCTCATGTTCAGTCTCCATCTCATTCAAATCCCATTTCCCAGTTGCAGCTTAAGGTCCCTTCTTTCACTGAAATTACGGAAGGTCAGTAAGCAGATGACCTTGTATGACACTTGACATATTCAATAGTCTGCAGCTTTAATAGCTCTTTTAAAGTCAAATATAAACTGCTTAGTGATCTCTGCAAAAGATTTCATTTTCCCACCTTGATATATATATCTCTATTTTATTTCTGTAGAACCTGATTCTGAAAATCCAGAGCCAACTTCTGAATGTCCGTCCCCAGATACTTCACAAAGGACTTGTAAGAGTCCATCAAAAGCAAGCAAGGTAATACAAGGTGTTTGCACAATATGCACAGGAATAGCTCCATCCATATCTGATTTACCTTTAAAATGTTAATTTTAGGATTTACTACTTTGGTGACGTACACGCGTGTTCGTCTGTCTGTGCAGTAATTTCACATAGACATTTGCAAGAATATTTGTCCATATACACTAAAAGGTGGGTTTATATGCTGTGCTTCCAGTAGCTGTACATGCTTATGGATGATCTTGCAGTCTGTAGACAGAGAAGAAAGGGCTGGTATCTGTGCTGTTCTGAGGTGTGAACAATGCTGAAGGGCTGGCACTCAGAACCAACAACAGTGATGTGATTTACCTTTAACAGGAACTTGCTCTTGCTCTGCCAGCGTTTGGCAGTCAGGTCTCTGATAATATGGAGAGGGATGTTGAGTAGTTGTCATATTAAATGAAGTAATTCAGGTTGTTATACTTAGTCTGTTTGCTTGTGCTGCCCCAGCCTTTAAATCACTAAAAATTGCTTTATTTCTCTAAGTGGTCTTCTCTGGAATTACTTCTTTCAGATTCAGAAATCTAAAACTTGTAACAAAGAATGGATTCAGACTTTGACCAAATGAATTATATTTCTTTTACAACTTTAAAATACACTTTAATAGTCTTTGATTTGGAAGAATTATTAACATACACTTGCTAAAAATAGTGCCGCCTTAAGCTTACTCTGTTACTGATTTTTTTACACCAAATATCTATCCTGCGCCTCAACGCTTTTTTTCAAAATCTGGGAGGAGAGTGTTCCTAGATGTTTTTTTTTTATTTATTGCATGCATGGTTGACTAATTTGAACATTGAGCACTGACTGCCTTTCTTTTCATTGCAGCCCTCTTCACCGAGTCCTGTAGTTTCAGCACAGCCAGTTGGGAAAACACCCACAAAACCAGATTCGCACTGGGAAACTGCAGCTAATGCACCTGAGACTGAAAGTGCGAATCATCCAAAATCTGAGCTGCAACAGAAACAGCTGACTAACAGCGTCCAAGCACTTTCAAAAAACCATCCATCTCAGTCACATCTGCGCAGCTCTGCTGAGCAACTTTCACATTCACAGAAGTTGCCTTCTGCACCTTTGAAGCTGCATTGCCCCCCTTCGCCTCACGTAGAAAATCCCCCCAAGTCTTCTACCCCTCATCCGCCTGTGCAGCACGGTTACCTTTCACCAAAGCCTCACTCACAGCAGCTGGGATCTCCATACAGACCTCATCATCCACAGTCACCTCAAGTTGGAACGCCCCAGAGGGAAACACACAGAAACTTCTACCCAGCTGCACCAACCCTCCAGCCCAGTAATCAGGCGCAGGCTGGCGGCCCCCTCTTCACTCAGACAACATCAGGACAATCTTCAGCTTCCTACAGTCAGTTTAACCAACAAAATTTGAACAGCAATGCGCCACCTCCCCCACCCCCTCCACCCCCTTCATCTACTTACTATCAAAGCCAGCAGCCCTCTGGAAACTTTCAAAGCTACAGCCAGCTGAAGGGCAGCATACCCCAACAGACTGTGTTTTCATCTGGACCAAATCAAGCACTTCCTGGCACTGCGGGTCAGCAAACGGTGCCAGGACACCACGTAGCTGCAGGGCATTTTTTGCCCTCTCAGAACCCCAGTATTCATCACCAGGCATCGGCATCTGCTGCTCCTCCTCCTCCGCCACCACCACCTGCTCCGGGCCCCCACCTTGTCCAGCAGCAAAGTACTCATCAGCAGCACTCTGTAGCACATGTTGTCGGTCCGGTTCACGCAATGGCAGTGGGTCCTGGATCACACATTCATTCTCAAGCTGCTGGTCACCATTTGCCACCACCACCTCCACCACCAGGTCCTCTCCCCCACCACCAACCTCCCCACGCTTCCACGGGACACCAAGGTTTGCAAGCACAACACCAGCACGTTGTAAACTCGGCACCGCCTCCCCCGCCGCCCCCTCCCTCCAACGTCATCGGCTCGGGGCACCACCCCGCAGCAGCACAAGGGTTACACCACCCATCTCATCAAGGACCCCCCCATTTCCCTTCCAGTGCTCACACAAGCGTCTCCTCCTACTCCTCGCAAGCCCCACATCACACGACGTTAGGACCTGGACCTCAACATCAGCCTGCTGGCACAGGACCTCATTGCCCACTCCCTGGTCAGGGTCCTCACATCCAACCTCAAGGACCAAACAGTATTGCAACACCCACTGCTTCCGGGTTCTGCCCTCACCCCGGCTCCGTGACCCTTCCCCACGGAGTGCAAGGGCAGCAGCAGGCCTCGCCCGTGCCAGGACAGATCCCCATTCACAGAGCACAGGTGCCACCCACCTTTCAGAACAATTACCATGGGTCAGGGTGGCATTAAAACAGATCCCTTTAGTTATAAACATTTTTAAAATGTTCTGTAATATAAACTGTGTATATTTAATATGTACCTATTCAAGGTACTTTTTAAAGCTTGTACATGATACTTTGTATAAAAGCAAACACCAGTGCTCTTCCATTGTATCCTTTCCATTTTTTGCTTTTTAAAATTCCTGAAAACGTGCTGTTAAGCCAGTATTAGGTATTTCTTTTTATTTTGTAAGTGGACATTCCAGCTGTTTTTTCTGGCAGTAGGTTTGATGCTGCATAATGTTTAAAATTTTATTGTTGCAGTTAAATTCATTTAGTGAAAGTTTTCTATATTACTTTTATACATATGTAATTAAATAAGTACACGGGCTAAGTGATGGCACTAACAATTTTTTTTTTCCATTTTCTGTCAACAGTTTTTTGTGTGCATAGAGATAGGAAACAATGCAATACAGATTTTTATAGTTTTGGTGTGGACATGGCTTTTTGTTTCATCAGTTATTTGCAGAAATTGTAATTTAATGTATAGACTGTTTCTAATGTCTCGGACGAGTGCTGTAAATACTGTATTTCTTTCGCTTGTAAAGTTGCTTAAAGCTTCTTTCATTTGATATAGTATTGTATATAATAAGTCTTTTGCAAAAAAAAGTGTGATCTTTGTGAAAGTAGTACAGTATATGACCTTTAATTTTTTTTAATATACTGTCACATTGCAGCACTGGTTGGGCATTTTAATTCATGTTAATAAATCACAATTACGTCAGTTTTACCTACTTGTCCTACAAGGGTGCTGTATCAGCAGGAAAGTGGCCTTAAGTTCCTGATCTCCCCTGCTCCCTGCAAGGCTCTTGACTTCTCTGCAGTTTCCAGCTGTGGCTTCACTTCTGTAGCACAGACAGATGTGGAACAGGCTGGAGGAGGGGGAAGTCTTTGCCCTGGTCAGTTTAGAGGTTGAGGAATAATCACCCCAAGCACAGCAGAGTCCTAGCTCAGTTTACCAATCCGGTACTCAGGGGCACTGATGGGTATTTTTATGCTAGAGGTGTTCTGACCTTGGTCACAGAGCAGGGAAGTGCCTGCCTGCTGTAGTACCTTCCTATTTCCCTTGTGCTTCCTCAGGCCCTCTAGTTGGGGTGTAGGGGGAGCTGAGTGGGTGGTGTTGTTGTGGGGTACAGAATGTTACAAACTGTGTAGTAGTTTGGGGTTTTTGTAAGTGATTGAGCAGCTAAGATGGAGCTGTTGTGCTCATCAGTGCAGTTACTGTGTCACAGGTGAGGGTGTCCTTCCATCCCAGCAGTAACTGCTCTCAGTCCTGCTCACACCACAGGATGGTGCTCAATGGCTCCACCTCAGACCAGAGAGGAGAACCAGTGTGTGAGGAAAGCTGAAGCAGCACAGGAGGGAAGTGGCTGCTCCTACCCACCAAAGTGTTAATTCTTTTTAACATGCAAAAAAAGAAAAAGGTCGACACTTTGAATTCTAATTTGCTTCTAACTACTGAAAAATCTTGCTAGTTAAAATACACTAGAAATGTTTTCCTGAACACCTGCTGGCTCTGCAGAACACACACTGGAGTTCACATTTTACACTAACGTGTAGTGTAAGACAGCATTAAGCTATCAAAACCAGCAGAAAAATCCAACCCACCCTCTGTGCAGTTGCTCAGACACTGACTCTGAAAATAAATGTGCATCATCTTGTCTAGCCCAGCATTCAGATCTGATTGTCCGCCCCTCTTTCATACCTCCGGGAAGTGACAACATCATTTCAAATACAAGAGAACATAAAATACCCAACTGTGCTTGGCAAGGTCTCAGTGCATTACAGGGAGCTGCTGCACTGGGGAGCAGAACAGCACAAGGCCTGAGCAGGGCTCCCCAGTGCTGCTGCAGCACCAAAGCCAGGCAGAGGGCAGAGCTGGGGCTGCCCCTGGCACCTCACTGCAGTGCCAGCATTTTCTGTGTGTTCAGGAACACGTCTGTAACTGGTTGCAGCAACAGGCACTACAGAGCTGGGCTGGGTGTGAAGCTGAATGTAATTTTTACCTCCAGTGTGAGTCCATTGTGGCATCGTCCTTCAGAGCAGCGCTGTCCTTGCGGCCACTAAAGCAGTTCCAGGGTGAGGGTGAAGGCACACGGTCCTGAAACCCAACTGCCGTGGGGGCCTCAGCACTGGAGGAGCCTCCCCAGACCAGAGCGTTCCGCACTGCGGTGCCTTGGCAGTTCTCTGGAGCAGTGGCTGCCCCAGCCCTGGGACAGGACAATCGTTCCCTTGTTTACAGGACTTGTTACAGAACACAGCTGGTAGGAAAGACGCTTTTTTTTGGTCACATTTCACCCAGCAAACCACTCCCACCCAGCCCCTCCTGTCACAGGACCCCTGGGGGCTGCTCTGACCCGCACCAGGTGATGTTTCATAAACGAACATGGGAAGCTGCCTTTCTCTGGGCAGGACAAGCCAGCCCCCACCTCCCACCCCTCCAGCACCCCCACAACAGCTGAGCCGTGGCTAGGCAAAGATTCCAATGACCAGCAACACTGTCTGAAAAAACAAAACACTTTAATTAGACAACTGCAAGCACCTCAAACAACTGGTTATTGTTACAGCATGGGGCTATCTTCTCACAATCTAGTTATTGCAAAGGCATGTGAATAAATTTTATATGGACAAAGTCAAGAAAAAAGTGGCACTGTAGTTACATGAAGATCAGGAGTAAGCTTACATTCATCCCACTGACTTCTAAAAGAGGCCCAAACACACCTCCGTACTGTACATTCTAAAATCTGTATTGCCTATAAGCTTCAGCCTATGCAGCTTTTTTTCCTAGGAAACACATAATTGTTGCGTGCAACTTACAATGGGCAGTCGTATGTCTACGGATGGGAAAGAATAAAGCTAGTGCAATTTGTTTTAGAAACATGTAAAGCTATGAATGGAATGAGCATGATCTTGCTTCTTGGATTATTTTACCCACTGCACTGTAAATATCTGCAGCTATATCCTTCCTTAACTGATGCCAAGCACACACTTTTATTATAAAAGATCAGTAATTCTACACAGAGAGTGGTTCTCATGCTCTACTTTTAATTTTTTTTCTTTTTCTTAAGGTATAGTACAACTTACAGTGCTTATAAAAAGGCAACACCATATGGTACCATGTCTTCACTATCACATTGTAAGGGAAATTGCTATTTTTCTTTTCTTAAAAGCACTTAAAATAGGCAAAAATTCTAAAAGGGAGTGCTAAATGATAATGCATACTTTATTAGAAAGAAGTCTAGCCTTCCTTTAAAGTGCCATTTGGGGAATGAAATCCTGTAAACCAGAGCCACTTTGTTTAAAACCCAATGAACAGGAACTGCTACAGAATAGAAAGTTTACACAATTCCTTAAAGCGGTTTAAAGTCCACTACATGCAATTGGTTTGCTATAAAGCTCTCTAAAACTTAGTCGCTTTACTCTGAAATTGAGTCCCCAGTCCCATATTTAAATGGAAATAAACATTTACAGGGTGCATTTACATACACTATAATACAAGAACGACATCCCTTTGCCAGAAGATAAAATTGTACAATTCCTTGCCATAACTCAGTTCTGACTTGATAAATTTCTTACACTCGTAAATTATATAATATGCATCAGCTAAAATATTTTTTTTTTCATAAATAGTTACAAAACTTGCCAAAACACATGGGGGGAAGTTTCTTTTGTTCAAAAATCTGACATCTGAATGTCACACAACACAAGAAACAATGCTTAAAGACACGTTAAGTGTTTTCTGAAGAAAGTGGGTGAGTAAACTACTAGCTGAGGACAAAAAGACTACCCTTCCCCAAGAACACAGTGCACAAAAAGCAAAATGTCAAACAGTACCTCAAGCAAAATAAAGGTCTGAGGATTGAAGCCAGCTCACGTGTGATCCTGCTAAAGATTTTGTGACAGTCACCATTTAGGTCCAACGCATTGGAAAGTGATTGCTGGCTTTTTTTTTCTTTTTTTTACAGCTGGAAGATTCTGCTAAGAATTCAGCCACGGATGCCTAAGGCATTCCCCAGCTGAAGCGCGTTTCTCTGGGACCATTTCTAGCATGGGGATCAGGAAATCTGTAAACTGTGCAGCATCTTCATGAGGCCAACCATACTTCTCCACAAGGACATCAAAAAGACTCCAAGGTTTCAACTTGGTAATGTGTCGGAGTTCTCCTGCAAACAGAAATATTAATGGCATTAGAAAAACACCTTGTTATTCATGTCAAGGACTAATCCCTGTTCGTTTCTCTCCCACTCTGCATTCACAGCACCTTGACCAGGCTGGGAATCACTGTTTAGGAAGGGCAGCGCACACCAAGCTTGCTCGAGGTCCTCGAAGGAGATGAGTATGTTCCATGTCAAAGCCAAAAACTGTTCCTACAGCCATCAGTACCTTACACCTGGACTCGACTGATTCTTCTGCTGTCTCCACTCTCCTGCCTGCACACAGGCACTCGTTCACACTCATGCTCAACCATGGCCAAACCACACTGCAGGCCTCTTCATCAGCCAAAGAACCCAAATCCCACAGAATCTGCTCCAATCCCAAGATGGAGGTCTCAGAAACAGGTCCTTGCCTCGGCACGTGGCATTTGCCAGCAATGCAGCAGAGCACTGATTCATTCCTAACCAAGCCAAGCAGAGGTTTGGTGCTCCAGAGGTTCTGCTCCATCTCCCAGGCAAACACCCCCAGGAAGCTTTGTCTGAATCTTCCCTGAGGGAAGCACCTGCTGCTGCCCAGGTCTCTTTCAACCAACCACCAAAACAAGCGGTGGCAGCAGCTGCAGGGCTGGAGTGCCCCCCAAGAGGGGGACTTCTCCAGCCTGGCAACATGTCCCAGACCAAAAGGAAGGAGGTGAGAACCGTTCTGCCCTTCAAATCAGCAACACTATCCAGCTGTGTCCACAGACCATCCAGCACGGTGGGGAGGACTCTTCAGTTTCCTGCTCCTCCACTGTGTAGGAATGAGGCCCAAAGCCATGAGATGTGCCATGAGGTACATGGTGAAGGGATTACTGTGGGCAGGAGAGCAACAAGCAGCTTCAGGCCAAATGCTGCTGCCATCAGGAGGGAGAGATACTGAGCTGTCACCCTGCACACACCCAGAGCCTTTGCAATGCAGGCTCTCAGTATCCCTCATTTACATGTGCTGTGGCTGCCCCCTCATCAATCACGACAGCAGTAACAGGGAATTTGACTACAGTCGCACCTCCACTTGTCCCAGAACTGTAAATCTGACATTTGAAATCCTCCTTGGAGAGGGCAAGAATAGGACCCCACCTTGCAGACAAGCTCCTCTCTCCTCCCCAAAGCAGGGACATTTCTGGTAAGATCTGCCTTCTGTGTCAGACCATAGCCAGGAACACCTGTGTGTAATGCACTTACACTCTGTAGATCCAGTGCATTTATCACCAACAATCTAATGAATCTATGGCCTCTTGCTTCACAAACTAGCCATGAATCCAGCCATGAATCTGTGTGTGTGAAAGTTCTTACTGAAGGTGACCAGCCTGCAGAGTGATCTGTTCTAATCAGTAATTAAGCCCTGCCACACCCAGCCCCTCTGATCAGGACCAGCTGAAACACAAGGGCTGTTGTTTTCTGCCATGTTTCTACACTGTTAATGCAACCCAGGGCCATCTCCCTTCTTCTCAAGCACGTGTATGTGCCAGGCAGTCTCATGGGACACTGCAAGAAGCACTGGAGACACCCCTGTGGTGCTTCTGCACTGAGGGGAGTGATGGGCTCTCACCCCATACTGGGCTTCACACGCTCACTTCACCACCCAGGATCACATCCAGGACACACTGCTAGTAAGCCAAGTGGTTTGTCAGCGTGGTGCTTGTCCCTGGCTGTAACCTACTGCCCATGAAATGCCAGACATCAGCTCACAGGCCAGAGTTTCTGCACATCCCTGTGGCCAGAGAAGTTCCAGGGCAGGAGAAGTAAACCATGTCCATCCGAATGCTGCAGGGGCTGAACATCTCAATGCAATGGATCAAAAGCCCAAAGGCTCAGCAGGTCCTGCTTCTGCTGCCTCAGCCCTCAGCAGTAGGTCCTAGGCAGGGTGCAGTGCTTTAAAAAGCAGCTCTCCAGCACAGAATCCCCACAAGAGCAAGTGTGCAAACAATCCATCACCCACAAGCTGCAGGGGAGTCCAGCCTAGTAACAGGAGCTCAGGGTGTGCTGCCCACAGCCAGCAATGCCAGCAGGGGCCACCTTCTGGTTTATGTGTGAGCATTCACAGTGCAAGCATGTCCCAGCAGTACCCACAGACACAGAGGGGCTCTGCTTTGGGCCCACAAGTGCCCCACATAACAGGAAGGACAGCACATCTTGGAGCAGCATATCCATTTCCAGGCTCACTCTCAGTCCTTTAAATCTTCGGCCAACCCTGAAATTTAACTGCTGAAAATCTTATCTTTTGGAAGGTTTCCAGAAGAGTGTATTGGTGACTACTTACAAGAACAGGTAGTAAATTATGTAACAGGAATGCATGAACTCAAATACAACCCAAAAGTTACAGAAAAGTGACTTGTTACTGACTGCAAGCAAAAAATTACTAAAAAAAAAAAAAAATATGTCCATGGTTTTTCCAGCTCCCAGCATTCATTGCAAGGGCTGCTGTAATTATGTACCAAGTAAGGCTGAGCTCTGAGGGAGGGTGGGTGTGTGTTCCCATCCAGCACTGTCTTCATCTCTGCACTCACATTTTGTCATTTCCAGCATCTCTCCTCCCTCAGATCTGACACAGTAGGATTGCACCATGAGGCTCCTGGTGCCACTGTGGAAGGAGAGTTCTTGCTGTTTGAGTACTCCTCAGTTTGTGAATGCCCATGCTAAGGCCAGCACAATATTCAGCACTTTTTCTGCTAAAGAACAAACTATTTTAGCACTATGGCTGAAGTTTTCCACAACAAGTCCTGTTAAGATTGTAAAAGCACTTAAGAAGGTAGGATACAGTAAAAATTATCTGTGTGGGGGCCACTCTTAAAATAATGCTTCAGTTTTCAGTAAGGACCATGATGCTAACTGTAGAAACAAAACAGGGTAAATAAAAGACAATTAACACCACTCAGGTGGACAAAAAGTCTAAGAAATAATTTCCCTGTGGATCCTTCTCATTTCCATCCTGAAGCAGGAGAGTAGCACAGGAAATGGAGGTGTCTGCCAACACATATTTTCATCTAGTCCAAGATGTTTGTACCATGTAATTGGAGGAGAGCAAGGCTGTACCTATATTTAAGTGAGGAAATTAAAAAAGCACAAGCCCCACCAGTCTGACACCATCTGTATTCAGGGCATTAGCATGAATTTTCAAAGAAGTGCTAAAAATGTAATACTGAGAACTTCCTTGGAGAAGCTCTTTATTTGGATTTTTGATAGTGAAGCACACAGGAGATAATCCACAGAGGACAACAGAGCTGTCAGAGCTGTAGAACTCCTGCTGCCAAGCAGAGGCAGCAATGATCCCTCTGAAAATGGAATGTTAAGCCAGAAGGAAATTACTAAAAAAATTTCTGAAGGACCGGGGGGAAAATGCTATTTAAAGCTTTCTCTGCTGACCATAATACAAAAAACCAGAGCTAGTCTATGAAATTCATCAAAGACAAATTTAAGATGTGTCACCAGGCAAGAGGAGGATGGATTATTGAACAGTAAGACATGGATGATGTGAAGGACTGGGGAAGCAGCAATGGGATACAATCTGCTGCTACATCTCTGTGACATGACCCTGAGAACCAATGCAAGCACTGGTGGTGCAGCGGGTGGGAGCGAGGAGGTGCAGGGAGCCCTCCCTCCCCTTCCAGGAGGGAAAATGAGCAGCATCACAGTGAGTGCTTCTCATTGTTCAGCTTCCTAATGGCAAAGCCAGCACCTGGCCAGCATCTTGAACAGGTTTAGCTCACAAGGAAACATGACTAGCAAATACCAGAAGAAAAATAGAAGGGACCATGATTGGTTTTAATGCCAAAAAGTATTAGTAAGTTTTACAATCAAAACAGCTTCCATGAAGACACTGAAGAAGAAGACTGGAGTTATTACTGGGTTAAATCAAGACGAAACCCTATAAAAAATATGTGAGGATTTGTGTTATAGAATAAGAAATAACTTACAAATGCTTTTTCTCTTTTAAATGCATCCTCCTATGTGAATGTCTAAAACTGCTTCAGGCAATGACTGAGAAAGGACTTGATCCTGTAAACTCTTTAAGTTACTAACATCTTTCTTTTTGTGCCTGGGACTTCAGTAGCACAACTCAAATGTTTAAAGCATCTCTCTGAGGTCATCATCTTGCTCATGGACAGAGGCAAAACTCAAAATGTGATTTCCTGATTTTCACCCAAGACTGGTGTTTTTAGAACAGGAGCTCAACAGCAAGAGTTCTAAGCCTGCCCTCAGACCACAGCAAGAAATTCCCCCAAGAGCCTCAGGCCAGTACCACGAGGCTTCTGATCTCCAGTGCTCAAGCCAAAGCAGATGAGTACAAAATGCAGCAGCTTGCTGGCCAACTCTGAAGCCCATCCCTCATACCCTGCCAGCCCACCACACACAAACCCCCACTGTGAACACCAGAGGCTGGCAGCACTGGGGTGGCCAGGGAAAAGGGTGCCTGATGCAAAGAAAAGATGCTCAAGTAAGCAGGACACTTGCCACCTCCAGTGTTCTTCCACAAAACATTCAGTTTCCCCAGCTTGCAACACTAGAATAACTGGTATGATCTGAAAATGCAGCTTGGTCTGTTACTCCTTTCTCTTGTATTTGAGATTCTCTGGTTTAAGCAGAAACAAGTGGAATCCAGTCTACTTAATCTTCCACAGCAAACTTGCACTTGTATGTTGTGTGGTTGGTAAAGGAACCAAGCCTTTAACCCCACCCTGATTTAAGAGGCACCCCAGTGCCTCTGAGGAATGTCACTGACAGTCAGGCCCTAGAGGACAACAGTGACATTCTGCAATTGAAGATGCTCATGGAAGCAACAGAGACTCTCCACATCACAGGAATTTTACAAACTGCCCTCTCCTGTGCACTGCCAACACTGCAGTTACTGAGTAACTGCTGGGTCATTTTACAGTTCCACAACATCATTAGAAAATGCCAACCTGGCTGCTGTAAGCAGGAATGCGAGATACACTCCAGCAGCTGCAATCCCTGTCTGGAGGTGCCACAGGGTATCTCATGCCCGGTCCTCTTACTGCTTTATACATTTCCAGACCTGTGGGCCTCGAGTTTGTACATCAGTTACCAGGAGAGTGTTTAAAGCCTGCTGATACAGCCCCTCTCTGCCTGCTGTGGCAGCCAGCCCCTGAAGCTCACTGCCTGCTGTGCAGGGCAGCACTTGTTTCAAAGCCATCCTCTGCAAATTTCACTGGCTTTCCCCCAGCTCTTGCATGGTGAGTGCTGGCAAACAGCAGCTCTGTCCTCAGCTTATCCACTGAGTTCCTGATTATGTAAACCTTACCCCACACTCAAAAGCCCCAGGCATTTCAGCCTCTCCCAAAGGGCAGCTGTTCCCTCCTAGATCACCACTGCTGCTGCCCTTCTATTAACAGCTTCCTTAAGGACACAGAGGCACAGGGAGGGCCCTGCTGTAGCAGGAATATCCAGCACAGAACAGGCAGCCCTTGTGCCTGGGAGGGTGAGTCACTGATTGTGTCCTGCCTCACACCCCTGAGCTGCTGGGGGAGCTCAGCCCCAGACACAGACACCTCACTGCAGCACAGCCCAGCTCAGCCACGGGCAGGGCAATCCACAGCTCTGGGCAGCAGCAAAGGGCCCTCCCCAGCTGTGGCTGACAGCCCTGGGTGTTCCCCCACCGTGTAAAACAGGATGCTCCTGACAGACCCCGCCCCTCCATACAGCACAGTGCTGTCTCACACGCAGAGGGGATGAAAGACACTTGAGGCATTACCACACTGCCCCACGAGTCAAAAACCTGCCTGAAAGGGCAGCCTGGGCCAAGCTCCATCGCTTGGCACACACCCATCTGCTCTGCCTGCTCCCTGGGTGTGACAGCAGCCACACTCAGCTCAGTGTCCACTGCCCAGGAATTCCCTTCCCACCTCCATTATTCCAGTGCTACCACCAGCAGCTGCTGGACCACCAGCCAGGATCCTAAGCTGCTGACAGATGATTTTTCACCACATTACAAGCTGCACATCCCTTGAGTGCTCACACTCACATTAGACATTAGGCAACAGAGTCACATGGACACTTGTTAACATCCACACTTTGCCGAGTACATCCCCAAACGAATTTTAAATGAAATACTGAAATGAACACCACAAATTGTGGCTTTTCCCAGAAAGCCAAGCTTACACCGAAGTTCTTCTTTAGTAAGAGCTCTCCATTTAAATGGATATATTTCTTCAGAACCCGTAAATGAACATACTCTCCTTTTGGATAGTATTATGCTTTAAATTAGTGTTGCATAAGTACCGTTACCTTTTTTGGTGAAAAACTCCTTGGAATATTTCCCCAACATAGCGTATTTTCGAGGGATTTTTCCCAGCAGTTCAATGATCAATGCTATGTGGTCTGCATTGGAGAACATTGCCAGCAAAACAGAAACATACAACAGTTTAATCAGTACATTGCATGCACACACTAACACTGGCCCGGTACAGACAGAAATAGATTGATCCTGGTAAAAAACACAAGTGCACACTGCTTGCTCAGTGGCTAGTGTGAAAAGATGCCTTCAGCAAAACTTCCTTCTCAAAACGATGTTTGAGTGTCAGCTGCCACAAACAAGTTTTGCCATGTAATTTAAAATGTACCAGTAGTGATTTTTCAAAACATTTGGGTAAAAAAAAAAAAAAAGAAATTGTCAGAGATTCCTGCGAATTTGGCTTTTCAAAATGAAAATTTTGTTGTGTGATTTCAGGAAATGCTTCTGGCTGGGACATGACACAACCAGCAAAAGCAATTCCACTTCTGTCTGCATCACGGCACCTTTCAAAAAGAAGAGGTACTACCTCTGCGATTGAAGAATTCCCGAGAATATTTTCCAGATAGAGCAAAGTGCCTTGGGATATTGCCTAGCAGCTCTATGATGTGTGCTATGTGGTCTATGAGGGAGAGAAAAAAAGGATACGGGAGTGGAAGGGGCAGGGAAAGGATGGGATAAAAAAGAAGAGGAAAGAAACTGGAATTAGTAAAAAATCAGAAATAGTTTCAAATCAACAATGTTTGCAGCAAATCCATGCAGAGGTTTCCAGGATCAGCAGAGCTCTGGCATCATTAGTAGCATTTAGGAACAATGAATGATGCCCACATTACCACTGCAAAGAGCATTTACAAGCAAACAAGCATGAAAATGGACAGGTATACAGATGGAAGCAGGAGTTAACTCTGATTTTAAAAAAATAATTAGTAATTGCCTAATTCAAATAAAAATACACAATGTAAACATTATTCCAGTGTCACTCTTGTAAAGAGAATAATAGAATACTAAGTTCAAATTTGTCGTTTCTTTTCTAAACTAAAATGTTATTTTCAATCAGGTTTCCACACATATGCAATCTTACAAGAAGGGCAGTTTAATTCCTTCAGGCAGTTGTTAAGTAGATGAGTATCTGCAGAAGGGAGTTTTTGCCCACCCACTGCTAGTGGTGGAACTTAAAACTAAAAAGAAAAAAAATCATATTTATATTCTGGAGACAATGTGTATGAACAGTTTTACTCAAATACAAAACTTAAACCCCACTGTAAGCTCACTGGAAATTTAAGAGAAGGAGTATGAAAATATGAAGAAACTCTTACAATACCTCAAAAGAGTCATACCTTCATCCCTGGAATAGTCTTCACCAGAGTGTGGTTCAAACAAGTAATCTCCAGTCGCTAGCTCAAACGCCTACAACGTAACAGACACAGTCATGGGTCATTCAAAGTAACACTTCTGATCCTCAGATGTCAGCTAAACATCACAACTATCCCAGGAGCCAGAGGGAACTCACACTCAAAGCTCAGGCCTATCTGAGGCCGAGGAGAGGCCACTTACCTGGGGACATCACTCCTGCAGTGCAGCAGCAGCACCAGCCCAGGCTCTGGAGAGAGCCCCAGCCCAGCTCTGCCGGGCCTGGAGGCGACAGCAGCGTGCCCAGCCCCAGGCTCTGCTGCCAGGCAGGCGGGCTGAAGGCAGGAAGGGGCTGAAGGCAGGAAGGGGCTGAAGGCAGGAAATCGCAGCGGGCTGGAGTGCAGCCCCTCCCTGCAGCCCCTGCCCTGCAGCTCCTCTCTGCAGCCCCTGCCCTGCAGCCCCCTCCCTACAGCCCCTTCCCTGCAGCCCCTCCCTGCAGCCCCAGCCCTGCAGCCCCAGCCCTGCAGCCCCAGCCCTGCAGCCCCCTCCCTACAGCCCCTTCCCTGCAGCCCCTCCCTACAGCCCCTGCCCTACAGCCCCTGCCCTACAGCCCCTGCCCTGCAGCCCCAGCCCTGCAGCCCCTCCCTGCAGCCCCGGCGCTGCTGCCGCGCTCAGAGCAGCTCGGGGCTGCCGAGGGAGCGGCTCCCAGGGTTCCGGCTGGGCTGCACTGAGCCGACGTTAAACGCGGCTTTACAGACTCGTGTGCAGTCTGCTGCTGGTTGTGTCAGCTATTTCTAAACACATCAGGTACTTCTAAACGTATAATAAGAGCTACACGTGTATCTGAAGGGTATTTACCTGTCAGACTGCATGCTGCAGGCTGAACTACCAAAGTCTGAATCACAATTAAAGTCCATGTATGACTATAATTAATCACTTGAAATTAGCTAACAAAAAAAATCCATTTATGACTATAATTGATCACTTGAATTAGCTTCTTCGATGACTCTAAATCTGACAGAGTTTTTTTTAAATACTTCAATGATGGGAGTAAATGGTGAGATAGATACTGATGGGGAATCCAGAACAGACACAAGGACATCAGATGCCCTCAGGGGAGGCAATGCTTCCGTGGGATGCTAACCCTGTGTTAGGTGAGGACAAAACTGACTTTCTCTTTATGGGTGTAATGAATATGAAAAGCTGCAAAGCACTGAAGCAACTATGAGAGCCCCTACTTGTGTTCAGACATGGATTCATCTGGTCTAATTTGTTAAACTATTCTCTTTCAGCTCTGGCTTACCCATTGCCCAAGCAGCCACAGGAATCTAATTCTTTCCAGGTGGTTTAAACATCAAACTGTTTTCCAAGTCCAAGACATGGGAAAACATCTGATCCAGAAAAGCATTCCAAAAATGAGGCAGAGCTTCTGGCACAATTCTAGGATGGGATTTCACTCCATTAGAACATTTACTACAAAATACTTGTCTCCTGAAAATAGACACTTTCCTGTTCCAATTCATAATCTGGGGTTGTTAAATCACCTGTAAATTTAGCCTATTTATGAGCACTTGGCTTCTTCAAGCTGTGAACTGCAGTGCCATCCAAGTGGGCTACAGCCAGCATAACTCATTGCAATCACACATGGCAGCCAAGAACACAAGAACACCCCTTGTTGACATTTCTGCTGATCCTAGGAACAGGCCTTTAGCTTCTAAAGTTACTGTCACTAATAAATAGTCATTCACTACTTTTCTTACTCCACTCTTAGCTCAAGATTGACAGTTTTCATTTTACAGATGAAAAACAATCTGAAGGACTTAATAAAACCCCAGGTTTCTAAACTGAAATAAATGTTTAGAGCAGCCAGAAGTGATCACTGGGAGAGATCTCTAAAAAGAACAGAGAACATTGTTATTTTCCTGAGCTGAGACAGAGAAGACCCAAGTGTCCTCTCTGTATCTCATGGCAATGTATTTATTCATAGGAAAAGCTGGACCAGCTTTCCCAGGAGAGCACACACCAATGGGGCTGATTCCTGAGGACACTGAGAAACTCACTGCTATTACACACAGATCCCTGGAGAAAAACAGAAATGTAGCTGAATTTAGCCACAAAGGTAGACTACACAAGAATATAGTTTCTGTCCCAAAAATGAAGTATTAATAGCTTGATATGTCTGCGTGGGACTAAAAAATGAAACTAAAGAACTGTGGAACTGTTTATAGAGAAGCACAAGAGGTAAGCATACTGCTATGATACTCTGAATTGAGATCACAAGAGCTGAAAGCTCTCACAGATTTGGGATATGCAGACCATGCTCACACTGAAAATTATGGTAATGCTTCTCCTTTCCTTTTTGTTCAGCTCTGACTCCCTGCTCAGGATGGATTGGGGCTGCAGCACTTCATGCATTTGATTTTCTGACTCTCCCTAAAGGACTCTAAGAACAAAAACCCTTCTGACTCAGATGCCCACAAGGACAGCACCAGTGGCAGGTGCTGTGATAAATATTTGTAATGATGGTTCTTAGCATCCACACAAGACAGTGTTTCACAGGTTCATCTGTGGCAACCTGGTAGTATGTTCCCAGCTGTTTTCAGGACAGACTGGCTACACAGTGCCAGATAAATGAAATTAATTTGTCCTCGTGTAAGAATAAAACCCAGACATAGGTTTTCATCATGAAGAATCAGCATTAGAGATACATTAATAAACACAAATAGCTGTAAGAAGGCAAATCACATCTCTGGATTTTATCAGTGAGAGTTCTGCTCTTTAAACCACTGTCCAAAGGTGTGGTGCACTGGAAAGCCCGTGCCCTTACCGAGTGGGTGCTGCTGGAAGAGCAGATCTCTGCTGCCACATACTGAGAGCCACAGCTCTGCCAGTGGAACCACTGCTGCTCTGGACTTCCAGGGCACTCTCAGTACTTATCCACACCTTACACCCACCTGTGGGCACATACAACCCCCCAATCCCTGTAAGAGAGGGCACTGACACTCCCTGATGACAAGAGGACACTGAGATCCCAAGGGCAGTGCAGGGACCACAGCTCTGGTCTGCCCTGCTGTGACCAGTCTGGGGCCACCAGCTTGAGAGACACACTGTGGAGAAAGGTCAGGGAGGACCCAGCCTCAGGCATGATGGGGGCTGAGCAGAGGATGCAGGAGGGGAGGCTGGCTGGGCTGGGTTTGCTCAGCTGGGAGAATGGGAGAAGGGATTTAATTGCTGCACTCCACGGCCTGAAGGCAACAGTGGAGAAGAACAAGATACACTCTTCCCTATCAAAGGACAACACAGAGCAGATACAGGCAGCAAGATGGGAAATTCCAATCAAACATGAAGAAAAAAAATTCATTGGTGACACTGCCTGAGTACTGGGACAGGCTGCCCAGACAGGCTGTGGAAATGCCATTCTTACAGGTACCTCCTGAGGTATGTACCTGTATCACTCCTCAACTGGACAAGGCTCTGACTGACCTCATCTACCTTTGAAAACAACCCTTGTTCAAGAAGGAGGCAGATACCAGAGATCATTTTAAACCTAAATTTGTCTATAATTTCCATGATGCTACAAATACAGACTAACCATATTTACTTTCCCTTTGAAAGTAATAATTTCTAAAAACTAGTTTAAAATACCATGATTTTTTTACTTAATGTTGACATTTACATCAAGAGAAGTCAGCTTTTCATTTATTATATGGAGATAAAAAATTAGATACAGCACACTCAACATATGGCACAGAAGCCCAAGGCAACCATCCATCCTTACTGACTGTTCTGGCAATTTCTACTTACCACTTTCCTAAGGTTCTCACAGAAAGCCAGTCTAGACTGCTTTTCTCCATCTGCAGATGGTGAACCTTTCATTTAAATGGTAACACTGCTGTTTTACAGGCTCTGAAGAGGATCTATTTCTTTCCTGCCACACGATCATATGCAAACCCACCAGAGTGCAGAGCTGGTGACACCACTGTATAATGGACCCACAGCTAACCACACAATTGGAAATGGCTACATCTTCACTGTGTGACAGCTGTGTACTCAATCTGGTGATTGAAAAATGGATGCATGCCTAGGGAAAGTTGTCTGGGAGAGGACTAGAAGAACAATTCACTTGGACTGCATCAGCCTCCCTGAATTGAAACCCCAGCTGAAAAAGAACAACAAGCTATAGGCCAGAATTATTATTTTGACAGATGAGATGCAGCCGTTGGCCAGAGCTTCTCTGCCCCAGCTGAAATGAAGAGATGTGAATGAGAAGATTGTAACTGCTTTAAAAACAGGCTTGGTTTTAAGAACACTGTTCCACAGGTCAGTGGGAGCATGGAAGGAAGATCAGAAAGCTTTTTGAGATACACACACACACCAGCTGACAGTTTGTTCTCCCACGGACATCTCCCTCTGCAGAGCCAGGCAATGGGAAGAGTATGAAAGGCATTTTGTATGGTTAGTGCTTGGTAAGGAAGGCCAAATATACAAAACAGAGACTTGCATGGGATGCTTGGAAAGGAAACAGGGTTCTTTTATTTGCTCTACTCCGATCTTGGAATCGTGCACATACCGAGTGGTTGCTTTGGCAAGTCAGCTCCTCTGGGAAATCATTTTCTTTTGAGTGTTTCAGGTTGTCCACCCACCACCTTCAAAAAGGGTGCACAGCGAGTAATAACAGCATTCTGTACTGTATCTGCCTACTGAAAAATATGTGCATAGCAACTTCAGCTTTTTCTCCCCTCGAAACCACATTTTTGATTTTCCATTTTTCCTGAAAATACTGCTTCTGTGCAGACTGTGGCTTGTCATCACACCTTTGGTATGTGCCACTCACACATACTAACATGATGATACTCATGATCCCATGGAGACATGATCATTCTTTCCCTGCTTACAACAGTGGAAGAGCAGTTAAGGACAGTTACCTCTCCACTCCACATTAGAGAACATCGTACAAAGAAGTAAACTGGGGGCACAAGCCTGCAATTTATCTACAGGCACTCACATGTAGGTCTAATTTTAACATAGCTTACAATATCCTGCTCATTCTTCATTCTGTTCCTCTGAGTTCTCTCACATGAACAGAAATGCCCATGAATAAACCCCACTGCTGTAAACTTGCTTGCCTTGTAGTAGCATGTCCCTTGTTTTGAAAGCTCTTTGCCTGTCCCCTTTCCCTCACACCTGGCAGTGTTTTCTTTCATCATCTGTATTCTTTTTGGGTAGATAAAATACCAACTACAATTTTCACCTTCTCTGACTTCCTGCTGATGTATTGCTGTCATCTGTTTGCTAGGTCTTATTACAAAGAGAAGAGCAGGAATCACAACTCTCCACAAAAGACACATCAGAAAAGTGTTTTTAACACTTAAAAAGCCTTATTCACATCCCAGCCAGTGACACAGTCACCTCTTCCCCGCAGCTCAAACCAAAGGTAATGAACAAAAGTCAGCCGATGAGATTCACCACTTCAGGTGCTTTTCCTGTCTTCATTCCAAGGAGACTGGAACAAGGAAAAGCCTTGGTGCTTGCAGTTGTTTCCAGAAGCAATACAAAGGGATGCTGTCTGCCAGTACCAACTCCTTTAACTTGCCAGGATTTCTTGGCAGCAGCAGTGGAGTACTGTGTTCCATGTTTTCTGAGATTTAGGAAATGCAAAATCACTCAATGTCTGTTCAGTTTCTGCTCTAAAGAAAGCAACCTGCTCAATACTGTTAATGTGGAAATTCAAACTGATACAACTGAATCATCCAGAGTGTTTTCAATCCTGTCAAAGGTACTGCTGGCTCCAAATCTATTCCCTTTTTTGGGTGAAAATGAGAGATGCACCTTCCTGTTGGGAGAATTAAATTAGGGCTTAGTACAGAAAGTACTAGAATTTAGTACTTAATACTAGAATTTAGTAAATGCAGAGAGATTCCCAGTGTCTAGCTTTCCATGAAAGCAGCTGAGTATTCCACTTAAACAGGCCACATTGTTAAAAGAAAAATTAAAGGGCACTGTACAATTTCCCTAAGCAAACTTATGCATGTCCAGCGAATGACAGCAACAATCATTCCAACCAAGATCAAAGTCAAGAGAAAATTATCTAAGTTACACTTTGTGCAATTCTTTGCCAAGCACTGAACAAGCAAACAACTCCACCGTGGTCTGGAAAAGCCCACTGACATCTCAGCTCTTTCACAGCACTTCATGCATGCACTGATTATAAGCCTCCAAAGACATGCATCATCCTCTTTCTTCCCTTCCTTATTTGTTTTTTCTTAGAGACTCTGCAACTCACATCACCTGAGCAGAGGACTGGTACTGATCTGAGGATATTCACATTCATCCTTTAAACCTTGATTCAGAGAAGTCTGGGGCACAAGAACTGGGCCATGCCAAATTATATAAAATTAGAAGATTGAGCTCACAGGCTGCTGGCTTGCAATGCTACTTACTCACTGACGTAACACCAAAGAAATAGCACTGCAAGGTTATTAGCAGTATTATTACTGAGTTATTTTGCCCTCATTTGCTGTTTGGGTAGAGCCCTTACATGGCTCTGATCCTGATCAGAATCTGGCTAGTTTCATACTGAAGTCAATACAAACAAAACAGGACTATTCTCTCCTGGAAGCTGCACCAAAACCATCAAGCTCCTGGCTAGACAAAGCCATCCCAAATTAACTGAGCCCAGGTAAGGAATGCTCTCCATTTAGACACAACATACCACATCCCAGGAGATTCTTAAGGGGATATTCTGGAAGTTGCTGTGCACACAGGAACACAGATGCTCTGCATGCTCAGGAAGAGCATGTTTATTAGAGGCCTTGCTTAAAAAACTCATCTTCATCCTTATTATTAAAGACTGTAAAATGGACAGGCAAATGCTATGATGGAAAAAGACATTCTACTGCTGCTGAGATAAAACAACCTCTGTGCTTAACACACTTTATGTCATGAACACAAGACAATACAAGAACCAGTAGCTGGGCTACTCATGGTGAGTGCTACTCAGTGAGCAAGATTATTTCATTAGCAAGCAACAGCCAGTGAAAACCTTAGGCTCAGATGGAGATCTATAAAGCACAAGATCAAGTTAAGACCCCAGCTGATTCCTGGTACCAAGCATTCCACATCATCATATAATCACACAGAAAAAGATTGGTTTTTTATATACACATAAATCTCTGACACAGAAACCCTACAGACACTAAGTTCCAAGAACGGCCTTTTTTGTTGCAATTTTTTAAATGGAGATGTGAGCTAAAATATCTGATGCAGCAGTGGATACAAAATACATGGAGAAAATCTTCTATTTTGCAAGCTAAGCAGTGTTCATGCAGTGTTGGTGCTGTCACATTAGGTGAAGTATGGATGGATGGAAACTTGCCAAGGAAAAAGTAATGGAAATACTGCTGGACCACTCATTTTGCACAGTACTTCTTCCAAAAATGTCCTTAATGACTCAGGACTTGTACAAGCAAAGTCCCCTCTGCTCTCTCTTGGGAGTCCTGCACAATAAGGCTAACAGGGCATCTGAGCTGTATTCTGGCTGAAAAAAAACACCACCTGCTCCAGCACACAATCCCTTTGAAATCACAGTAAACATGGAACAGAGTGAATTAAACACAAAACAAGAACAAGATAACACAGAAGGGCATTTTCTGACCCAAATCTAGATACAACAAGGAAACCAAACTTGAGAAAGCAAGTGGGGCTGTAGAGGCATTAAACCACTTTGGCAGTTCACAGTTCTTGACTTAGGGATTGGAGAGGTTCACATCATGATTTCCAAAGACAGTCTAAGTTATTTGGGAGTTTGCAGTTCCACATCAGGAATGCTTTCCTGGCCATTAATCTCTGTTACAAGTCCTCTGCAGAAAGAGGTATTAAGGTCTTCAGGGCAATCCCCACCCCAGAGCTGTTTTCCATCTGATCCAGGATCAGCATCCCCAGTGCTCTGACCGATTTTCTCAGTCACACAGCAACGCAAACAGATTCTGGGGGGTTTCAAATGATGAATTTTTTCTATGAGCTTGAAAGGCTGATCTCTACTTTTTACACAACTATACCATGATGGCAACTGAATTCAACAACTGTATGTCAGTGCTGAAATGTTATAAAATTTCTACCGCATTTCTTAAGGACAAAACCTAAAGACTGTGACAGAAGACAGAGTTACAGCACTTCTGCCTCAAATGCTTTACTATCTGCAAGGCTTACATAACAAAAAAGCAGAAATACATTCTTCTCATTAAAATACTGAAATTTCATACATAATTGTGAATCTGAGAGAAGATACCTCCAGTGGCAGTGATGCTTTAGGCTTTTTTTCTTTCCCTGAGTTTAAAGAAAGCAGCAACACTTATATAACATGGAGGAGAACTTGTAATAGGCTGGGCAGCCCCACATATTGCAAGAATATTACATTCCTTAGGTGTGATATTGCTATTTAGTACCCCACTATGTTTAAAAACAATTCTAGATAGACTTCAGCC
Organism: Phylloscopus whistleri; assembly: GCA_017589585.1. Classification (NCBI taxonomy): domain Eukaryota; kingdom Metazoa; phylum Chordata; class Aves; order Passeriformes; family Phylloscopidae; genus Phylloscopus; species Phylloscopus whistleri. The sequence goes on along the minus strand of JADMLD010000680.1, from coordinate 1,309,007 downwards.
TGCTTTATATGCCTTTAGCTACAAGACTAAAGGACAATATAAGACTATAAAATTAGCAGTGATAGGTACAACTTAAAGATGAATGCAGGGTATCCAATAAAATAAAAGGCTAAAAACTTCAACTGAGGTTTACAAAATACTAGGTAACAGAACAAAGTCTCCATAATGATTTTGCAGTTAGTTAAGAGAAGAATAATTAAAAGAATTAAAGAACAAAATGTGGAATATTTTATATGCTTTGTTTTCAATGTAATAGAAAAATTCTCCATTTTGTCCCCAAATAGATGAGTGTATTTGGAAATGGATGGGTTTTCTGTGTACTAAAGGCAAAGCTAGTATTAAACTCCAGAGAAAACGTACTTTAATTCCACTTATGGGTTAGTTACTTCCAACACATGGCCTGCTGAACTTATATCTGTAGGATTTTATGTTCCTTTCCATCCTCCTCCTCTGCCTCCGAGCTGTGTAATTCTTCTCATCACCCACGCCTGCAAACTGTGTCTAGTATTTGAGTCTTCTCCTCCTCCTCACACACTTACTCTTATCAGACATGTAATTGTAAAACAGAAAGATTTGATTAAGTTTTTGCTTTTAAAACAGGCAAAGGTATTTCTAAATTTGTTTTTTGGAAATACATGTTATCTTTAATGAGAAGATGCATGCAGCTTGTTCATCCTCATTAGAGTGTTTCAGAAAGCTGCATGATTAAGTTTGCACTTTTTCTGTTCTTTGAAGACTCTAAAAAAGCTGTAATTTCAGTTCTGTGTTAAAACTATTTCTATGGAATACTTTATGCCAAAAAACTGAATTCCTTCTCTTGAAAGTTCAGAACCAAGTCTAATTTGATCCATGTTTTCACTGCACTTGGCACCAATTAAAAGTATTTCAGTGTTTTGCTACTTTACACAAGCAAAAGGAATGTAATCACAGCTAACAGGAGCACAGGTTCTAAGACTAGAATGAAACAAGCAGTTGTACTTTTTCAGTTACATTTTGTCATTCAAAATAGACATATATTTTCTCTTTCAATTTGCATGTTTCTGTCTAGAAGTTTAAAATGCATCACATGAAAATTAGATGTGCTCTTCAAAACATTTCCTTTTGATTAAGGCTTGAGAAATTGAAAGAAAGGGAAGAAATCAACAGCAGCTATCTGATACAACATCATTTATGATAATTTATTTGTGTCAAAATTTCAAAAGCATCCCCATCAGGTTTCCTTACTTAATAAACAACTTTTTTTAGGAGCTTTACTCTTGTAAAATACACATTGCAGTGTTCTTACCATACATGCTGTACTCCAGATATCAGCAGGTGTACTGTAACCTGCTCCTATTAAAACCTCTATGGATCTGTACTGTCTTGTCTGGATGTCTTCTGTGAAGTGTTTATGCTAAAATAGAAAGAACCACATTAATGGAAAAAAAAAGAACTATAAATGACCTGTTCTAAACAGTGAACAGCTAAGATGATGTAGTTACACTTACCACCCAGCAGGCATTCCCCAAGTCAGCAATTTTAACTCTAATTTTATCTGCATTTCTTGGGTCCAGTGGATTCACCAGCAAGTCAGCAGCACGAGTTTTTGCTAACACAAGCAAAATGCAGAACAGTTAGTATGTTAAGCCCACTATTCATTATCTCTAAGTAGTTTTGCCTTGACACTTCATTCAGCATTGTCATACACTGAAAACATCAAAATAATTTGCTGAATGTTACAAGAAATTAAAGCAACATAAATAGGATTTCTCACTCAGATTTCTAGATAGCCTTATTCACTTCAAGTGTAAATTTTTTGCATTTTTTAGCTGCCAAATGACTATTACTATAATATCCAGAAGAACTTGTAAGCAAAACCAGTGTATATGTTTCCCAGAACAGATTCAGACAGAAAATGTTAAAACTCAGACTCCAAGAACTCACCCACTACACACAGGACAGATATGTTCTAGGAACAGTTTGGTTGAGAAAATAAATCCTGCACTTCCATGCCTGGCTACAGTAAATAAAATCTGGCTGGATTTTTCTTTTTTTATTTTTCTTTTTTGCTGTTTGTTTGTGTTTGTTTTGTTTTGTAAACCTATCCCAAGGGGTAAAAGACTCACTGAAACCTGCCTAATTTGAGAGCCTACGGGGTTACCATCCTTTTCACAAATAATTTAGCATGCAGAGTTCTCTGAAGGTTCTATTTGCATCAGTTATGATCCAGACTAAAAAGGCAGAACTTTAATCTGAATTATTTTGCAATCTTCAGAGGCTCTTGGAACACTGAAACCTTAACACAGACCAGTGGAGGTGCTGCTTTTTCTCTGTTTTGACATTCCACCAGCTGGTTCCCTAAACTGCCCTGGAAAGAGATGACTTGAAGGCAGAAGACAGAACCAGGTGTCACAAACCACAGGAAGCACAGGACTGGTCTCTGTTTCTTTGTCCCAGAGCTACAAGGTGTAAATTGGAAACTGAAGGTAAGATAAGAAAGAGGTACTAGATCCAAAAAAGCACTTGTGACTGCAATGATCTGATAAACTGGTGGAAGACTTGGAAGAGGAAAATATACCAGACATGGGACAAGGACAAAAAATATTGGATGTCTAATGGTGAATTGGGAGTGACTGAAATCAGATGGAGATCTTCAACTGCTGGCACAGGAAGCCTGAATGGGTCACCAGAGCACTGAGTATTAACCAATCAGAAAAGAAAGTGGCAGGGTCCACTGGAGAGAGAGGGAATGAAAATACAAATCTGTAAATAGCAAAAAGCAGAGGGGGCAGTGACCTCAACAAACAGTCCTCTAAAAAAAGCTGGAATGGAGTCCAAGACTCAAGTTTATAAAAAGCACCAACATAAGGACAGAAGTAAAATACTCAAAAGATATGAACTAGTAAGACTAATAAGGTTAATATTAAAGTCTTCCCTTAAAAACATGCTGCATAGTACAGTGTAATTTTTTAACACAATCACATGCATTACTTAAGAAATAACAGGACCTTTCTCAGTTCAGTAGTCTTTGCAAAAAAAAAAACCAAAACAAAAAACAAAAAGACAATACTAGATAAATCCTTCCTATACATCTTGTGGAAGGACTGCAGTAAATAAAGTGGAGTGAAGGAAGGAAAAAAGCTTTATGACTAAGACATCTGAATATGGCATCAGGGAACAGCTTTCTTCAACCTTTTCCTAAGAGAGACCTGAGCAGGTAATAGAGAAATGCCTATACTTTTGTGTTTATCTAAAAATTTATGATGCTTAAGTCCTGTCTCTTCCAAAAGATGAATTCTTGGATTCTGTATTTGACAAACACAGGTCATTTACAACTGAAAGTGAAGTCAGAACAAGTGTATTTTCTAGAAAGTACTCACAAAAAAGCATCCAAGTAAGCTTAACCTGTGCACAAAATTAGTGAACACTTCTGTGTCCTAGTTCCATAAAAATTAAGAAATATCACCTTAATTCTCAGTCTCAGCATGACAATGTACTTAGCAAACATTCAAACACTGGAAAGAGGAGGAGAGTCGTGAGGAAATTACAGATCTATCTTCAGGGCATTTGGTCACGCAGTGGAAACTTGAAAAAGATAAAAACTGCTCATCCACTGAACACAAATTGGTTTGTGCACCAATTCTGGCAAGTACCCCAAAAAAATAAGATGAGACCATGTCACTTAACAATGCATAGCAATGCCTAGAGAAAGAGGAACAAATAAAAGTCTACTTCAGCACAAGGAAAGGACGGTGAAAAACGACGTAGAACAATTTATAAATATTAAATAGTAGCCTCTAACTCCTGGTATGCTGCTTCTTTCTAAATACCTTCATCTGTCTTATTACTGTTATACTCAATATTATTATTGATGCCATTAATATCTGTTACATTCAGCTTTTCCTTTTTCTTCAAAAAAATCAACTATCCCTGAATTTGCTGTCTGCCTTCTTTCTTTGCAAGAAAGGTGTGTGAACTGATGGGATAACATCAAGGAGGAATAAAGTAGGTTTGTTTCTCCAGCTATGGAGATAAGCTGTTTCGATGAGGACAAAAGCTGCTTTAATCTCTAAAGACATGAGGACTTTACACACCACCCCAGGAAAACAGCAGTGGAGTCTTTCTGCCTATATACAGCTGGCAGAACAAAGGAAGAAACTACCAGGCATCTAGGAACCTCCTCTATATTGTTTCAGGGACTTCAGAGTATAAGGAGATGGACTAGAAGCCTTATTTGCCTGGATCTTCCAGAAATGCAGTTCTACTGATCTGTATTTTATTTCATACTTCTTACCTTACCTATCAGACCCTGTAATAAACTGTGTGAATTGCTCTTCTGAAGTCTTAAACCAAGAAATACACTTGACTGTATTTTTCAATGCAGCCCTATTTAAATTTAGTAACTTCATCTGTGACAGTGTTGATGGCAGGCTTGGTGCTAAGCTCCCATTTTCTTCTATCTGCTTACACATTTAGTCTCAGTATTTTCTTTATTAAAGTTGAAACCCATATATTTATCATTTAACCACTGGCACTATAAGTAAGACCTATATGTTATATCCTGAAGCTATTTCATTCAATGGCAAAAATCCAGCTCGTTGCAATGACACCAGGATTTCACCTTCCATGTCTTCAAATGGATTTACAGGCAAAAGTTCTGGATTGATGGCCAAAATTTAAATGTCCAAAACCACGCTGAATATAGAAAAGCCATAATGAGCTGAGGGTTGGCAACATGCCCTGTTGAGTATTAATAAAAGGTTAAGGCAGGAACTGTTTGACACAGAAAGAACAATTAATGAATGAAAACACAGCATATTACAGAATTTTTCAATATGACTGAGAAAAGATGTGACAAGAAGTAACAGATAGAAGCTGCAGCCAGACAAGTTCAAACTCGCTACAGTTCTTCTAAAACAATTTAGAGTTCCAAGCAGTGGAACATTTCAATCACACTAGATTATAATTTTATTTGTCCATTTAAGAACAGATATTTTTTGCTTTGAAAAATATGATTTAAGCCAACAATAAAGATTACTGGACTTAAAAGATGGTATATTACTGACTCATTATCAAAGGATGTCAGGTTACATGATCTCATGCTCATCCTTCTACCTTTAAACTACAGGACTGATGTTTATTTGCAACTCTAGATTTTCTTTTGTTCTTTCATGTGTAGACCTGTCAATGCAAATATTTATTCTACAGTAATTTATTTAATACCCCTTAAAAGCAAGTTCTAGAGTGGAAAACAACCCATAAATCACAACTCTGCAAGAAAAATCACCCAATTTACTTAAACAATCTTTTCTTAACCTAACCACTGCTTTTGTATTCCATTTACCTGCCTCTTTTACTTAATAAAATACACACCCATGCTACTAGACAAAAGTCATTTAGAAGAGCACTCACTTTTTGGCAAATCCCCCGTGCTGGAGGCTGAAACCGTTCTGCTCCTGTCGTGAGATGGGCTGCTCTCCTCTCTCTCAGTTACAGTTGATCCTTCAGAAACAGCAGAACCACAAGCTACAGACTCTAGAGCCCCCGAGAACACTGACGCTGAAAATTCAGAGAACTGGGACTCTGGAATTTTATGACGTCCATTTGGCAATTCACCATTAAACTGTTCATAGGAGCTGCTATAAGAGTAATCACTTTTTGCATTTGGATCATCAAGATTATACTCCTCTGGATTTGGACATTCTTCCTCTTCCTCATCCTCATCTTCAATCTGTTGTTCCAATAGGAATGGGCCGTTCACAATATGGCCATTTGTTTTGGGGGATTCTATCCACTTAGGGTCTGTAGAGTCAGTGTTGACAAGTTCCTGCTCAACATCATCATCTTTTTCAGTGTTTTCCTTCTCTGTGTCTTCTTTCTCATCCTGATCTTCTGCTTCACCTGAAAAATTTCAGCAAGCAACACATTACATCAAACATCAATAAATCAGACTAAAATTAGGCATTCATCAGTTTTAACTCTTCACTAGCTACCTGACTTCTGACATATCACACAAGGGAACACTGAATATCACTGAAATATGCAAACCTTAAAATCTAAACTAAAGGCAAAAGAAAGGACTAGGAAGGCTGTTGGAAAAATAAACAATGGAAGTGGTTCAGGAGGGAACAACCCAGAAGAAAATAATGTTATGAAGGGAAGATGAATAAAGCCTTGAAAGCAAGCTTCTAAAAATCTAGAATTCCATCTGTGTCAACAGGGAGTCACCTTAGAAGCAGGAAAATTCTCTGTAAGAGCAGAACCAAAACAAACTAAACTGAACTGCAGTCTCAGTAGTTACATCTTTATCAGGACTGAAGAGCTGACAAGAAAATCCGGGAAACCAGAATGAAGCTGCACCATAATGATTATGGTCCAAGTCACCACAACTGAACAGGAATTTCAACAAGACATCAAACATTTTAGTGAAGAACTTGCAATCTTTGTTACCTGATAGATCATTACAACCACCACTGTAAGAAGAAAAGGGGAAAGCAATGATGACACCAACTACTGCAACAATATTATAGAAAAATGCATTTTATTGTTCTTCTACTTCACCAGAATACTCAGTTATTTCACTTAATGTGGCATAGTGACTGTTCTGTTGAATTTTCTACATGCTTTATTCAGTTGTTTATAGCTATAGACTGCTATTGATGGTTCTCTTCACTTCTGTAGTAGGTTTGACTTTTCTTTACCTTTTTAGGTTTTGTAGTTATAGTTTTACCTACAGGAGAAAATTAACGTAATGATCTAGGACAGTTTGGAGATTTTGTTCGCTGCACCAGGTGCAACACTGCACAACTACTTTCCCCTCTGAAACAGTAAATTCAGGGTCGATAAAAAACTAGTAACACTAACCATCATCATTTCCAGGTTCTTCATCTACTACCTCCTCTATATCAGCTGTTTTTAGTTTCACCTCTGGGTGGTACTCATCTTCTTGATCATTTGATGGTACAGCTGAGGTTACATTTTCTTCTATTTTTTTCCTTTCAGCTTCCCGCTCTAGTTCTTCTATTTCCTGCAGGCGTTTTTCTAGCAGCTCAGCTTGCCTCTTCTGTTTTTTCTTCAGTTTTTTCTTTTTGTTTTTGGATATTTTTCCAACCTGAAATATTAATATCAAAGAAAGAAAAAAATGTAACTGATTATTTTCAAAGCATCTCACACCAAACTCATTTACAGTTTGATTACCATATTTTTGAAAATACTAGATGGCAACTAATTTAGTAATTATATTGCTTTTTCCAGTTTACTTCAAATCAAGAATGATATAGGATTATATGTGGCAAAAATCCACCAAAATTTTACACAGTTAATCATGTTTTTACATGGTCATTATTAGATACAAGAGCAAAATACATCTATGCATCTAAGATGCCATAATAAAATTCCTATGATCCTATAACCTTGAGTAAACACAATAATCTTAAACTTCAACCCAGATTAACAGATGATACTGAATGTGGAAAATAATAGAGTATCATATTAGTTGTTTGCATATGAACTTAATATCTGATCGATCTCTCTGTATAATGCAGGTAACAACCAGAAAAAGTGTTCTGAGAAAAAAGACACAAGAAAACTAAAGAGACTGAAAACAGTGAATTTTAAATAAAACTCGTGTTGTTTTATTTTCTTGTGTAAGGAAAGTATGTTTATTATTCCCTTCTGGACCAAAACATATGAATTACAAATAGCAGATGGCCATTATGTAGTTTCTCATTTTATATAACATAAGGATTAAAAACTCAGGTACAACAATAAGGAAATGAAAAATGAACATATGAGAGCTTGGATTGAAACACTTCCTTCCATTTTAACTGAACTGTGGCTTCTATTTTTACTATCCGGTAAATGAGATCTATTCAATTTTCATTCATTGTTTAAATATCACATTTAGAAATCCTCATATAATAAAAAAATAAAGTACGAGGAACAGAGAGAAACATTTCCTCTCAGGTTTATCTGTTAATACTGTTATCTTCATAAAAAGCCAAGGGATAGTCTAAAACAAGACATTAAATTTCACAACCATAATAATTTTCATCCATGTTGTATATCCACTGAAATTATACATATTCTGTACACAGAGAAAGCAGGTTTGACCACAGATATTTCTGAAAGGCTGTCTTACCACTGGTTATTTGCTATATGCACATGGCAAAGAGATCTTTCAAACCACATAAAATTGCCTCAACTTTGAAGCCTTGATGATTAAGGCCTTTATGCCCTTAAGATATCTGCAATGCACAATATTTAGTGCATTCACCCATTTTTGTCAGGATTTGAACGAATGGATTATTCCTCAAGAGAAGAAAATGGCAATGCTTAACTTGGTTTGACATAGCTATAGAACTGTATGTCTGTGAGAATTTCCATCACAGAAATACTGTGCTTAAGAGTGGTACGGCCAGAGACATAAAAAGAAAAATGTTCTTTGAAAGATAAAAGCTTTATTCAAAGGAAGCTTTTAAATAGGGTCGAGGCTACTAACAGTCTAATACATATTAATACGCAGAGAAACACAGAAAATAAGGCAGTTAAATTGTATTATGTAACAATACTTACAGGCTTTTGTTGTGGAGCTGTACTCACTAAAAAGACAAAAAATAAATTATAAATAAAATAAAGGTTTTCTTTTCCAAAAAATAACTCTATAAAAGCAAAAACTAGTAGAAATAATTAAAAATATTCTTAACTAAATGTGGCAGTGTTAAGTTTACTTCGCTAGCCAGATTTTTTACTCTTTACAAGTACGTGCTGCCTGAAACCATCTGATGTCTCCATTAGAGCATCTGAAATTGGAAGGAGCTAGTAGCTATCTATGTTCACTGTGTTGTGGTTGGCAGAGTTCATGAAATTAAAAAAAAAAAAAGGCTGAACCATAAAGAATGGATAGAAAACATCAAATGACTGCAGAGCTGTCACAGATTATGTAGTCACCTGGCAGAGCAGGTATAGACTGATTTACACAGTTCAGGGAGTATCAGCAAAGATACAACTACTGTGTTATACACAACAGAAAAGTCAAATATTCATATTCTTTATTCTGAAACAAGGCAGTTTGACTGCTAGGGCTGGAGGCATGAAGAAGTGCCTAAGGCAAAAAACCACACCCTATCACAGAAAAAGCAGCTCCAGCATGGGCCTCTTCCGAGCACCTCTGAGCAGGATCCCATCAGTGGCTGGGTCTGATGAGATTGCAATGCTGACTGCCACACACACAGAGCACCACAACCCACATAAAACCTCCCCCCTGTGACCAAAACCAAAAGAAATAACCAAATATGGGAGACAGAAGCAAAGTGAAAGCGAGCAAGAGGAGCTGAATGGGGGAGAAGCTCTCACAAATTTCTTCAGAGACACAGGCCTATGGAAATTAAGGAATGCCAAATAAAATGCAGAGCTGTTTTATAGGTTCAGATACTGCTGCTAAGCTCAGGGGAAAACCTGCTTGAATACCCCTGAAAGAGCAAGGTTTTCAAAAAGATTCTTAAACCTGAGCACTATTACTGCTATACAAAGGGAAATTATACATAACCTATTCCAGCAATGCTGTAGAGAAAACACATCTTCAGCTCCTGTGTGGAAAGCCATATACTGAATTACAATTTGCTAAGAATGAAGTGTGATAACACCATTCCTTAAAATAACACTTATTTTAATGTCAGGAAGCAATTTAAAGGCTGCATGAACAAAAACAAGTTATTTCCACACAAATAACATAAAACCTCTAGCTATGTGATTACACATTATATCAAATTCAATATAATATAATCACCATTAATACAATTTCTCATCTAAAAATATATAATGCTGTGAAATGGCTTCTGACCACTGTATTTGTTCCCAATATAGAAAGTATTATTAGCATACCTCACAGATTTTAATCTGTGGTATATTTTCTGACAATATTACAAAGGGAATTACTTCCCCACTGCCTGTAGCTGATGTGCTCAATTGGCAAATTAGTAGCAACCACAGTACTAAAAATAAATAGTACATAGTACTAAAAACAAAATCACTAGAAAAGTGACACTTCCTCCTTGTTTGCCTTTGCTTATTGCTGTGAACTTCTTTACCTTGGCTTCTAGATAAACCTAAGGTTCAGTTCCTATCTAAACTCTGGGCAAGCTTAACATAAAACATTTTATACCCCTTGGAAAATGGGCTTATCACGGAGTTCAGTCAGGTGCAATAAAATCCATTTTTAAGAGTAAAAAACTATGAATGTAAAACTTTTCATTGCACCTTAAGAGTAAGTTACAACAGACAGAAAGGCAGATGATTTCACAAGGATGCTGATGAACTTCTAACAGAACTAGGCATAATTTACAGCTGATTATTAATAATTGTCAATATTAGAGATGCAAGCTTCCAGTGTGACTAAACTCCAGTCATTAAGGTTTGCGGGATGGGAGGGGAGTAAGTTTATACCAATGATTTTTTTTCTGTGTCTGGGGACCCTGAAAACTTGAATGTGCAAAACCAGTAGGAAATCCTTACTCTGACAGTTTCCAGAGCAGGAACAAGAATTAAACAGACATGCATTTTTTCACATGCAATTACCTAAAATGTGAATTTTCACTGAACAAAATACTGCTAGCAATAACATACTGATGGTAGCTTACCACGTTGCATTTCAATACCCTGTTCATACCTGCTGAGCCAGACGGGGGAGGAGCCCCAGCTTTCTGCCACTCGGTAGCCTCGGCAGCCATCCTGCGCACGTAGGCATCGTCCACACACATCAGAATGTTCTCTGGCTTTATGTCCGTGTGAATGATCTTGCACTTGCTGTGGAGGTAATCTAGACCCTGAAGTACCTAATCACAAAGGGATTTTTTTTAAAACCTGCTTGAAACTGCAGCTAAATTTATTAAGAAACTCAGCTATCAATCACATTTTAAAATAAGCCTGATTTTATCACAGTGCTCAAAAGTAGCCAAAAACTGGAAAAATATATTACCAAGTAGTAGCATAACCACATAATTTTCCATTGCAGCATGGAATTACAGAAGCTTATGAAGCAAATTTGTTTGATGCACAGTAACACCAGTGCAATGACTGAATTGTTTCATACTCAACTTTCAGAAACCAGTTTTTAAAACATGTGTAGCACAAGTTTTGTCCAAGCAGGAAAAGAATAAAGATCTACACTATCTTTAATAAGCAACTTGAAAGCCTTACCAAACAATGCCACTCACACTAGTCCAAACAGTTAATTCCAGTTTCACAAAAATAAAAGCTTTTTATCTTTCAGGACTAAGCTCTTCCGCTTTTCTCAGGTATGAAGTGTTTGAATTACTTCTGTCTACATTCAAAATGCAATTCATGTTGGAAGACTGTGTGATTCAAACCTTCATCCAAGTCACATCACCTTCAAAGTTGTATCTAGCCTCAGAATCAGACCAGCCTGTTCAGAGCCTTTATCCAATTCACTTCCAACTATCTCTCAAAATGCAGAACTGGCTGGGCTGTGCACTGTTTGCTGGGTAAAAACCAGTGAGTGGACACCAGGTGCAAGACCTTGGTGAGGAATGGAGCTTTTAGACTGGAATTACATCCAGCTGGGAGCCATGACCAGTGCTGTTCTCCAGGGCTCAGTACTGGGGCCAGTCCTGTTTAATATCTTTATCAATGACCAGGACAAGGGGATCAAGTGCACCCACACAAAGTCTGCAGATGGCACCAAGTTGTGTGGGAGTCTTGATTTGCTGGAGGGCAGGAAGCTCTGCAGAGGGATCTGGATATACTGGATGATGGCTTGACACCAACTACGTGAGGTTCAACAAGGCCAAGTGCTGGGTCCTTCCCTCGGGTCACAACAACCCCAGGCAGCGCCACAGGCTGGGGACAGAGTGGCTGGAAAGTGGCTCAGGGGAAAGTACCTGGGGGTGCTGGCTGACAGTGGCTGAACATGAGCCTGTGTGTGTGCCTGGCTGGCCAGGAAGGCAATGGCATCCTGGCAGTACCAGCAATAGTGTGGCCAGCAGGACCAGGACACTGATTGTCCCTCTGTGCTCAGCACTGATGAGGACACACCTCAAATCCTGTGTTTAGTTTTGGGCCCCGCACTACAGCAAAGACCTGGAGGTGCTGGAGTGTGCCCAGGGAAGGGCAGCAGAGCTGGGGAAGCGTCTGGAGTGCAAGTCTGATGCAGGGAGCTGGGCGTGTTTAGTCTGTACAAAAAAGGAGGCTGAGGGGGGAGTTCACTCTAGAGCTGCCTGAAAGGAGGTTGTAGCCAGGTGGGGGTCACTTTGCTCTCCAAGGTAACAAGTGACAGGAGCAAAGCAGGTATCTTCAAGTCACACCAAGGGAGGTTTAGATTGGATATCAGGAAAATTTCTTCCCTGAAGGGCTGGTAAGGCTGCCAAGGCAACAGGCTGCCCAGTGAAGTGGTGGCATCACCACCACTGGAGGTATTTAAAAACGTAGAGATGTGGCACTTAGGGACATGGTTTAGTGGCAGACTTGGCAGTGGGCTAATGGTTGGAATTGATGCTCTTTCAGGTCTTTTCCACCCTGAATCACTATGACGTAGGACATACATGCTTTCTCCTTGCTGAAACGCTTTGTCCATAAAATTGCCCCTCAGCAACTTGATTTTCACAGATTAGCAAAAGAACGTATTTTGGAAGAACACATCCCAATGAAATGTTCTGAAGTGTTTCAACTTGCTAACACTCTGACTCTACAAAAACTTAAATACAGACAGACAGCAATTTCTTTAAAGAACAGGCTATTTTTATTTTTCAGAGAGATACCATTTTTGTTCATCACTATCACCATCATGGTATTATTATTTTCCACAGTTACAAACATTTAGTTTCCAGATTTTATTCAGAAGCATGACATGTCAACCAAAACTGCAATTTAATGTATCTTCACATCTATGAAAAAGACTCCTTGCTTCAACTTTTTATTCTCTATAGCAGCTCAGAAAACTCCCTTATCATAGGAAACCTTGATTAAAAAAAACCAATGCAAATACCCCCAAATCCCCTGTATGCAGAAGTGCAGGCTACCTATTAAGATGCTCTAGCAAACCCCACTGAGATTAAAATAAAATTATCTTAGAAGTAAGAGTTCAGTTCAAATATCATAATTCTAACCTTCAAACTGTTAACAACTGTGGAAAACCCTAATTAAAATATTAACAAAACTTACCTGTCGAATTATGCTTTTTACACAACGAATAGGAAGGCCTTGATAATTGGACTTGATTATCCATTTTAGAAGATGATGTCCAAGTACTTCGAAGACCATGCAGACATCTGTAATTTTATTAAGGATAACTTCCAAATAAACTTGTTCATGAGATGAGCACAAATGTTTGCTTGTATTCTGGCTAGAGGAGTCATCAGGCCCTTTAGAGGGAAAATGGTACCCCCTAAAATGAGCATGGTAAATGCTTTGGTACCTCATTTCAATTATATATAAACCCATATATAAACCAGTGTCCAACTGCAGTATGAATTAAAATAAAACACTTTAATTATGCAAATCTTTTCCATTACTTCTACATGTTAACAACAGCATTAAGGTGAATAATTAAAAAGTAATTGTAAAAAGTAACTAACTCATTTTTCTTTTCTTTTAAATAGTTGAAAGTACTGATTTGGCCTTTGATCTCTAGTTTTTAATAAATTTTAAATCATATGAATAGAAGGTTTTAATAACAGAAGTGTGCAGCAACTGTTTTAGAAAATGAACCATAATAACCATTTTTTCATTCAGCTCAATAGTGTCAAGTGACTCACTTGACAACAAATATTAACATATTATGAGAATGGATCTCTTAAAACCTGCAGGTTTAACTGCAGAGAATAATGGCAATCACCAAGGAACTCTCAAACAAAAGAAATGCAGAACTCAGAAGCAACATGCAAAAAACACAATGCCAAGATGTTTAATTTGACACAGCATTTACTACTGGCCCCTGACAAAGGCAGTCAATTATCAGGAGAGATTATTAGGAGAAAACATGATGTAGGAACTTCCTATGATTTCTGCTAAAAGGGCTTTCTAAGTTAAGAGATTCTACACTGTCATGGGCTGACTACATGCCTGGGTAGGTTATCTTTCTATTGAGAAGATCTTCAGATATTGAAGCTAATTTGAAGTTTTACCATCCACAACATTCTGGCAAGAAGTTATACAATTAGACTATACCAAATTAATCCTCAAACTGAGCTGGGAATGACCTTAATGGACCTGGACACCACAAAGGATGTTAAAATCTTAACTACATGATACTATAACCTTGCAAAGAATAATGTAATACAAATAACTGAAAATTGATTGATGGATACTGCAGGAAAATCTCAATGAATTAGACTATCTCAGAGACCATTCATATAGATGACCACTTCTACACTGTTAGAAATCTTACCTAACTTTTCTAAGTTTTATTAACTGGTGTCTTGGCAATGATTTTAAGAGTCACTCTCTTGTGTCAAAATGAAACCTTGTCTGTCAGTTTATCACACACATTTTTCTCAAGTAGCTACCTATATACATAAAGGTAACTCAAGTTCTATCATCTGCATCTTCTATACCATAACTACACCAACAGTAAAAGGTCTCAAGACTGGTCAAAGCAGAGTGTGAAGAACTCTAACACAACTGTTGCCAATTGTTCCTTTTGCATTGCTGAATTCCTGTATTAGAGGAGACACTAAATAGTCATTTCCCACTCACATTAACTGGGTGTATTCAGAAATCTGTTCCATTCAGATGAGGAAACAGTCTTGGTTACTTTACCCCACAAGTCACTAGCAGAGCACACAGCCATCATAAAGGATGAGCAGAGTGCCTGAGCTCTGC